>CAMZMU010000079.1:33888819-34617076 GCA_947311845.1 Poa pratensis
CCATCAGTCAGTGTGGCTGTCAAAATGCTGCCTCACTGCCCCATCAGTTATTCTCCACGTATGCATAATTTGTGTGATTTGTAACGCGCCGCCTCACGATTGGTACTGACATGAAAAAATCACCAAAAGTTGTACTAACTCGTAGTTTGGCCGACAATTGTGGTAGGTTTCTGTAATTTACTCGCTGCCTCCGGTTTCCAGGCAATCTTGCTTCGTAGTCATAGCCGGGAATAATTATTGATGTGATGCAGTGTCATCCATATTTCGTTTTTAACAATCCAATCTAGTTCAATTTACATTCAGTCAGTGCCACCATGTGCACTGAGGTGCCAAAGCATCTCCATCCATGTTTTGCTGCGTTTTCTCTGGCTTCATGTTTATGCTCCCTGGATCGTGCAATCATCAATCTTCTGCAGGTGTTAATTATGCAGATTTGAGTCGAATCAATTTTGGAACTAGAAGGACTAAGCACAGACCGTCAAGAAAAGAACTTGAGCATACAAACAAAATCACTTCGGATCACTCCCCCTAGATAAAATGACAGAAAACTACGTCATTTGGGGACGAGTTGTCACGAAGCTACGACAATTGGAGAAACTGACACATGACTACGATCTTTGGGGCATAGTCGTGACACATAGCACTGATTCTACGGTTTAAGCGTGCTAACACGTTTTTTGACAGCTCGGACCCACTTGTCGGGTATACGTGGCAAAAACAGAATTAAAAAAAGGAAGTCAAAGCTCGCGACCCACATCTCGTCTTCCTCGCACAGACCGCAAGGCTGGCCACCGCCATGCTCGCCTACACGGCGCTCGACGCCGGTGACCTCCTGCTTCCCCCACGTAGTCCGTGTCCCTGGCCGCAGGGCTACGGCGGGCAGCGCGGCGAGCGTGGGGCGTGTAACTACCCGTTGCCAGCGAAGGAATCGCGGCGTGAGTTCGATCGAGACGACGAACAGCAGAAGGGGATCGAGAGAGGAAGCAAGCCAAACATGGCAGGGAGAGAAAGGAGCTGGAACTTCTGTTCATTTATTTCCACCTGCGATATCCGGATCCAAGTCTGTATATACCACAACCCAGCTGACGCAGCAGCTAACAAACAAACAAACGGTACCTAATAGCCACCTTCGACGTCGTGTACAGCCGTGGCTGTTACATCACCCCCTCCAGGAGATGTTGCTTGCCCTCAAGCAACAGCGTCAGGGAACTTGTGTTGGCAGACGTACATGTCCTCCCAGGTTGCCGAAGTAGCCGGAATCTCCTTCCATTTGATGAGCACCTGTGGAATTGCGGCGTTGCCCTTCTTCACCAGACTCAACAGCTGGGCCGAAGCATATTGAGGACAACTCACCGAGGAGCAAACACCTATAACTCTTCTGAGCTACAAGATCATCAACAACAGACAAATCATGACCACCAGGTTTCATCCCTGAGCCTCTAATACACTTCCAAACATCAGCAATCTTTGGACGGTCTTCTGGTTCATAGCTCAAGCATGACGTTGCAATTGCAGCCAATGGTTCCAGCTGCGTACCAATTAATCCAGCGTCAAGCCTCGTAAGTACTTCCTTCTGCCAATCATCATGCGATCCATCAGTATTCCACCCTGCCGCAAGCTGCTCATCTCCAGTAACAAGCGCCACTAATATACAACCCAGCAGCCAAACATCTGAACTACACCCTATCAAGCCATCGAAATCACGACTCCTCATCCTTGTTGCATCACTCAGAACTGCCGCCATCTCAGGAGCAACCAAAGCACCATCTTCAGTCACAGAGTTGAGATCGGTTTGTGCTATTCCTGTAAGCACCACAGGCTTGCCTTTATGTACAAATTTTAGTGTCTTCGTCTTCCAGTTACAGAACATGTCTCCCTGTTGAGCCAACCAATCTATGCCCAGAATTGCATCGTACGCACTCAATGGAAGTACACGCATATCGTGCTCAAATGTCTCCCCGTGGGACCACCAGGACATTTGTTTCACCATTATCACAGTGCATAAGTTCATTGTTTGTCACACGCACTGTTACTGCTGGAATATCTGAAAGCTGGCACTGCAAACGAGCTACAAAATTTGAACTGATGAAACTATGACTGCTGCCGGTGTCTAGAATTAGCATGACTTGATTCTGTACTAAGGCCCGAATCTGTACAGAATTGCCATCAGCAGCTCCTGACAATGCATTCAGAGAAAGTGATAATTGCTGAGCTTCTGCTATATCTTGGAGTTCTAACAAGTTCAGCACCTCTGTCGATAACTCTACTCCATGATCTTCCACTGATAGAGCATGCACTGCTGCAGATGCTTTGCTTGCACAAACATGTGTGGGATCATACTTGTCTCCGCATCGGAAGCACAGGCCGTTGGAACGCCTGTACTCCTTGAGTTGCCTCTCCTTCCATAAATCACCGTGAAGTGGTTTGTGCACTGGTTCTGTTGCCTCTGGTTTTGCTAGTCCAGCTTGAGCATACACTGGCTTGTTGATCCAAGGCTTTTTTTTGAGATGCTAGATCTTCCTGCACATGAGCTAAGAGAATTGCTCTGTCGACTGTTTCGGGCAACTGAGAAGCAACTGCAAGCCTGATCTCATGTTTCAGTCCTTTGAGAAAATGACCCACAAACAAAGTTCCATCATAATATGGATTATGGCTACACAATTTGAACATAAGGTCCTGAAATGATGTGCAATATTCTTCTACTGTCCCCTTTTGTTTCAAATTAAGCAGTCCAGTCATGAAGTGACGGTGATCATCTACACCAAACTTTTCTTCCACAGCCGTAATGAATTGATGCCAAGTGAGTACCTCGTGGCGCAGCTTGTATGCTTGAAACCAATGGGCAGCATTACCTTCTAGGTTGAGTCTGGCCGTAGTGAGCCACATCGCGGGAGCAATATTGCAAGCTTGGAAATAGTCGATGCAGTTATCGCGCACAGCTTCGGAAACGTGCCGTCGAACTTGGGAAAATTCATCTTCGGAGTCACCATTCTACCGCCACCAAGGTGCTCATCCGGTGGTCTGCCCCGAGAACGCCGCTGCCAATGCCGCCGTGCCTGGAGCTGGAGGTCGAGAATTCGATGAAGACCCTGTCCCGAACGCCGGTGGTGATGGCGCTCCACGCCCTCCCGCCGTAGGTGAGAGAAGAATTCGTCCCTATGCCCGCGATCCACCGCCGTGTCCGGCGAGCTGAGATCGACCGTGAGCGGCGTTTTAGCCTTGTCGAGCCGCGCGGCCTCCGCCAACGCCGTCATCTGCTTATTCATGGTTTCCTGGCAGCTCTCGATGGCGTCCATGATCCGGGTGTGGTCGCCCACCACCCTCGAGTTGTTGTCGAGGTTGCTCGCCACCTGCGAGTAGGACGTGTCGAGGAGACCGATCCGCGAGTCCAGCGAGCCAATCCGAGACTGGACTTGCTCCAGACTGGTACGGATCGCCGTCAGCGTCTCCTCGGTGCGCGCCGTGGCATCACTCATGGCTGCGAGCACGAACTCGGTCTGCGGGGACGGCTTCGGAGGCGCCATCGTGACACCCACTACTGGACCAACCGGATCTCAGCGAGGAAATTTGGGGAAATCGGTGGAGAACGAAGCAAATTAGATGGGGAAATTTTTTGTGGAGATTTTCTGAGATTTTTGTGGAGGATTTTCGGTGGAGGAATCGGTGGCTCTGATACCACTGTAACTACCCGTTGCCAGCGAAGGAATCGCGGTGTGAATTCGATCGAGACGACGAACAACAGAAGGGGATCGAGAGAGGAAGCAAGCCGAACACGGCAGGGAGAGAAAGGAGCTAGAACTTCTGTTCATTTATTTTCCACCTGCGATATCCGGATCCAAGTCTGTATATACCACAACCCAGCTGACGCAGCAGCTAACCAAACACACAAACGGTACCTAACTAGCCACCTTCGACGTCGTGTACAGCCGTGGCTGTTACAGGGCAGAGGCGCGGCGTGGGGTGGGGTGGAGGCGGGCATGGGACAGAGGCGGAGGCGCGGCATGGGGTGGGGTGGAGGCGTGGCGTGAGGTGGGGCAGCTTGAATCGTACATCCAGACAAACAACTTTTTTTTTGAACAGGGGTCGGTCCCGAAGGACCTAAAGGCTTCATTCATAATCAGCACCGGTACAAATTACAAATAAGGCATCAAAAAATCCAAAAATTACAACCATGCCCTTACATTTTGCACAAAGGACCCTAAGAAAATATTTGGGAACGCAATTGGATCCTGCTCCTTCCCCGGTGAGATTCTTCCGAAGCTCGACACAGCCACCTTCCTCGTCGCCGGGGACTACGCCACTTGGGACTAGGGGGCGGGAGCGCGCTGCGCCGTAGCTTGAGGGCCTCCAAAACGGCATAAAAGACTGGAGGTTGTAGAAGACCATGAGACGGTGGCCGGAATAAGCCGTAGCCAACGCCACAGGCGGGAGTGGTCGCCTTCCGACCAAATTGAACGGCGACGGCAAGAACGCCACCGTGAGGAAACTCCCTAGAGAAGCCAAGCTTCTCCCCTGGCGCGAATCCAGCAGAGAGCAAGCACAGATTGGAAGAAGTCCTCCTTCCTCGCCACCATGACGAACAGCAAGGAATTCTTCAAAATCCACGCCACCACCACTGAAATCGCAGTTAACGAACCTGGTTATTAAGGAAGAGGTCGCCGAGCTGACGAAGCAAACCGTCTCCTCCACCCTCTGGAACTTGGCCGCCTGCTTCATCGCCTCCGCCGTGCAGCAGAAGCGGTTCCTGGACTTCTGCAACACAAACCTCACAGCACCATCATCGAGCCCATAGAAGAAGATATGACACCATTCCCTCTCCTTGCCACCACGGCCGGACAGAGAGAAATCCACATCTCCACTCTTCAAGACACGCAGATGCTGAAGCCCGGCGAGATTATTGAACCAGCCTCGGCTGTCTCCACTCCTGCAGGAGATCCACCAAGGACCAGAATTGCAGAAGGAGAAGAGCCCGGATCCAGCAGCGCCGGGAGCCGCCGGAATCCAGCCGAAAAGAAAGAAGAAAGATGGCATGAAGCCAAGACGAGCAAAAAGCCCAAACCAGATCCTACAACTACTATATAAACACCGAGCCACACATCCTTGCCCACGCCAAGCGGCGGCGCCGCCGGAGAGGGACAGGGAGTGAGCTGGAGAAAAGGTGGGAAGACTTGAGACGACTCTCAAAGCAAGAGCGGTGGAGAGGAGAGCGCTCCTGGCTGTGAGTGACAAACAACTCAAATATCCAGCTTGAAGAGCAGCAGCAACAACAACAACAAAACCAACCAAGAGGTGGCTAAGCAAGCGCACTCCTCATCAAGACGGCGGAATCCAGCAAAGATCTCAGGTGATGCTGAGCAAAACGTTCTACCACACACATAAAACACAGAACTTTGGCGCTAATGCTTCTACTTTTACACATTCTTGATCTTGACCAGGTAGGGACATGCATCAACGTAGAAGCACAAGGATGTCCTTCGCCAGTTTAGCAAAACAACCACGTCCTGACGTCCATAGCTTGAAGTAGTCAAGCACTAGTGCTACCCACAAAAAAGATAATAATTGTATTCTTGACCAGGGAAAGCTACAGCCATGCATCTTCAAGAAAGCTTACCTGTTGAATCAGTAGGGATTCGCGGTCCGCTGCTACTGGTCAGGTTCAAAGTCAACTGCCGGCGTGTAGCCTGAGAAATGGCCAAACATTTAGAGAACTGGCCAGTTGCTCCATTTCACCTCGTTCAACATTCTACATGCACGATCAAGAATATTCCGCTTTCCAAACACCGTGCCTATTGGGTCATGACAAAAGGGGAGGCAGCACAGATTGGAGAAACTTCAGAAACCACCCAGGTTCATGTCAACGAATCAGTGCAGAGGAATAGTTCTCCATAGAAACACAAATGACAATTGACAGGCAGCATATCATGGCCCCATTAACTCCGGTCTGACACGGTTTCATGGTTTAAGGAAATGGAATAGCAAACTCAAGCAGAAAAGGGGAAAAAAAGGTTGACCGATATCTGAAGCGAGCTAGAACAATTTCCACAACTGTAGTTCCAGGAAACTGGCACTGCTACAACTTGGTCATTTTTCAGTTTGGCTGTACACATAGAAGGCACAAACTTACAAAGCATACATGTTCTATCAGTTGCATGGAGTTACTTCAGGTATATCATGATATCGTGCTAAACATTGTGAAATACCATATGCTTGATGATCAATAACTCGACTCAGAAACTGGACAGAATATAAATTGTTTCCAGAATGTTGTCAAACATCCCAAATGAGAATGGGTAGATGAGGCACAGGGCCTTCTCCACACAAAAAATGACAGCTCACGTATAGACTATGAAGAGAGGATACTGTCTCAGCTCAGTTTTCCCATGCTAACGAGTAACAAAATAGAAAATAGATGACCTTCCAAACGTTGATCAACCCAAAAGGCACTTCTTTTAAAAATCATAGTATCAGCTGCTGCTTTATTATGTATAGATTATTGATTTCGGACCATTACTAGTTCTAGGTCTATGTATTCCATAGTAAGAACATTTGAAAACCAAAGTTACCACCAAAACTATGACAAGAAGTTGACATATTGTGGGCTACCCATATCTTTCTTTTTTCAATTCAAAGGCGCTTCTCTTCAATTATCTTAGTATCAGCTGATGAACTATGTATGTATTTTTCATTTCTGATCACTATTTCTAGGTCCGCATAGTTCAAAGTAATAAGCATTTGAAGTCCATAGATATTTACCATATTGCTGGCTTCACATAACATATTTTTCAATCCAAAAAAAATCATTTTAAGAGATTACATTGTGCGATCGCATGGATCTCCGCTACTACAAAGAGCAAGACCAAATAATAACTGCACTCTAACCAAACTAGAAGGGAACATACACTGAATTTTCATCAGCAATCAGGAACAGCATGGTACAATTCAGAGAGACCAAAACATCAAGCACAACAAACAACAACATCAAATAATGTAACAAACATCAATGAATCAAAGGGCTAAAGGAGCAACCATAGCACAAAATTCTTGTGACTCATGAGTTATAGGAGCTCCGCCGCTGACGCCTCCGAAACATGGAAACCGATAAGCTCCTTGAATTAACACGCCCATCCGTGCTTTCCACCCTGATGGTCTGCCACTGGTGCCACACAATAAGTCAGGAACCCCTATCTGATCATCAAAATCATCATGTACCACATCGCTCCCAGCATTATCGAGTACACCACTCTCATCAACACTCCTAGCATCCTGCAGTTCACCTGTGCTACCTGGCGTGTCAAAATTCACAGCAAGGGCTCCATTCCGACTAGCCCGAAGTCGCTCGGCACACTCGAACGTCACCCCACGGCACTTCTTCACCTTCACCTTGACAAGGCGCGGGCAGCCTACAGCGAGCTTATCCATTCCAGCATCAGAAACAGGGCATGCCTTGATGCACAGCTTCCGCAGAGAGGCACACTTAGTCGCCACACATGAGATTTCCGCATCTCCAAACGTGTCAGATCCACAAAGTGCAAGCCGCTCAAGAGTTGGACAGTTGGCAACAATCAATTCAAGACTCACTGATGTCAAATTCACACCAATGAGGACCAATTCTTGCAAAGCAGCACATTTTCTTGCCACGGTTGCAAGCCCACGGTCGCCAATCCTATTCGCCTTCCATCCATCGACATGCAGCTTGCGCAGGCGCGGCGACTTGGTGGCGAGCGCTGCCAACCCAACATCTGTGACCTCCGGCGCTTTGGCAAGGTAGAGGACCTCTAGCCCAGAAAGTGCAGCGACGCCAAGGTCGCTGACCTGCAGCTTCTCGAGATGGAGATCGGCCAGCAAGGCGTCCTTCGGAATCGCCTGGAGAACAGGGTCCCAATCGCCGGAGCATCGGATGATCTTGAGGGTCTTGAGGTTGGGGGACTGCGTGATTAAACAGGAGAAGCACTGCCCGTTGTAGAGCTCCTTGATGGACAGAGACTGGAGTCGAGGGCCAAACACAGTGATGGGCTCCGAGTTGGCGAGGCCGCGGAGCCGCTTGACGGAGAGCTCCTCGAGCTGCGTGCAGGACCGGAGGACGGCCTCGATCCCCTTGGCGCCGAAGGCACACGACCCGACCGAGAGCTTGCGGAGGTTTATAGCGGTGGAGGCGAGCGCGTCGACCCCGACGTCGGTGACGGCGCGGAGGGACCGGAGCTTGAGGCGGCGCAGGCCCGGGCCGAGGCGGTGCGCGACGAGGACCAGGGCGGGATCGCCGACGCTCTCCGCGCGGCGGTCGCACTTGAGCGCGAGCTTGGATACGGCGGAGAAGCGCTCGAGGATCCCCGGGGCCGCGGCGAGGAGCGGGGCCCGCGCGTCGAGGGCGAGACGGAGGCGCGAGGCGGCCTCGGCGGCGAGCCAGCGGCGGCACACGAGGGAGCAGCGCTTCCGGTCCCCGGAGCCGAGGAGCCCGAAGACCACGGCCAGGAGATCCTCGGGGAGGTCGGAGGTGTAGTCCGCCTCCCCCGCCGCCGCGTCCTCGGTGGCGGCGGCGGCGGCATCGGAGAAACGAGGCGACGCCGCCTGCGCGGCGGGGGACGGCGGCGGAGGGGGCTTGCGGTGGTGGCTATGGCGGGGGACGGAGGGGCACTGGCCCATGACGGGGGAGGGAGGCGCGGTGGTGGCGGATCTACGGTGGGGAGGCGGAGGAATGGAGGGGTTGGAGTTGGGTGGGAGATTGAGGACGCGAGGAAGGAATGGAGGAAGGGATGCTACGGACGCAAGGGTGATTAAATCCGGTTAAGTGCTTCCCTGTGGGGTACGAAATTTTCTTTTTTCTTTTGCCGTCTCGGTGACTTGCAATTTGTCGCTAATACTAGCGGTCTAGTGGCATTACCAAACTCAACTTTATTTGGATGGAAACATCAAACATGTAATACCAAAGATGGTCAATTCTCAGTCCATTCGATGTATATACGGCGGTTATTCAGTAAGCTGTCTTTATTCAAAAGTAGACAACTCCTAAAACTAAAAAAAATTGAAACAAAACGGGCAATTTGCCTAATTTTATTTAAAAAAGTAGGAGAGAATTGACCGGTTCATTATCGGGGAACCGGCCGAAAACCGCTACAAACACACACATGTCGTCATGGAACACGACCACATTGTACACCCCGACCGACCTGGCCACCCACACAAAGCGCACACACGCCTCCGAAAAGAGAGACCACTGCCGAGGTTGTCATTAGGCGTCATTGTCATCATTCCTCCACGAGCAGCGACTCCGACTTCACCATCGACGGCCACCGACAAGCCCTCGTCGCGAACAGCACTGGACCCGTGTCGGCCCATTCCAACAGCCGGTCACACGCGCCAACGACAGACAGCTCCGACTTTGACAAAAAGCTCTGCAAGAGAAATATGTTGGGCTTGCGCCGACTGAGTCCTCCATAAACGACCACCGGTTGCTCGCCATCGTTGCCGCCTGGACACGCTCCACCGCAGCCCCGACTCTATAGCAACACAGCGAAAGCACAGGAGAGCCCATCAGACACGCCGGGAAGACCGACTATCGAAACCCAAGCTGCAACTCGAAACTTTGCTTGACGCACCATCGTTGCCAAACTGCACGCAACGCCCCTGGACAGCCTCCCCGGCAGCAAACCTTCCTTCAACAAACCCTTGGCTGCTGATGACGTGAAACACACGTTCGTTGGGAGACCCCAAGAGGAAGGTATGAAGCAGTGCAGCAGCAAATTTTCCCTCAGTAAGAAACCAAGGTTGTCAGATCCAGGAGGAGTAGGAGCACTTCAGAAGGTTGTTGGTGGCGTCGTTGCTCTATCACCAACGTGGAACATGCACACAACACAATCAAACTACTTTGCCCCAACGAAACAGGAAGGTTGCCAATCTTTCCGGCTTGCTGTAACAAAGAATTAAACGTATGGTGTGAAAAATAGTATTTAATTGCAGGAAGTAAAAGAGAACAATTGTTTGCAGTTGGTGGTTTTATCAGTGTAAAAGAATGGACCGGGGTCCACAATTCACTAGTGGTGTCTCTCCATAAAGATAAATAACATGTTGGGTAAACAAATTACAGCTGGGCAATTGATAAAATAGTGAGCGCATAACAATGCATATAAATGACAAGATGACTACCATGATATTTAATTGGGCATTAGGACAATATACATAGACCGTTATCCAACCGCATCTATGACTAATAATCCACCGTCAGGTTAACATCTGTGTCCCCCGTTGGTATTAAGTTGCAAGCAACGGATAATCGCATTAAGTAATGTGCGTAATGTAAATAAATACATATGACCGTAGACATAGCATTGTTATATTATCCCTAGTGGCAACAGCACATCCACAACCTTAGACGTTGCTGTCACTCGCCCAGATTACTGGAGGCATGAACCCACTATCTAGCATAAATACCCCCTCTTGGAGTTACAAGTATCTACTTGGCCAAAGCATCTACTAGTAACGGAGAGCATGCAAGATCATAAATAACATGTAACATAGATTAATAATCAACTTGATCATAGTATTCAATATTCATCGGATCCCAGCAAATACAACATGTAGCATTACAATAAGATGATCTTGATCATGTTAGGCAGCTCACAAGATCTAAACATGATAGCATAAAGTGGAGAGACAACCATCTAGCTACTGATATGGACCCGTAGTCCAAGGATGAACTACTCACGCATCACTCCGGAGGCAGGCATGGCGATGTAGAGCCCTCCAGTGATGATTCCCCCCTCCGGCAGGGTGCCGGGAAGAGCTTCAAAACCCTCCCGGGCTAGGGTTGACGACGGCGGCGCCTCTGGAATTTTTTGTGGAATATGACTCGGGTATTTAGGGTTTACCCGACGAGAGGAATAAATAAGCGAAAGGGCGGCGTCGGAGGCCACCCGAGGGGCCCACACCACCCCTCGGCGTGGCAGGAGGTGGGGCCGCACCGAGCCAGGTGTCTCCTTTGGACTCCGTGGACGTGTCGGTGAAATAGGGACCTCCGTTGATTTTCGTCCAATTCCGCGAATATCTATAATAGGTTAGTCCTAGAAAATGTATAAAAATGATATGAAGTGTATGTAAAACATGTAACAATTGGTATAATATCAACACGGAACATAAAAAATTATAGATTGTTTGAGACGTATCAGCATCCCCAAACTTAGTTTCTACTCGTCCTTGAGTAGGTAAACGATAAAACAAAATAATTTTTGAAATGACATGCTACCATCATAATCTTGATCAAATAGTATTGTAAGTCACATGTAAATGAATGAAGTGATCCAAGTCAATGGTCTATAGTTTGCTACCAAATAAATAATGAGTAAACAACTGAATCATACAAGCAAAACTTTTCATGAATAGTACTTTGGAGACATTGCATCCACTGGTTTACATAAGAGTTAACTCAAAAAGTAATAGATTCTAGTAAAAGGTATTTAACCAACACAAAGGAAGATTTAAGTTTCAGCGTTTGCTTCAACTTTCAACATATTTATCTCATGGATATTGTCAACACAAAGCAATATAATAAATCCAATATGTAGCATATAACAATTGTTGTACCAAAGTTGACACTAGTGTTTGCTTGTGGAAGATAGAAAGAAGTAGGAAAACTGACTCAACATAAAAGTAAAAGAAAGGCCCTTCGCAGAGGGAAGCAGTGATTAAATCATGTGCTAGAGCTTTTTAGTTTTTGAAATCATATAGAAAGTAAAAATTAAGTTTTGAGAGGTGTATGTTAATTGGTCAACGAATCAGTAGTGGAAAGTACAATATGACCCCGGCCAAACAGACTTTTAAGAACGGCTCCCATGAAGGACGTTATTTCTACCAGCAAGGCAGATCATCCCTCTTTTTCTCTTTGGTTTACACATGCAGATGTTTCATTGAGTATTGAGTTGACAAAATGTGAAGAGATTAGGCGGTTAAAATTGTAATTAATTGGGACTGGGCACCCCGTTGCCAGCTCTTTTTGCAAAATTAATAGATAAGCGGATGTATATGCCGCTAGTCTGAAGGTAAAGTCTGCTTGACAAGTGACATAAAGATATCCACCACGTTCTCATGAGCTTGGTAAATATTGACACAAAAAGGAGTAGTAATAATTTGGGATATTTAATTCTATGCCCCCGATTCCTTAGTTGTGCTCAATTTTCCCCACGCTCTAATCTTTTGCTCAGTTTTCACCACTCGCTTGTCTCAAGCTCTCACAAATATCGAAACGGAGCATTTCCGTTGGGTCAAACCTGTTGACCGTTACTTGGAGAAGTCCATGACAAGTGGGACCGGTAAAATGCCCTAGCTGAAAATAAACAAACACCCTAGTTGACAATACACGTGGAGATGAGCTGATGTGGACATGGGGCTCACGTTTAAGTATCAGTTTTTTTCTTATCGCACCTCATTGACCCGAGACTGTGCATCTTCACCATGGCCATGGTCAACGGCAGGGCTGCGCCTGCTGCTGCCGAGCGAGCTCACGGAAGTGCTCTCCGCGCCAGTGAGGAACAGCACGACGGATAGCACGCCGTGCATGCCTACACGCACACTAGGAAGGCACCGCCAAACGCCGCCGAGGTAGGTGGTGCCGGGGACGGAACATCGCGAGCGGGCGCGGGCGTGGAGGTCAGGAGAGAGCCAGCGCCTTCGCGTACTGGCGGTGTGTGTTCCGCGCGCACCTACCAGGAGCAAGAACAAGGTGCACGTGCAGTCGCGCGCGTCGCGCGAGCGGCGAGGTCGCCATCATCGGCGTTCATGGCGAGGCCGGAGTAATGGATCCCCCTGCCAGCGTGCAGCTCTTCCCCCACCTTTATATCATGTCTAGGAGGTAGCTCTAGACCCTCTCTATTTGTACCCTCCTCGGAGAAGCCGATACCTTCCTCCTAGCCTCGCTATCCTCTGTCTTGGCTGTGCGCTCCGGAACTCTGAGGCCGGCCACTACCGTTGTCCCCGTCGTCCTAAGCAACGACAAGCATATCCATCATCTCCTGGAGCACTGGCTCATCGTCCTCCACGTTTGTGTACAAGCAATCGATCCCACATGCCTCCGTTCTTCACCATCGAGGTCGTCTTCCTCGCATCTGCTGCACGTCAGCCGCGCCTCGATTTGCCGCCATGGGTGCACTCCTGTCTTCCCCCGACCTCTCATGCCACTCTATCGAGACCCTGGTCCTAACGGGCAATGTGTGACGTGCGAGGGAGGGCTGATCCGACGACGACGAGCGAGCAGCGTTGTCGCACACCTGTCGAACACCTTAGGGGCTCACCCGCGGACTTTCACCTTAGCATGGGAGCGCTACTCAGGGCCATGCTCGATTGCTCGGCATCGACTTACAGCCGTGGTGGCTGATCAGATCCAGCGCGAGCTTCGTCTTCACGTAGCTGCTCGGCAACACGGTGCTTATGGAACCCATCCGACTATCCGAGGCTGCCCATCCGAGGGTCGTGAGGCGTACCATACTGGACGTTGAGCGCTCTACTCCGAGGAAGCCAACACAACAACTCGCATGGACCGGCATGTCATGAAAATACGGAAGGCCAACAGAACAACTCGTATGGACACATGTCGACACTAGTACAGAACGACACATCGGAAACGGGCCAAAAAACCCTTCGGCAACGGAGAAAGGGTCTGTGTCCCCGCTTCCGATACTGATGTGAAGCCTCACAATGGCAACGGAGATTTTTATCGTTTCCAATAAGTTTAGCAACGGGCATAATATATAACCGTTGCCTTTCGTCTTTACATCAGATACGGAGATTAGTTTTTGACCGTTTGTAATGAGGGCTAAAGGAAACAAAAAAAAGCCGGTGACGCCTGCTGCACCGTCGACGGAGCCCTGTGGTTCCTGCTTGATGGCCGCCGGTTCTTCACCTTCCTCTTCGCCCAGCTTCATTGCATGGTCTTCTTCTACCTATTTAGTACTACACAAAAGTCTTGCTCCTGGAGGCGCCGGCTTCAGTGGACCGTGTGGACGAAGCCCCGCTCCTACGTCTTCACGGCCGCCGCATAGTCTCCAGGTTTCCTCCTCGCCCTAAAGCAGATGAAAAAAAATCAAAATGTAAGCTCCTTCATCTCTATACACAAGACATATGCTTCTTCATCGGCATTACAGAAAATATAGAACTAATTACAACTAGAACATAGCCTAAACAATGCCTCATATATAGGTAGATTGGACACACAAATTCCAGGGATGGAGCAAGCGAGCCAAGTAGGATGCACAAGATCGATGTGTATTTGTGCATATCACAAGTATCACTAGCGCCACCCCCGGATCACACGGTGTCACCTAATTTTAATCATCGGCATAAGAGAAACAAAGCTAAAATCAGAGCAAATGCCTACTAAAAACAGAGAAAATCTATGGATAAATAATTAGCTACTTACAACTAGAAAACAGCTAAAATCTATGTGTAAACAATGCCTACTAAAAACAGAGCAAATCTATGGATAAACAATTAGGTACTTACAACTAGAAAACAGCTAAAATCTATGTGTAAACAATGCCTACTAAAAACAGAGCAAATCTATGGATAAACAATTAGTTACTTACAACTAGAAAACAGTTAAAATTTATGTGTAAATAATGCCTACTAAAAACAGAGAAAATCCATGGATAAATAATTAGCTACTTACAACTAGAAAACAGCTAAAATCTATGTGTAAACAATGCCTACTAAAAACAGAGCAAATCTATGGATAAACAATTAGCTACTTACAACTAGAAAACAGCTAAAATCTATGTGTAAACAATGCCTACTAAAAACAGAGCAAATTTATGGATAAACAATTAGCTACATACAATTAGAAAACAGCTAAAATCTATGTGTAAACAATGCCTACTAAAAACAGAGCAAATCTATAGATAAACAATTAGCTACTTACAACTAGAAAACAGTTAAAATTTATGTGTAAATAATGCCTACTAAAAACAGAGAAAATCCATGGATAAATAATTAGCTACTTACAACTAGAAAACAGCTAAAATCTATGTGTAAACAATGCCTACTAAAAACAGAGCAAATCTATGGATAAACAATTAGCTACTTATAACTAGAAAACAGCTAAAATCTATGTGTAAACAATGCCTACTTAAAACAGAACAAATCTATGGATAAACAATTAGCTACTTACAACTAGAAAACAACTAAAATCTATGTGTAAACAATACTTACTAAAAACAGAGCAAATCTATGGATAAACAATTAGCTACTTACAACTAGAAAACAGCTAAAATCTATGTGTAAACAATGCCTACTAAAAACATAGCAAATCTATGGATAAACAATTAGCTACTTACAACTACTCCCTCCGTTCTGAATTAATTGACTCAGATTTAGTACAACTTGTACTAAATCTGAGTCAATTAATTCAGAACGGAGGGAGTAGAAAACAGCTATCCTACTGAACTGGGGTCTTACATTAGGCGAGGCGGGCTCGCTTAGTGTCGCCGCCGGCGACGGAGCTAGCGTCGGCCTCCCCTGGCGGCGCCTTGCCCTCGCCGTGGACCAAAGAGAGGGCTATGGCGGCCCGGAGGTCAGACTGGTAGACCGCCTCCTCGGCGCGTTCGACCTGGGTCGACGCCTCGGAGAGGAGGACCGCCGCCTCCAGATCGGCCTCGCCCTGACGACGCTTGGCATCCTCGCGCTCGAAATCGGCGCGGGAGAGTCGGCAAGCGATCTCCAGATCACGATCCTCCTCCTCTTCCTCTTCCTCTTCCTCCTCGTCAGAGGACGAGGACGAGGAGGAGGAGAAAGACGGATGGCGGCCGGGGTACATCGCCTGGCGGATCTCGCGGTAGCTGCAATGGTGGTCAAATGAGCGGGTGCGGCCGGAGCCTTCGCCGTGCGGATGAGCGCCAAGGCTGCGAGACCGGCCCGCGGGGGCCGGATCGGCGGCGGCCTGTTCCGCAAGCTCGTCCCGCAACACCAGCTGACGCTGCTGCTGCCTGAAGGCCCGGAGGGTCGGGCGGCCACGACCGCGGCCGCGGCCACGGCCGCGATGCCGGATCTACCAGCGCCGACGGTGGAAGCCATGCGAGAGAGTGGAGAGAGAGGAGAATGTGCGGCGGCTAGGGTTGGAAGTGAGACACTGAGAGTGAGAGTGAGAGTGAAGGGCATAGTAGGTTCTTATAGGCCAGCTGTCAGGCTGCTTCTAATGGCAACGGAGATTACGAAACTGTCCGTGTGCGATGAGCACACATCGGTAACGGAGTTAAACCAAACTCCGTTGCCAACATATATTCCACTATTCACCCGTTGCCTTTGTTGTGGGTCTGCTTTACGGCCCAGTGCGGGCACGCGGGGGATGTCGCGATTTACCGTCGCCTAACTCCCGCCGTTGCCATAGAGGGGTATCCGATGTGTCGTTCTGTACTAGTGCGAACACCTTGCGGGCGCGCTCTGGACACGCCTGATAGCGGCATTAGCATGTTCCGATCGATTTATAAACAATTAGCAAATAATATTTATATTGTTGTGCGCCATATTAGACTTTCTATAACTTTGTAGTTATATGTTTTCGCTAGTTTGGAACTTGCTCTATTGAGTTTTTGTGAAAAACATGTCTGGTCCAAGTGGCATTGCCAAGTTGGAGTTGCTAAATGATTTTTTTCAGAAGGTGAAACCTTGTCAACTAGGTAGAAGGATTGTATAAGATGTCATATCTAGAAGGTTTCCCTTTTTTTTTTTAATAGCAAACAATATTTCTGTCGTTCATGTGAGCCACACGCCACGCGAACTTACCACGCCGTTGGTTCGATCACCTTCTCCGTGGCACCAAGCACTAAAGCCGGGGACTCAGCCTCCTCACATGGTCCGTCTGGCGAGGCTCAACTTGCTTTGGACTTCTGTCGAACACCTCGAGCGCGCGCCCTAGACATCCCAATGTCTGCTTCACACGTTCCGGATGATTCCAAGTGAATTAGGAAGAAGTATTTATATGGGTGTACACCAAATTAGATTTCCTACTACTATTTAGTTATATGATTTTGCTAGTTTGAAACTTGTTCTATTGAATTTTTGTGAAAAACATTTCTCATCCTAATGGCACCGCCAAGTTGGAGTTGGTACATAATTTTTTGAAAAGGTGAGACCTTGTCAACTAGGTGGTAGGTCACAAAAGAGGACTCTACACGAAGGTTTCCCATTTTTTTGATTTTTTTGTATTAGTTGTGCCATACCCTAGCTCATTTGAGTCGAAAGCCATACATCTTTGTACCTAATAGCTCATTTTTGGGAATTTGTTTCACAAAAACTTACATACATCATGTTTGTAATTTTTTCTAGGTGGTAGGTCACATAATAGGACTCCACGCGAAGGTTTCCCATTTTTTGATTTTTTTTAATTAGTTGTGTCATACCCTAGCTCATTTGAGTCGAAAGTCATACACCTTTGTACCTCATGGCTCATTTATGGAATGTTTTTTCACAAAACTTACATACATCATGTTTGTAATTTTTTCTAGGTGGTAGGTCACATAAGAGGACTCCACACAAAGGTTTCCCATTTTTTTGATTTTTTTTAATTAGTTGTGCCTAACCCTAGCCCTAAACCCTGACCGTAAACCATAACCCCGAACCTAAACCTAACCATACCTCTGTTCGAACAAAAAGCGCCAAAGATCTCTACAGAAAGTACATATTGTGGATCTAAAAGTGATTTTTGCAAAAAAAAATATAAGCAAAATTTATGACACTTGTAGTTCAAATTGAACCCACTTCCAGCGAAATCGGCAGGAACTTCTTCAAAATATGGACATACCTAGGAATGTTTTCATACTCAAACCCAGGGTCACATGTACTTATAAAGTGGTTTATTATTTTTATACTTTTGGGTGATATGCTTTCGGGGAGTCGTTTTGGTAGTTGCTTCACAAAAAAAGCCATTTTCGACACTCCAAAAATGAAAAATAGGTTTTTGGTAAAAAGAAAATAAAAATTCCCTTCTTTAATACTATTATACATCCAAGATACATGATTGTGTGAAATATGGCCTCATTTTGACAAACTATGCCACGGGTTAAGGCCATGACCTAGCTCATTCTAGTCGAAAGTCATACATCTTTGTACCTCAGAGCTCATTTTTGAGAAAGGTTTTTCACAAAAAGTTTCATAACCCATGTTTATATTTTTTTCTAGGTGGTACGTCACATAAGAGGACTCCACGTGAAGGTTTTCGATTTGTTTGATTTTTTTTGAATTAGTTGTGCCTAACCCTAACCCAAAACCGTGACCATAAACCATAACCCCGAACCTAAACCTAACCATACCCTGTTCCAACAAAAAGCACCAAAGATATCTAAAGAAAGTACATATTGTGGATCTAAAAGTGATTTTTGAAAAAAAAATAAGCAAAATTTATGACACTTCTAGTTCAAATTGGGCCCACTTCCTGCGAAATTGGCAAGAGCTTCTTCAAAATATGAGAAATACCTAGGAATGTTTTCATACTCAAACCCAGGGTCATATGTACTTAAAAAATGTTTTATTATTTTTTATACTTTGGGGTGATATGCTTTCGGGGAGTCATTTTGGTAGTTGCTTCACAAAAAAGGCAGTTTCACAAAAAATAAAAAATAGACGAAACTGTGTAAACCCACCCCATTTCTGCAAATCTAGGGTTTTCCTGCAAAATCACAACGTTCCAGAAACGCGAGGGGGTTTTCTGTAAAACTGTGAAAACTGAGGGTGACGGCAAGAGTGATCGCCGGCGAGAGAACTCCGGCGAGCTGGCGCTTCTCGTTCTAGCACGCGAGGGAGATGGATTTAGAAGGAGATGGAAGAGGCTGTCCTAGGGAGCTTAACTAGCAGCGCTATATACCAAATGGCCACCGGAATTTATGGAGTGCTCGTGTCCTCATTCACCGTCGCCCCTGTCATCTTCTCCGCCCCAAGCCATCGCACCGACGATCAATTGGACCATAAGGAAGAGGGCGAAGAGGTCAGAGAGGACCGAGGATCATCCGGAGCTCGATAGAGTAGACGGATAGGTCAGGGAAGGTCGGACGGTGGCGAATCGACCACGGAGGCGCTCGGTCGGAGGCGAGGAAGATGGCGTCAATTCTGGCGTTTCAGACCATCTAGGCTCGCGTACTTTCGGTTGGAGTAAGTGGAGGACAAGGTGGAGGTCAACATCGCACTGGTTCGAGCTGGGACTGTAGGAATCGAGCATGGCGGCCGGCGGCCAGAGGCGAGGAAGATGGCGTCGATCCCGACGCCTCGGTCCATCCCGGCTCGCGTTCTTCAGCGTGGAGGAAGAGGAGGACCAGGCGGAGCTCTCAGTGGAACTGGTTCGTATAGGGCCAGCCGAAATCGTCGAGTCCGTGACCTAGGAGAAGATCCTCCATTGATGACATCATCATGACCTCGTCCTCGTTTTTTTTTTCTGAAATAATTTTCTGAAAATACTAAATTGCTTACATGTGGCCCCCTGTCAGAAATTTAAACATTTCCAAAAAAAAGGAAATTATTACATCTATGGGTGCGGCCCACTCGTCAGGAGTTAACGGTCAAACCTTTGACTTAACTGAAACGTCCAGTTTGAACTTTCGTGAGGGTTTCACACAAGAGAGTGGGGAAAAGTGAGCACAAGTTTCAAGCGTGGGGAAAACTGAGTACAACTAAGGAATCAGGGGCACAGGAGTAATAGCCCCTAATAATTTTGAATAGTTTAAAGGTAGCACATGAAAAATTTACTAGGAGTGGCAAAAAAATACCACATATAGTTAGTTATGGTGGACACAGATGACATGGATTTTGGCTCAAGGATTTGGATACACGAGAATCATTCCCTCTCAGTACAGAGTTTAGGTTAGCAAGGTTATTCAAGCAAACAAGACTATCAACTGGTGCACCAAGTTTTATATGACCAACATATTGCAAAAATTATAAGACTCCACAATGTCTTCCTTGTTAACCAAACCCTTTTATTAGAAAATATCTAGATCTTAGAGATACCACTCATGCAAACCAAATTTCAACAAGCTTTACGGTAGTTCTTCACTAATAGGCTTAACTTACATGATGCAAAAGTTTAATCATGACCTACTTGTTAACTCAAAACAATTGACAAGTATCAAGTTATCCAAGTTTGTGATCTACAAGAGTATGTAAGTCTTTTCCATTATACCATTTACCACATGCAACATTTTCTGTTTCAACCAAACACCAATCAATTTATTTCAATAACTCTCCAAAAAAGTATAAGTGAAGTAAGAGAGTACTTTCTTTAAAAGAACTAATAGCTCTGATAGGAGATACATGAAAACAAGAGCTAAAAGCTGAACAACGCTAGATATGAATACTCAATAAGTATAAGTGAAGAATAGGAGTATTCTAATGAAAAAGCGGAGCGTGTCGCTCTCCCAATCAAGAATGCTAGTATCCAATCAAGTTGATATCAGAAAATAAAAATAACATACTGAAAATAAAAACACACAGATGCTCCAAGAACAGCACATATGATGTCAAAGAATTAAAATATAGTTTCACTAGAGATGACCTGATAATTTTGACGATGAAGAAGGGGATGCCTTGGGCATCCCCAAGCTTAGAAGCTTGAGTCTTCTTGAAATATGCTGGGGAGATCCATGGGAGCCTCCCCAAGCTTAACCTCTTTACTCTTATTGATCCTATTATATCACTCTTCTCTCTTGATTCTTGAAAACTTCCGCCACACCAAACTCAAAGTAAATCTCATTAGAGGGTTAGTACATCAATCAAAAACTCACATGTTCTGTAAGGACGCAATATGACCGTTACTTTAAACATTAGCTACTGCCACTGATGTTATGTGAAGCTCTTCCACCAAAAAAAGAATTCCACCCAACACTAGTAAAGAGAGAATGCAAAATAAAAGACATAATCTGTCTAAAACAGAACAGTACGCAAAGACGAATTTTTTCGAGGCACTTACGTTGCTCAGATCGAAAAACTTTGAACTAACGAAAGATGCGTACATACATCAGGATTATGCACAAAAAATTGCAGATTAAAAGCACATTTCTATGAATTTATAATTTTCGTACAGTAAACAGCAAAAATCTGTTTCTGCGCAGCAATCAAAATCTAGCATCATCATATCATTAGAGACTCTTCTTGGCACAACAATACGAAAAAGTAAAGATACAATGGAGTTGCTACATAAGTAAACAAGTTTCTTGACTCAATAAAAAGAAAAATTGCAGAAATAAAAATAATGGGTTGCCTCCCATAAGCGCTTTTCTTTAACGCATTTTAGATAGGCGCAAAGTATGCATCAAGTATTACCAAGTGTAGAAGCATCAACAGAAAGGTTAGAACTTTTCTCAACAATGCATTGTATCTTATCTATATAGGTTTCAAAAACTCCCCTTTCAATACTTTTAGGCACACTATTCTTATCAAATAGGTTTTCAGGAACAATCCAATCAAAATTCTTTTCTAGTGCCTCATGCATTCCTACAAGCTTAAAAGGTATTAGTATTTTAACTTCCCCCTCATAATTGGCTTCATTAGTGTACTTAAGCCTATCGTTTTCCATTTTCTCAAGTGTATTAGCAATATCAATAAAATAACCAAGCATCTTATATCGAATAAAAACTTTTCTAGCCTCCCCAGCAACATCACCAAATTCTTTAAGAAGGGTTTCTAAAACAAAATCTTTCTTCTCACCATCTTCCATATCATGAAGTTTAAGAAACATTTGCTGCATTATAGGATTAAGATTAACAAACCTAGCTTCCAACATGTGAACTAAAGAGGCTGCAGCAATTTCATAATTCGGGGCAAGTTCTACCAAGGACCTATCTTCAAAATCTTTAAGTCTACTGACATGACTAAAGAATTCTTCAATGTTATCTCTTCCAATGATAGACCCACTACCCACCGATATATCCTTTAAAGTAAACTTAGGGAGAAGCATGATGAAATAACAAAAACTAAAACGAAAATAAACTAGATGCAAGTAACTAAATTTTTTGTGTTTTTGATAATTAAAAATAAACAAGATAAAATAAAAGTAAACTAAGCAAGACAAAAACAAAGTAAAGAGATTGGAAGCGTGAGACTCCCCTTGCAGAAGTCTTCTATCTCCCCGGCAACGGCGCCAGAAAAATAGCTTGATGACGTGAAACACACGTTCGTTGGGAGACCCCAAGAGAAAGGTATGAAGCAGTGCAGCAGCAAATTTTCCCTCAGTAAGAAACCAAGGTTGTCAGATCCAGGAGGAGTAGGAGCACTTTAGAAGGTTGTTGGTGGCGCCGTTGCTCGATCACCAACGTGGAACCTGCACATAACACAATCAAACAACTTTGCCCCAACGAAACAGGAAGGTTGTCAATCTTCCCGGCTTGCTGTAACAAAGGATTAAATGTATGGTGTGGAAAATAGTATTTAATTGCAGGACGTAAAAGAGAACACTTGTTTACAGTTGGTGGTTTATCAGTGTAAAAGAATGGACCGGAGTCCACAGTTCACTAGTGGTGTCTTTTTTTTAGAGGAAACACAAAAGACTTTGCGCTTCATTTTATTGAAAAGGTAGAAGACATCGAGGGTACAACCTCCAGAAGGAGGGACACACACACACACTCACTCACGACCGTCCTCACCAAGCGACTACAACTAGGCAAGGAGGTGCCCTCAACTACAAACCGCAACAACATTATGCCTTCGCCCAGCCTAGCTTCCGCCAAGAATGGCGAGGCGTCGAGGCCCGGAGCAACAAGGCAGCGTCACTGCCATTGCCAGGCGTCTCTAGAGACGATTACAGCTCCAGGACTGCCGATGCCAACACGCCTGACCCATGTGCCTAGAGGGAGTCGGCGGGTAAGAGGCGGGGCCTGGCAGAAACTGGTACCGCATTCGTCGGGGAAGCGCCGGCGCTGGCATACACGCCTCGGAAGTCCACATCCAATGTTGGGGTCTTTGCCATGGCGATGCATCGCCAACATCCAACTGCCGCATCAGGTACTCCATTTGTAGCCAGAGCAGTGCCTCCAAGAAGGGAACGGCGCTGGGACGCCGACGCTGCCCGGTCCGGGAGGCCGGACCTAGGGATTCCCCTGGTGCTCGAGGAGGAAGTCTGGTCCGGGTCATGCCAACGCCTCCAAGGAGGTAACGGCACCCTCGGGAGTCGCCGTTGACAGCGCAGGCCGGGTCGCGCGGGGATTTTGCCCCAACCCGTGAGCAAAACCTCCAAAGACCTGTGGATGCAGGGGCAGGTCTGGAGGTGGTGAAGCAAGTCGCTGGATAAGACCATCCCATGGGGGAGCGAAGCCTAGCCAGTGTTGTCGCAGGAGTGGGGCACCGGCCAGCGCAGCACCAGCAAGCCACCATCGGGAGCGCGTCGAGCAGGCGACAAGAAGCCACTTGCACCGCGCCGCCGCGGATTATGGCCACAGCCGCGCCTGCCCGCAGCTTCCGCGCCGGGATCCGCCGGGGCACAGCAGAGCAGCAGATGCCCATGAGGCCGCTGCTCGCATGCTTGCCCGCACAGCATCCTCTCCAACAGCCGCGGACGGGCAGGGTGGGGGGAGGGAGAGAGCTTGGTTGGGGTGGAGGGGTGCGCTGGCCCGAGCAGACGACGACGTCGTCGCTCGCCAGATGCGTCACGGCCGTGGCCCGCCGGCCCAGGTCAGGCCCGAGCGCCGCCGCCAGCCAGCGCATCGCCACCGCGCGGCCTCCTGGTCCTGGCACCGCGTCGCCGCTCCGCCACTCCGCCCACGAACCGCTCCGGCCACCTCCGCCCCGCCGCCGCCCCGGGCACCCACGCGACCCACACGGCGTCGCTGCTCCGCGCGAAGGAGCTCCGCCAGGGTGCGCACACACACACCCACACCGCCATGGTGTCTCTCCATAAAGATAAATAACATGTTGGGTAAACAAATTACAACTGGGCAATTGATAAAATAGTGAGCGCATGACAATGCATATAAATGACAAGATGACGCTAATTTTTTTTAATAATACATTTATTTAATTAAATTCGAAAAATATTACGGAAAACTACGAATTTACAGGAATAATACGGCCTCGGCCAGATTTGGGCCGACAAGAGCTCGTCGGCCAGAGTTGGGCCGAAAAGCGCCAGTCGGCTGAACTCCAGCCGACTGCTTTGCATGGCGGGCCATGCCTGCGGCCGACAGGCCTTTCGGCGTCACGTGGCCTCCCGTTGGCCCAAGCCTGGCCGACCGGCCCCTGATCGGCGAAAGCCTGGCCGACAGGGTGCTGTATAAGGCTCGGCCGAGCCTCTTCTTCCTCGCGTTCCTTTCTTCCTTTCTTCGTTTGGTTAGAGCAATGGTGTAGTTTAGGTGGAGGTTGGTGTAGGGTGGTGGTGGTGGAGCGTGGTGGTGGTGGTGTAGCGTGGTGGTGACGGTGGTTGTCCATTGAATCGGCACGCTTCAAGGGTATGCGTTTTTTGTGGCTAATTAGGATTTATTGTTAATTATGTACGCATTAGTGTTAAGGTGGCAGTGTGATATTGATATTGCTAGGTATTTGTTGCGGTACTAATATTAAGTACATACTTGTTGCCGATTATAACATTAGTGTGCGTCAGTGTGGATCAGTGTATTAAAATTAGAGTATGTTTTTATCTGTAATAAGTGTGCATCAGTGTGGATCAGTGTATTTAAATTAGAGTTTGATTTCATCTGTAATTAGTCTGCATCTATGTTTTAAGTTTAGACTTTCATTTCATGCATCTGTGTTTTAAATTTAGACTTTTAATTTAGCTGCGCGAAGATATGAACAAATATACTTGATCAGTCCGGATGTGGATCATATTCAGACAAATAAAACTTTCGTACTCAGTTACCTCCACGTGAAATGCATATGCCTCCCGCGAAAAATAGATTATCTGCGACTTAGGAGTCATAGGCATGTCCCGTAGACCCGCCTCAATATCTTTTAGCTCATACACTCTCTGCCACTTCCACCGCCACCCATCAATTTCATCTAAAATTTCATCGGGGGTCATATGCAGGATTTTGTATTTTTGGCTATAGTTTCTCCCAGCTCACGAAGGTTACCCGTCTCACTAACTAGCTCCCAACAGCTCTTCGGCATACCCTCCCTAATACTACCATCAGTCCATCTTACGGCTTCATACAGAACACACCATGACCTATGTTCCAAACTAGGACCCGAACTACCAGACATCCTTCCTATGCGACTAACAAAATCACCACGCACCGCACGCCTCCATCACAACGTCTGCTGGGGTATATATAAGCTCACCCGGGAGAATAAGAGCGGGAGAAAAATGGCGGGAGGAAAAGGGCGGGAGAAAAATGGCGGGAGAAAAATGGCGGGAGGAAAATGGCGGGAGAAAAATGCCGGCAGGAAAAGGGCGGGAGAACATGGCGGGGGAAGATGGCGGGAGAAAAAGGGTGGGAGGAGAATGGCGGGACAAAAAGGGCGGGAGAAGATGGCGGGAAAAATGGCGGGAAGATATGTGCCGGAACGGAGGGAAAAAACATACATGCAGAAGTCAGCCCAGCTTAAGCCGACTGGGTCTGGTCGGCTGGGCCTAGGCCGACAGGGGCTTGTGGGCCCAATACTAGCCGATAGATTTCTCTGACAAGTGCAGGGGTCGGCCGACAGGCCATTCGGCCCAACCCTGGCCGACCGGGCCTTGTCGGCCCAAATCTGGCCGAGGCCGTATTATTTTTAGAAAAACATCGTTTTCCGTAATATTTTTCAAATTTAATTAAATAAATGTATTATTAAAAAAAATCAGCCAAGATGACTACCATGACATTTAATTGGGCATTACGACAAGATACATAGACTGTTATCCAACTGCATCTATGACTAATAATCCACCGTCAGGTTAACATCCGTATCCCCCGTTGGTATTAAGTTGCAAGTAACGGATAATCGCATTAAGTAATGTGCGTAATGTAAACAAATACATATGACCGTAGACATAGCATTGTTATGTTATCCCTAATGGCAACAGCACATCCACAACCTTAGACGTTGCTGTCACTCGCCCAGATTACTGGAGGCATGAACCCACTATCTAGCATAAATACCCCCTCTTGGAGTTACAAGCATCTACTTGGCCAAAGCATCTACTAGTAACGGAGAGCATGCAAGATCATAAATAACATGTAACATAGATTAATAATCAACTTGATCATAGTATTCAATATTCATCGGATCCCAGCAAACACAACATGTAGCATTACAATAAGATGATCTTGATCATGTTAGGCAGCTCACAAGATCTAAACATGATAGCATAAAGTGGAAAGACAACCATCTAGCTACTGCTATGGACCCGTAGTCTAAGGATGAACTGCTCACGCATCACTCCGGAGGAAGGCATGGCGATATAGAGCCCTCCGGTGAAGATTCCCCTGTCCGGCAGGGTGCCGCGAAGAGCTTCAGAACCCTCACAAGCTAGGGTTGACGACGGCGGTGCCTCTGGAACTTTTCGTGCAATATGACTCGGGTATTTAGGGTTTTCCAGACAGGAGGAATAAATAGGCGAAAGGGCGGCGTCAGAGGCCACCCGAGGGGCCCACACCACCCCTCGGCGCGGCAGGAGGTGGGGCCGCGCCGAGCCTAGGTGTGGCCGCCTCCTGGCGCTTCTCCGTATCTCCTTTGGACTCCGTGGATGTGTCGGTGAAATAGGGACCTCCGTTGATTTTCGTCCAATTCCAAGAATATTTCCTTAACAGCTTTTCTGAAATACAAAAACAGCAGAAAACATGAACTGGCACTGTGGCATCTGGTTAATATGTTAGTCCCAGAAAATGTATAAAAATGATATGGAGTAACAATTAGTATAATATCAACATGGAACATCAAAAATTATAGATACGTTTGAGACATATCAGCTGCAAACAGCTCCGAGACGATGCCTCCAAGGAGGAGAAAGATGCAAAACAATGCCTTCATCGCCCGATCCCGAGGATCTGAGGATTCCCTCCGGAGCAAGGCCGCAGAAGAGAGAGAAGCACAACTCCACGACAATGCCTTCAAGAAGGTATGCGACGCCCACAGGCTTCACCATCACCGGTCCGACCATGGCCGAAACAAGAATTTCTTCCAGAGATGCAGCCTCCTCCAACTCGTACCGGCCAAAAGTCTCAGCCAAACTCCCACGCAGACCACTCCTACCGGGGCCCCGCTGACACCAACCATCAAGCTGACCTCGCCAGAGGAGCAAGCAGCCGCACCCAAACTCGCTGAGCCGCTTCTCGATCCGCAGCAGCGAAGACGCTCTTGTTTCGCCGGCTCAAACGCCGCCTTCACGGCCGAAGAAACCGACGACCACCTGCAGCCAACGACGGAGCCAGACCAGCGCCGCCTGCGTGAATCCCGCCGTCGTAGCCCAACACATACCCGGGGCCGCCGCCCCGGCGTCCATCCTCCGCCGCCTGCGCTGCAAGCAACCTGAGGGTATGAAAGGACAATGATGTCGCCTAGAGGGGGGATGAATAGGCGATTAAAACTTTTCCGGTTTAGTCTTGATAATTGCGGAATAAAACTAGGTGTTTAAATTAACAAGCCAACAACCTAAATAAACTAGGCTCACCTATGTGCACCAACAACTTATGCTAAGCAAGACAAGCAACAAGGTGATAGCAAGATAGAATACTTCAAGCACGAAGGCTATCACAATGTAAAGTGCATAAGTAAAAGGCTCGGGTATAGAAATAGCCGAGGCACGCGGAGACGAGGATGTATTCCCGAGTTCCTCCTTCTTAGGGGAGTACGTCTCGTTGGAGAGGTGTGAGGCACCACAAAGGTCGATCTCAACGCCACAAAGGCTCACCCTATTCTCCGATGAACCGCACCACAAAGGTTTGGTTCACCTTCCACTATCGGAATCCTTCGAGGCGGAAATCCGGAGCCTTTCAACAACGATCCGGGGCACAACCCACAACGGGATTGGGGGCTCCCGAACAGCTACAAGTGACCACACAAGGGTCCAACCACCACACGGGCGTCTAGGGTCCAAAGACCCAAGAGTAACAAGTTCACAAGCTTTCAATTTCCACGAATCCTCGTGGAGAGCAAACCGATGCAACACAATGCAATGGCAAGAGCACAAGGCTCAAATCCTTCACTCTCAAATCCCACCACAAGCAACTAATGCTTATGGGGGGAGAAGAGAGGAAGAACAACGAAGAACACAACAAAAGGAACTTCAAGAACTAGATCGAAAAGGTTCCACTCACTTAGAGGAGAAACGAATAGGTGGAAATGTAGATTTAGGTCTCCTCCTTCAATCCTCCAAAGATTAACGAGTTTGGGTGGAGGGATTGGGAGTAATCGAAGAAATGAGCTTTCAACAATGGAGGAGAGAGGAAAAACGTGCTCAAGAACTTGGGAAACATTGGGGAAGAAGGGCCCTTAAAAAGGTGCCCGAAAATCTGCCCGTTGGGCTGTTTTTCGGCCCTGGGGCGGTACTACCGGGGTTGACCCGGTACTACCGGGTCCCCGGAACTACCGGGTCACTACCGGGACCCTACCGGGTTACAAACCGCTCGAAACCAGTACCAAAATCGCGATCCGGTAGTAGACCCGGTAGTAGGGGCGGTACTACCGACCTACTGAAAAACTGCAGAAACCCCAACACCAAAACGAGCAAAACTTTCGCATATGAACTCCGTTTTCGATGATCTTTGGCTCGTTGGAATCGTAACGAAGAGCTTTACAAGATCATGCAGAGAAACATCATAGTTCAACAATGGAGGATAAAACCAAATGGGGAAAGGTTAGACCTCTCGATAAAAGAACAACCGATAAAACCTCCAAACCAAAACCGCAATATGTTTTTCATCCGGACTCCGTTTTCTATGATCTTGGGCTTATTTCAAAGATACTCATAAGCATAACAAGATTATGCATATACACATCATAGTACATCATGTGAGGAAGATAACACAAGAGGAGAGTTTGACCTCTCTATAAGAGACGAACCGGTAAAACCTCCAACATCAAAAACACCACAAGATATTCAAATGAAATCCGTTTTTGATGAACTAGAGCTTGGTATGGAGATGAACACAAGCTCTAAATTCTCACATGGATAAAAGCCAAATAAGAACCAAGAAAGATGATATGCCAAGTATGCAAAGGTTTGAGCTCTCCACAAAGATGCGATCAAGTTACTCACTTGAGAGCCCCTCTTGATAGTACGCCGTCTATCCTATAACCCGGTCTCCAAACTAACAACATGAGACCGGTAAAATAGAAACCCTATCAAGATCATACCTTTGCCTTGCGCATTCCACTTGAGCTAGATGATGACGATCTTGATCTCTTCAAGTGGACCACCTTTCTTGATTGCGCTTGCTAGCACATGCTTGATGAAGACTTCTCCAAATACTCCCCATACACCATTATGGGAGAGCCTCGCTTTGCTCTGACTTCATGAAGATGATGTCTTGAATCCTTCAAGACATACTTGCAATATGCTCAACTCTACACATGACCATTCTTCATATAAACCCTTGGATACAACCTTGGTCATCATGTAATCTTCTAGAGTCCAACACATGAACTCCAATCTTCTTCATGGACAAGAACTATAAAGATATCTCAATGCAAACATTAGTCCATAAGGATTGTCATTAATTACCAAAACCACGCATTGGGCAACACATGCACTTTCAGGGTCCCCGCCGCCCTTAGGGAAGCAGGGCCCGCGGCCACTGCGGTCCTGGCCAGCGGCAGCAGCGGAACGACGCCCCTGCAAAGGGGGGCTGGAGGTGGTGAGGTGTTTTCCCCCGGGCCGCCCCAAGGGACGACACAGGCTTCGGCGAGTGAGGAAGGGGGGTGGAAGGGGAGGAGGTGAGCGGCGGCGGGGAAGGGCCCAGCGGCGGTGGCGGCGCTGGGCGGAACCCTAGTCGCGAGAGCTGCAATTTTCTCTCCACACTATGAACCTCGACCAGTTTCTGGATATGTGACGTGTTAATTCAAGGGTAAGCTTATCAGGTAGAATTAACGGTGCACTAGAAGGGAAAGGCCTTTTAGTGGCGCACCAAAAAACCTTTCTGTGGCGCATGGTGGGTGCGCCACTAAATCCTCGCCACAAAAATATTATTTCTGTGGCGCACGGCCCATGCGCCACAGAAAAGTGCAAGATTCTGTGGCGCACCCCCAAGTGCATGCGCCACAGAAATATTTCTGTGGCGGACCCCACTACCATGCGCCACAAAAGTTTTTTGAATTTAAAAAAAAGGGCGGCCAGATCTAGATCTGGCCGCCAGAATTTCGAAATTTCGCCGAAATTTTGCCGGAGCTCGTCGGAGGCCGTGGTGCCGATGGCCATGGCCGTAGGTGGCTTGGCCGGAGGTGGGTGGAGCAGTGGGTCGCCGTAGGTGGGTGGGTGAAGGATGGGGGTCGCCGGAGATGGTGGAGGAGGCGAAGGATGTCGTCGGAGGAGGTCGCCGGGGTGGAGGAGGAGGTGGAGGTCACCGTCACCGGAGGTGGAGGTGAAGGTCGCCGTCGTCGTCGCCGGAGGTGGAGGTGGAGGAGGAGAGAAGAAGTGGAGGCGAGGAGAGGAGAAGTGGAGGAGAAGTGGAGGAGGGAGGAGAAGGGGGAGAGGATAAGTGGAGGAGAGGAGAAGCGGAGGAGAGAAGGGGAAAATAGAGGGAGAAGGAGGGCTTGGGCGGGATTCAAAATTCGAATCCCGCCCAACAATTCTGTGGCGCATCCCTAGTCATGCGTGTCTTTTCCAAATTTTTTATTTTTTTTGAGTTTGTAGAAAAAAATCTTCTTTTTGAAATAACTTTTTACTCTTTTCGAATTTTCCGAATCTGAGAAAAGTTCACCGGGTAAACCCGGGTGAAATCGAGCTCCTTTTTTCTCACGATTTTTTTGATATATTAAATGCATTATTTCGACATCGTATGCAAAAGTTATGCCCCTACAAAGTTTTTTTTTCTTTTTTGCAAAAAAAGGTCAAAATTCATATTTCAAAATTTTTATACCAACTAGACACTAAAACGAAACTACATGTCAAAGGATTTTATTTTTTGAAATTTTTATCATTTTCTTTTCTTATTTACCGAACTTAAAAGGCGATCCACGGGGGAGGGGGGGTAGGCATGCGTGAGAGGGGGAAAAAATTATGTGGCGCACCCACCTCCATGCGCCACAGAGAAATGACACTTTCTGTGGCGCACCAGGCTACATGCAGCACAGAAATGTCATTTTCTGTGGCGCACCAGGCCATGTGCGCCACAGAAAGTCTTTCTTTCACATTTCTGTGGCGCACACTCCCCATGTGCCACAGAAAGTCACATTCTGTGGCGCACATGGCAAGGTGCGCCACAGAAATTGACATTTATGTGGCGCATGTGGCCTGGTGCGCCACATATTTTTTTTTGTGGCGCATGGCTACTTGGTGCGCCACAAAAAGTGATCCACAGAAAGACACTTCCCTACTAGTGGTGTATAAAGATCACTGCCATTATAGATCACAGAATTACAACTAAACGCGCAGGTGCCAAATCGGAGAAGCACATCCTATAGGGTAGTCGTACAACATCCTTGGCCGCATCACTCCCATTGACGCTCCTCTCGTACTCCTCATTCAATGGCTACAGATGCACCGCCTTTATGGTATCTACACTTACCGCCTCTATAGTATCTACATGTACGCTGAAGAAGTGTCGCATGCCGGACTACTAGATCCACGTGGACAACTAAGACGTGAGAAGTGGTAGATACCATGGAGAGTGGATCGAATGAGCAACCCTAAAACAAGGAGCCCCCTCGCCTTTATATAGACCTCCATAATGGGAGTCTACCATAAAGGCTCAATAGAACTTCATGCCCAACTGCAATTTGGATTTGATCTGACTTAGACTTTCAACACTTTAAGTGTGTGACCATATAGGTTTATGCACGATTCCACGTGACACGAGTATACTTATTCGATCAATATTTGGTAGCGACTTCTACCAAGACATGACAACTCCTAAAACGTGCATAAAGATCATATCAAACCAATTATCACAATTTCAAGTATATGGTATTCTCTTTGCCTCACGATATTAGGTCTAGCTCTGAGCCGACCACTTTTTATCGACCATGTGATTCCGAAATCCCTTACCAGACTGACTCTTAATCTTAATATTATGTACGACATCCATGCATTTCTGAATCCGGTCAGTTGAGGGGCTAGAGATAGCTCTCATGTAGAGAGGGACAAATCTCATGTGATTGGCCATGCTAAACAGCATGCCGGATGAAAAACCCAAAAGTTGTATTTTGACTATCTTGTTATAGTGTAGCATTTGATAGACCCAAATTAGGTCGATTACATCTCTACTACATGCGACAATCTCAGATCTAAGGACAAAGCATACCCATCATGTGGAGAGAACTATGCATGTTATTGTCATGTCTCACGTTGGGTCAGTCCAACCCCAAGTTTAAGACATGGGTCCACGTTATTAGTGTGACATCTATATGTCTATGACTTGCGAAGCATAGCCATCAAGCAGTATAGTTGGGATAGATGTAGTGACATTGGGTACTCTATAAATAATAGTTTAGAACGACAACGATTTGCCTGAACACCGGCGCTAGAACACCCTCAACATGGACAAGGTGGCGGCGCATATGACCACGTACCATACGGCACAACAGTTCTACCGCCGCCCTCACGGGTAGCATATGAACCCCGAGCAGATTTCGGTGCGGACGCCTGCATCCGAGCGTGGCGAACGATAATAAAGGATAAGGAGCACACGTAACTCGACAACGACTGATCATCGCCCACGTGGGACCTCCTCTTTGATGACAAGCACAGTCTTTGTCGCCCTCTTCTGCCGACAAAAAACTGGACACAAACGGATACTAAATGGGGCGTCGTTGGGGGTGTGTTGGATTTGGCGTCAATTTTTTATACACTAAGATGCTTGTATCGATGAAAAAATAAAGAAGCAATGACACTGAGCATCTAGAGACGGCATTTACCCCTTTCCCCTCTCCTCTCGCTCCCTCCTTTTAAGTCACCAGTGCTTCCCCGGTTCCTGTCCTCCTGTCTCAGCGGCCTTGCCGGTCGGAGATGTAGGGGGGATGGAGGGAGGCCCCATACTTTACATACATGTAGTTTTAGGATCAGATCTAGGGTTCGTGTGTGTGGTCCCACATGGCATGGCGTTGTGCCATGGAGGCCTTTTGCTCTGGCACGACGCCCCGTCGAGCATGTCCTGGTGAGCCCCTCCATTGAGTCTTCGAGGTGGAGGCTCAACCGCAGCGACGGATCTGGGTCGGCCTTTTTCAATAAGCGCATTGGCGTGGCTGTGATGACTTTCACGATGGTGGCTTCCTCCTCTCTCGGGCGTCAAGGCGATGCCAACGAAGGAGGCGTTGCCTCCGTGGTGGTGTGTGCTGAGTTGCGTCTGGATCCTGGAGGTCCTGCTTAAAGGGTTGGCCGGTTTGCTGCAATTTTGAGTTCGTCCACGGCGATGACAGTGCATCACCGTTATCTTTGACGGCCGGAGTCACTCCAAACAGAAACACATATGGCGCTCCTGGTTTTGCGTCCTTCAGTGGAGGATCTTCGGGAGTTCTACCGCGGTGTTCTTCATCATGTCTTCATCAAGTGGTTCTGTACCCGACAAGGGCGATGGCAGTTGCATCATCGAGCTCAGCTCTCCCTATGATGGTCGAAAACCTGATGGCATTTCTTCGGACTGTCTCAGGGTGTCTTTTGTAAAAGTCTAGGCCTTATCTGTGATTTCCAATATGTCTGAGAGCCTCTATGTAAGTTTGACCACTGGTTTTTTTTTTGAATTTAAGTTTGACCACTGGTTAATGCAATACCGGGCCCTTCAGGTCCTTGTTAAAAAAAAAGCAATGACACAAGACCAAACCAGAAAACGCGCGTACAACGTCACACCATTCCATTCCATCAAGAGAAAAAGCCCAGGCCCATGTATTTCCTCCTGATCATTCGGATCTAAAGGAAAAAAAAATTAAAACCCAAACAAGGAACACAAGAAACCCTTCCTCTGGTCAGTTGCTGAAGAAGCCATGGCCTTTGCCGCCGCCCTCGCCCGAGCTGCCACGCGCCTCCTCCGCGGCGGCCTCCCGCCGTCTGCCACTTCTCCGGCGCTATCCAGCCGCGGCCGCCTATTCTGCAGCCTCCCCGCGGACAGCGAGCCCTCCGCTCCGGGGGCCGTGGATGAGCCGTGGGAAGAGGCCGAGGCGGAGATCCTCCGCGAAGTCCAGCCCGTCGTGGAACTTGTCAAGGACATCCTCCACTCCGGCAGGTCAGCTATTGGTTCCTCTCCGTGTTGCAATGAATAGGAGCTCGAATAGTGGCAAACGGATTTCTCAATCGCCGTGCACATTTAACACGCACAATTTTTCATAGCGTCGCGAAAGGATGTGAACTATTATTGTTTTTAAAATTTTCTGAACTATCTTATATTTACTAATTGGAGGCACCGTAGAAAGCACCACGTTAATCCTTGGAAGTTAAACGTTTCCACCCATCCGATTAAGCGCATAATATGTCCACAACCGTCAGATGATTCATGAGAAAAAGGACCTGTTGTACGCACGACGTGAGTCGTCGTCTCATTGGTCTCCTCTCGATAGTAAAGATACGAGAGGTTAAGATCGATCACGTCTAGCTGCATGCCCTCTCATCCCCACACCGCATGCCTCCTGGTGCCATCGGTGTGTCTCCGTTGAATCCCGTCTACTCTTTTTTGACAGCGAATCCCATCTACTCTTCTCCTCCGGCCAGTGGCAAGTCAAGCGTTCCTCGCGCACGACGACTGGGATGATCAGGCGCGTGACTCCTCTGGCGTTCTCATCGATCTGGTGCGGAGAGTTTATGCGGCAGCCGTCGCACCTTAAGCTTGAACGAGTAGAGGTCCAATCATGGCGAGCTGATCTATTCTGCTTGAAGAAGTAAATTTTTTCGATATGCTGATCTGATCGATTTGGTGGCGGCGAGTATGATGTGGTAGCCATCGCACCATCCGTTTCAACGCGTGCAGCAATTGATGTTCCACTGGACTATCCTTTCCAGGCTTCTGATTTGAGGTAAACAAAACGTTGCATTGCTTCTCTCTATCCTATGTGTCCGCTTCCATCTTTAATCCATCAGGCGTATGAAAAGTACTAGGCATGCCGTCATATTTTCACTCAGCAAGAGTATACGTAACATAGCCTAAGCATCAGATGTTGTTTGGTAGAATGCAATTATTGTTGTAGATGATTAATATTATTGCAGCTACTTCTGAATTTCAGGTTTAACGATATTGGTCAGGTATCCGTCCTAATAGTCGTTTCCACTAGGCAGGGAAGCATGGATCCAGCTGACGCAAAGGAATTTGGTCTAGGCAGATTTGAGCGACCTCCTCATTGAAGCGACCGAGTGAAGGAACTATGATGGACTCTGCATGCAAATAAACCCACATCGTTAGAATCTCCTCTGTTCTTTAAAATGTCGAGTTCATTAGAAAGCGAGATAAATCTGCTTAATCCGCTTCGTCAAGAAATATTGGTTCTGTACATGTATGTATTTCAGCACTGTCTCTTAGTTCAGGACATTTTCGGTGATTGCTAAACATGCCAGATTTATAAGTGGAGGAACTGCTTCGACGAGTGAAGGTCTGTGCATTGTGTCATGTGCTACAGACCATGTATACGATCAGATCCACCCCTGTAGTTGGCGTTGAGGGCGACGGCCTCGATACTCAAGATCGCGGCAGTGTGTGATGTCTTGCCTTGAGACGTCTCCCATATACAGCTGCTCGCCGAAGACGTCCCATATATAGTGCATCGTAGATCAATCCCTATATGCGCCACTCATTGCAGCTGACATCAGGATAGTTCAGATAATTAGGTAACTGTAGCTTCAAGTGTCTGGACATCTGAGTAAATACTACCATGGTTGCCTACCGTATGTATCCTTTTTTTTTTCCTTTTCTCTACTACATGATTTCCCTAATTGCAGAACTAAAATTAGTCATCTCTGATCAATCCCTATATGTGCCTCTCATTGCAGCTGTCATATCGATGGTTCAAATAACGAGTTAAGTGTAGCTTTAATTGTCTGGCCATCTGAGTAAACGCTACCTTGGTTGTCGAGGGTACATGTCCTCTTCTAACTCTTCATCAACATTATATCCCAAATTGCAAAACTTAGATTACTTATCTCTGATCAGGCAAAACAAGTGTCAAATCCTTTTAGGACTACATGAAATAGCTTCGGACTCCAATGGTGTTATTAGACTCGGGTCTATTTGGTGAGCTGAGGTAGAAAATGGATATGATACTTGAACTTGATATATTTTTTTCCTATACAATATTAGACATTTAAGACAGGATTTAGTAACTTTCCTGATTTCACAAAATCATATCTAATAGAATGTATATTTTTTCTTGATTGATTTGTAGTGAGATTTTAACATTTGTATCCCGTACAAAAATTAAGCTAGATGGCGTACTTGAGATGTACAGGTATTTGTTTACCGTGGTCGTTTGTTGTATTTGAAAATGGATCTAGATCGGTACTTTTAATATAAAACATCTATGAAATTTCCCTGCAATTTATCGAAGAAAAAAAATGAAATTTCCCTGCAATTTTTACTACGGTTCCATGTTTCCTTCGCTTTTAATATTATCTATTGAGATATTTCCTTTGCAGTTCCAATTTTTAGATTTTATAGATGACATATATAGAAACTATCATATATATTTTTTTTTTTCGTCATACTCTAATTTGGATTCGTGTTTCAAAATGCATGGTGGATTTTCCAGAGGCCTCAGATGGTCAGAGGGATCGGCAAGAACGTGCTGCCAGGACTAGCAATTAATTCGTTTTCTTTGTTATGATATTTCAGTCTGATTCCATTTTTATAGATACCACACTATAGTTCTTTTTCTCAAGTTATAGGCTTTAATCCTCAATTAGTTAATTTATTTCATGGATTATAGCTCGATTTATGTTTTCAAATTCTCAGGTTTCTAACTGAAATAATTTTCCTCACATGTCTACATGGTGCTTCATTACTCCGGATTGAATTGGAAATAAAGGTATGGTTGTCCAAAATAGTTCCGGGTTATCAAATCTAAATGTTAGCTTGGTGACGCAAACCAGTTCAATAATTATTCTGATCGATAACTAAGACGGTCAGCTCCCAGTCTCCCACCGTTGTTTATAGACCATGACACAAGTTCCGCTGGCCTAATACCACAACTCTTCTAGGTTACTGTATCTCCAATTTTATTGTTTGTACCTTTCTTATTATACCTGTTGCATGCAAATTGAAATGGTAAAAGGATGACATAATCCTGAACATGCACTTATTAGATTGTGAGATGCCACTTGGCAAATAGGAGCCAAACTTTAAGGTATACCAACAAAATTAGTTTTGTAGTTGTCATAAATATTTTCTCACTAGATATAATTGTTGAAGGGCACCGTGATACATATGTATGCAAAGAAACATCAAGTTAGTATAGTTAAGATTCTTTACGCAAGAAGGGAACACACTTTAAGGAAAATGCAGTCAGGGGAGTACACACATTAGGAATCCCAGATAGGTGGCCTCCAAATTATTAGAAGTTGATGCAACGGAATGAGATAGTAAATTCGAGGCATAGCTAAATTTTCAATGGTACTATTACTGATTTATACATGAGAATTTTAGTGTCTTTCTTTATTTCAATCTATTGTCTTACCATTTCTAAATCAAGTTGGCAACCATGTACTATTTTATATGCCTATGAAGATGTTTTTGGTAGAGTTGCAATGTAAATTATTTAAATTGTGTATGTACTGTGGAAATAAAGATATAAAAATATATCTCCGAGTAGAATGTAAAATACTATTATGTAACTAGCCCGTGCGATGCACGGGTTGACGACTAGTTATTGTAATCATGATTCCTCTAAAGATAAGTACAGATGCATATAATTTGTAGCAAGGACCAAAGAGTAATTGTAAGACAACTTTATGTAAGTATTTTAGTAGAGTACCCTGGTAATTTCAGCATACAAATGGCTGCAAAGCTTCCTTGCCTAGGTCGCTATGATTATGCTTAAACCACTATAGAATACTACTAGAAAGACATTACTGGTTAAATGACTAGAATATGTACTCCCTCCGTTCACAAAAAGATGTCTCAACCTAGTCCAGATTTGTATGTATCCACACACTAAATCATGTCTAGATACATCCAAATTTGGCTAGGTTGAGACATCCTTTTGTGGACAGAGGGAGTAGGATTATTGAAGTATTTTGTGATGATTTTTTATTGCGTTATCAAACTAAATAACTAGAATGCTAGAATGCCTACTTTTGGTTCACCTGCATTGCTGCTGGTGGCAAGGTATCTGATGCATCATGCTCGATACTGTCAAGTTTTTTTGTAAAGTTTGCCAGCGTACGGCCTATTCTCTTGTTACTTCGTTGGTACATGGACAAACTCTGCAGCTCTTGCCATGGCGTGCTGTAACAGATAATGGAGGTGCCTAAGCATGTAGATGACGTTTTCCTGTCCCCTCTTCTGACTCCCGCAAATCGAGCCTGACATGCTGCCTGATTGCTTGCTTAGTGCAACCTCAACATCTCTGCTGCAAAAAAGATCTCAACTTATGGCAAAGTTGTGTGCCCAAAATAATTGTAATCCAGTGACTGGTACGAGGAAGGCAGTCTGCTTGGCGATGATGTGCTCCATTTGCTGGGACTTTTCTTTGGTAACTACACGCCTGCAGCAATCATACTGAGATGGTGAGTGGTGTTCTTCCACCCGCAGCAGTCGGCTTCGTCATCCTTCCATCCGGTGGTTCCTTGAGATGGACATGTGTCCCGTGTTGTCACATTTGTGTGAGTTTGCCCAGACATGTTTCTTGGAGGGCAATGTAGTAATTCCCATCTCCCTGCTACATTTTTATCCGGTTGGTTGTGTTATTGCCAGTGAAATCTTTTAGGGCCCCACCTTGTCTTAATCCAATGCAGGAAATCTTTCGAAAAGAAAATGGTGCAGCTAACAAAAAAGACAGTTATGTAGTTGGTTTTTATGTACTATAATTCTTACAATTGCAAGGATGTACTGCCATGATCATATTTTATGTCTATCTTTTATTTTGCGAAAGATTTTTTTACGTCTATCCGATTGTGCTCTGTTATAACAGATATCGAGATGGTGTCTTGTTAAGTCCGGATGATGAAAAGTTTATAGTAGAAAAGGTTCTTGCTCACCACCCTCGTTCGGAGGACAAGATTGGTTGTGGACTTGATGGTATTACGGTGAGTTAGGGTGATCACTTCATTTAATAAGACATGAGACCCTCAAACAAATTTAATTTTATTTTATGTTTTTCTATTGTTCCAGCGATTTTTATTTCTTCTTTGCCAAGCTTGTATTATTGAATATGTTTTCATAAGGAGATTATGATCTATTTCTTGTTGAAATATCTTAGAAGCTAAGTTCACGCAGTACTTTTTGTTAGTAAGTAGGACCTCCATCCAGCATAACAAATGAGAACTACAGTATCGAGTCTTGATCATTCCCCTGTTTTTCTTGTGTTGTTTTTGGAAATCTTACTAGTCGGACTTCCCTTGTGACTCAACCTGCAAAATGTGCAAGTTGATGTTCCAGAAAAGCTATGGTGCTGTTTGCTCTGTACTGAAGTGGTCAGTATCAAGTACTAACACAACCACCTCATTTAGTAAGCTGACCACTAAACTGCAAAATGCAAATTTAATCATACGATTTCTTTTATGGGGAGATAAAGGACTTTTTATAGTCAAAACACTAGTCTCATTCCAAATACTCTCTCTGTTCTGGAATAGCTGTCGTGTTTTTCGTTTAAGTTTGAACTAGAACCACGGCAATTATTTCGGAAGAGAGGGAATACAAGTTTATCCATATTTCCAGTAAATTTTTGTCTGTTATTTTTATTTCCTTAATGGTTTCCTTTATCCTTTAATAGAATCTGCTTATTAAATGGCATTAAGAAATGATGCTAGATCACATGGAGCCAGTTTTTATGACACTCATACAGATTTGCCTTAGGTTCCATGTACGGACATGATGATGCAATATCCTCCCACGGCATGTATGTCATGGTTATCCGTTGCCTAATGAATTGTTCCCTGTTTTTTTCTTGTATCACCTTGATGCAAACGTTTGAGTTTAATAAAAGCGTCCTTTATCGGAAAAAAGGTACACCACAGCACTAATGGTTTGAAACCTGTAGTTTACTTAATGATTCCTCCCTACAGTTTGGTTCTGGTTTGTCCAGTCGAACCGCTGGTCTGACCAGGCCTTCAAAATTAGGAGTTGCAACTTTCTAGGTACATAAATAACATAATGTCTCAACACTAAAATACCAATCCGTTTCTGAGTATGAATATTGATTGCTACCTTATGACAAGTGAGCCTTGGAGGTGTAAATTTTGTGTACATTTCCTAACTTGTGCAGTGCTCATGTTTGTAGGTTAACAAGCATCCTGAGTTCAGGGAGACCAGATGTCTCATTTTGGTTAGAACAAATGGCGATTTGGAGGATTTCTCATACCGCAAGTGTCTTGAGGGCATACGTCAAAAGGGCCTATCCAACCCATGCAGATAGGTTTATAGATAAACATCTCGGACAGAAGCGGCCAACACTTTTTCACTCTCCTTCCAAGTAGAGTATATTTTGCATGATGCTGACTTTGGCAGAAGGGGATAGCCCAAAATCTTCGATCCCATGGTCTCCTTTAGCCTACGTTTGGTCTGTCAGGTGAAAGATGTCATTGTCCAAGTGTTTCTTCTGTTGCAAAATGATCTGGGACAAAATTCATAAGTGATTTTTGCATGTATGTGTTTCTTGGTCTCGTAATGTATTTCAGTATTGACCCGATCAAATGGACTAATCTGTTCACTGCCAAATAAGGTTAGTTCTGATTTTTCCCAGGTTATAGTTGATCCAACCTTTTGATAGTTGTTTGCTATATAAAATGAAATTACTTACCACGGGGAGTGGCCATTCTACCTCTGATTGATTTTCTCTCACTAGTAATCGTGCACGTGTAAACTAATATAAATGAATCATCATAACATATTTCGAACATGCAGAGTATTACTCTGAATCAATAACCTACGGCACTAAAGGTTATAGATCATCCTTCAGACTATGGCACAAAAGGGAGGAATGTTGAGTAGACCAATCTGAATGAGGTAGAACTCATGGAGGGTGCATTTGATGTTGAGTGGCAGTGCTTATAAGCTGAATCGTCAGAGATCTAATTGATTTGCACAATAATGGATATGTGAGGATCCCTTCTTCTGCGCTAAAAGGAAACAAATACTTTACAGTCAAAGCTGATTGATAACGCACCCAAAAAACATTACTCTCTAATAAAAGGAAAATATCGTTAATCATGGAAGTTGATTGATTAACCACAAGAAATGTAACTGAGGAATTCCTACCTCCGTAGTAAAGGAGAAATATCATCGCCATAACTCCATCGCACATTTTTTTCCTCGTTGAAAAATAGAATTTTTTTCCAATATATATATACCACAGACAATACTTACCTATAGTAAAATATGCATTACATAAATTTCAAAAAAAAAAATTGCGAGGGAATTTGCAGTTAGATCCGACCAAGATTCATATAGAAAAGCCCAAGAAACAAAGAAATTACACATAGGTCCCTCTCGAGCTCTGGCATCGTCTTCATCACGCGCGACGCCACGCCGGCGAAGTCGGCCGCACCACCTTCATACGCTTGGACTGGGAGGCCCCCGTGGGCAGAGAGTCGACGTACCTCGGTGCCGAAGCACCTCCACCACGCATGACGGCGGCGACACCACCTTGGTCTTCACACACCGCAACTTCCAGGCGCCAGATCCACCTGCACATGGACACCGGCGAAGGGGACGCCCTCTCGAGGCCTCCGCAGAGCCGCGGACGAGGGCCAGGAGGCGGATCCGCGGCGAAGCTCCAGGAGCCGCACCAACGGAAGGGAAGACCGCCACCACCAAACTCCACCGACGCCATCGCTTCCACCTCGACACCGCCGGCAGCACACCCCACACACACCTAATTCACATAGCCGGATCCGGGGATTACCCGTCCTCCCACCTCCGGAGCGGCTGCCGGAGGGCTGGGAATCCCGCGAATCGCCGTTTCAATTGTGATAAAACAACACACCAATTTTAAATCCCAAAATAATCTTTGGAATTTGTGAACTTTACCCGGACCACTAATAGAAAGTATGTGATTGAACTATTTATGTATACAAATCTCAACAAGCCAATCAATCAGAATCCCGCACATCTCTTTGTAATGTCCTTTTGCAAAGTCTACAAGGAATAACATCAGCATATAAGATGGAGGCTGAAATCCACAAAACGCAATACTAATAGCATAGTACAGAGATAAAATATAAACATAAAAAACTTCCTAGCATTATAAGACATGTTAAATATGTGTGTGTGTGTGGGGGGGGGGGGGGGGGGGGTCATAATTCTGTCGAAACAGCAGAAGTTCTTACGATAACATGTTAAATGAGCAGTGCATTGAAAACATTTACAATGCACCCAGAACTTGACCAAAGTCAGCCAGCTCCGAGGCGTCACATTACAAGCGAAGAGAAGATTTTTTTTCTAGACTTATAACATATGCTTAGGTCCGGATGATAATGGTAGAAAAAAAAAAGAACTTAACTAAACATTCTTTGAGTCCGCAGTTTCAGGTTTGTCCCTTATGTTTGATACCTGCAACATAGTCACAACTCACAACATTGCAATTTTTATATGAGTTTGCTTCTGTACTACAAGGCTAATATCAGACAATTTATCTATACTACTATTAAAAGAACAAACTTGTGTTGTGTTGTGTTGATACATTAAATCTGAGCTATTTATATTGATCAACGATCCAGATTAAATCCCGAAACGTTATGTTCCCCTCCAACGCGAAAAAAAATTCTCTGGGAACGGGCCGCAGCACCTCCCTCCTACGGCCCCTTATGTGATTGTGACACGTCATGTCATATCACGAATCTCAAAGCTACGGTTAACCACCTCGACCCGGGAAAAACGAGGCTACCGGGCAGTACCCGAGCGGCACCTACCTGTTCGAGTTGCATCTGGCTGAAGTGCCGGCGCCGGCGCCGGCGACCATACGAGTCCTCGCCGCCGCTTTCTGCTCGCCAGCGGGCCTCTCCCTACATCTCCTGGAAGTGACGGACCCGCCAGCTTTCGATTCGTCGCCGCCGCCTTCTGGTCGCGAGTCGCCCCGCCGCCTTCTGCCCGTGACTCGCCCCGCCGCCTTCTGCTCACGAGCCGCCCCACCCAGCTTCGCTGCTTGTCGCAGAAGCGACGGCGCAGGCATGCACTCGATTCTGTTGATTCTTCCCCAATTTTTTACTACTCCTCCGATCCAAAAAGATTGACGCAAGTCTGTACACCATTTTGCACTAAACCAGCTATCTTTCCGCGACACTTAATACGGACCGGAGGTAGTAGTATATTTTGTACTGAAATTTGGTGTTGTCTTATGCAGGCAGTTCCGAACCTGTTCAGAAATTTCAGAGTTGCTAATAATCAGCTAGCAAAGCTTTGATGTTCTAACCAGAGAAGTTGAGAAAAATGGGCTCCAACCGGAGAAGTATTGAGTGTACGATGTCTCTGAAGCTGAAGGATTGATAAAGTTTCTTATAGATCACTTTGTTTTCTCCTTTTTCAAGTCCATTTGAAGACATCGCTGAGGAGGAACAGCTACCACTTTCTGAACTATGTTACAAATGTTCAGATATTTCAAAAATGTACCAGTAGCTTCTATGTAGCACAAGTGTAGCAAAAGTTTGTGTGTAAATGAATGGAATTCCAGTATATATTGAGTTGATGAATGATTGTGCAGTTATGTGGTTTGTTTCCCTGAAGTTAGTCATTGTCGTCCTCTATGTCGTTGTTATGAGAAAAAGGATTAGTAGTGATGAATCATGTCAACAATGCAAACTCTACTGTGTATGCAATCAGGAGAGACAAAAATAATAACAGGAACATTACGAATGATGAAATTGGTAAAAGAATATCCTCATTCTCATTATCCAGTTCAATAGTAAATATATTTCTGTTCTGAAACTAACTCCATATATATGTAGGTCACTCCCGACAGGAAAATATAATACAAGGTACTACTTCTATGCCTACTGCTTCCTTCCTTCAGGATTCATTGCATCAAAATCCAATCTTCTCGAAGTGTGCGGCACATCTGAAGCTCGGTCAGTTTGAAGTAGAAGTTGTGTATATCCTCCTTGGATGAATTGACCAAACATGGTCGAAGTATCCCCGTGAAAAGTATTATTTGTGAACTGTGGTACTGTAGTATGAAAACTTGAGCTTTCCCAAAAGATCCCTGAAGGTTCACAAATTTTGTGTTCAAACTAATTACATGAGACATATAAAAAACTCAGAGGTAATCAATCTTACGGTAAATTGTTGGGAACCTTCAGCATGGAACATATTATTTCTGAACTGTGGCATTGCCATATCAGTTCTTGTGCTTCCCCCCAAAAGGTCCCTGTATCATATAAATGTAGTGGAACTGTTTAGAATTTTTGTGTCAAATTTATAGTAGATGAGAAATATAAAAACTTGAGAAACCTGTCTTACAATAAATTGTTGACGACTTGCTCCATAAAACATATTATATGTGAACTGGGGCATTGCAATATTAGTTCTTGTAATTGCCTCATTAGATCCCTGTGTCATATAAGTGTATAAAATCAGAATTTTGTGGTACAAATATATGAAATGAAAGATATTAAACAAAGCACAGAATTTTCATACGGTAAACTGTTGATGACCTTCTCCAACAAGAGCATTTGCTTGTACTTTGTTTCCAGCACCTATTGTTGGTGAACCATTTAAGAAATGCAAAATCTATTATCTGTGCAATCAGGAGAGACAAAAATAATAACCAGGGGGTTTCATTACCTTTGTCAATTTTGCACAGGGCGGCCGCGATGTCGTTTCATCGCCAAATATGACACGATGGTGCGTTACATGCTCAGGTACGTGCATGATTTTTTTCGGAATTTTTTGACAAGTTTCCAATTTTCAAAAAAATTCGAAAAAACCGGGAGCACATGCTCCCGGGTGCACTTGTGAGTTTCCGAAACAAAACATGGTACATACTGAATCTTGCTCTAGAGAAGCAAAGATGAGTAAAGTAGGAAGGAGAGGAGCATATTCGTCATGGATGATTCGCATAAATATGAACCCGATGACTCCAATAAATCAAACGAGCATGTATCCATGATACTCCCTCCGATCCATAGTGTCGGACCAGAAAGTTTTTTAGGATCAGAGGTAGTATTTGGTTTAGTAGAACAAAACACCAAAGAGAGAAAAAACATAATGTAAATATAAATCACCAAGAGTCTAATCAGAAGAGAACACAAAGTGGAAGCAACAAGGAGAATATCCTGCCACAAGACTCCATTGCATGCGATGCTAGAAGCAACGCATGAACACAATACACAACTCAAATTTCACATGAACATTACTTGTAACCTTTCTACAGAGTCACATAGGGCAGACAAGGCCAAAAAAAAGAACTAGTCCAGTTGAGTTACAGTGGACTTTACAATGCTGATCCAGCAAGATCGCATTTCTTTCACAAGCTGCAGTCGCAGCAAACATGGTTGGTTACCCTTCATCCTCGGCCCCTCTCAAACATTGTCACATCCCAAATTTTGAAACTAAGAAAAACTTAGTTTTACCAGACCCAAAATTCAGAACCAACAAAAACTTTTTGAAATGTTTCACTGATGGTTGTATTTTCCTTCCCATTGTTCTGTTTGACCTTGTGTGACTGGTTGTTTAAGTTGTGTGACTTGTTGTTTGATTTGTGTGATCTTAGTTGTGATGTTGATATTGTTGTGTGTTGCTTGTGAGGATAAATTCCTCAATTGTGCTCAATACGAAGATAAAACAAACTTGACCACAAATTTGGAATGTGACTTAAATTTAAAACAAACTCCTCAAAATTATTCAATAAAGGAAAATTAAGATCATGAATCAAAGAAATGATCTTAATAAATTGTTTTCCCCTACTTAACTCTCTATTTTTCTTCAAACAAATATTTTCTCTATGGAAATATAAAGTAATAGAAGTTTCCATATTTGTCAAGAAAGTTCCAAAGGTTCAAAATAATATTTTATCACTTGCTTGAAATTATTAAAGGAGTATCAAATATTAGTTACCAAAAATAATTTATTCAAACCCTATGAACCAATGTGGTTCAAAACATTTTATTTTCAAAAGCCAAATTTTGTGGAGCTTCTACATGTATATGGGAGGCTACATGAATTTTTTCAGATTTTTAGAAAATGTTTAAGTGCCTCAATTAAATCACTGAACAGCTACTGGTTTTAAAGGAAATAAAAGAAACAGGAAAAAGGACTTAGTTGTGAGAGGGAAAAGTCTGCCAGGGGTTTTCGGTAATTTTCTCGTCTCCTTCCTGTAGCAGACGCACCGCACGCCGCCGTGTCGTCCTCCCGCGCGTCGCACGCCGCCCAGGCCCCCCCCCCTCTCGCTCCTCTGCCCATCGAAGGAGGATAAGGAGGCCCCCCCGGCTCTCCTCTGCTTCCCCTCCCTCATTCGCCACCTGCTCCCTCTCCCTCGCCTCTCTTTTCTTCTGCCACGACCGAACCTCACCCAAGGATGTCGTCGCGCATCACCGGCGTTCGGAGCCTCCCCGAGCAAATCGAAGCACGCAACCGTCTTCGCCACGTCGTTCTCTCCCTCCCTGACGAAGGAATCGTGCCAGTTCGCCGTCGTTGTCGTGCACGAGCTCGTCTTCTTCATCACCGGCCGCCGGACATCAAGGAAGCTCACGAGGAGGACAGTCCACCAGTCGCCGCCATTCTTGCATCCTCGGGTTCCCCTTGCTCTGCTCCCTCTCATGCCCCCTTCCTTTTTGCCCAGGGATCACCGGAGTAGCCGCACCGTCCTCACCGTCTCGCCCGTCGCTGCATGTCACGAGGAAGACGACGACCCCGCGTACCCCTTCGCCAGCGCAGTGGGCCGGCCCAGCTCCGGTCGGCTCAGATCCGGGCTGGATTTAGCCCATTTCATTTTTTTAGTAGATCTAATGTCTATTTTAGTTTCCTGTTTAATTTTACAGTGTAGCTTTAATTCATTTGTGATAGCAATTTGATTGATTCAAATTTTGTTGTGTTCCTATGAGTTTTCTTAAACATGCAGAGCTGCTGGCTTGCCAAAATATGTTTTTAATAATTGTCTATACTAAAACTTGTAAAAAGTATCTTTTCCACTAATTATTAAATATCTAGAGTTTTAGAAATCCAAATATTGCAAACTAAAATTCTCTGGATAGGTTGAGATGTTACCTTTCCAGATCTGTTGGCCTTGCTTGCAAATGAAGCCTAAAACAAAAGTTCTATTCATTCTTGTAAACACATCAGTAGCAATTTGGTGATTTTTGTAGATTTTTGAGAGATGAATTTTGGAGTAAGTCCAATTGAATTGTCTTCTATATGTGTAGGAGGACATATGCCTAGCTTGGTTTAAATTTAGGAGTCACTGATTGAGTGTGGTGTTAATTATAAGATTTGGGCCTTTTCTGCCTATTTTTATTAAGCCTTTATTAATTGTTGTGTTATAACTTTATTGTTTTAGATGTGTTTCCTAGCATTTGTAGGGTGGTAATCCACTGTTGTGACTTGTTTCCTTAATTTTACTAGCATGTTAGGAGAGCTATTTGTGAGTCATGTGTTGTTAGGGTTTTATTCCCTATATAGTCTTTCTCCTAGCAATTAGGAATTTGTTAAGCTTGTTTATTTTGATATGAGAATATTGTGTGTGATTAAAATGTATGCCTTGCTTGTTAATGGTTGTTGTGATACTGTTGCTTGCATGTTACTATTGTTTAGCAGTTATAATATGTTAGTACTGTTAGTGGTATTTGTTAGACATGTTGGTATGAGTAAAATGTTTACCTCGCTTGATGAACTTGATTGTCTTGAGTTGAGTACTAGCTTAAATATCTTGTTAGTGTCTCCATCTTAACTTGGTGAGATATTTTGAATTACCAAGATTAATTGGTAGTTCAACTTTTGTTTGAAGTTTTTTCCTGATTAAAGAAAAGTGGTTGTTAAGTACCTTTAGTAGAAGATGTCTTGGTGCTCTATGTTTTTAGCATGTGTTTGGTGTTATACTCCTGTGAGTATAATGCCCTTGTAAATGTAGATCTTAGTTTGTTGCTTGATTAAAATAGTGCTATGTTGTGGTTTGTTCCTTGTTTGTAGACCACTTGTGGTTTGGTTTGCTCATTGAGTGTTGTTTTATTTTCATGTTGTGACGCTAGAGATAAACGCTACCGGGGTGGTATTTGGAGAGGATTTATGGAAGAAGGATGAGAGTTTATTTCTTTGATCAATGAGAAGAAGTCCAGGAGCATTATGCTGAAATCAGGCAAGCTATCCTCTGAGCTTGCATTTATATACATCTATTTTGGTTCACATGTTTTACTTATAAAGAGCAAAAGTGATTTAGGTGGTGTTTGCCACTAAAGCTATGATTTTGAAAACCCTTTTTTTCAAATTACAAGTATATTATTTTGACACCCTATATGGAGATATTAGCTGGAATTTCTTTTCCAAACTATAGGATGGGAAAATATTGTTTACTCAAAACTCCTTTGAAAGTACGTGGATGAATGTGGAATGCCGTGATATCGGTGTTGAAGTGGAGAAATGGTGATGGTTATGAAAACTGCACATTGTGTCCTTGTACTTACAGAACAACCAATACTCTGTGCGACCACGTTTACCCACCTATGGGAAAGGGCGTGGTCATATAATTTGCTCTTATTAGTATGGGATACCTCATCGACGGAGATGACTCCGTTATGCATGAGGGGATGGTTAGTGAACTCCCCTGACCTGGGTCCTCGCTCAAACTCTATGGAAAGATAAGGAGGAGGATTGAAGACTTCATAAATGTGGTCGCCGGGAAAAACATATGAGTCCTCACACTTAGGGTTGCCGACGGGGACCGGACTGAGTGTTGATGAGAATTATCATATGGGTAGGATCCTATACTAGCATGAGCAAAGGAGAGGCTATGGTCGGTGGCTCAACTTCGCATACACCTTGTATGGCGGGACGTGGCTGACACGATGAGCTACCGGATGGATGTGGGTTAAAAGCGTGCTACCTCTGCAGAGGGTTAAAACTATTCGAATAGCCGAGTCCTCAGATATGGACAGTTGGAAAGAACTCTCGGTCCTATGTGCAAGTTTTAAAATGATTTGAGTTTGAAAGGGAAATGAAGTGGAGAAAGTGTTCTAAAACTATACCAATGAGTTGGTATGAGGTTGTTGGAGGAAATTGGACTATGGTGAGCCATGGTCAGGAACGAGGAGGAGTTTTGGAGAAACAGATAAAAAGGGGATTGTCCGGGGAAAATGTTTGTAAAGAGATTTCTTACCTTCTTCAACAAAGATGGATTTTCGGGAAAAAGTTTTATAAGAGAATTCTTACAAAGATAGATTTATGGGAAAAAGTTCTAAAAACCTTCTTTTCTTTTCAACAAAGATTTAGAGATGTCTTCTCAAAATAAAGAGTTTTGTTATAATAAAAATGATGCCATTGCATGCTCTTGTCGGGGGTAGTTTTCGCGAGTACGTAAATGGACTCATGGCTGTGTCCCTGGATATTCCAATGTCCAGAGCTCAAGAGGGAGATGCTGAAGATCGAGAGTTCGTCGCGTCAATGCGAATTAAGGCGCTTCCCAGTCAGCTGCCTGTGGGGTTGTGGCAAATGACTTGGGCTCCACGCTGTTTGGTGATTTCCGCTGCAAGTACCTATTGAAGTTATGACTTCAATCAAGTAAGTATATTTATTCGGTATTTATGGGTGTTCTTTTGATACCAGTTTGATTGTGCTTAGCGACAGACTGATCATGGGATCGCTGATGTTGTAGGCACAAGGGTATTTCAGGCAGGTAGTCCGGGGTCCCCACAGACTTGGTATCAGAGCCATCCTGACTGTAACAGACCTTAGTTAGCAAGGACGTTAGTTAGGAAAGAAATATTTTGTTAAAATATATTGTTACCAAAAACATGTTTTTATCTAAGGAAGTCCAAAAATAACTTCCACTCTTCTCACCTTCTCAAATATTTCCGAGACTCATCCCTCTATTTTAAGATTTTTCTAAGGATTTCTCTTCTCCCTCTTACCTGTTCAAAATACTTGACGATGAACCCAAGTGAGACCTAATTAGTTAGCACCCACAAGAACAAGCTTCCATCTCGAATATTCAACCTTCAACATCAAGGTGATCGATCTGCAAATACCAAGACCGTCAGTATCAACGAAGCAAGAGGCCTCGAAGACGTCAGCTCAACAACAACAATTCTACCCAAGTTGCAACTTCGACAATCCCAATTTCTCCAGTTGAAGACTAAGGCGATAAAATGAAGATTTCAGCAACCATGTTTGACCCAGACCCATAGGATCGATTGGATAAGCTCAATTGTTTTATTTGCGCTACCCCACCTACTCCGATATTAGACGTCGTTGGTACTAAATGTACCTTGTGTGTTGTTTGTTTGTGTGCTCCTTGCTTGTGAGTACTCTGCTTATGTGTTGTTTGTTGTGAGTTCTCTGTGTGTGTTGTTTTTCTTGTGCGTTCACAATCACGCCTTGTCGGCAACACAAGGAACCTCAAAATTCTCTTTTTATAAAATTCCTTTTGCCACCTATCAAAACCATTTTTGACCTCTTCGCCATAGTTGCACTTTGTTGCAAATGTAAACCCGCTTAGGAAAATCTTTCTGAAAATATTTTTCCTCTCATCTAAACCATCTTCCGATAAGAACTGACAGTTCCGCAAGGTACAAAAGACCCCCGAACTTTAACCAAAAACCCTGAGATTTGTTGCAACTTAACCGGCAAGTCAGACAATGACCTTCATGCACCGTCTGGAGCAAGTGCGTCAAGATCTCGAAGGAAACTGCAATTTTATGCCAACCTCGTGAAGACACGAGCCTTACAAGACGTGTAAAATTACAAGAATACTACACTAACTTATCATATCTAACTTTAGGTTGAACATCTGAATCAAGTCCATGATAGTACTAACTAATCTTCTAGGACTGCAAGCCTTGACAAGAGACGAGGACATAAGGAGACCCATTTAGAATCGGTAACTAGGAGAACTCAAGGAGTGTAGGAGAGTTGCTATGAAGATTCGAGCTCAGAGACCGTAAGAAGGAGGAACTGCGACAAAGAGACTTTGGAGAGAGATTTCTGAAGTTGGCAAAGAAGTAATAAATATACCAGACTATCCTTGAGTATGTGGAAACTCCTATATCAGAATCTACTATTATAAATCTCTCTAGAAATAGTGTAACATTCCAATGTTCGTGTTATATAGAGGTAGTTTGGTAACAAGCCTCATGAACTTGTTAACAAATCACTTTTGTATGCTCAAACAATTGAGTGTCATATACAAATAAACGGAACATCAGATAATCAAGTACATCTCAGCCTCTGGAGTATGAAAAGTAGTTTGATGACAAGACTAGCTACCTTGTTAACAAATTCTTCTCGTAAGACTAAGGCAATTGATGTTATAAAAGACCTCCACAATTTTATACAACTAACTAATGGAAAGCTTGCTCGGACTAAGTAGATGCCTTCACCACATGGGTGAAGCAAATGATGTTAGAACTCAAAGCAAAGACAATAATAATTTTCTTAAGTCAAGTGTATACCTTAGGAGTTACTCAAGTTCTAAGTAAGAAAATCACATGAAGATTTATAGTGTTTCCCCAAGGATATGATTTCCGAAAACAAGGAAAGAAAGAGGTGTCAGTGGATGACTCAAAACTAGTTGGTAGACAGGAGACTTTAGGAAGATATAAGAGTGTTGGACTATAAGATTATTAGTCAGCAGGACCCCTTGAGAATCTAGTGATGAGATCAGAATTTGGTGGACGATGTTGGAAATATCAAAAATTTGGGGTTTATAATGAGAGCGAGACTTGGATTAGATCGATAAATTAATTGGGTTTGAACGGATGATATATTTGATTAATACTCTGGGGCTAACCAGTTGTGGTCCCCAACCATTGGTGGTTATCTGGAGCTACAAGACGTGACCCTTGATTTAAGGTTTAGAAATAAAGGTGAAAGTTATTGGATTCTTAGGAAGCACTTGCTGATAAAATGATGTTGGATTGGTTGGAATCAAGTAAATTAAGAAAAATACTCAGTGTTGGAATGTTTAGGGTGATTCCAAGCGCAAGTGACCTTGTACCAAATTCTTATGGAATTATAGGAAGTGGTCAAAGATGAGTTAGCAAATGAATATATCGTTGTATGAAAGAAATAATTGGTGGAGGATAAGTGAATGTTTATCGGATTCTAGGAATCAATATGATTTGGTCTAGTAGCAAGACAGTCTAGGTGACAGTATTTTTCAGAGATAAAATGAGATATGCCTATCTGAGATCAATCAAGAAATAATTGGTGGACCACTACGATTTTTGTGATAGAATATAATGGAGACTATGCCTAAAAAGTTTGATGGATATCCGATAGATTGAACTAATATGATAAAGAGTTTATGCCCGAAGAAGATGATGGTGGATTAATAACTCTAGCTTGGGCAAAAGCCATGATTCAATTAACTAGTTGATAGTAGTGGCCTTACCAGAGGTGTTGGAATGGTATTTTGAAAACTCGAGAATTAGAGGCCTATGTAAAGTTGGTTGTTTCGGATCTTAGTTATAAAAAGTTTGGTGTTCAGAGTATAACACCCAACTCTCTTGAAAACTAACTTAAGCCCCTCAATCAGAAAGTTTTCCCAGAAACCCTAATTATTCTAGTACACTCTAACTTACTTGTGAAGACCCCTACGAAACTTCGTGAAGACCCAGAACCAAAGAAGCCATTCAGGACCAGCCTTTTTCCTACCAAGCCGAAGGAAGAAAAGCGTGAAGAAGATCTACCGAAAGTCACTAAGAAGAATCAAACAACGAGGCACCTACTGTTGGCGACATCAACCACTAAGAAAGTCCAGACACATTTAGAAGTTATAACCTCCCTCTACTAACTAGAAACCAGAGAGAATCGAGTGCTTAGACTTGACGCATCTTGAGAACAACGCGTCCCTATCTGCGACCCTCGTAAGGAGAAAATATTAGGAAGTGATATCTGCACCAACTCCAAGCACCGAGGAGTGACACCAAGACGACGATCGTCAGGCTACTCAAGAAGAATGATGCCTCCAAGTCAACTCCAGCTGCGACTTTCGACAAGACCGATTCAAGACCCCTGTTTAAGGGGGGAAGACCTGCAATAGGTATACCAGAACGTGGTAATAATTAGATCTGTGCGCTGTAGCCTTGTAGTATCTGGAAAACCACCAACCACGATTATCCATCAGTCTCGATCATCAAGGCAACCACATCGCCAAGAGCCACGCAACATCAATTTGTCAAGATCTCACATGGCGACTACTGAAGAAGCAACGACCTCGGAAGAGTAGTCAACCCAAAACCCGTGCCCTCGTACTCCCCTGTTACCACCGGGCAAATCTCGAGGACGAGATTTATTTTAAGGGGGGAAGAGCTGTCACATCCCAAATTTTGAAACTAAGAAAAACTTAGTTTTACCAGACCCAAAATTCAGAACCAACAAAAACTTTTTGAAATGTTTCACTGATGGTTGTATTTTCATTCCCATTGTTCTGTTTGACCTTGTGTGACTGGTTGTTTAAGTTGTGTGACTTGTTGTTTGATTTGTGTGATCTTAGTTGTGATGTTGATATTGTTGTGTTTGTTGCTTGTGAGGATAAATTCCTCAATTGTGCTCAATACGAAGATAAAACAAACTTGACCACAAATTTGGAATGTGACTTAAATTTAAAACAAACTCCTCAAAATTATTCAACAAAGGAAAATTAAGATCATGAATCAAAGAAATGATCTTAATAATTATTTTCCCCTACTTAACTCTCTATTTTTCTTCAAACAAATATTTTCTCTATGGAAATATAAAGTAATAGAAGTTTCCATATTTGTCAAGAAAGTTCCAAAGGTTCAAAACAATATTTTATCACTTGCTTGAAATTATTAAAGGAGTATCAAATATTAGTTACCAAAAATAATTTATTCAAACCCTATGAACCAATGTGGTTCAAAACATTTTATTTTCAAAAGCCAATTTTTGTGGAGCTTCTACATGTATATGGTAGGCTACATGAATTTTTCAGATTTTTAGAAAATGTTTAAGTGCCTCAATTAAATCACTGAACAGCTACTGGTTTTAAAAGAAATAAAAGAAACAGGAAAAAGGACTTAGTTGTGAGAGGGAAAAGTCTGCCAGGGGTTTTCGGTAATTTTCTCGTCTCCTTCCTGTAGCAGACGCACCGCATGCCGTTGTCGTCCTCCCGCGCATCGCACGCCGCCCAGGCCCCCCCCCCCTCTCGCTCCTCTGCCCATCGAAGGAGGATAAGGAGCCCCCCGGCTCTCCTCTGCTTCCCCTCCCTCATTCGCCACCTGCTCCCTCTCCCTCGCCTCTCTTTTCTTCTGCCACGACCGAACCTCACCCAAGGATGCCGTCGCGCATCGCCGGCATTCGGAGCCTCCCCGAGCAAATCGAAGCGCGCAGCCGTCTTCGCCGCGTCGTTCTCTCCCTCCCTGACGAAGGAATCGTGCCAGTTCGCCGACGTTGTCGCGCACGAGCTCGTCTTCTTCATCACCGGCCGACGGACATCAAGGAAGCTCACGAGGAGGACAGTCCTCCAGTCGCCGCCATTCTTGCATCCTCGGGTTCCCCTTGCTCTGCTCCCTCTCATGCCCCCTTCCTTTTTGCCCAGGGATCACCGGAGTAGCCGCACCGTCCTCGCCCTCTCGCCGTCTCGCCCGTCGCTGCGTGTCACGAGGAAGACGATGACCCCGCATACCCCTTCGCCAGCGCAGTGGGCCGGCCCAGCTCCGGTCGGCTCAGATCCGGGCTGGATTTAGCCCATTTCGTTTTTTAGTAGATCTAATGTCTATTTTAGTTTCCTGTTTAATTTTACAGTGTAGCTTTAATTCATTTGTGACAAATCTATGATAGCAATTTGATTGATTCAAATTTTTTGTGTTCCTATGAGTTTTCTTAAACATGCAGAGCTGGTGGCTTGCCAAAATATATTTTTAATAATTGTCTATGCTAAAACTTGTAAAAAGTATCTTTTCCACTAATTATTAAATATCTAGAGTTTTAGAAATCCAAATATTGCAAACTAAAATTCTCTGGATAGGTTGAGATGCTACCTTTCCAGATCTGTTGGCCTTGCTGCAAATGAAGCCTAAAACAAAAGTTCTATTCATTCTTGTAAACACATCAGTAGCAATTTGGTGATTTTTGTAGATTTTTGAGAGATGAATTTTGGAGTAAGTCCAATTGGATTGTCTTCTATATGTGTAGGAGGACATATCCCTAACTTGGTTTAAATTTAGGAGTCACTGATTGAGTGTGGTGTTAATTATAAATTTGGGCCTTTTCTGCCTATTTTTATTAAGCCTTTATTAATTGTTGTGTTATAATTTTATTGTTTTAGATGTGTTTCCTAGCATTTGTAGGGTGGTAATCCACTGTTGTGACTTGTTTCCTTAATTTTACTAGCATGTTAGGAGAGCTATTTGTGAGTCATGTGTTGTTAGGGTTTTATTCCCTATATAGTCTTTCTCCTAGCAATTAGGAATTTGTTAAGCTTGTTTATTTTGATATGAGAATATTGTGTGTGATTAAAATGTATGCCTTGCTTGTTAATGGTTGTTGTGATACTGTTGCTTGCATGTTACTATTGTTTAGCAGTTATAATATGTTAGTACTGTTAGTGGTATTTGTTAGACATGTTGGTATGAGTAAAATGTTTACCTCGCTTGATGAACTTGATTGTCTTGAGTTGAGTACTAGCTTAAATATCTTGTTAGTGTCTCCACCTTAACTTGGTGAGATATTTTGAATTACCAAATTAATTGGTAGTTCAACTTTTGTCTGAAGTTTTTTCCTGATTAAAGAAAAGTGGTTGTTAAGTACCTTTAGTAGAAGATGTCTTGGTGCTCTATGTTTTTAGCATGTGTTTGGTGTTATACTCCTGTGAGTATAATGCCCTTGTAAATGTACATCTTAGTTTGTTGCTTGATTAAAATAGTGCTATGTTGTGGTTTGTTCCTTGTTTGTAGACCACTTGTGGTTTGGTTTGCTCATTGAGTGTTGTTTTATTTTCATGTTGCGACGCTAGAGATAAACGCTACCGGGGTGGTATTTGGAGAGGATTTATGGAAGAAGGATGAGAGTTTATTTCTTTGATCAATGAGAAGAAGTCCAGGAGCATTATGCTGAAATCAGGCAAGCTATCCTCTGAGCTTGCATTTATATACATCTATTTTGGTTCACATGTTTTACTTATAAAGAGCAAAAGTCATTTAGGTGGTGTTTGCCACTAAAGCTATGATTTTGAAAACCCTTTTTTTCAAATTACAAGTATATTATTTTGACACCCTATATGGAGATATTAGCTGGAATTTCTTTTCCAAACTATAGGATGGGAAAATATTGTTTACTCAAAACTCCTTTGAAAGTACTTGGATGAATGTGGAATGCCGTGATATCGGTGTTGAAGTGGAGAAATGGTGATGGTTATGAAAAATGCACATTGTGTCCTTGTACTTACAGAACAACCAATACTCTGTGCGACCACGTTTACCCACCTATGGGAAAGGGCGTGGTCATATAATTTGCTCTTATTAGTATGGGATACCTCATCGACGGAGATGACTCCGTTATGCATGAGGGGATGGTTAGTGAACTCCCCTGACCTGGGTCCTCACTCAAACTCTATGGAAAGATAAGGAGGAGGATTGAAGACTTCATAAATGTGGTCGCCGGGAAAAACATATGAGTCCTCACACTTAGGGTTGCCGACGGGGACCGGACTGAGTGTTGATGGGAATTATCATATGGGTAGGATCCTATACTAGCATGAGCAAAGGAGAGGCTATGGTCGGTGGCTCAACTTCGCATACACCTTGTATGGCGGGACGTGGCTGACACGATGAGCTACCGGATGGATGTGGGTTAAAAGCGTGCTACCTCTGCAGAGGGTTAAAACTATTCGAATAGCCGAGTCCTCGGATATGGACAGTTGGAAAGAACTGCTCGGTCCTATGTGCAAGTTTTAAAATGATTTGAGTTTGAAAGGGAAATGAAGTGGAGAAAGTGTTCCAAAACTATACCAATGAGTTGGTATGAGGTTGTTGGAGGAAATTGGACTATGGTGAGCCATGGTCAGGAACGAGGAGGAGTTTTGGAGAAACAGATAAAAAGGGGATTGTCCGGGGAAAATGTTTGTAAAAGAGATTTCTTACCTTCTTCAACAAAGATGGATTTTCGGGAAAAAGTTTTATAAGAGAATTCTTACAAAGATAGATTTATGGGAAAAAGTTCTAAAAGCCTTCTTTTCTTTTCAACAAAGATTTAGAGATGTCTTCTCAAAATAAAGAGTTTTGTTATAATAAAATGATGCTATTGCATGCTCTTGTCGGGGGTAGTTTTGCGAGTACGTAAATGTACTCATGGCTGTGTCCCTGGATATTCCAATGTCCAGAGCTCAAGAGGGAGATGCTGAAGATCGAGAGTTCGTCGACGTCAATGCGAATTAGGGCGCTTCCCAGTCAGCTGCCTGTGGGGTTGTGGCAAATGACTTGGGCTCCACGCTGTTTGGTGATTTCCGCTGCAAGTACCTATTGAAGTTATGACTTAAATCAAGTAAGTATATTTATTCGGTATTTATGGGTGTTCTTTTGATACCAGTTTGATTGTGCTCAGCGACAGACTGATCATGGGATCGTTGATGTTGTAGGCACAAGGGTATTTCGGGCAGGTAGTCCGGGGTCCCCACAGACTTGGTATCGGAGCCATCCTGACTGTAACAGACCTTAGTTAGCATGGACGTTAGTTAGGAAAGAAATATTTTGTTTAAAATATATTGTTACCAAAAACATGTTTTTATCTAAGGAAGTCCAAAAATAACTTCCACTCTTCTCACCTTCTCAAATAGTTCCGAGACTCATCCCTCTATTTTAAGATTTTTCTAAGGATTTCTCTTCTCCCTCTTACCTGTTCAAAATACTTGACGATGAACCCAAGTGAGACCTAATTAGTTAGCACCCACAAGAAGAAGCTTCCATCTCGAATATTCAACCTTCAACATCAAGGTGATCGATCTGCAAATACCAAGACCGTCAGTATCAACGAAGCAAGAGGCCTCCGAAGACGTCAGCTCAACAACAACAATTCTACCCAAGTTGCAACTTCGACAATCCCAATTTCTCCAGTTGAAGACTAAGGCGATAAAATGAAGATTTCAGCAACCATGTTTGACCCAGACCCATAGGATCGATTGGATAAGCTCAATTGTTTTATTTGCGCTACCCCTCCTACTCCGATATTAGACGCCGTTGGTACTAAATGTACCTTGTGTGTTGTTTGTTTGTGTGCTCCTTGCTTGTGAGTACTCTGCTTATGTGTTGTTTGTTGTGAGTTCTCTGTGTGTGTGTTGTTTTTCTTGTGTGTTCACAATCACGCCTTGTCGGCAACGCAAGTAACCTCAAAATTCTCTTTTTATAAAATTCCTTTTGCCACCTATCAAAACCATTTTTGACCTCTTCGCCATAGTTGCACTTTGTTGCAAATGTAAACCCGCTTAGGAAAATCTTTCTGAAAATATTATTCCTCTCATCTAAACCATCTTCCGATAAGAACTGACAGTTCCGCAAGGTACAAAAGACCCCCAAACTTTAACCAAAAACCCTGAGATTTGTTGCAACTTAACCGGCAAGTCAGAGAATGACCTTCATGCACCGTCTGGAGCAAGTGCGTCAAGATCTCGAAGGAAACTGCAATTTTACGCCAACCTCGTGAAGACACGAGCCTTACAAGACGTGTAAAATTACAAGAATACTACACTAACTTATCATATCTAACTTTAGGTTGAACATCTGAATCAAGTCCACGATAGTACTAACTAATCTTCTAGGACTGCAAGCCTTGACAAGAGACGAGGACATAAGGAGACCCATTTAGAATCGGTAACTAGGAGAACTCAAGGAGTGTAGGAGAGTTGCTATGAAGATTCGAGCTCAGAGACCGTAAGAAGGAGGAACTGCGACAAAGAGACTTTGGAGAGAGATTTCTGAAGTTGGCAAAGAAGTAATAAATATACCAGACTATCCTTGAGTATGTGGAAACTCCTATATCGGAATCTACTATTATAAATCTCTCTAGAAATAGTGTGACATTCCAATGTTCGTGTTATATAGAGGTAGTTTGGTAACAAGCCTCATGAACTTGTTAACAAATCACTTTTGTATGCTCAAACAATTGAGTGTCATATACAAATAAACGAAACGTCAGATAATCAAGTACATCTCAGCCTCTGGAGTATGAAAAGTAGTTTGATGACAAGACTAGCTACCTTGTTTACAAATTCTTCTCGTAAGACTAAGGCAATTGATGTTATAAAAGACCTCCACAATTTTATACAACTAACTAATGGAAAGCTTGCTCGGACTAAGTAGATGCCTTCACCACAGGGGTGAAGCAAATGATGTTAGAACTCAAAGCAAAGACAATAATAATTTTGTTAAGTCAAGTGTATACCTTAGGAGTTACTCAAGTTCTAAGTAAGAAAATCACATGAAGATTTATAGTGTTTCCCCAAGGATACGATTTCCGAAAACAAGGAAAGAAAGAGGTGTCAGTGGACGACTCAAAACTAGTTGGTAGACAGGAGACTTTAGGAAGATATAAGAGTGTTGGACTATAAGATTATTAGTCAGCAGGACCCCTTGAGAATCTAGTGATGAGATCAGAATTTGGTGGATGATGTTGGAAATATCAAAAATTTGGGGTTTATAATGAGAGCGAAGACTTGGATTAGATCGATAAATTAATTGGGTTTGAACGGATGATATATTTGATTAATACTCTGGGGCTAACCAGTTGTGGTCCCCAACCATTGGTGGTTATCTAGAGCTACAAGACGTGACCCTTGATTTAAGGTTTAGAAATAAAGGTGAAAGTTATTGGATTCTTAGGAAGCACTTGCTGATAAAATGATGTTGGATTGGTTGGAATCAAGTAAATTAAGAAAAATACTCCAGTGTTGGAATGTTTAGGGTGATTCCTAGCGCAAGTGACCTTGTACCAAATTCTTATGGAATTATAGGAAGTGGTCAAAGATGAGTTAGCAAATGAATAGATTGTTGTATGAAAGAAATAATTGGTGGAGGATAAGTGAATGTTTATCAGATTCTAGGAATCAATATGATTTGGTCTAGTAGCAAGACATTCTAGGTGACAGTAGTTTTCAGAGATAAAATGAGATATGCCTATCTGGGATCAATCAAGAAATAAGTGGTGGACCACTACGATTTTTGTGATAGAATATAATGGAAACTATGCCTAAAAAGTTCGATGGATATCCGATAGATTGAACTAATATGATAAAGAGTTTATGCCCGAAGAAGATGATGGTGGATTAATAACTCTAGCTTGGGCAAAAGCCATGATTCAATTAACTAGTTGGTAGTAGTGGCCTTACCAGAGGTGTTGGAATGGTATTTTGAAAACTCGAGAATTAGAGGCCTATGTAAAGTTGGTTGTTTCGGATCTTAGATATAAAAAGTTTGGTGTTCAGAGTATAACACCCAACTCTCTTGAAAACTAACTTAAGCCCCTCAATCAGAAAGTTTTCCCAGAAACCCTAATTATTCTAGTACACTCTAACTTACTTGTGAAGACCCCTGCGAAACTTCGTGAAGACCCAGAACCAAAGAAGCCATTCGGGACCAGCCTTTTTCCTGCCAAGCCGAAGGAAGAAAAGCGTGAAGAAGATCTACCGAAAGTCACTAAGAAGAATCAAACAACGAGAGCACCTGCTGTTGGCGACATCAACCACTAAGAAAGTCCAGACGCATTTAGAAGTTATAACCTCCCTCTACTAACTAGAAACCAGAGAGAATCGAGTGCTCAGACTTGACGCATCTTGAGAACAACGCGTCCCTATCTGCGACCCTCGTAAGGAGAAAATATCAGGAAGTGATATCTGCACCAACTCCAAGCACCGAGGAGTGACACCAAGACGACGATCGTCAGGCTACTCAAGAAGAATGATGCCTCCAAGTCAACTCCAGCTGCGACTTTCAACAAGACCGATTCAAGACCCCTTTTTAAGGGGGGAAGACCTGCAATAGGTATTCCAGAACGTGGTAATAATTAGATCTGTGCGCTTTAGCCTTGTAGTATCTGGAAAACAGCCAACCACGATTATCCATCAGTCTCGATCATCAAGGCAACCACATCGCCAAGAGCCACGCAACATCAATTTGTCAAGATCTCACATGGCGACTACTGAAGAAGCAACGACCTCGGAAGAGTAGTCAACCCAAAACTCGTGCCCTCGTACTCCCCTGTTACCACCGGGCAAATCTCGAGGACGAGATTTATTTTAAGGGGGGAAGAGCTGTCACATCCCAAATTTTGAAACTAAGAAAAACTTAGTTTTACCAGACCCAAAATTCAGAACCAACAAAAACTTTTTGAAATGTTTCACTGATGGTTGTATTTTCCTTCCCATTGTTCTGTTTGACCTTGTGTGACTGGTTGTTTAAGTTGTGTGACTTGTTGTTTGATTTGTGTGATCTTAGTTGTGATGTTGATATTGTTGTGTCTGTTGTTTGTGAGGATAAATTCCTCAATTGTGCTCAATACGAAGATAAAACAAACTTGACCACAAATTTGGAATGTGACTTAAATTTAAAACAAACTCCTCAAAATTATTCAACAAAGGAAAATTAAGATCATGAATCAAAGAAATGATCTTAATAAATTGTTTTCCCCTACTTAACTCTCTATTTTTCTTCAAACAAATATTTTCTCTATGGAAATATAAAGTAATATAAGTTTCCATATTTGTCAAGAAAGTTCCAAAGGTTCAAAACAATATTTTATCACTTGCTTGAAATTATTAAAGGAGTATCAAATATTAGTTACCAAAAATAATTTATTCAAACCCTATGAACCAATGTGGTTCAAAACATTTTATTTTCAAAAGCCAATTTTTGTGGAGCTTCTACATGTATATGGGAGGCTACATGATTTTTTTCAGATTTTTAGAAAATGTTTAAGTGCCTCAATTAAATCACTGAACAGCTACTGGTTTTAAAAGAAATAAAAGAAACAGGAAAAAGGACTTAGTTGTGAGAGGGAAAAGTCTGCCAGGGGGTTTTCGGTAATTTTCTCGTCTCCTTCCTGTAGCAGACGCACCGCACGCCGCCGTGTCGTCCTCCCGCGCGTCGCACGCCGCCCAGCCCCCCCCCCCCCCTCTCGCTCCTCTGCCCATCGAAGGAGGATAAGGAGGCCCCCCGGCTCTCCTCTGCTTCCCCTCCCTCATTCGCCACCTGCTCCCTCTCCCTCGCCTCTCTTTTCTTCTGCCACGACCGAACCTCACCCAAGGATGCCGTCGCGCATCGCCGGCGTTCGGAGCCTCCCCGAGCAAATCGAAGCGCGCAGCCGTCTTCGCCGCGTCGTTCTCTCCCTCCCTGACGAAGGAATCGTGCCAGGTCGCCGTCGTTGTCGTGCACGAGCTCGTCTTCTTCATCACCGGCCGCCGGACATCAAGGAAGCTCACGAGGAGGACAGTCCACCAGTCGCCGCCATTCTTGCATCCTCGGGTTCCCCTTGCTCTGCTCCCTCTCATGCCCCCTTCCTTTTTGCCCAGGGATCACCGGAGTAGCCGCACCATCCTCGCCCTCTCGCCGTCTCGCCCGTTGCTGCGTGTCACGAGGAAGACGACGACCCCGCGTACCCCTTCGCCAGCGCAGTGGGCCGGCCCAGCTCCGGTCGGCTCAGATCCGGGCTGGATTTAGCCCATTTCATTTTTTTAGTAGATCTAATGTCTATTTTAGTTTCATGTTTAATTTTACAGTGTAGCTTTAATTCATTTGTGATAAATCTGTGATAGCAATTTGATTGATTCAAATTTTGTTGTGTTCCTATGAGTTTTCTTAAACATGCAGAGCTGGTGGCTTGCCAAAATATATTTTTAATAATTGTCTATACTAAAACTTGTAAAAAGTATCTTTTCCACTAATTATTAAATATCTAGAGTTTTAGAAATCCAAATATTGCAAACTAAAATTCTCTGGATAGGTTGAGATGCTACCTTTCCAGATCTGTTGGCCTTGCTTGCAAATGAAGCCTAAAACAAAAGTTCTATTCATTCTTGTAAACACATCAGTAGCAATTTGGTGATTTTTGTAGATTTTTGAGAGATGAATTTTGGAGTAAGTCCAATTGGATTGTCTTCTATATGTGTAGGAGGACATATGCCTAGCTTGGTTTAAATTTAGGAGTCACTGATTGAGTGTGGTGTTAATTATAAGATTTGGGCCTTTTCTGCCTATTTTTATTAAGCCTTCATTAATTGTTGTGTTATAACTTTATTGTTTTAGATGTGTTTCCTAGCATTTGTTGGGTGGTAATCCACTGTTGTGACTTATTTCCTTAATTTTACTAGCATGTTAGGAGAGCTATTTGTGAGTCATGTGTTGTTAGGGTTTTATTCCCTATATAGTCTTTCTCCTAGCAATTAGGAATTTGTTAAGCTTGTTTATTTTGATATGAGAATATTGTGTGTGATTAAAATGTATGCCTTGCTTGTTAATGGTTGTTGTGATACTGTTGCTTGCATGTTACTATTGTTTAGCAGTTATAATATGTTAGTACTGTTAGTGGTATTTGTTAGACATGTTGGTATGAGTAAAATGTTTACCTCGCTTGATGAACTTGATTGTCTTGAGTTGAGTACTAGCTTAAATATCTTGTTAGTGTCTCCACCTTAACTTGGTGAGATATTTTGAATTACCAAGATTAATTGGTAGTTCAACTTTTGTCTGAAGTTTTTTCCTGATTAAAGAAAAGTGGTTGTTAAGTACCTTTAGTAGAAGATGTCTTGGTGATCTATGTTTTTAGCATGTGTTTGGTGTTATACTCCTGTGAGTATAATGCCCTTGTAAATGTAGATCTTAGTTTGTTGCTTGATTAAAATAGTGCTATGTTGTGGTTTGTTCCTTGTTTGTAGACCACTTGTGGTTTGGTTTGCTCATTGAGTGTTGTTTTATTTTCATGTTGCGACGCTAGAGATAAACGCTACCGGGGTGGTATTTGGAGAGGATTTATGGAAGAAGGATGAGAGTTTATTTCTTTGATCAATGAGAAGAAGTCCAGGAGCATTATGCTGAAATCAGGCAAGCTATCCTCTGAGCTTGCATTTATATACATCTATTTTGGTTCACATGTTTTACTTATAAAGAGCAAAAGTGATTTAGGTGGTGTTTGCCACTAAAACTATGATTTTGAAAACCCTTTTTTCCAAATTACAAGTATATTATTTTGACACCCTATATGGAGATATTAGCTGGAATTTCTTTTCCAAACTATAGGATGGGAAAAATATTGTTTACTCAAAACTCTTTTGAAAGTACTTGGATGAATGTGGAATGCCGTGATATCGGTGTTGAAGTGGAGAAATGGTGATGGTTATGAAAAATGCACATTGTGTCCTTGTACTTACAGAACAACCAATACTCTGTGCGACCACATTTACCCACCTATGGGAAAGGGCGTGGTCATGTAATTTGCTCTTATTAGTATGGGATACCTCATCGACGGAGATGACTCCGTTATGCATGAGGGGATGGTTAGTGAACTCCCTTGACCTGGGTCCTCGCTCAAACTCTATGGAAAGATAAGGAGAAGGATTGAAGACTTCATAAATGTGGTCGCCGGGAAAAACATATGAGTCCTCACACTTAGGGTTGCCGACGGGGACCGGACTGAGTGTTGATGGGAATTATCATATGGGTAGGATCCTATACTAGCATGAGCAAATGAGAGGCTATGGTCGGTGGCTCAACTTCGCATACACCTTGTATGGCGGGACGTGGCTGACACGATGAGCTACCGGATGGATGTGGATTAAAAGCATGCTACCTCTGCAGAGGGTTAAAACTATTCGAATAGCCGAGTCCTCGGATATGGACAGTTGGAAAGAACTGCTCGGTCCTATGTGCAAGTTTTAAAATGATTTGAGTTTGAAAGGGAAATGAAGTGGAGAAAGTGTTCCAAAACTATACCAATGAGTTGGTATGAGCTTGTTGGAGGAAATTGGACTATGGTGAGCCATGGTCAGGAACGAGGAGGAGTTTTGGAGAAACAGATAAAAAGGGGATTGTCCGGGGAAAATGTTTGTAAAAGAGATTTCTTACCTCTTCAACAAAGATGGATTTTCGAGAAAAAGTTTTATAAGAGAATTCTTACAAAGATAGATTTATGGGAAAAAGTTCTAAAAGCCTTCTTTTCTTTTCAACAAAGATTTAGAGATGTCTACTCAAAATAAAGAGTTTTGTTATAATAAAAATGATGCTATTGCATGCTCTTGTCGGGGTAGTTTTGCGAGTACGTAAATGTACTCATGGCTGTGTCCCTGGATATTCCAATGTCCAGAGCTCAAGAGGGAGATGCTGAAGATCGAGAATTCGTCGACGTCAATGCAAATTAGGACGCTTCCCAGTCAGCTGCCTGTGGGGTTGTGGCAAATGACTTGGTCTCCACGCTGTTTGGTGATTTCCGCTGCAAGTATCTGTTGAAGTTATGACTTCAATCAAGTAAGTATATTTATTCGGTATTTATGGGTGTTCTTTTGATACCAGTTTGATTGTGCTCAGCGACAGACTGATCATGAGATCGCTGATGTTGTAGGCACAAGGGTATTTCGGGCAGGTAGTCCGGGGTCCCCACAAACATCACATGCAAAAAACTAAAGGGCCCAAAAAGGTCAAGGAGCTCCCTCAGGCCCTAAAAACGTCATGCAACGAAAAAACAGCTAAAGGCTTGAGAAGCAGGAAATGGCACCCTCTCTAGTAGAACAGCGCCAGGAACCCTACAAAACAAGTAAAAACATCATGACCAGTGGGTGACGCGCTATTGTCCAGCAGGTGGCTTGCTCGACAGCCTACGCTTGTATCGCTTGAGCACAGAAGCCAGGTTCTCCTTCCCTTTGGGAAAAGCTACGTCTCCAGCTGCTGTTCCGCTTCGACCCTTGCGTCCAGAGATGGCCTGCTCCACATCCTTGATCGTCTCCAAGATCACAGCTGAAGTGGTGAAGGTGCCAGAAATGGGCCTGGCAACCGGACCTACTACTTGAAGACATGCACACCCGGTGAGAGATTTCCGGGACTTGGAAAAAGCAGGTTCAACGATTCCCTACATACATCAAATATAAGATCAGCAAATAAGCAAGCAACATTGAATTCAAGTAAGAGCTGCATGCCCAGGACAGCAAAATCTAGCTGCCCAATACAACTGAGCAGCAGAACCTATTTATGTTTTTTGAAGGAATAAAAGTAAGGGAAAGGCGGACAGGATGTTTTGGCCCATAGGTCCAGATGCACCCGTTATAAAAAAAAAATTAAATTGTCAAAAAATTCCAAACAAAAATTTCAGGCGTAAATCAAGATATTCTATGTCCGCACAAAAAATTTCGCGAAAAAAGATATTTTTTGTGAACTGTATAAAAAGACAAAAAAATGTATCGTTAAAAATCATTTTGTAACACCGGAATTTGTCTTTTTTATGCAGACCATAAAAAATGTCATTTTTCACGAAACTTTGTGAGCAAACATAAAATGTCCTTATGTATACCCGATTTTTTTTTACTTTTTGACATTTCGAAATATGATTTTTAAATGGTGGGTGCATCTACGCCGTCAAAACAGGTTTCACAGGAAAGGCCTAGTTCACAGTTAAAGAGTTGACGCAAGTTCTTTTCACTTGTGAGATACAATTCAAATTTCCAATGTATACGAAGGCAATGCATAACACTATATTTGCATCATGAAATAGTGCGTACAGCATAGCAAAGTAGCAAATCTCAATTTTGTTTGGTTCAAACTAACTGGCATTTCAAGTAAACTTAATAGAAGTGAGATCAACTATAAAAGTATGCAGTCAAGGTGCTTATAACCTTTGCTACATTGATGGAGCAACCAATATATGGATCCTTCTTTAAGTGGGTAGCCATTTACTGGTAAAATACATGTTTGCTGCAAATAGATAAGACAAAAGGATCACCTGAAGACGGTTGAGAACATAAGTGTACTTCCCCCAAAGTTCTGGTCTACTTTCCACAAGGGACAAGTCCAATACCCGACGGATGCACCAAACACCAAAACTAACAACCAGGCTACCCTGCCAAACACAAGTTTCACCACAGTTGCGTAGTCCGTGCATGCAATTGGCAGCTCTCTCATCATTCCTTCTAAGTGACTGTGAGCTTTTGTCAGAAGGTGAACGCCGAAGATCAGCTGACAACTGACTCCCTGTTGGTTCTTGTGACAATCTCTCAGCTGCTGCAACTTGATCAATCAAGTTTTCATCGCAACCACCATTTTGCCTGAAGAGCCATCCTGATCCTTCCACTTTCAAGATCTTCATGATGCAAAATCTAAGAGACTGAAGAAGTTCCGCCTCACATTCTGTGTAAGAGGAATCATCCTTTGTGATGCCACTTGATCTCTGGCCAGTGTTCACCTCACTTTTGTTCAATTCTGCACTTGACACACCGAACAACTGTTCAAATGGTTGTTGAGCCCAAAGGGATTTAGTGTTGGGGTTCATACCCAACTGCATAGATAGGACATCCCTCTGGAGGTTATGCTGTGGGCTCTCATTAAATGCAACTTGAGCATTAGACCTGCCTGTCGGGTCCATGTATTGCGATCTCTCAGATGCCAGCTTACTTAGGTATGACTGATTTCCAGCAGCACCGCCCAAATTTGCTTCGTTCAACAAAGCCTTTCTGCTTGCAGCAATTAGTGCAGATATGTCAGGTGAACTGTGATACTTCTTGGAGTATGCAGGTGAGCCAACGCTTTCACTTTCTTCAACAGAGTTAGAATCATAATAGGGTCTCTCCACTGCTGCATTTAAGCGGTTCATCGTTGGGCTTTGAAAAGAGTTGGCTCCCAATGAAGCACGCACATTTTGGCTACGGGCATCCAAAGCAGAGGCTGCGTAGTTAGGAAAATATTCAGAAGATCTAGGAACTCGTCGTGGGTCCAGGGGAATGTTGGAGTACTGACTTCTACTTGCATTCATCCCTTTCAAATAAGATGCCAGCTCATACCCATGAATGGTAGCAGGCTGATAGAACTGATTATTGGAGTAAGATGGCACATTGAAATTGGAATAATATTTTGCATTTTGCTCAAGTAAGCTGCTGTTTTGACTCGAAATGTCTGTATATGGTGAACTCATGCTCTGAGACCAGCTTGGTGAACCCATTGCACTCATCTGATGCCCAGAATTCCAGTCTAGACTACGGATTTCCTTATCACGTGACATGGAGTCCCACGAGTTCAGTGAGGTAGGTGATCCTCGCATCGCATCTCTCATCAAGGGGCTCTTTGAAGCTTCAGTGGTTTGGTGATCTGCCCTCACAGTGGAACTAACTGTTTTCGAGTCCAGTCCAAGCAGAAAATTGTACCTTTTATCACTAGCTTCTGTGTAATTTTACCATGATAATCAAAAAGTTGCCCCCAGAACTCATCAAGAGTTGCTGCTAACTGCCTTCTTGCAGCACGACCCAAACCAGAAAGTGTCGAGAGGCTGCCACTACCATTGCCAGCATCAGTGTCTTTTCCCCTGCTGAAAGTAAGAGATGGTGGACCGTCAGGATTGAAAGGTACTCTGCCTCCAGCAGACTTCTCACATTCCAAATTACGTGGGGCAACATTATCCTTGTCTGTGCAAACCTCTGCTACTACTTCAACATCTTTTCCAGTTGTGCTCTTCACGTTGCTGTTCTCTGTATTAATATGTTCTACTGCAGTGGGGGTAGAAACCTTTGGTATTGACTCTGTCCAATCAGCCACACAAACTGGTTTTGGATCTTCATGGTAGACAGGTGGTGAGGGTTGAGCTTTAGGAGTACTGACTGTATAAGCAGTTGATTGCTGAGTGTCATGATCAGACTCTACAGTGGTGTCAGAACTTTCAGTATGCTCCAAAGCTGATTTAGGATGACTTTCCATTGGATCCCTGAGAGCATCAGTAGAAGGCCTTTGAACTTCTTCATGGGAAACATCTTCCACAGAAAACTCTTCTCTATGATGAGTACTGGCAAATGGTTCTCTCTCAGAGTGCATAGACAACTCCAGAGTTTCGGCTTCATTACTTGCAGACTTTAATGGAGTAACAGCCAGGAACAGTGTAAAAGTAACAGATATGCACGAAATTAGGACTATGAAAGTATATGGAAGTACCACTGGGCTCCCAGTGTTGCCTTTCATGTTGTTTGTCCAGGTGCTATCACCAAACAGGATTTCCGCCATAAAAATGATATTTGTAAATAGCATAAGCAGAAATGCAAGAAAGGCCAATATTTCAACAGACGAAGATATTCTGTAAGTGCCCATTAATGATCTTGATGAGGCAACACGGAAAACAGGTATAACAGACGAAGGAAGGAGCATGGCCTGGATGACTGGACAGATGATAAGTAACTGATATATTGCTTCTGAGCCCGCTATCTTCGCATAGTAGATAGTAGGAATGATGGCAACAACCTTGAGAAGCAGATGGTGTGCAGAAAGAGAAAGGTTTACACCAAAGAAATTCTCTACAATTGCATGGCTACCAACAATAGATGACAACGAGATGATGTGGCTCGAAAGGAGAAGAACCAGTAAGAACACAACTGGTGCTGCAGGATTCATGAATATCTGCAGAAGAAAAATTTCAGAGAAACTCAGGATGGAACTTCAATGCGGAACTGAAACCAAAAATGATAATATGAAATATAACTACAAGTAATACAATACGAGAGAAAGGGGAGACATATGTCAGATACAGAACTTAAGGACAGTATTGCATTATTATTATTTCAGATTTAAACGTCACCGCATACAGATAGGCAGCAACGCTGGAAAATAACTTGAGAAATAAGTAGAAATTACAGAAAGGAAGGCAGACACGGACCTGGTTCATCAGCTCTACAACATCTTGAAAGGTCAGTAGCAGCGTATCACCGGATCCAACTGCTGCTGAGCTGATGAGAACATAATTCACAAGAAAAACCCCAGAAAAAATAAATAAGATAGAAACAAGGTGGTCATGAAATAAGGCCCCGAGTGTAACAGGAGATGTTTTCTGGGCCTGCACAGATGATATTCAAATTAACATAAGAAATGGTACAGACAGAACACAAATCAATGTAAATGGACTGGTTAATTAAATCACTACTCCATTGCGTAGAAAGCGTAGAAGTGCAGTGCAAACACTTTGTGTGCTCTATAGTTATTTGTAAATACTAAAATACAATAACTTGATGGATTTCCGAGACCTCATAACCACGTAGAATGGGGCAAACTGAAGAATGCTAGTGTGTTTAGCTATCATTTTTTAGCGGGAAATCCAACCATTTTTTCGTGACACTGTAATCTTTCAGATTGCATTTTCATTTTATTTCATGCAAGGTAACAAGAACATAACGTTTTTCAGAAAGCGAGAACATACTTTATATATCCCCTGCTAAGCATTTGGCACATAACCACCTACTCCCTCCGTTCCTAAATGTAAGATGTTTTAGGTGTGTCACATGTTGTCTAGATTCAGACTAAAACGAGTGGACATATACACTAAAACGAGTCTAGATACATATGTATACGTGTGAATGTGGAAAAAGTCTAAAACATCTTATATTGTAGAACGGAGGGAGTAGAACCTAACCACCTAACTTTAGCGTATTAAACCTATGTTGGTATCGATTATGAACCTTGGTGAAGAAGTCTGTAACTTTAAGCCCTGGAGTTCATATGGCAAAATATTAAAAGATCGATGAATGCTATGAATGAGAGCGCATAAAATCACTTCATCAAATTATCAGAAGGAAGGTGTATGTATCCAAGCCCTAAAATGGGCCAAATGGGCATAACACACCTAACAACCTTCAGTAGAAGATAAGGTGCTGTCGACATGAAACCAGAACACTAAATAGTCCAACACTTAGTCCTATTATGTATTCAGTACAGTCAGTAGTATGACTTGATTGAAGAAAACATGGAAGGTCATAAACACAAGTTTCAACAGACCCCAACTAGTGATGGAACTGGACGGCAAGTTTTAAAAAGCTAAGGGCACCAAATCTAACTTCAAATGCACTAAACTAGCTGAATAATCATAAATGAACGTAGAATTTGTTCGCTATTGCTTACCTGGACAAATGATGAATGGACATAAAAGTTGTGCGCTATTACATTTCCACCCAGAAGTGCCATGAGGGAATAGGCACTTTCACCACTCAACTTGGGGAACATCACATCCATATCGAGAGGAACTTTTGGTTGACTGACCAATAAACCAAGCACAAAGCAAACGAGTGCGACACCCGCTATGCAGGCATTTAATGTTCCAGCCATCTTCTTGTCCTACGATGGGCACAGGAAGCAAATGTACATAAGAAATTGAGAAGGTTCTTTTTACGATGTAGTTTTTCTTGAAGAGTTACCAGATGGGAGATCGCATATGGTAGCAGATTAACCGCAACACTTGCAAACCATATGCCTGTGACAATGTCATCGTATTCGAATACAAGGTTGAACCCCATTGCTATGCCTGATATCTGAAATAGCCAAACATCACGATCAGACCATCAAGATACAAGCTAATGCATATATGACATAGTAAATACATGCTCCAGACTGAAGCAGTGACAGAACATAGATTCGTGTGAAGTGTGAAGTGCCTAGACATACCATGGTAACTTCTGCAGTTAGCAAGGACAATAATGCCTGAACACCGAGGCCAACACATATTGGCTGACTGTACTCCTGGACGCATACCTTTATGTTCATGTAAAAGTATCACAACAACAAATGGTCAAACTCCCACACGAATAACATGATAAAGATAGCTGAGTGATACAGAACAATATTTTTTAGATATTAAATACAGAACAATATAGGAAAACTTTAAGAAAGAACTGAATTATCTTAAGTAAAAGGAAAGGAAAAGGAGGAACTTTGGGGGCAGATGGTTGCTGGTTACTGCTTGCGTGCAGCTCGGGGTAGTGCTTTTTTCTGGGGCTTTTTTTCCTCATGTTTCTGTAGACTGTTAACACCAGCTTTATCTTTCAGTTTGTAAGAACCTTTGGATCTTCTTAAATGCGGGTAACGAAATGTTACTGTTTGTCTTATAAAAAAGGAACCTTGATGAGATGGGAGCTATTGTATCTTAGATCACTGTAGGCAATCCATGGGAAGTTGCTACAGCTGTTGACTAAATTTACCACAGCAAGGAGGAGGAAGTGAGCAAAGTAGTAGTTAGTTACCTGGGCAAGATTCTTGGTGGTGACCATGCCGATGCATATGGAGAGGTACTGGCAGAGAACGGCGGAGAAGTTGAAGAGCAGAACGAGCAGCACGAGGTCGTACCCGAAGCGGGAGCCAGCATCGATCGTGGTCACCCACTTGCCGAGGTCGATATACCCGATCGAGATGAAGAGCGCTGGCCCGAGGGTTCGGAAGAGATTGTTCCGGCCACCTTCGCCGGCTCCCAAGGACTGAGCTAAGCTCTGGACGCCGTCCATGGGGGCGGAGTGAGAGGAAGCGCGCGCGCGGGGTGGTCAGCGACGAATCCGCACGCGGCAGTGAAGCAGGCAGGGTTCCGGCTAGCACATCCGGCGGTCTGCCTGCCGGGGAGGACGGATCGGATCGGGGTCGCGGCCTTGCGGCCTAGGGGCGGGAGCTCGGATCGTCGGAAATGGCGAGGAGGTGGGGAGCGGCTGGGGAGGGCGACGAGAGGGGGTGTGGAGGCAGACGCAGTGGCATGAGCGGAGAGGAGGAAGGGGGGAGGAGCGGAGGGTGGAGAGGGAGAAGGGCAGGGGCATCGATGGAGGAGGGAGAGGAGTGTGATGGTGGACTGATCGGAAGATGGGTTCTTGGGGGGGGAAGGATGATTGGGGGAGAGAAATTGGACAGGATTCTCTGTGGCTGCACTGTGTTTGGTAGCGTTAGATGAGGGATCCTGTGTGGCTGCTGTTAAAGATAGAACCAGTTGATGTTGTTGGGATGACAAATGCTTACTCTATGTTATCACTCATTACCTGTTTATTAATTCGCCAGGATCACTTGCACAGTACGGACAATCGCCTCGAGGGACTCTACTAACCAAATTGTACCCGTGCAACTAGCAAATTAGGTAAGAAAGCAGTAAATTATTGTTCCCCAAACGGTTCTCACCGTATTTCGAAATATGGTTATGCTTTAAATAAAAATATATTAATAGTATTTTTGCTTCAACGGAAAAAATAAGAGAAAAGGAGAATATCTTATCTTCTAACATACTAAAAATTACAACGATGTCTTTGGACAACCTAACGGGCACTACCGCCCCTAGAGCGAGCTGCAGAGATGGCTTGTGTTGTTAATCACAGCCAGAGAGTTTTCGTGCACGTGCCTTTACGGACCAGCGTTGTAGAACCGAAGTCGTCACGACTGAACTCTTGAATTGATCCGAATTCTCTGACATCATACTTGTACAATGCGTAGACTAAACGATATCCACCATTACATGTAAGCAGCGACCAAAAGCTTCCCCGCCCTCCTCAACGCCACCGGCGAGGTGGACAAAGAGGCAAGATCAATCCTGAAGTAGACAATGATGAAGATTTAATTGGTTTAAGTAAGCTTACATACTAGACTCCGTTGTTTATCTTGTCATAATTGTGCTACTAATGTTTTTGTAAATATGTGTACGATCATTTGCATATTACAACAATAATAACACGGGAGCAAAGCTTGAATGGAGCTCAGAAGCTCATCAGACCATGCACTATGTGAGGGAAAAGCGAACCAAAGTGGCTTTTGGTTCGATGCCACACATAGTAGAGCATCGGTTCAATGCGTCAGAAAAAAGAAGCGAACCGCATGCATGATTCGCTTCCTAGCCGAACCATCACTGCTGTTGTGGGGCCTTTAACCTTTGGATGCGTTGCATGCTATGTGGAAGGGGTAGAAAGAAATTATTGTTAATTTGGTAGTGGGTCCCAACATGCACAGTAAAGCGGAGCCTATACATTGCAGCAAGAATGGATCGATTCCTAACTCTGACTACTTTTTGCTTGAACCGCATCCACATAGTGGATGGTCTCATATGTGGTGCAAGGTTACCACACTGGGCCTCAAGGATGCAACCAATCAAAATGGTATTTGCACCATAAGAGCACCAAATCCCTTCATGTAGGAAACCAAACAATGGACCTCAATTTGTACCTTCATGCATTGTCTAGCAATATTGTCAACCAAATAAAGTGCACACATGTCCCTTAGCCAGCAAGCCTAGATGGACCAGGCTACCGTGAGTCGGTTGGAAATAGCTGCAGGCAACCATACACGCCCTTGGTGTTTTGATGCTACAGTGTTTGTACCTATATGTCCACTTTAATTCCCATTTCTATTTTTTTTTAGGTATCATGGTTCACTCTAGCTGACTTCTATTGCTCGCAAGCTGATATTCTCCTTTATCCGAATCTCCGTTGTGAAACCTCACTAAGAAGAAGGGGATGATTTAGGGTTCCACCCTAGCCACCGCCATCTATCATGTCTCCATCGTTTTCGACCATGAATTGATAGGTCTTAGACCCCTATGTTTATTGCCCCGATGACGAGAGAGGGTGGGGACCTCAGACCTACCCTCGACGTTGTACCAATGTCCCTAAATTTAGAGTTTAGTCAACCAGTATCGACATAGTGGTGGCTATGGTGGCGCTGTGCGGGACAAGATTAATCTTCTCTCTACTACGAGTTTGGAGTACTTATCGTATGTTTTCTCTCTACTTTGAAACCCTTTTCTAATAGCTGGGTTTAAACTATAAACTCCTTGGTCCCTTTGTGCGACACGTTCTAGTTATTAATCCAAAACAAACAAACCAAGATCATTTCAACTTGTAGAAAGGGTCCCAACATCAGTATAACATAAGCAAAGCATGTGTGCATAAACATAAATGATAACCAACACATTAGTTCATCCTAGGTATTACGTTGTCATCCTACCACCACATCAAAAGATGGTGTCATACTACCACCTCACAAAATATAAAGACCAACGCACATCAGTTTCAGCGAGTACTAGCTATTGAGAGGGCACTGCGCCATCTCACGAAATATACATCATCATCACCACCCACAACAAACCCCTGGCACTAGTACTAGTGCTTTCCCATGAAGGTACTAAGACAAGTGGGTCATGTGATCAAGTGTCACTCGAACAAAGTTGAGACATTGTACTTTGTTGTCCATGAGGTGGTTTAGAGCCACCAGTAGAGATTCCTCACTAAAGACGTAGTCGAGTAGAGATCAGAGTGCACCTGACTTGAGGATATATCCTTGCCACTAAACTCAAAACGAGCATTGGAAACAACATTTAGGTGCACTTGTTGGAATCCCTTCTCAGCCAATTCGCCACTAGCAACGATGTTACACATCTTATTCAAGACGAAGATACACTACAAGAAACAGGCTAACTTATGACGAATATCCTGCAACGCCTAAAATTTTCGTCATTCGTTTGTGACGAAAATTTACAAAATCGTCACCAACTAGTCGGTTGGGCAACCTTGCAGCGAATATGCAAACGTTATAAATTACATGGTTGCCTTCACTTGACTACCTTAGTTGACTCTTTTTTAGGTACCTCGATGATTGTCACGGATGATTGTCAGGCGCCTCCGACACCACCGCGCAATTCTTAGGAGCCTCCAGCACCACAACATTCTCACATAGTGGCTAAGAGTCCTCAATGTAATTTAGACACGGTCTAGGACTCCGGCATAACTAGTACATGACTAAACTCCTCCACACTCATGTTCTACAACAGATTACCAGCTTACACAGGTCAGCATACATATGCATGCATCATGACAACAATGACTTACATATTTATTACCAGCTTACACAGTAGGTGTACAAAGCCTCATAACTTACATTTTCATTACTCTAATATGTGTGTGTAACTTGCTTTTAAGATAAAACTAGCAAGGCATGCGAGGACGTTGTCTTAAGGGTATTGAATATTTAATGAACTAAATTGGTGGTTTCATTGACACCTGAAAGACAAAAAATTGAAATCATAACACTGTATAACTGCGGTAAATATTATGGTATATAAAATATCAAATGCATGGAATCTATTAATTTAAGGGACAGTAGATGTTCTTGACCTTTCCAAAAGAAAAATATCGTGTCACAAATTCTATAATGTAATTTACTTTTAACCGTAGCTTGTGCTATTTTAATAGATATTTTCTTTCTTCTCGCCATTCCCCATTATGATTTTAATAGATATATTATACCCTCTCACTAACACATGTTTGTATTGTCATGTAACAATGAATACATGCACTTACAGTGCACATAGTTTCATGTAACATAGTTTCAACATTTTTCATCGGTCACCAATTTTACTATTATTAATTGCAAGCATGTTATTATATATTGCTCCTTGCAGCAACCCCGCAAATAATATTATTAATTGCAAGCATGTTATTATATATTGCTCCTTGCAGCAACCCCGCATCGTTCAATACTTTAGGACATCATTTTTTATTCACATGATTTAACTTTTCCTTGCTAAACCCACTCTTCAACCCAATAATTATATGCTCTCGCTGACTTTTATTTATTGTTCATGAGGCATGACTACGTTGTTATGGACAACATAGTTTTTGGCATCTTCATCGGTAATAGTTCCAATGATGCCTCCTATTAAATTTATTTAAAAAACAAAAGAAACTAAAACAAAAGTGTACTTAATTGCCCCATAGGAAAAGAATATTACATTGAAGTAAGCTCATGAAATATTTCGATCGTGATGAGTTTAATTCATATTACTAAACTTTATACACTTTAGGAAGATCTATTGGTTGGTACAATTATCATGATCTATTTGATTGTGATTAACTTAAGTAGAATTATGAAAATCTATTGACTTGTGATTTTTATAAACACAATTATGATGATATGTTGGTTATAACTTCTCGCATGTCTATATTTCCTTACAATATTGTGCTTGTCTACCACATTTGATTTTACAGTAGACATTCTTTGTCATATGAATAGTTGAAATTATGATGATGCATTATAAAGTAGATGCCCATTTAACTTTAGAATCCCTTTGCCTCGAACGTGATCTCTGAATTTTCCGTTTCACTAAAAGGGAAAATTCAATCTTTGCCAAGCTTCATTCAGTCTTGACAACAGATACAGGCTCTAAGAGGTTGGAGATGCACTAACAATCGCCTACAATGCCTTGGGTTCAGTTGGTGTCATACATAATAAAAGCCTATTGCATCATATATTTCTTAGTGTTTTCCTATGAGTCAATGCTTTATCAGACAGTGGTCAATGGAACCAATTGTTCTCGTGGTTTGTCATTTTTATTTTTTTATCAAAACCTCGGGCTTTGGAGCAGATGTGTAGAATTAAAGAGATCACTCATTTGAATATGAGCCAATAATGATAGCTTTGTCAATCTCGAAACTGCTTGACGCAAGTCGTCAATGAATGATGTAGTGTAAGTATTGTGTATATATAGGACGCAGACTAATGGCTATTCGATATCAGAGCATCTGATATACGCAATTTTTTACAAAAATTCAAAAAAAGAAAAATAATTCTGAATCACAGATAATTAAGTCTTGTATTCGTACAAAAAGTTTGCCAGGAAATGATTTCATACGAATCAGGAAAAAAAGATAAATCTATGACGAATATAGCGTGTATATATATATATATATTTTGACAAATCTTTGACCCAAAGTGAAACTAAATTTATCTTTAGCGAATATTTTTATAGGGGTACAGTATTTTATCATGTTTGCGCGACTGAAAGTTTCGGAATTTTCTGAATTACTAATCTTTTTTAATGTCGGATGCACTAATACCCATGTGCACCAACTTACTTTCGTATATCTAAATCATAATCAATATTTCTAAAACAACAGTTAACCTATTATCATTTTTTTAGTTATTCTCAATTAGGCACACGTATATGAGTACACATTTGTATGGTACGTGGTTTCCTATTTTTAAATGGACGTAGCTTGTTTTTTTATAGATCGGTCTTTAATTTCGAAGGAAAATAGAAAGAAAAAGAGTTACGTCTTGACACGATAGAATAAGCTGAAATAAGCTAATTAACGTATGTGTTTTTTCTTTAAACCGGCCGGTTAGTTTTTTTTTTTTTTTTTTTTGAGGAATCAGATTTGTTGGACCTACGTGCCTGTTTTTCTTTTGAAGCAGTCTGATCTGATCAGTTTTTTTTTTTTTTTTTTTGAGAAATCAGGTTTGGACGTAACGTGGGTGGTTTTTCTTTTAAACAGCCCGATCAGTTTTTTGTTTTGAGGAAAATCCGGTTTGTTGGACGTACGTGACATGGTTAACGTACTAATAGGGACTTGTCATACTTGTTACACAAATCCGTTGGTGGTGATTTAAAATCTTAAGAATAAAACTTAGAACCAACTATTAAAATAATTTAAGTGATGTGGCTTAACATGTTGGCTCTATTAAAGCTCTGTATATTTCTTTTAGTATATAATAGATTGCTACCTTAAAGGGTGTCAGGCCTCTCCTAGTGCATTATCTCTTAGCACGTTATTTTATGAGGTGGTAGAATTTAGAGACAACCACCATAATACATTATCTTATAGGTGTTGTTTCTAAGTGAGTTGTATTTGATTGATTTAGGGGTCATAACTGTATGCGGTGGGGTAATATTTTTATTTTTACCTATATGCGCATTCAATATCTTTATCTTAGTGGCATCCCAATAATTTGTCTACAATACCATGCTGAGTGCTAGTATTAGGAGAGGCCTAACGGCTAACTCTGAGGATTGGCTCATAGCGTTTAGACTACCCATGGTGGGAATAATATATGTGTGACGTGGGGTGGCAACGGTAAGTCTCAGGATCGAGTACCCCAGGTTGATTGAGAGAGACATAGAGAGAGAGATGAAGTGCGGGTAGTTACCACGGCTGACAAGCAAGGCGATTTACCCAGGTTCAGGCTTCCGAAGGATAACACCCTACTTCCAACTTTTCTGAGATTGATATTTGGGAGGTGTTACAATGGCGATCCCGGCGAGATATCGATCTTGCTAGGATTTTGGTGGTGAAATATGAGCGTAACCTATATCGGCGACCCTCCCAGCCTTTATATTGGAGGCTGGGTCTCGGAAGTTCGCAACCGATTATGTTTACATGTAAGGTAGGTCTCTACCGACATAAACTTCGCCTGCCTTGAGGCATACTCTATCTTCTTAAGGCCTCCTTCGTGGGCCTCGAGTGTTGTCTCCTAGTAGGCCACCTGCTGGGCCCTAGTCCTTGCGTGCACCAGGTATCTTCATGGTGGGGCACCCGTTAGGTAGGCCCACGTCAGTAGCCCCCGAGTGCTTGGTCGAATCGGAGAGTCGGGTAAGGACTCCTCTCCGGGTGCACGTCGTCTTTTGTCTGTTACAAGATGTTTTGCTTTGAGTCGGTAGTACATCGACTGTTGTATATGTTCATGCTTTGTTGCCTAGCTGACAGATCATAGGGATGTTGGCATAGCTGGCCTGATTCACTCGACGGATCGGGATCGGTTAAATGCACTCGGGCAAAAACCTAGCTAGCCTACTTCAAGTTTGAGTCCCCGAACTCGAACCTGGAAAGAGCTGATAAGGTTCGACTCAGGCCGCGGAGGTCTTACAGAGGATACGGTAGTGCGATAAATTGGGTACCCAACGCGTCCGTCAGGATTTTCTTCATGCCTGTTGGCACGGAAATTACAGGGCGAACGCGGCGGGTGCGAGCCCTGGCCGGCTCGACGGATCGGCGGGTCTTATCTTTGCACGTTGGGTGCAGCATCCGAGTATCATATGCGGCGGACGCATCTCGGGTACAGAATGTTTTGCGACTGGTGTGGTCGTAGTCTTTGTATAGAGCTGAATAGCTTTGGTCGGTAATGGCTTCGACTGCTTGTTTCGGGAATCGATGGCCTCATGGTCTTGTGCTTATCGGGAGCGCGACAGCGCTCCCGATGGGAGTAGCCCCCGAGATGAAGCTGAATTGCTTGCAATTGAGGTTAATCTCAATTAACCTCCGGTCGAAAGAAATTTTTGATGTGCTCCCGATGGGAGTAAATGAAGGATGACTTGGGGACTCGACAGAAGAAGGAGTCCCATTCAGACTGCTGGCCTACTGAAGGAAATATGTTTTGGGGACTCGACAAATAATGGAGTCCCTTTCAGCCTGCTGGCCTACTGAAGAAAGTATGTTTTGGGACTCGACAAATAAAGGAGTCCCTTTCAGCCTGCTGGCCTACTGAAGAAAATATGTTTTGGGGACTCGACAAATAAAGGAGTCCCTTGTCAGCCTGTTGGCCTACTTTAAGAAATATGTTTTGGGGACTCAACAAATAAAGGAGTCTCGTGTCATCCTGTTGGCCTACTTTAAGTGCTCATGCAGTAATGTGCCACAGTCGAATGATAAGAGGGACTCGACAGCCTGTTGGCTTTGCTTTGCTATCAGGAGGCTGACTCACGAGTTTTATCCAGCTTGTGAGGTGACGCCATGCATGACGATGCTTGCTTGCGCGCTGCCACCGATGGGACGCGACGTTGTGGTCCCAGTGTCAGTGTTGACCAGGAGAGACGCCTCTTCAGTTCCGATTTGACCGCACGGCGCGAAAATTCCGGGACGTGATGATGATTTTCCTCTTTTTCCGTGCGGAGTGGGCGGCGTGGCCTGCGACGGTTGCGCTCCGTGGCCGCCACGTGTAGGGCTAGATGCAGGCCGTTGCCGCCGATGCCATTTGGACGGTTCAGATTTGGCGGCGCCGCGGTATATTAGTTTCACCGCGACTGGAGAGATTAATCTCAACCCCATTGCTTCTTCTTCGCCTATCATCGTCTTCTTCCTTGCTCTTGCCTTCCATTGCCACTATTGCCAAGCTCTTTCCATGCACCCTGCGCTTAGCCGCTAGCCATGAAGATGGCGGGCGCGAAGAAGGTGGCGAGCTCCGCCGCCGCCGACGGTGTGGCGACCAAGAACAAGAGGGGGAGTACGGCGGTAGGCACCGCCGCGGTTGCTGACGCCGCTGGCGTGGACACGCTGAAGAAAATCCCCGAAGACTGGGTCAAGTCGTCCGTCAGGGCGCAGCAGCTGGATGATCTTCGGGAAGAAGGACTGTTGCCGCCGGCGGACCAGCTGACGACGCGCCCGCCCGGGAAAGAGGTATTCCCGCAACCTCGGCCCGGCGAGCGCGTCTTTTTTGTCGATTTCTTGTATCGGGGGTTCTCCTTCCCCCTACATGATTTCGTTCGCGGGTTGCTGTACGCGTACGGGGTCCAGATGCATGATCTGACCCCGAACGGCGTCCTGCACATCGCGTGCTTCATCGTCCTGTGCGACTGCTTCCTGGGAGTGCACCCGCACTGGGGCCCGTGGAAAACCATCTTCAACGTGAAGAGGAACGTGGGTGCTGGCGGCACCTACCCACTTGGCGGCGTCGACATCCAGGTGCGCGGCGACACCACCTACTTCGCGCTGAAGCAAGCCGATTTCGTCCAGGGCTGGCAGAAGAAGTGGTTCTATGTCAGCGCGGCGCAGGAGGGCCTCCCCGCCTTCATGGCTAACAAGCCTCTGAGGAAGTCGAATGCCTGGGCGCACATGCTGTCGAGTGAATACAAGACGGAGGTGGCGCCTCTGCTGGGCAAGGTTGCCGAGTTGCTGAAGACGATGGGCAAGGAGATGGGCGCCATCCACCTCATTGCCACGTTTGTGAAGATGCGCGTGCAGCCGCTGCGCCTTCGGGTCCACCCAATGTGGGAGTTCCAGGGCGCAGATGACTCCTCCCGCCTGCCAACAGAGGAGTTGTCGAAGAGGGAGGTTCTGAACAAGGTGAGGTCTGTCGGAGACTAGTCCCAGGAACTAGGGGTGTCTCTCAAGTGCCAGGAAACGAGTAAGGGGCTGAACACGACGTCAAACAAATCCTCAACAACCTCGGCGACGATGCTCGTCGAGCTCGGTGAGGAACATCACGACAGAGAGGTAACACGAGCCGCTACCCAGGTTCAGGCCCACCGTGAGGTGTAAAAGCCCAACGTCCTGCTAAGATGTATTGCACTGCTTGGGAGGTTCACAGTACAAGTGTGCTTGCCGAGGGCACTGCTATGGCTATGGTGGACTATGGTGGAATGAGCTCCGTCTTCTTCTCAGGCTTAGCTCTTGGTTGTGGAATGTGTTGCTGAATGCGGATCCCCTCCTAGGTCGTACACTGGCTCCTTATATACCGGGCTTGGTCCTCTTCCCCGAAAACCTCCGGCGGGAAGGGATACCACAACGCCGCCGAATTGGAGCACAGTGCACAGCGTCGGGGGCGTCCATGGACCGGTCCATGGCAGGGAGCACGTCGTCTTGGCAGAAAAAGCCACCGTCCAACCAGGACGGTGGGCTGGCGCTGCAGAGCTTTGGGGGCGCCCCACGGTGACGTCGCAGTTGGAGCGTAGCGGCGGCCGGCCGCTTTATCACCAATTTGGCAAGTCTTGGAGTCCGCTTTGCTTGCCGCAGCTCCTTTGACCACTTTATACACGAAGAACTGCGGCGTCTTCGTCATCACGCGCAGGCGCGCATGTCACTCTGCGGCGGGCGCAGAGCCCATGTGCGCTCTGCAGCGGCGCAGGAGCTTGCTTCCACTTGAAGGAAACCCGCGAGGCCTGAACCCTCGCCGAGGTTTTGTAGCCGTTGACTTCTCGCGAGGGAAAACCTCCCGAGGGGGCGCGGGACGCGCCAGGGCCTGAAGATCTTCTAGGAGAGGCCTTCTCGAGGCAGAGGTCCCTCTTGAGGCCTCCAGGCCGATCGTCTTGGTCCTTAGCAGAAATGCTCGGTCGAGCAAGTAAGCCCTCGCGAGGGAAATGCCTCGCGAGGCTCGCCAGGCTAAAAGCCTGGTCCTTAGCATAAATTCCTGCGGAGCGTTCGAGGGCTGTGGCAGGCCGGCCCATGATACCCTGGTTTTCACTGGGCCGACAGTAGCCCCCGGGCCCGCGATGGGCACGCTGGAGCTCCTCAGGCGGAGGCGAACCGTCGTGGGCCCAAAGAAGCCTGCGAAGCCCGAGACACGTGGAGTGCCACGGCCAGGCACGATCCCACGATCTCCTCTGAAGTAACGGGCGTGGTGGTGGGTCCCGCCACGTCCCTGTAACGGCTCGATGAGCCGATATAAGGCGAAGAGCTCGGCGCAGGCGGCCATCACTTCATTCGTTCCCCTTTCATCTCCTTCCTCCCAGCGCTCAACCCCAATCTTCTCCTTCGCGGCCTTGCTGCAATGGCGCCCAAGAAAGCCACCGCTGCTTCGAAGGGCAAGGCAGCGGCGCAGGGCGGCGGATCCGCTGAAGCGCAGCGGGACGGCGACTTCGAGCCGGCTCTGAGCGGCTCCCGCTTCGAGACGGAGGCGCAGCTGGACAAGGTGCGCCACATGGCGGCCTCGAAGACCAACGAGCACGGCGCCACCGTGCTCAAGCGCGCGGGCAACTCCCACGGCAGCTTCTACCCCATCTTCATGCACTCTCTCTTCGCCGGCCTCGTTCCCCCTTCTCCGATTTCTTCCTGGCGGTCCTGGAGCGCTACCAGATCCAGGTTCTCCATCTCCACCCCAACTCCATCCTCGTCCTCGCCATCTTCGCCTACCTCTGCGAGGCGTACATCGGCATTCCGCCTTCGGTGGACCTCTTCCGCAGCTTCTACGCGCTCCGGTTCACGGCGAACAAGGAGCGGTCAGGGTGCGTGTCCTTCCGCATCACCGATGGCATGAAGGGCGTCTACATCCCCATCGCGCGGAACGGCGAGGACATCGTGACCAGCGTGACGAAGAAGGTGGAGGACTTCCGCAAGCGCTGGTTCCTCATGCAGTTCGGGAGCCAGAGCGCCTTCTTCGAGCTGCCTGAAGCGCCTCCGACGAAGAGGGCGAGCTGGGCCTCCAAAGGGCTCAAGGGCGCGACGCTTGGCCCTGTGGTGAGGCGCTTGAGGGACCTCCGCGAGGCCGGCCTCACCGGGCAGATGGTGGCCAAGGACTTCGTGAGGCGCCGCATCGCTCCGCTCCAGAGGCACGCGGACGCGATGTGGCTGTACTCCAACCAGGGGACAAGATGCGCCTGAGCGCTACCCTCTACACGAAGGAGGAATTGCACGCCCTCATGGAGACTCTCTTCACGTCTCCGGCATCCCCGTGCCGCTTCATCGGATCGATCTCGGGCGCCGCGTCTCGCATGTGCAGGCGATGCCGAAGTTCGATCAGTGGGGCCTGGTGCCTAAGGGGCACGTTGGGCCTCGCGAGGACCCGGAGTCTGCGGCGCAGGGGGCGCCAGTTGAGGGCGACGAGGAGACGACGGAGACGCCCGCAGAGTCCGATGCGGGCGCGACCGGCGCCTCGGGAGACGCCGCTTCCTCGGCGGGGAATTCGAGCGCCTCGAAGAGTGCGGCGCCTGAAGCTGAGGTCCACGAGTCTCCTCAGGCAGCGGCGACGAGTTGTGGTTGCCCCCTCGCGGCGTGTTGAGGGGGAGGAGGATAGCGACGATGACGATGCTTCGTCGGGCCACTGCGAGCCTCGCTCCAAGGCGATCCACGACAGGAACGCCGGGGCCCAGGAGGAGACAGAGGCACGGACGAGCGCGGGCCCAGTGCTCCGCCCGCGAAGCGGAAGAAGAGGAAGTGGGTCGACACCGCGGCGTAAGTTTTTGTACCCTTTCCTGTTTGATGTTGTTCTTGGTGTGTATCTCTCGAGGGGTTTCTGAGTCTTTTCCTCTCCAGACGCACCGAGGAGCCAAAGAGGCGGAGGCTCCGGAGACTTGGAGAGATCTCTGGCTCTGCCGCGGCGTCCGACGCCCACAACTGAAGAGGTGCACCACGAGGCCACCGCTTCCTCTCCCGAGGCTGCGACGCCACCTCCGGGGCGGAGGAGCGCCACGAGGAGAGGGAGGAGGAGGCTGAAGTGACGACGCCGCCGCCTTCGCGGCCTGATGCCTCTCCCGCGCAGCAAGAGAAGACGCCGAGGTGGACGCGGCAAGGACCACGCCGCCGGCGAAGGAGGGCGCGGGGGAACAGCTGCGTCTGCAGAGACGCACGCTGACGTCGACATGGAGGACACCACGGTGCCGTCGCCTCCACCGAGCTCGGGCCTTGGAGGGCCTACGTGGGCGCTGAGGCTGCCGCGGGGACGGCCTCAGCAGAGAAGGCCAACCCTGCTCCTGAGGAGGAGGAGAGTGCTCCCCAGGGGCAGGGAAATGGCGGAGCTGACGGTGGGGGCGCCTCGAGCCCCCAGAAGGCTCCCAGCGCAGAAGGCGAGGGGGGTCTCGCCAGAGCCCCCAGAAGGCCCCTTGCACGGAAGAAGAGGGAGGCTCCCAGCAGAGCCCCCAGGCGCGCCTCGAGGTCACCCAGAGCCCAAGGCGCGATGCCCCGGAGTCCTCAGCAGGCGCTGGCGCTTCCAGGCCCTCTGGAGAATCGTGGGCCCTAGCCTTGCTGGGTCGGCGCCCTGTCGCAGCTCGCCGAGAGGCCGTCCTTCGCTCGGCGAGGGAGGTGCTCGATGGGCTCGAGGCCCAGCTCGCTGAGGAAGACCGCACCAGGGCGGAGGAGGTCGCCGAGCTTGCGCGGGGCTGGGCTTGCCTCCAGGAGACCGTGGAGCGCTGCCGCCGGAAGGACGAGGCAGCCCAGGCGCAACGCGAGGCGGCGCTGCGCTCTGCTGAAGAGATCCGCCTCAGCGTGGTCCGCGAGGTCGAGGAGACCCTTGCGGTCCTGAGCGCTAAGCGCGAGGCTCTCGAGGCGGAGACGGAGGCCAAGCATCAGGAGCTGGCGGCGCGCGAGGCGGCGGTCTCCACCAAGCACAAGGAGCTCCTAGACCGCGAGGCGGGAATCATTGCCGAGTCGGAGACCGTGCGGCAAGGCCTGGAGAAGCTCCGCGAGGACCTGCGTGTCCGTGAGAACCAGATGGTGCAGCGCGGGGCAGAACTTGATGCCCGCGAGACCGAGCTGCGCAAGCGCGAGGAACAGGTCGAACAGATCGAGAAGGATCAGTCCGCGCAGCGGGAGCACCTGGAGTCTCGCGAGAGCAAAGTCACTCAAGACGAGGCGTTCTACCAGAAGCGCCTCGCGCTGACCAACGAGAACCTCCGCAAGAAGGAGGAGCAGCTGGCGGCGGAGTCCGCGACCAAGGAGCAGCTCTTCCGCGACAATTGCAGGAAGGACTTCGCGGACAAGGCCAAGAAGCAGGAGGCGCGCTTCACGAAGAGACGCAACGAGCTCGAGGCCCGCATCAGGGAGCTTGAGGCTCAGAAGCAGCGATTCGACTCCCGCCTTCATGACGCTGTGGAGGCTCGGAAGCACGCGGAGCAGGACCTTGCCTCCTTGACGCAGGACATGAACGAGATGCAGCAGCAGGTGGGGCCTGTTGTGGAACTCGTCGAGGAAGCTCGGCGGAGCGCTCTGACTGCGCAGGTCTTGTCGCGCCAGCGGGAGCGCATGTTTGCTTCCTTGGTGAGGCGTGCGCGCGTCGCGGCCGCCTGGGGACCGAAGCCCCCAGGCTCTCTGTCGAGGGGAACCAGGACGTCGCCGTCTACCTTGGCTTCTTCGAGCAGCTCCTCACCAAGTTTGAAGAGGTCGTGACGAACCTCGACGACTTGGTCGACACCGAGAGCCGCGAGCTCCTTGGCGTCGCGTCGGCCAAGTCTTCGCCAACCTTGCACACCTCCACCCCGGCTTCGATTTCGCGTCTGTGATGGAGCCTCTGGAGAAGGAGCTCGCCGAGAAGCTGGACGCCTCGGTGTGGGACGACGTGGAGAAGTACACTCAACGCTTCAAGAGGGTCGAGGTTGAGGAGAGCGACGACGAGGCTGGTGCTGAGGAGGTGGACGACGAGGACGTCGACGGCGACGACGACAACCCCGCTGCTTAGGTTGCCCCTGTGAGAGATGTGCCAAGGGCACCAGTTATCTTAAGATTTGTCACTTTTATTTCGTGCTGGTTTGTAAAGACACTTTAACTTTGTGCAAGTGTGGTGCCCCTCGGGAGGCCTTTTATCTGTTCCCTCATGTCTTTTTCGCTCTACGTCGTTAGGACCCTGCTCTTAGCGCAAATAGCACCGCCGCTTCGGTATGCCGGAGTCAGGGCTCGACAAGGCCGGGGGGTGCGTAAGGCTTAGAGAGGTAAGAGCCCTCGAGGCGCGATGCTCAGGGGCTCCCCTTTGACGTGCAAGCAGCCCATGAGGCGTAAGAGAGAAAAGAGAGGCTCGAGGGGCGACAAAACCAGCGAGAGGGAAAAAGAGCTCATGAGGCGTAAGTTCTGGACTTAGCTCTGGCGAGACGCCTGCTTTGTAGAGGGTGTTGTGTTCCTGGTGAGGTGTTCTCCCTCTCGAGGCTGCCTGAGACTGGCTTGGAGCTTTTGGAGCCCTGCAAGGCGTCTTGTTCCCTGTGTTGGAGAGAGAGAGAGAGCGAACCCACAAGCAAAGCATAGTTGTACAACTCATGCGCGCTCATAGATTTCCTCATGGGTATCTCACGAGGAGAATAAGCACCAAGGTCCTTGGTGAGGTGACGTGCATGGGAGCTAACCCACGAGTCAGAGCTCTTTGGTGAGATAACGGTCGTGGGCGGAGAGCCACGAGTTAGAGCTCGGATCCTTTGGATTTTACGATGCTGCTGGGATGCTCCCGAGACACAGGCACCGTGCTCAGCCCCCGCTCGCGAGGTGCGCATGGGGAAAAATGTGAGCGCGAATGAAATGTAAGAAAGCAAACTCACCAAGCAATATTACATAACGGCGCCGAAGCGCAATAGGTTCATGATGACCTGAAATTGTTCATTACACTTGGCGAGGCCAAGACAAAGTCCGCCATGTCTGGGCATGGGGTTCCACATGGAGTGGCTGAGGCTTCCCGCGGCCCGTGGCAACGCGTTGTAGGAAACTCTCAGTGGAGATGGCCCTCGTGAAGGGAAAGCTTGGTGAAGCTGGGAGGTGAAGACGCGTGCTTCCCTCTTGAGACAAAAAATGCCTGCCGCGACGTGATCACGGGTAGAACTTGCGTAGGTGCTCGATGTTCCATGGATTTTTGATCGGATCGCCGTCTTCCGTCTCGAGCCGCACCGCGCCAGGCCTGGCGATGTGCGCGACCCTGTAGGGGCCTTCCCACATGGGTGAGAGCTTGTGGAGGCCTTCTCTGGAGAGGATCCTCCTGAGGACGAGATCGCCTGTCTCGAGGGTGCGCGGCCGTATGTGGCGGCTGTGGTAGCGGCGCAGGTCTTGCTGGTACTTTGCCGCTCGGAGGGCGGCACGGCGACGTAGTCCATCGAGCAGCAGCAAGTCGTCGTTGTGGAGCTCCTCTTGGTTGTCCTCGTTGAAAGCAAGGATCCGTGGGGACCCATGCTTGATCTCGGTGGGGAGGACTGCTTCAGCGCCATAGACGAGAGCGAACGGCGTTTCTCCAGTGGGCTTCGTGGCGGTGGTGCGGATGGACCAGAGCACGGAGGGGAGCTCTTCGATCCAGTTCTTGCCGTGGGCCTTGAGGCGATTGAAGCTTCTTGTCTTGAGGCCTTTGAGCACTTCTGCGTTCGCCCGCTCAGCTGCCCGTTGCTTCGTGGATGAGCCACCGAGGCGAAGCAGAGCCGTGTGCCGAGACTCTCGCAGTAGGCCCTGAAGATGCCGCTGGTGAACTGCGAGCCGTTGTCGGTGATGATGCGATTTGGCACGCCGAAGCGACAGGCCAGGCCTCTGATGAATTTCACCGCTGATCTCGCCGGGATGGTGCGCACCGCTTCAACCTCCGCCCATTTGGTGAACTTGTCGATGGCGACGTAGAGGTAGCGGTAGCCCCCGCTGGAGCGTGGGAAAGGTCCCAGGATGTCCAGCCCCCAGACCGCGGGGAGAGAGGGATGGTCTGGAGCCCCAGTGCGGGCTGGTGGACTTGCTTGGCGTGGAACTGGCATGCCTCGCAAGCCTGGACGATGGTTGCATCTTGAAGCACTGAGGGCCAATAGAACCACTCCTGAAGACTTTCCCTGCGAGGGTGCGTGATGATGAGTGGTGGCCACATTCTCCACTGTGTATGTCCTTGATCAGCTGGCGGCCTTCTTCAGGGGGGACGCATTTTAGTGCAACTCCATTTGGACGCTTGCGGTACAGGTCTCCCTCGTGAAGGCAGTATGACTTGGCCTGGCGAGCAACTCTCTCTGCTTCTGCGTCCTCTTCAGGGAGGACTCCGTCCCTGAGGTACTCCTTGAGCTCATCGATCCAGCCCGTCTCTTGGTGTGTCATGGCCAGCAGCAGGCGTTCCCCTGTGGGTGGACCGCAGCCTGGTGCTCCAGATGTTGGTGGTGGTGGGAGCTCTTCGTCCATGTTCATTTCAACGGCTTCTTTTGGCTGTTTCACCGATGCCCTGGTGAGCCTCTCCTCGAACACGCCCGCCTGCTGGGCTTCTCTGCGTGATGCTCGCCTGGCGATGTCGTCGGCCTCCTGGTTCTCCCTTCGTGGGATGTGCCTGAGCTCCATCCCCTTGAAGTGTTTCTCGAGCTTGCGGACCTCCTCGAGGTAAGCGGCCATATGGCCGTCCTTAGGCGTGTAGCTCTTGTTGGAGAAGTTGACGAGGAGCTGGGAGTCGCCCTTGATGAGTAAGCGCTTGATGCCGAGGGCGATTGCGGCTCTGAGCCCGGCGAGGAGGCCCTCGTACTCGGCGATGTTGTTGGAGACCTTGTCTGTCGTGAAGCACAGCTGGACGGCGTAGTAGAGCTTGTCGCCCTTGGGTGAGGTCAGGACGACGCCAGCCCCAGCGTTCTGGCATGCGAATGCTCCGTCGAAGTGCATGGTCCAGTGGCTTGGCGCCGTGTCTCCTGCTGGCGTGGATTCTGCCTCATGAGGCTCTTCTTGCTGCGTGTCTGTCCACTCGGCGACGAAGTCAGCCAATGCTCTCCCCTTGATGACCCTGGTGGTGTCGAAGCGCAGGCCAAAAGGTTGCAGCTCAATGTTCCACCCTGCGACGCGGTCAGTGGCGTTTGGATTGCGCAGGATCTGCTCCAGAGGGAATGATGTGACCACCGTGATGGGGTGGCCCTGGAAGTAGTGGCGCAGCTTCCTGGAAGCGATGAGGAGCGCGAGGAGGAGCTTCTGCTGCATAGTGTACCGCTCGCGAGCATCTCGCAGCACAGTGCTGACGAAGTAGACGGGATGCTCGACGAGGGTTGTCGATGGTGACGCAGCGCTGGGTTCCTCGGGAGCCTTGTCGAGCCTCTCGAGAGGTGGACCCTCGTCGAGGGTGCCTTCTGGTTGTGCGGGCTCGGCATGGGGCTCAGGGCCTGAAGAGGATGTTTCCTTGTCGGGGGGATCTGGGCTTGGCGTGGCGGTGTCCTTCTTGGCGAGGACTGGCTCTTCCCTTTCTGCCACCAAGGCTGCGCTCACTGTTTGTGGAGTGGCTGATAGGTACAGCTTCAGATGCTCGCCGGGCCTTGGGGCAACCATGACAGGTGGGCTAGCCAAGTACTTCTTCAGGTCTTCAAATGCCTTGTCCGCCTCAGGCGTCCACTTGAACGTGCCAGACCGCTTCATGAGCTTGAAAAATGGCAGCGCCCTCTCGCCGAACTTGGAGATGAAACGGCCGAGGCTGGCCATGCATCCCGCGAGGCGCTGCATGTCCTTAAGGCGACGAGGTGGCTGCATCTCTTCTATGGCTTTGATCTTGTCAGGATTCGCTTCTATGCCGCGGTGAGACACTAGGAACCCGAGGAGTTTGCCTGACGGTACCCCGAAGACGCACTTGGCGGGGTTCAGCTTGATGCTTACTTTGCGCAGGCTGGCAAAGGTCTCCTCGAGGTCCTCCATGAGGGTGTGCTCTTCGCGAGTCTTGACCACGATGTCGTCGACGTAGGCTTCTGCATTTCTTCCCATCTGAGCCCCCAAGGCCTTCCTCATGAGCCTCTGGAAGGTGGCGCCGGCGTTCTTCAGGCCAAAGGGCATGCAGACGTAGCAATACACACCACAAGGGGTGAGGAATGCTGTCTTCTCCTCATCCTCCTTCGCCATCTTGATCTGGTGGTAGCCTGAGAAGGCATCCAGAAAACAGAGGAGGTCGCAGCCGGCGGTGGAGTCCACGATCTGGTCTATCCGAGGCATGGGGTACGGGTCCTTGGGGCAGGCCTTGTTGAGGTCGGTGTAGTCGATGCAGAGCCTGCCGCCCCCGGTGTGCTTGGGAACGACCACCGTGTTGGAGAGCCATGTGGGGTGTGGAACTTCTCTGATGATGTGCGCTTCTTTTAACTTCTCTACTTCCTTGATGATGAACTCTTGCTTCTCTGGCGCCTGGCGCCGTGCTTTCTGCTTCACGGGGCGTGCGTTTGGACACACGGCTAAGTGGTGCTCGATCACCTCCCTCGGTACTCCGGACATCTCTGACGGTGTCCATGCGAACATGTCAGAGTTTGCCCTGAGGAAGGCGACGAGCGCGCTTTCCTATTTGGGAGGCAAGCCAGCGCCTATGGTGACGCTAGCCCCCGAGCCGCTGGCGTCCAGTGACACCTTCTTCGTGGCTGCCTGCTCCTGTGAGAACAGCTGCTTCTTCTTCGCGGGCCTCTCGAGGGGCTCCATGTCCTCATCAGCGGGAATGCCACGGCAGCGGCCTTGTAGGCGGTCTCGACAGAGCGCATTGCGTCCTGGACTTGGCCGTGGATGGCGATGGTGCCGCCGCTGCCTGGAAGCTTGACGATGTTGTAGGCATGGTGAGTGACAGCCATGAACTTCGCGAGGGCGGGGTAGCCGAGGATGGCGTTGTAGGGCAGGCCAATGTGCGCGACGTCGAAGTCGATCTGCTCGGTGCGGTAGTTCTGCGGCGTGCCGAAGGTGACCGCGAGCCTCACCTGCCCCAGAGGTGTGGTAGAGCCACTTGTCACCCCGTGAAGGGCCTAGAGGGCATGAGCCACTCGTAGGGCACTTGAAGCTGCTCGAAGGTCTCGACAGAGATGACGTTCAAGCCCGCACCCCCATCTATAAGCGTCTTGGCGACGGCGATGTTGTTGATGATGGGGGTGCACACCAGCGGGATGGTGCCTACTGCCTTGGTCGACTTGGGGTGGTCCTTGGAGTCGAAGGCGATGGTGTACTGTGACCACTTGAGGGGCTGGGAAGCCTCAAGCCCTGGAAGCGCTGCGCTGACCTCGCGAGAGAATTGCTTGAAGTGGTTGTTGGACTTGGGCGCCTGGGACCCGCCGAGGATGCAGGCTATTGCCCCCTGACGGTCTCGGCTATGAGTTTGAAGCCTCGAGGCATCCTGGAGTCGCGGATGCGGACACTGAAACAGGGAACGCCGCAGGGCTCATAGTCACCTTCTAAGTAGGGTTCCTGACCCGGGTGGTGACGGGTCGCTTGGAGCGGCCGCGATCGACCTGCCACTGTACGATGATGTTGCGCGCGTCCTCCCCATCCTGCAAGTGTCAAACAGGTCGGTCTTCACGTGTTGCGCGTTCTCGGTCGCGTCGGTCTCGATCTTCACGTGCTCAAGCAGGTGGGTTCTCTGTGATCAGCGCCTCTTCCGCCAGGTGAAGCGCTTTGATTTGTTGCCTGTGCAGGGCTGCGCGAGGGTCGCCCTCCGGAGGTTGTGTTGCTCTCAGGTATGTGCCTATTGATAGGAGAGCTCCAGCTGTTGTTTTGGGGATGGGTATCCCGTCTGCGTCTTCCGTCATGAAGGATGACTCGAGGTTGCGGGTGCTCCCCGCTCGCTCTGCGTCTGTCATCAGGCGAACGCGCGATCGATAGCGCCTGTTGTCTTGCGTTACTGCAGGCCCTGAGGATGAGAAGGAATAGGCTGTGCGTCGGGCAGTCGACTCGTCGGCGAGCTCTTTGCGTCTGGCTAGTTCAGCCTTTTCGTGCTGCATCTTCTCGTTTTCCTTCCACACCAGGTATTGGTACACCATCATCTCCTCTCGGGTCGCCTTCGGAGGAGGGAAAGTGTAGTCCTGGACGTGTTTCAGGGCTTGGATTCCCATCTCCCTAGTGATCACCAGGGTTGTAACTTTGTCCGGCATTGTGGCCTCCATCGGATATACAGGTTCCTCGCTGCGGGCGCTGCCTCCGGGGTCTCTGTTGTCTCTGTTTAGGGTTGCGCCCACCATGAAAACCTGGACAGGGTAAGACTGCGCGGTTGGGTACGTATTGCTACTGCTGCTGCTCTCGCCGTCGGAGCTGTCCTCGGAGCCGAAGATGGAGGCGACATGATAGATGCCGCAGTCGGTGCAGAACTCTTCCTGCGGGGCCTTGACGGACGCGGTGGTTGATGGTGATGTGGACGCCGGAGTCGATGAAGGCGCGTTTTTTCCGGTCGATGGAGACGCAGGCGATGATGACGTAGATGCTATCTCCAGAGTTGATGGAGCCACGAGCGAAGTAGTTGAGGCAGTCGCGATCTCCATAGTCGACGAAGGCGCGGGTGAGGTAGTTGACGCAGGCGCAATCTCCGTAGTCGACGAAGGCGCGGTCGAAATAGTCGAAGCAGATGCGATCTCCTTAGTCGACGAAGACGCGGGTGAGGTAGTCGACGCAGGCGCGATCTCCGTATTCGACGAAGGCGCGGTCGAAGTAGTCGAAGCAGATGCGATCTCCGTAGTCGACGAAGGCGCGGGTGAGGTAGTCAACGCAGGCGCGATCTCCGTAGTCGACGAAGACGCGGTCGAAGTAGTCGAAGCAGATGCGATCTACGTAGTCAACGAAGGCGCGGATGAGGTAGTCGACGCAGGCGCGATCTCCGTAGTTGACGAAGATGCGGTCGAAGTAGTCGAAGCAGATGCGATCTCCGTAGTCGACGAATACGCGGGTGAGGTAGTCGACGCAGGCGTGATCTCTGTAGTTGACGAAGACGCGGTCGAAGTAGTCGAAGTAGATGCGATCTCCGTAGTCGACGAAGGTGCGGGTGAGGTAGTCGACGAAGCCGCAAGTCCCGCGGCCGGCGAGGGTGCGAGATTGGACAGTCGAAACGTCCCCCACTTGTTCACATGGAATTGTATGCTACCAAAAGTAAGGCACATACCTCCGTAGAGATCAGCGTACACCGATCGGTGGGCCGGCGGGTGGGGGTCGAATTCGAAGAAACCGAAGCAGATCGGCTGCTTGATTGTCGGCGTGTCGGTCGTCATCGAGCATGGAGCCGGTGCAACCATGATTCCAAAACTTTTCTTTCCCACAGACGGCGCCAGTTGACGTGGGGTGGCCACGGCAAGTCCCAGGATCGAGTACCCAGGTTGATTGAGAGGGAGAGATGAAGTGCGGGTAGTTACCACGGCTGACAAATAAGGCGATTTACCCAGGTTCAGGCTCCCGAAGGATAACACCCTACTTCCAGCTTGTCTGAGATTGATATTCGGGAGGTGTTACAATGGCGATCCCGGCGAGATACCGTTCTCGCTAGGGTTTTGGTGGCGAAATATGGGCGTACCCTAGATCGGCGACCCTCCCAGCCTTTATATTGGAGGCTGGGTCTCGGAAGTTCGCAACCGATTAGGTTTACAGGTAAGGTAGGTCTCTACCGACATAAGCTTCGCCTGCCTTGAGGCATACTCTATCTTCTTAAGGCCTCCTTCGTGGGCCTCGAGTGTTGTCTCCTAGTAGGCCACCAACTGGGCCCTAGTCCTTGCGTGCACCAGGTATCTTCATGGTGGGGCACCCTTTAGGTAGGCCCACGTCAATGTGGTTATATGCATTTCACGTAGGTAAGAAGATGATGTGACAAACAATTAAATAGGAGAGATAAATGGAGTATTATGCTACAGTCACATAACGCTTGTCAATGAAAAATCACAAATGAAGATTTTTATGCTATCACACATATGACATTTTTCATTATGAAATCAATAACATAAGCTAGTTACCTATTCATGTTATATATGACCAGCCTTTGAGCATGTTGTTGACTCTTGAACAATCTCGAATTTGCAGCTTTGTCCGAATACTAGTAACCGTGTACGTGCAACGCACATGTAATCTTAGAAGACAAATATCATCAATTGATATTGTTTATCTTGTTATTGGTGGAGTGAATTCAAAATTTAAGCATTTTCTTTTTTTGGCAAACTTTTCGGACATTGACTAAAAACACACCGAGAACGGAGTCTTCAGATACAAAACACACATCACCACCAACGGCAAGACTATCCAAACCTATTATCCAACTCTAGCAAAGACTTACATATTTCACATGATAAGCAATGGAAACCCACCAAAATAGTGCAATATAGCTAACAACGACCAAGTTATCCAAACAACCATGGGCAACACCTACACACCTCAACGCAACACGGCAGAGGCGAAACATCCGGAGCCGCCGCTCCCACTTCCACACCGGTCCCAAGGCCGCGCCCCACACAAGATGATGACCAAGTCACCTAAACGACCAAGACCACTACTACAACACCTCAGCACAACACGGGCGGAGGCAAACATCCAGAGCCGCCGCTCCGGCATTCACGCCAGCCCCAGGGCCGCGCACCGCCTAGCCTATGACGAAAGAGCTCGCCGCCGTCAACCACCTACTCGCTCCACTAGTCCCTCCGGCCGATGGAACATCGAAGGCGAGGCCCCAAGAGGCAAGCGACGCAATAACGCCGCCCTCGCCCGATCTTGAGAGTGATCTGGGGTTTACCACGGAGAACCCCGGGCGGTGGAGCGAGAGCACCGCCACGGCAACACCTTCAAGAAGGACACGGTGCCAAAGAGCATCGCCGTTGGTCCCGGCCGGAAGCCAATTCAGGGCCAACGATAAATTGTGTGCTACCAACATAACATTGTGACGACCTGTGGGATCAAAGGCCACATATCAATGACACAAAAATGTGTCATTTGTTCTTTTTGGGCCAGCGAAATCATACAAGATTTTTTTGACCTGTTCACACAAGATTATTGAAGACACTATAAAAGACAAATGTCCTAAGTAACTGTGCTACCGGTTACTTGAGTACTTAAGCCACGCGACGAACACATGCATCAAAGCTAAGTGTAGTTAAAAACGTCATCAGAGGCTGAAACAATACCATGTATTAACACAAACCATTATGCTGTTAGGGGAAACACCCTTAGTCCTCAAGCCCCAGCTACAACCCATGAAAATGTCTCCTCTTTTATCTTGCCCACAAGTGTAGCAATGGAGGGTTGGGCCCCCTCAAAGACGCACTCGTTTCGTTGTTTCCATACCATCCATGCACCAGCAGAGTGATGGAGGCCATGCCCTTGCGCAGCAGCTTCGGCGTGTCTTGTTTTTGCCCACAGCCACCAATCCATGAGTGTATAGCTTCTTGGACCTGAACTGTCATCAGTGTTCGGTTGTTTTGTATGCCTTGGACCAACGATGTGCAAATGAAGTCTGGTGGATCATCAAACCGAAGTGCAGGTTGATAATCCCAGTGCCCATGGGTCTTTTTTTTTTATAATCCCAAGTGCTACACTGCTACTTGCCTCTCGTGGACAGGAAACAAAAGTCGCCTCGCTAATCTCCCTAGGCAGATCGATACATTCCTCGAGAAGATCTTATGTCCATTAGACTAGTCATAGTGGGGAGTAACATTGAGTGGTAACATATTTATGTTACTACCTATTGTTACTATCTCTATAGTGGGTAGTAACTTATTTGTGGTGTCATGCATGATATCATTTATTAGGTTGTATACTCATTTTGTCTTTGGGTGTGTGATGTTCCGGTAACTAGCTATGTTACTCTAACCTCCTCTCTCCTCATTAATTATTTGTCACATCATCTTTTTTGTCTACGTGGCATTGAAGTTACTAGCAATGTTCCTCTCACTATGACTAGTCTTACGTTAGTAAATAAATCAGAGGGAACCATTTGCAACCGGTGGCACCGGCCGGCGAGCGACGGCGTCCATACCTAAGTTCACACACCCATCGGCGGGCTTTGCACACACACGTACGCGCACGCACATTCACCAAGGATCACGTCGAGGCCACCGTCTCCTCATGTCATCTGTCCGACCGTCCGCTGCCACCGCCGTGTCCGACTGCTCTTGGGCTTCGGCACCCTGCGCCTCCGCCGGAGCGCGGTGACAGTGTCAGTGAATGCACGGAGGATGTCCTTGTGCACCGCCCGGTTGTTGAGCTGGAGGTGGCAGAAGAGTAGCTCCACCATGAAGTCCCAGTCCACAGCCGGCGCTGCCGCCTCCCGCCTCGCCCAGTGCGCGTCCGCCATCTCTCTCATGGACCGACGGAAGTCCTCGTACGGCGCGACGGAGAACGTCACCACCGCCACGCCGCCGCTCCGACCGGCCACCGCCGCCTTGGTGGCAGCCATCGGCGACGCCACGTCGCTCACGGAGTCGCCGGAGTCCTCCTGCGCTGACGATTCGTCCTCACCGTCGTCGCCAACAATGACGGTCCGGCCGATCCGGAGTGACCGGAAGCCGGCCGCGAGAGCATCGTCGTCTTCCTTGAAACGCCGCAGCTCACGGATGACGATCAGGGCGGCGAGCAGGTACCGTCCCCGATGATGATGTCTCGGCAGTACTCGTCGCTGGGTCATACGAACGACAGGAAAACGTTTCAGGATTTGATTGCGAGAGAAAAACGTTTCGGGAATTGACGCAATATACACCGTTTATCAGATATCGAAGGTTGAGATTTAATATATCAACATAGTACAACACAAGTTTGCTCTTTTAATACTAGTATAGATATAACTTAGAACCAATTCAAGGTGGCTTAATTTGAGCACATATACCAAAACGACAGACTGTACACGGTTGCCTGCCCATCTTCGCAGCGGGGTCGCATGGTATGGACACTCATGTGATCATGCTGAGTTATTGAAATTTGAAACCAACCAAAAACCATGGGCCGCTGATACCTCAGAGTTGCGTCTCGTTGAGCTAACGTAGAGTGTTAGGTGCCCTTCAATGTTCTTGTTTGGAGCTGCAACGCGTGGGTCAAGCAATACAACGGTTGACTCACTGAACTACGCATTGAAAATTTAAATCTGTAAAAGTAGTATGCCATGCTGCATGTTCTGAAAGCGTGGAACTGTTCGTTTAGATTGTGCAAGGTGTACCGATCGAGAGTGCCATCAGCGTACGATTCTGGTGGTGTGTTCTGTGGGCCGATGGGGAACATGCTGTCTGCAGATGATGATTTTGTTTTGTTCTCCTTGAAATATCACGGTTTACTGAACTATGTAAGTAGTTCTTTACGGTTTACTGAATTATATCGAAATGAGTTTCAGCAAGGCATGTCCACTACGTACATCAGTACATGGACTAGACATTTGGATGACCCTAATATCATACATTACATTGCGTGGATGTCGCGAGCAGATCACCGACCTGGCTGCCGCCGGCGCCGGAGATCACGGCCGAATCGAATCACGCGAGACCATCGAGGCTCCGGCTATGCATCATCTTTCTATTATTTGTTTTTTTGGTTTAACCAGTCAATCAAATCAACCAGAGCGCCGGCCAATCGAGTTTTCTTATTGTTGTTCGCCGCACCACTTGATCTAGATTAATCAGATTAATAACTTAACATGACCAGCTAGTCATCCGAGTGGGGGTATGAGGAGCTAATGAACATGGCATGCATTCACGAGGCTGACCGGCCATTTGCGAGAGGTACGAAGATGAATTCAGCATGGTTTCGGGTGATGAATTTACTATGTATCGTTTTCTATGTCAGTTAACAGCTGCCTTAGGTGTCATTCTTCAGAAAGTTCAGCTAGGGATTCTGTCTTCGTGACACTTAGTTTCGTGTGCTCTTTTAGCTGAATAAACCAAGCTGCGACTTGGTCTCTTTTGTCTGTTAAGACGATAGGATAGACTGGCGCCATGATCGATCGTGGGATGGCACGGTGGAAGTGGTCATGGAGGCAATGTAGGAGGCGAGTGGGAGACGTTGGGATGGCAACGTTATGCCCCTGCTCGTGCCTTCTTTTTCGGTTTAGTTAGCTTGTAACGACTGCATAAATAGAGGAATCAAGAAACAGAAAAGCTGTATGTTTTACACAGCACCAAAACTATCTCGTGTCACTCCTCTCTGATCGAAATCCATCGCGTGAGTTAGGGCTAGAAGCTGACAAGTGGTATCAGAGCCTCCGGGCGTTCGATTTCCTGTGATGTCAGGTGACGGCCGATCGAGGAGGGCGAACAGCGACGACGACGACAGCGGTGACGGTACTTCGCCGCGCTCCAGGATTCGGAATCCAACCGCAGCCGGCCACGGGCGCGAGCTGGCGATGGGGTGGCAGTACGCACAGGTCGTGTCGAGCACCTCCAACGTGCCGCCACTTACGAGCTCTAGCTACGCCGAGTGGAGCCTCCTCATGGAGGTGAGCTTTCATGCGCGAGGCCTGTGGGCTGCGATCGAGGGTGCAGAGGACCTCGACGATGAGGACGGCTACCGCAACGACCGCAGCGCGCTGGAGCTGATCTACCGATCGGTGCCAGTGGAGATGCTGCCCGTTCTGCTCAAGCACAAGACCTCCAAGGATGCCTGGGAGGCGATCCGCAAGATGCGGGCTGGATCGGAGAAGGTGCGCGATGCCAAGGCGCAAGGCCTGCGCTCCGAGTACGATCAGCTCCGACACAAACCTGGTGAGTCTGTTGATCACTTGGCGATGCGCCTGACAGGACTGACGGCAAGACTCGGTGAGCTCAGCGATCCCATCGACGAGAAGAAGGTGATGCAGAAGTGGCTACGCATCGCCCCCAAGCGCTACTCCCAGCTAGCCGTCTCCATCAACAACCTTGTTGATCTGAACACAAGATCGATCGAGGAGATCATCGGTCGCTTCAAGGCTGCTGAGGAGCGATACGAGCAGGATGCCGATGAGGAAGGCGACAACCAGCTGCTCCTCATGGAGGAGGAGTGGCGTGCGCGCGTTGGCCGCCGCGAGTCTGGCGGCTCCTCCGGTGGCGGCTCCAACAGCGGCAAGAAGCCACGCGGTAAAGGAGATCGCGGCAAGGAAGCCGCACGGCCCGGCACGGGCAAGGGCGGAACGCGCTGTGACAGCAACTGCCGCTACTGCGGCATAAAGGTCCACTGGGCCCGAGAATGTCGCAAGAAGGAGCGCGACCGTGCCAACGGCGTCGCGCACGTGGCCGAGGCCGAAGAAGACGACGATCCCGCTCTGCTCATGGCGCTGGTGATGACGTCGTGTAAGGAGCTCGCCGCATCTGAGTGTGGAGACATGGTCGTCCACCTCCACGAGGAGCGCGCCAAGGTGTGCCTCGACGTCAAGGATCCCAAGTGGCACATGGACACGGGCGCGTCCAACCACATGACCGGCAACGCCACCGTCTTCTCCGAGCTAGATCGGAGCGTCACCGGCACCGTGTGTTTCGGCGACGGATCGGTGGTCGACATCAAGGGACGCGGCACCGTGGTCTTCGTCGCGCATGGTGGCCGCCACCGCGTCCTCTCGAGGGTGTACTACATCCCACGGCTGCGCACGTCGATCGTGTCCATCGGCTAGCTCGACGAGGTGGGCTGCTCTGCACTCGTTCGAGGTGGATTCATGGTGGTGCACGACCGCCAGGAGAACCTCATTGCCAAGGTGCCAAGGACCGGCAACCGCATATACACCGTCGAGCTGCAGATCACTCACCCAGTCTGTCTGGCGGCGGCGTCAAGCGAAGATGCGTGGAGATGGCATGCACGGTACGGGCACCTGAACTCCGACGCTCTACGCAAGCTGGGACATAGTGACATGGTGCGTGGCATGCCCGTGATCGAGCACGTCCACGAGGTGTGCGACGGCTGCCTCATTGGCAAGCAGCATCGATCTGCGTTCCCCACGGAGGCGAACTACAGGGCGAGAGATCGCCTGGACCTGGTGCACGGCGACCTCTGCGGCCTGATCTCGCCACCCACCCACGGCGGCAAGCGGTACTTCCTGCTCCTGGTCGACGACAAGTCACGGTATATGTGGTTGGTTCTATTGAGCAGGAAGGACGAGGCACCAGCAACGATCAAGCGCTGGCAGGCAGGCGCTGAGGTGGAGACAGGTGTCAAGCTGCGCGTGCTCCGCACGGACCGGGGCGGCGAGTTCACGTCCACGGAGTTCGGGGAGTACTGCGCCGACCGCGGCGTGCGTCGGCATCTCACGGCGCCCTACTCGCCCCAACAAATTGGCATTGTTGAACGCCGCAACCAGTCCGTGGTGGGCATGGCACATTGCCTGCTCAAGTCGAAGGGGATGCGAACGAGTTTTGAGGCGAGGCGGTGACAACCGCGGTCCATCTCTTGAACTGCGCGCTGACCAAGTCCGTGCCACCGTGACGCCATACGAGTCATGGCACGGCACGAAGCCCTCGGTGAGATACCTCCGCACCTTCGGATGCATAGCACACATCAAGGTGACGACGACCGCAGCATCCGTACTGTCTTCATCGGCTATGAGCACGGTAGGTCCAAGGCGTGGCGCGTGTACGACCCGGTGTCCAAGCGTGTGCACATCTCGCGCGACGCCGTGTTCGACGAGGCGACGAGCTGGAACTGGGAAGGATAAGGCGACGACAGCAGCTTCATCATCGAGCCTACCATCACCACGCAGTGGCAACCTGACACGGGTGCCAGCTGTGCTGCTGAACCTGCATCAGGTCCAAGCGCCAGCAACACGCCGACGCCTACTGCGTTCTCTGAACCTGACGAGGAGGACGCGCATCCGAGCAGAACAAAGACGTGCCCTCGCCGCAGGGCGTCACCACCGCTGCACCACCACGGCACCAGATGACGACGTGTGCTCGTGATGGCATCGTTCAACCAAACTCTCGCTTGAAGGACTATGTCCTGGGGATGGAGGATGGTGAACTGCATCTTGCTGCAGGAGAGGAACCGTCCACCTTTGATGAAGCAGAGCCACACGCGGCATGGCGCGCCACGATGATGGATGAGCTCGCGTCCATTGAGGAAAACAATACATGGACGCTGACGACGCTCCCTGCCGGCAAGCGCCCAATAGGGCTCAAGTGGGTGTTCAAGCTGAAAAAGAACTCCGCCGGCGAGGTGATCAAGCACAAGGCGAGGCTCGTCGCAAAAGGGTACGTGCAGCGTGACGGTGTGGACTTCGACGAAGTATTCGCACCGGTGGCGCGTATCGACTCCGTGCGTCTCCTGCTCGCCACTACTGCCCATGCAGGCTGGGACGTGCACCACCTCGACGTCAAGTCGGCGTTCCTGAACGGCGAGCTGGAGGAGGAGGTCTATGTCACGCAGCCACCCAGCTTCGAGCGCGATGGCGAGGAAGAGAAGGTGTTGCGCCTGTCCAAGGCGTTGTACGGTATTCGTCAGGCTCCGCGCTGCTGGAACGCCAAGCTGGACATCACTCTGGTGTCGTTCGGGTTCCAGCGCAGCCCGTCAGAACACGCCGTGTACATGCGCTGCGACGGCGACGAGCGGCTGCTTTTGGGCATGTACGTCGACGACCTCATCGTCACTGGCTCGAGTGCGGCTGCGATCGCACACTTCAAGCATCAGATGCAGAACACGTTCTCCATGAGCGACCTCGGACGGCTGAGTTATTACCTCGGCATCGAGGTGCACCAGGGCGGCGATGCGATCACCCTCAAAGCAGGAAGCGTACGCGTCAAAGCTGGTGGAGAAGGTCGGGCTGGCAGGATACAATCCTGTGCACATCCCGATGGAGTCAAGGCTGAAATTGAGCAAGGAGAGCTCGAACACGCCGGTGGACACCAAGCTGTACCGGAGCATCGTCGGCAGCTTGCGTTACCTGGTGCACACGTGGCCCGACATCACCTATGTCGTGGGGTACATCAGTCGCTTCATGGAGGCGCCTACGACAGAGCACTGGGCTGCTGTCAAACACCTGCTTCGGTATGTTACAGGAACACTGCACTTTGGGTGCAGGTACGAGCGGAGCTCGGGGGAGCTGCGTCTGATCGGCTATAGCGACGCAGACTACGCCGGCGACGTCGATGACAGAAAGAGCACCTCAGGCATGGTGTTTGTGCTTGGGGGGGAGCGCGATCTGCTGGCAATCACAGAAGCAGAAGGTGGTCGCGCTCTCGTCGTGTGAAGCTGAGTACATCGCGGCTACGACGGCGGCATGCCAGGGTGTGTGGCTCCGGCGAATGCTCGACGAGCTGCTCGGGCAAGCTGGCGGCGCGGCAACACTCTACGTCGACAACAAGTCTGTGATCCAGCTCTGCAAGAACCCTGTCTTTCATGACGGGAGCAAGCACATCGAGACTCGCTTCCACTTCATACGCGAGTGCGTGCATGACGGCAAGATCGCTGTCGAGTACGTCCACACCGGCGAGCAACTGATGGACATCATGACCAAGGCATTGCCACGGGCCAAGTTCCAGGAGCTACGTCAGAAGTTGGGCATCATCGACATCGGCAGCCGATTAAGGGGGAGATTGTCAGTTAACAGGTGCCTTAGGTGTCATTCTTCAGAAAGTTCAATTAGGGATTCTGTCTTCGTGGCAGTTAGTTTCGTTTGCTCTTTTAGCTGAATAAACCAAGCTGCGAATTGGTCTCTTTTGTCTGTTAAGAAGATAGTATAGACTGGCGCCATGATCGATCGTGGGATGGCACGGTGGAAGTGGTCATGGCGGCAATGTAGGAGGCGAGTGGGAGACGTTGGGATGGCAACGTTATGCCCCTGCTCGTGCCTTCTTTTTCGGTTTAGTTAGCTTGTAACGACTGCATAAATAGAGAGGAATCAAGAAACAGAAAAGCTGTATGTTTTACACAGCACCAAAACTATCTCGTGTCAATCCTCTCTGATCGAAATCCATCGCATGAGTTAGGGCTAGAAGCTGACATTCTATACAAGATTAGCTGACGAATTTACGGCATACATAAATACAGTAGCACGTGCAAAACAAGTCATTATCTCTGAAACAAAATCAAAAGGTTCACGAGATTTGTCGCTGTGATCCAGTAGAAAGAAACTTCCGATCTGAACTTTTTTGAGGTTATCCCCAGCTTCCCGTGAACTGATACGCAACCTCCACCACTGCCTCGGCTCCCACAGAAGCGACCTTCGTTGATCCTGCTCACTTCACTCGCGGGCTGAATTGACTTAGAGCATCTCTAGCAGTCCCATCAAAACGTGGAACCGCAAAACAGTTTTGAGGGTCACATTTTTCATGATTTTGCTCTAAAAAACGTGCCGCGCAGAACAGAGCTCTCAAACGAAACTGCAAATTCAACATTTCAGATTTTGCGGTAACAAACGCAGTTCATCATTTTGGATGTTCTTCGCTACAGATGATTGTACTCGTGAATTTTACACAAAATACTAACCCTAAAACACTTAAACTAACTACAGATCGCCGCCGACCTAACCCTAGAAGGCAAAATTCGGCTCCTCACCGGAGCCACGGGCACGGTGGCGACGCAGCGGCAGAGGAGCTTCACTCCTCGTCGTCGGAGACGAGGTCGATGACGGGTGGCAGGGTGCTCAGGACGAGGCCCTGCTACAGGAGGATGTCGTCGATCTCCTCATCGCGCTTGACCTTGGCGGCGAGCTCTGCCGCCTCGTGCTCAGAGCGCAGCTGCGTCACCGCCATTAGGGGTGGAATCGAGCCGAGCCGGCTCGAGGCTTGGCTCGGACAGGCTCGGTAAAACTCGAGCCGAGCCTGGCTCGGCTTGGTAGCAAAACATTTCCAAAAACCAGGCTCGGCTCGGCGAGCTTGGGGCTCGGCTCGGGCAGCTTGCGAGCCGGCCACCTGTTCCCGATGCTATCTTCTAATCGATCCCCTCTTGCCGGGTCAAGCTAGCGCCGCCGGCGGCCGGCCGTGTTTCTTCGTTATTCCTCGTTCGTCTCGATAGGCCGGGTCAAGCTAGCGCCGCCGGCCTCCACCACCGAAGCTGGCCGCCGCCACCCTCCAGCCTGCCACCCAGCCAAAGGCCCTGTCTCTGTCTGCTCCTCCCGGTCAAGTGAGATGGGCGCAGCGGCGCGCGGGTACGATTAGCGCCGGCCGCCGGGCTGCCGACCATCCGTCCCGGGGGCAGCACGCAGCAGGCTGTGGAGTGTGGTTCTCTTGGTTCTTCCTCCGGCTATGCGTTCAGTTAATATGGTTAATTCGGTTCGGTTTATACGGTTTGTATACTTTGGTAAATATGGTTTTGTATGAAAATACGGTTCGGTTTCGGTAATAACCATTTAATTTCAGTTCGGATTCGGTAATAACCAAATTAACCTAAGTTGACGCGAATTTTAAAATGATAATTTCTTTTTGTGGCCATATATTACAAAATAACGAAATAGACTACAAAATTAATAGGCATATAATCCAATGTAACCAAATAACCCATAAAGTCAATAAAAGTCTATACAAGTAGCAAATCACATGCTACAAGTAACCCATAAAGTTAATAAAAGTAAATAAAAGTAGCAACTTAATAAAATTTAATAGGCATTTCGGTTTTTATGGTTAACCATTAGGTTTTCGGTTATTAACCGTATTAACCGCAAGGTATATGGTTAGCTATTTTACTAACCGTAACCTTAACCGAAAACCAAAATAACCACAATTTCGGTTCGATTTTTTCAGTTTGGTTTCTCGGTTTTCGGTTAACCGTGTGCTTCTGTTCTTCCCTCGATCAGTTCAGCAATGAAGTTCGCGTGGAGTTCTACAGTTTAGTCGCGTGACCCAGTTTACCAATAGTATGAGCTTTAGGTCGTCAGTACAGTTACAGCATGCCCTCTCCACTTCACGTGTAGTTCAGGGCTGCACTTCTGTGCTGCTTGCCGCCTTGCATGCTAAGTGCTGCTTGCCGCCTTGCATGCTTCTCTCCTTCACCGACGATGCAACCGGGACAGGACCAGACTGATTATTTGATGTATTGGCTTGCTGGACTTTTCTATACAGTAGAAAACCTGATGCAAAATAGTGTAAATGGTGCTTATTTCATGTATTTACTTGCTGAAACTTTCTATACAACAAAAGAGTCTTATTGATGTATTTGCTTGCTGGAATTTTTTATACAGACAAAAAACTGGAGCAAAATAATGTCAGTGGTCCTTATTTGATGTATTTGCTTTCTGAAACTTTTTATAAATCCAAAAAACTGAAGGAAAATAGATTTAGTGGTGATTATTTGGCTTGTTTGACTGCGGAAATACATGTAAATGTGATTTAGCGGTGAATTGTTACATTTTTTGTAAAGGTTATGTTAAATTTTTGTATTTCATCGAGCCTTCGAGACGGCTTGTCGAGCCTCGAGCCCTTGCCAGTACATTTAGGCTTGGCTTGTCCCACCTTCGAGCCAAGCCGAGCCCGAGCCGAGCCTCGAGCTTTATGTCCACCCCTAACCGTCATGGTGCGCTCGAGGTCCTCGTCGGAGATGAAATCCTCCGGACGGAGGGAGGTGCCGAACTGCGCGGCGTCGTAGTCCTCCGGCGGAGGAGGTGCTGGCGCCCGCGGAGGAGCTGCCCTCGCCGCGCTGGAGCTGCTCACGGCGGCGGCGGACTACCTCGCGCTCCCATCAGAGCCGGTCAAACTCCTCGACCTCACGGACGAGGAGCGACGCCGGCACCGGCTCGTTCTTCTGCGTCCACTTGTGGGCGCTCCGCTTCCTTGCGCCGTCGCTGCGGACCACCAACGCCCGAGTAGTCTCCGCCGAACTTGTCGTCGCCGGGGAGCGGCTCTGGTTCCCTCTTCGGCGCCATGGAGGCTCGGCGTGGCCGGATCTGTGGAAGGGGAGAGGGAATCGCTCGTCGGAGACGGCGGAGAGGGAGAGGAATCGCTCGCCGCCGGCGGTGGGGGAAAGAGGGTTGCGACCTGCAAATGCCCTCGCAGTCCATATAAATGAGGGCTGGCGGTGAGGATTCACGGGCCCCCTCAAAACTTTTACGGGCAGGGCCAACTTTGCGGGCGCTGCTCTGGCCAAAAAACGGCCCCTAACCCTTAAACTCGCCGGAATTTTGCGGGTTTGCGTGTTTTGAGGGCTCTGCTAAAGATGCTCTTACAGACACAGAAGAAGGCCCCAGCTAAATAAGTTGTAATAGTATATATATGCCACCTCTGCTGGCAATGGATCCCTTCCCCGGAAAGAATCTCCGGTTTTGCTACAGGAAAATGGAAATGATTCTGGTGAAAAGGAAATCTCTAAATTGCACAATTCAATTCATTTGCAAGAAGAACATCCATATGGTGATGTGAAGATGCAGTTGAAGCCCCTCCCGTCCCTACAGTCAACTCCTGAAGATCGCCTTTGCTCGATAAGTGGTACTGTAGTAGTTTCTGGTGCTACTTCCTCGTTTTTTAATATAATATGTTTTAGTATTTGTTCACATGCACATGTACACAAATGTATATAGACATGTTTTAGTGTGTATGTTCACTCACTTTACTATGGACGTAGACAACATGTACAACACCTAAAACATCTTATATTAAAAAACGGAGAGAGTAGTAGCTAGTGTAGTTTCGTTTTGGAGTGCTTTTATTGCGCTGATCATGTAGCGCTGGGGCTGATGCCCAGGCTGTCCTTCCCGACCACTGATACTTGGCATGTAATAGTTTTAGATGTTGCTGAGACTTCTAGCTTTTAGTTCTCGAACCTATGCTACGACAGGGATGTCGCACAAACGCTATGGTTTTGTTATTCGATTAATGGAACCGGGGGCCGCCCCCTGAGAATCTAAAAAAAATCATTTGCAAGATTGTAAGGTAGAAGCTCACAAATCATACACTACAAATATATTTGAAGGCTGGCCTCAGCAGATATAGCTATCGTTCTCCTCGCTATGGTTTTGTTATTCGATTAATGGAACCGGGGGCCGCCCCCTGAGAATCTAAAAAAAAATCATTTGCAAGATTGTAAGGTAGAAGCTCACAAATCATACACTACAAATATATTTGAAGGCTGGCCTCAGCAGATATAGCTATCGTTCTCCTGCTGCGTTGGCGTAGTAGAGCTCCTGACATCACTTTAACTCGTACTCCTACGTACGTGGACTCGATTAAATCCGTCACACAATGTACAAGTCAGGTTTCTCTTTGTCCTGGGCTCCCAATGATCTGAGTCGTTTGTAGGAGAAAATATCAATACCGGATCCGTGGCGCAATGGTAGCGCGTCTGACTCCAGATCAGAAGGTTGCGTGTTCGATTCACGTCGGGTTCAATAACCCCGATCCAATTCCGGCTGTTGGTTTTTAGTTTCCTCCGTCTTCTTGTTCTGGGCCTTGGATTTGTTGTATCTTCTTTTTTCGAACTGCCTTGTATCTTCCTCGGTCCATGCAAAGGCCCAAACTCATTGTTGTTTTACCAGAGCAAGGCCCCAAAATTTCCAAATGAGAAGGCCCATCTGTACACCCGAGGAAATAACGACGTTCCTATATTTTTTTTTAGAAACACAGCACGCTACAATACACGCACGCACACGCACCCTATCTTTATGGGCACCTGCAAAAATTGAGCCGACACATCATAGTCGGCTGAAAGAATATTCCACCATGCGACAAACACGTGTCAAACCTAGGGTTTAAACTCTAATGAGTTGGGATATAACCATCCAACAACAGGTTGATTCATGAAGCTTCTATAGCCTGGGAATGTTTTGTCGAAACGATTTTTATGGGAAGAGTTGGTCGGCAGATAGCAATTGCGTGTTTTGCGTAATTACAAAAAATCGCAACCATTAATAAAACGATTGTGCCTTACGGTTAATGAATATATCTTACCATTAGTAAAAAACAAGAGAGAAAAAAATGTATCCAACATGTCGTCGTGAACCTCCTGTATGGCGTCTGTGTCTCACCAAATAATTCAGTTCAGTCCACCCGGGTGAATGCAATATAGTTGCAGGGCACCGGCAGTCCGGCACTGCATGCCCGCCGATTTTGGTTCCCGCCATGGTACGTCCTCAAGTATGTCAACCATTGACTTCCGCCGCTAAAGCTTTCTTTCCTGCCCCGCATGTACCCAACGGCTCATCTTCATGTTTTTTACCGTCCAGTTTCGTTAGAAATGAGCGGTATATGCATGGCTCACGAGGTAAGGAAGATTCCAACAGGCCGACGTAAACGGACGCGTGGTTGGTCCGCGTTTTGTTCGTTTGAGTCGGCAAACGGACGAGCGTCCGGCCCAGGTCCGCCCCTTTCTGGCCATTGCACCCAACGGGCCGACGCATTGAGTCAACTCGGTCAGGATTTTGATCATTTTTTCCCCGGCTAGGATTTTGATCTCTGTTTTTTTTTTACCCAGGATTTTGAACATAATAAAATCAATTACACCATACAAATAATACAATCCAAATAGTTCAACAAATATTTATTACAATCCAAATAATTCTGCAAATAATACAAATTGTTTCACAAATAACAAATTATTTCACTCATAGTCTTACAAACCAAATAAATAGGAAATCGGTAGTTCATCAAATGGAACTACTGGTTCCCGTAGTGCTGCCAGAGATGCTCCACCAAATCATTTTGGAGCCGAACATGGGCCACCTTCTCACGAATGTCACGGTGAAAGTCGAGAAACTGAGCAAATGTGGACGGTCCCTGGGGCTCAACCAATTCACCCTGAAACTGCCATGCCTGATCATCCATACTCTGATCGTGTTCATCCTCCACAATCATGTTGTGCACGATCACACAAGCTGTCATCACCTCCCACATGGTGTCTTTGTCCCATGTTCTAGCAGGGTGTCGAACAATAGCCCATTGAGACTGAAGGGCACCGAATGCATGCTCCACATCCTTTCTAGCACTTTCTTGTTCCTTGACAAACCTCTTCTTATCCTCATCATTTGGATTGGGGATGGTCTTCACAAATGTAGTCCATGTAGGGTAAATGCCATTAGCAAGATAGTATGACTTCTTGTACTCCCGACCATTGATCTCAAATGTCACCTCGGGTGCTTGGCCATTGGAGAGCCTATTGAACACCGGAGACTGCTGAAGCACATTGATGCCAAATCCACAAATCTTGTGATGCTACGGCCTCAAGTACGACCGTGCACACCCCAACATGGCCCTTGTACTGCCCCTGCGAAGCAAATGGGCAGTTTCTCCACTCCCAGTGCATACAATCTACGTTCCCAATCATCCCAGGGAAGCCTCTGGCCTCGTTGATGGACAAGAGTTGGGTCATGTCCGTAGCATTGAGTTCCCTCAAGTACTCCGGGCCGAACACCTGCACCACGGCTCTGCAAAACTTGTACATTGCTTCTAGGCACGTGGACTCACTCATCCGCACGTACTCGTCAACAAGATCACCGGCAACTCCATATGCAAGCATGCGAATGGCGGCCGTGCATTTCTGATAGGATGAGAAGCCGAGGGCACCACACGCATCTCTTTTGCATATGAAATAATCATCAAAATGCATCACCCCCAACCAGATACGATTGAACAATGATCTTCTCATCCGGAAACGGCGCCGGAAAATCTTGGGAGGATATGTGGGTTTCACCCGACGAAAGTGGTCCTCATAGAGCTGGACATGGCCAGCTGACCTCTTCCGGTCCAAGGCAGGAGAACGGCCCGGCAACGACCCTCGGAACACCGGCCGCATCCTCCCTATGTACTCATTGACGATGAGGGTGGCAACCAGGCCGTCACTCTCATCGTCGGAGGAATCGTCCGATGATGACTGGTACATGATGTAGTTCTTGTAGTACCACTCATCAGAGCTATCTACGGCCGAGTTCGTACCCGAGTTCTTGCCGGGGCAAACGGCCGAACACCTTGCGGGGGGCGTTGGTGTCGCGGGCGCTGCGAGGGAGATGGCCGCAAGATTCACCGGCCGTGGCAGGGAGGAAGCAGCTCCGGTGATGGCGGCGAAGAGGAGCAGCAGACGGCTTCCCCGGAATGGCTTGCAGTGCCAAATCGACGGGGCGACGGGGGGGTGGCGGCGGGAGGGGCGAGGGAGGAGAAGGAGATTAGGATGTGGAATGGTCTGATACACGGGCCAAGGGCGGACTAGGGGAGGACAGACGAGCGCTCCGCGCGCGTCCACGGACGACGCAAGCCTGGCCCAAATTTGGGCCGAGGATGGGTCGCGGCAGACAAAAAACGGACCTCGGTCCGTTTGCGTCGCCCCGTTGGGCCGTGATTTTGGCTTCCGCGGATAGGAACGGACGCGCGCGGACTCAATGCGTCGGCCTGTTGGAGTCATCCTAATCCTAATGCAATGATCGCAAAACATGTCGGGACTACATTGCAATGGCTGAGCTCGCTCGTGACACTGTTTTTTTCGTCTACGCATCCAGAAATGTTTAGCAAGGTCATCTAACTAACACTTGCCTGATGGGAACACAAGAAAATTTGCAATAAAAACTTTGATTAAGAGCACGAGAGTATATCAAACGAAGGCATAGCATTACAATTTCTCATCCATACCCACATCATTAAGTCCTGACTCTCCATTGCCTCTTTCTTTTCATAGTTTTCTTAAATTTTCAACTCTTTAGTAACGAGACCATGCTAAAAAAGGTTGGTGCATTTAGTCGGTATTGTGTAGCCATGGTCATAGTACACGGTGTAGCAATGATGTTGCTACCGAGATCCCACTCATGAGCGATATCCGGGATCTTCCCCTTGCTTTGATCTCTCAGTGATCAAAGGAATATCTAACTTCTCTTATGTTTGGCGAGGAACCCACATATTGTGAGTCGGCTGCTAACAGATAAAACCGTGGAACACCCAACATGCCATCAAGAACTATAGCATGAGGAGTTCCATATTGATCGGTCGAACTCATCATGCTTTTCATCGGCATATTGATTTGTGGGTTACCGATGCACGTGAATTCGGATACACATGTTGCATGTTGCAAATATACAATCTTCAAGCTTCATTGGTGGAATATTTTATCGACATTTGCTCGCTAGGGTTAGCCGAAAGGGTATACTAATCGAAAGTGCGACACCAACGTAAGGGATACTTGCATCTACGTAAGAGGATAGGCTATTCATGTTATTGTTGTAGACTACATCTTCTTAATGAGCTCTCCTCGCAGCAAGAACAAGATGGAGATAGTTCGAAGCTTTTTCTCCAGCGGATTCACCAAAAAATATGTTCACATCTACACCGAACACGTCATTGTGTACCATTGACGGGGGTGATGCACCGCAAAGCATGCCAAAAGACACTCGACCGAAAGTGCGATACACAAGATAACTGGTTGATATTTTAGTAAACCTGAAACCCTGCTTGCCTGGAAACATGGTGGCCTGTACCTGCCAAAGCAGGTCGCAACAACTCGCTAAGTTAGACATGGCAGCACGCCTTGGGAGAATCATGTAATAGACTCCGTGAGCGCCTTGGTCCTGAGCACATTCGCACGTTTTATGCCTTCTTCCTCATGTTTTGGCCGTCTTCCCGAGTGTGGCTTAGTCTGCTCCTCTGTCACGGTAGGAAACTCTTGTTTGGCAAAATATTTGCCACAAACGTTGTCGGAAGGTCCAGATAAGTTTCAATGGAATCTCACGAGGAACGGCAAATTCTCGGTTGATTCTATGTATAGAGCGCTCATTCTATCCGAAATTCCAGTCGATAGTGCTAAAAATAACAAACTTTGGAAGATGAAGATACCACTAAAAACTAAAGTGTTTGTGTGGTATTTACGTTGAGGAGTAATTCTCACCAAAGATAACCTTGCCAAACGCAATTGGCACGGAAGTAAAAAGTGTGTCTTCTGTCAACACGACGAGACCATTACGCACTTATTCTTCCAGTGCGAGTTTGCTAGGTCTATATGGTCAGCCATCCAGATAGGTTCTACCTTACATCCCCCTAGTTCTGTTGCTAACATTTTTGGCAACTGGTTAAATGGAGTGGATCCTAAGTTCAAACTATTCAGTAGGGTGGGAGCGATTGCTGTTATTTGGTCGCTATGGCTATGTAGAAATGACAAGGTTTTTAATGATAAAAATGCTTCTCTTATGCAGGTTATTTACCGGTGCATAGCGACGCTACGGGCATGGTCATCCCTGCAGCGTGTGGAGCACCGAGACTTATTTTTGGAGGTGGTGTCGAGACTGGAGCCTGCGGCCAGGGAGTTATTTTCCCGGCGTGGGTGGCAACATAGACTCCGGATAGACCTACCAGCATCTTAGGCGGATCTACATTTTCTCATTTTGATATGTAATTCGTCTTTTATCTTTTGCTTACAGACTTGTGTGATGGTGAACTGGTGGCTGTGTGCATCTTAGCTATGCAGAGGCCGGGTGTAATGCTTAATCCTTTTAAATAATAAAAGCTCTTTATCTAAAAAAACGAGCGTGAACAACTTGCACGGGCTGAGAAATGAATTCGATGCCAAAGAAAATTGAGCGTAGAACTTACAAATACTGTGCCACACTCTTTGGCCGACAGTTGTTTTAAATTTCGATTTAGTTTCGATCAGGATCGATGAGACGCGTCTCAAAATTTTCAGGACGGTGAGATATCTCAAAAATACAATCTTGTGCACGATTCAGATGGAATCTAACCCCAAGTTTACACATATCTCTACCACCAAGTGATATGATCGCTTCGCTATTCTATTCCCAGGACTCGATTCCACCGACAAAATCCACCAATCACAGCCCCGTCTCCACAGAGGAAGAGCAGGGCACGCTTCCACCACGACCTTCGGCGTCCGGCGCTGGTTCGTCGCCCTAGTCGCTCCCCGCCGCCGACGGCTCATCCCGGCCTGCTCTGACCCCAACCGCTCTCCGCGGAGATGGAGCTCGGGCAGGGCGCCGCATCACCGCCCACACGGCGTGGATCCCTGGTCGCTCCCCGCCGCCGACGCCCCATCCCGGTGTGCTTTGACCCGGACCGCTCTCTGCGGAGATGGAGCTCGGGTGGGCGCCGCATCATCGATTCATCTCCCACCCGGAGTGGCACAGTTCCGGCGGCCGCGGCCGCGTCCCCGCTCCCCCCCCCCCCCCCCGTCTTGACCTCCACACTCCGGCCACGGGTTCGCCTCACGCCGGCAACTGCCGCGCTCGAGGTCGTCCTACTCGAGAGCGCTTTGAGGAGTTGCCGTAGCCTCCGCAGCTTGGCCTTGACCCTCGGCTCTGGCTGCTGGTCTAGGAGATGCCCGACGAGGAGGGACACAGCACCCTACGACCACGGCTATCTCAAGCCTACGTTTAGCAGTGAATCAGTTCCCTTCTTCGCCCAAGGTAATTAGTACGAGTATTTCCCCCCAAATCATATTGGATCATGGATCTTCTCCTTCAAATATCTACTGCGTCAGGTTGTGTATTATCTTGGAGTAGTACGAATCAGGTTGTGTCTTAATGATTTGTATGTACTAACTGCTGGTAGCTTAGAAATTTGTCGCCCAAAATTGTGCCTACTGGAATAATTTGCCTTGAGAATTTAAGAGGGGCAATTTTTATTGCTATTTGAATTGATCTCATGAATTGAATTGGCTCTGTTGCAATACTGCACTGCAGTATGATTATATTTGAAGCCATCTAATGTATTGAACCTGAACCGTGTTGTCAAATTGCAGAATGAGCAAAAAGATTAGACTCAAGGCTGCAGTAGAGGCAACAGTCCAGTTTCTGAATTGGCTGCTCCAAAGTGCGCGTAGCTAAAGCACGGAAGCCCTTCGTCGACCGTGTAGATACCAGTGGCTCTGTGGTTATTCCTATGCAATAATTCCATTGGTCAATGGGCCGGGAAGGGTTGAATCGGATGAGTTACACTCCATATTTGATTTAGATTAGTTTGTCAGTTGAGATAGTCAGATCTGTGTAACAATTGACACTTGCTGGTTAATTAAATTACGACAATCATGCACATCTTTCTGAACTATGTAAGCATATTTTCTTGATGGTTGCCAAATTGCTTTCTTCTTTATAAGGATTGAAAAGTAAACATAAAAGGGTAAAAAAAATCAAAGAGGTTGGCAAGATTTGGAGACGACCAAATAACAATATTCCAGGTTAAGACCATCAGTTTGACAAACCAAGTAGCAACCTTGGATAATTGGATCTGAAATGCTAACAATCAATACTTCATTCACTATTGTCTCTCCATGTTCCTATTGTTATATGTGACTTCGGAAATTATTGTTGCATTTGTGCAAGTATATTTCCACACATTTGCACCTTTCTTTACTAGCTGAACGTTTTTGCAGTCATGTATCGGTTGGTGCTGATTTTGTTTATTAGGATACTTGCCAGATACAATGTTACTAGAATGTGTATTATTTGAAAGCCTGGGAATTGCATTGCTGGAGTTCTGTTTTTCACATCCAATGCAATATTTTTTCACTCTTCTACGCAACATATTTGGTAAAATAATACTACTGTCTAATCTAAAATGATCTCGTACGTCGTATAGTTAAACTGGATACATATAATCTTTTAGTTAACTATTGAAATAAGTACATCTAAACTAATGCATTGTATCGAGAGTGGAGTATGGTTAAAGTTAAGTTCATTTGACATTTACCAATAATTGTAGGAGTAGCTTTTTGTGAGCTTTCTTTCAGCAACTAGGTGCATGCCACATGCCTGCTCCGATGACTACAAAATTTGCTGAATCTCCAGACTTCAGCGCCGAGAAGTGGGACTGGCGGTATTATTTTTCATTCTTTTGTCACGCAAAGTATCTTCCGAACTCCTGTCAATCGTGATGTATTTGCCCCTACCAAAATCGTCTCGATCCTCTCCCGTCTCGACCAAATTTAGGTCTTCATCCAAGTCCCTTATTGTGATATGTTTTATTAGACCAAGAGGCGGTCTGGTAGGATCAAAGGAGTGCATATGATGGAGAAAGACGTAATACATGCATGGCAAGATGGTCAGAAAATATACTCGCTTCCATTCGCGAAATGAAACCTTTCGATCAAATGTGACAAATTTCTTTTTGGCTCACGCATCCTATTTCCCTCGGCTCGATTGTGTTGCCATTGAGTTACATGTATAGCGAGTGCCCGTAGCAACGCACGGGCATTCAACTAGTACGGATAATATACACAAGTCGCCACAGATGTCGTCCTGATCTGACAATTTGAATTTAACTCGGTTGTTTCAGGGGCAACTGATGTCTCATGGAAATCCCCTACTCTGTACTATCCTGTTTGACTAGAAAGAAGAGGCGACATGGGCATGGCAGAAGCACGATGCTAGTGACAGTCTAGGCACGCACTGCAATAGAAACGACCCGCGTGCAGTTCAACGGCCTCACCATGACCCATGTCCTGACTGGCAGCGTCACATATATGCCTCTCCCTCACCTCTGTGCAGATTTACATGCTGGTCAAATGTGTGATGCACTCTATCTATGCTTCTTGTAACTCGTCAATGACACTAACATGATAACATAATGAAACCGAGCTTGTAGAGCCGGTAAGTGTTCGATTGTTTAAGTCGCTTTAGATTTTAGAAGCCAAGTAGTATTGCCTCGAAATAAGTGGTGTTTTGGATTACCCTTCGATTTAATTTTCATATCAGAATATCGAATTTCTTGAAAGTATTTCTAGAGTTTTTTTCTTGGTTTCTGTACACATACTACAATGCATAATTTAATACCTTGAAGACCGTGTCAACTACACGTCTAGAACATACTCGATTGTGAGTCCGATGTTGGTCATTTGCAGCACCGTCGCCCTCGGCAAGTAGGAGTCGCAACACTGAGTGACTTCATTTTTTGTGGTGCTCGCAGAGTAACCAGTCTTGATTTTCAGGATATTTCCTTCAGAGAGTATTCATGGGCGCGAAACGTGGTTCGAAATTGAATCCCATCTATCCTACCGAGAAGACAAAACTAAGTTGAACTACTGATTCTTCAAAACTATTGGCGAAATTTCTTAGAACGTCAGCTCACAAGCTGTAGATTGTTCGGCGATTCTTCTCTTTTGTTTAGTAGTCTCTCCATGCCACCATACCTCATAAAACTTCAATCCTACATATCCATTTTTACGTGTTGATCAATCTTCATATCAAATTGTATTCTCACCATGGTTTGACGTTAATAGTCATTATAAAATTTTCATCCTTATCATAGCTTTTAGTCATAATTAAATATTATTCTTGAATAGACTTGCACAAGTTGTATTTCATGTTGGGCACTCCCTTAGTGAAGAATTGTTCTTCCCTTAGTGGTGGTTCAGTTGTCAAGGTTCAACGGTCCCTTCTAGAATAGGTTGGTTCTTTCATTTTTCCATTCTTCTTGTCACGAAAATCCCTTGAGTAATGTTCCACCATCTTACACGTGAAACACTCCACTTGGCTGATGTCCTTCTTGTGAAAGTTGTTCGGGCAGTTCCGAAGTTCCCTCTCATGAAATTTATCTGCATAATGTTTCTAGTCTCCGCATTTGAAGCAACTGATTTGGGTGAGGTCCCTTTTGTTTGACATATTGTTGTGGTTGTTCTAAAGTTTCTTCTCCGGAAAATCATCAGCGTAATGTCCATCGTTTTTGCACCAGAAACAAGTGATGTGACTTATGTTTCTCTTCTTTTTAGGTATTTCCAACGACGACATAATCCTTGAATTATTATTCTTCATATTCTACCTCAACAGCTGGGAAACTTTCTCGTCTGATGGAGCAATCTCAATAAAATTGATCTTCTTCTTCGCATGAATATCAAAACTTGTTGGTGGCAGTTGATGGTTCTTCTAAGTGCTGGGCCTGGCTTCGTCCTTTGTCGTGGTTCTTGTCTCTCTGTGTAGCGATCCCATCTTTTAAATAAAGACAAGACATCTGTGTTATTGTGCTAGTCCCTGGATCAATTGCTAGCACCACAGTACAATAATGAAATATCATGCAATTGCGTCAAAACTTTATTACTTCGCATAATCCAGTCTTTACAAATAGATTTTACAACTTGCATAGCTCAAGGCTAGCATGAATACAAAGATCAACAGTGGAAAACTTAGTACTTCAATGAGCCTCATCTTCAATCATGCGCCACAGGCAAACACATGTTGGTTGTAGACTCGAGATCCTAAAACGAATCCTCACTCGTCAACAAATGATCCTGCAAATTTGAATATGCAGCCACAAGGGTCAGTACAATGATGTACTGGCAAATGACACTATGGTGGATATATATATGGCAAAGACTATCTTCTACATGCATATTTGGCTGAGTGGAGTTTTGGCTATTTGCATAAAGCAAGTTTTCTCCTATGTTTTCATAAAAACATTTTTGATCATTAAGTTGGTACCACTGATAGAAACCAGTGAACCTTAAATATTAAGGAGTGCCACTAATAGAAACCAGGGAAATCTCCTGTTATTGTTCTTAAACAAGTTTTAGAATATTGAAAAATGGTGATGAGAATCTTCTGTCCATCCTTGTCCAGCTGCTCATAGTTGTCCATAACCGGGGACACGGCTAAGATCTTAGTTTCTAACTCTGCAGAGGTTGTGCACTTTCACCTTAAGACCCAATCAGCCCAAACATCCTATACACTTCAGAATGTGTTAAGGAAAGAAGAAGATTGAGACAAGATCTTTCAGAAGAAGAATTCAACCCTACTGGCAAGACCCGTTCCACCTATAATTTTGCTACATCTGCTTGTCAAGCCGACAGGTTGAACTCCCACAACTTAGTTGATCAAGACAGAGCCCATATGTCAAAAGGCTGCACTGGAAGCATCTAAACTTGAAAGGACTTCATCATCTCTTTGTTCCTGGGTGGCAAACCACAAGTGCACCCTCAGGTGAAAACCACCGTGCTCATGGCCCTAAGTATAGATGAAACTACCTTAGGCGATGACAACCACAAACACAGCCCCGAGAAGCCACTCAACATAATCCATTCAACCAATCCACCCAGGTGGTTCATTGAGTTTAGTACTTAGAATTTTCCTCTGCATCTAGTAAAACAATTTTGTAGCATTGCTAAGCATATAATAGGCTAATGGCCACAAGTTTATCAATGTAGAAGGTGGCTATACACTACTAGGATAATAGCATAGCATATTATAACTTAGTAAAATTTCCTATCATGCATACTACTCAAAAATCAACTAATGCATATAGAAAATACAGGTGTTTATGATGTGTCACTTGCCTTTGAAGTTGGTGAAGAATTACACTCTTCACAAGATGGAACATTGCTCTCCGTACAATCTATACATTGAAAACACAATAATATAAACAAGCATGCTATCAATCATACAAACAAAAAGAAGGAAACATTCAAAGAACAAACATAGCAAACGAGTTTTAAACAAGTTAGTTAGAAAATGGTCAATGTTCAACTCTCAAAAGAGTTATGGAAAAAGGGTTTATGGTTAGCTACTAGGGCATGGGTTGGTCAAGGTTTAAGTTTGAAATTAAATCAAACTCTAGTGGATCCCTATTTGTTGTGCTTCACCTTGGTCTTCTTCTCTTGTTTCTGAAACTTCTTATTTTGTGCCTTGAACTTCTCCTCTTGAGTGTTGGTCACATCTTCTTGAGTCTTGATCTTCTTTTCAGTTTCCTTGACTAAATAGTAGGGATCTCAATTTTTGGTTAAGGCCAGTCTAGGTTCCAAAAGTTTACTAAAGACTATCACCTTTATTTCAAAGTGCAAAATAAAACTAAGTGCTAGTAAAAGAGGATTGCCATTTGTGGTTAAGGGATGGTCAAGGCTAAAAGTTGGACATAAAAAATTAGCAAGATTGGTTAGTCTCATCTATTTCTGTCTAGTGTTTTTCTTCAAGTTCTTCTTCCATCTTCTTGAGTTGCTTCTGGTTGTGGTGAAGTCTATGTCCTTTTCTCCAAGTGCTTCAATGGCCTTCCATGTTGTGATCAACAGATTATTAACAATTCGTTGTAGATTGGATATTCACTATAGTGAGAGAGACAGGCACCCGACTAGGCCACTTTTGCATGTGGAACAAGTCTCATGTACGTGGACATGTAAGGTTAGTCTTCGGGCCGCTTCATCCCACTATGCCGCTAGGATCCAAAATACTTAAACTTGATACTAATCATCTTGAATAGGTTGTATGGTTGCTCCAAGTCTTCACATGTTTGGTCTTCAAAGAATCTTCAACTCCCTTGTAGTTTCATTGATCTTCAATGATCTTCAATTATAGCACTTTAGGGACTTAGTCATAAATACAAGGACTTGGTCTATGTCCAAAGTGAAAGAAAGGATAGGAAGAGCAGAAAAAGAGAGAGAGAGAAAGATGTAGTTGGTCTTCCAAAGGATCATCTCCAGGCTTCCTTGTAGTAGCATCGTGTTGAAAATCCCAAGTTGACAAATGGGGCACCTTCATTGCACTTCATGGTTTTTCACAAGTCCTAACTTGGTGGTTTTTCAACTGGGAGGGTCAACTAGGGAAAACATACATGGACTTGGTTTCATGGTGTCCAATGGCTTAGGCCTTGTCTCTCTGGTCTAAAGTTAGTACTTAGAACAATTTTGCTAAATAAAACATATTGAAAACATTGTCAGAAATTAAACTAAGTTAAAAATAGTCAAAAGAGCATCTAAAATTCTAAAACAATTTTTAAACTTAACCAAAAATTATTTTGGACATGGGGAACTGTTAGAATACGACCTAAGGTCTCCAAAAATATTTTGTTTGCCAAAATTGGATTTACAGAATTTAAACTATGCCAAAAATCATCAAACAAGCATATTTGAATTTGAACCAATTTGATATTGTCAAATTTAAATTTGGACAGTGCTAAAAGATTCTACAAGTCCGGAGCTTTTCAAAAAGTCCAAGTTTGCTAAATTTGGAGTTGTCGTTAAAAAGTTATGAACGTTTGAAGTTCCAGGGGTTTTTCTGCAAATCTGCCATTTAATTCTATTCGAAAAAACCCAGAAAAAGACAGGGTGACGTGGCATGCTGACTGTGCGCTGACTGGACTGCTGACTGGGCACTGAGTTGGATAAGTGAAATGATCAGGGCCGTTGGATCTGGATCTAAAGGTCCAGATCTGCTAATACCACTTCAATTTTAAAAGATCTAATCGTAACCGTCTACGATGCATCGGACGGCTGGGAGTGAATTGCTCACCGCGGGCTGCGCTAGGTCGCTGGAAAATGCGAAGACGGCGGCACTGGCATGCGGTGCTGGACGTTCCCGAAGCTCCGGTGGTTCCCCGGTCACCAGAAGATGACGAAGAGGTGCGCGGCGTCTCGGCGGACTCGATGGGGGTGACGGCGTTAGCTCGGGCTTCCTGTAATGGCGTGGTGTCACGGACGAAGCTGCCACGGCTCCGGCGAGCTTCGGTTGATCAAGCTCTCCTTGATTTGCTGCGCAAAAAAAACGAACGCGGGGTCAGGGAGACACGCGCAAGCACGGAGAGTACGATGGAGGTGGTCTCGGGCTCTGGGGTTTGATTACCTCGCCGGAATCGACAAGAACATGGCGGCGGACAGTGCGGACTCCAGCGAGGGATTGCGGCAGCCCTGCGGCACTAAATGGAGAGGGAGGAGAGGGGAAAAGAGGAGGGGGTCGAGGGCTTCTTATATCAACAAACGGTCCTCGATTTGGGGAAGTAAATTGGCCGCAATCAAGTGGTGAAATTTTTGGCCGTGATTGTCGTGGTCAACGTCCAGAGGAGGAAAAAGAGGTGACGTGGCAGTGGGTCCCACATATCAGGTTTGTTTCTTTTTCTTTTCTGTTTTTCTTATTTCTTTTATAACTTTTGTTTTAAGAGTCCAAAACAACTCAAACCAATTTCTAAAATTTTGTAAAATCAAAATTTATCATTTAAAATATTCAAGTACCTTTTTCCAACACATTTTATAATTTGAAATTCCAGAATATCTTTAAATGCAAATTTGACACTTTATGACAATTTAAAAATAGGATTTTAATAAAATCACTTGTGGCTTATTAAAAAAAATACCACAAATGTAAATATTGAAAGTTAGCTATTTTAAACTAAAATTTTAAATAAATATAATTGAATCAAAATAAATTTGTAAGTAAGAACATGCTTTAAATAAATTAAAACACTTTATAAATATTGTTTTATGCTTTATTAAATTATTATTATCTTTAATAAAATTTTGAAAACATAATATAAACTTTAGTATTGAAGATTTACCATTTAACCCCATTTTCATGTTCAAATTTATTCATCAAATTTATTTTATGTTTTAAATGATTATGAAATATTTTAAATCCATAATATGCTTTTGGGTATTTTAAAATAATTTTAACCACTTTGCAAGTAAGATTTTAGGGTTTAAAGAATTAGCCAAAGTTAAATATTCAAAATCCACTAATTGGAATAAAACATTTTTATAAGATGAAGGTGACTTTGAAATATCTTGGATAAAAAGAATTTAAACTAAACTCAAATTTTGAATTTGAAGATTACTTGGACAGTTAAACCATTTGAGTTTTTGAATATGCCAAATGTCTTTTATTATTTGGCAACTATTATAATTTTAATGTTTTCTTTTAATAAAAACAACAGTTTTAAATTTTTGTGATATTTGAACATTCCAAAATATTGGGATGTTACACTCTGAGATCTTCTTGAGAGCTTGGTCCATCTCATCCTTGACTTGCGTATTCACTTGTTGCACCTTAAGTTAGAGGTGGCACTAAGTAGGGATGTGGTCGATTCCTTTGCATAGGAAAGAAGTAACTAGAACTGTTTTGTACTCCTCACGTGGATAGCTTGCATCACAATGGGGCCACTGGTCATGATGGCCTTGGATGTTTGTCCTATTACTCCACGGGTTTTGTAGACTCGAGAATTTTTGAAACTTATTTTTTAATTCTAATCCCGCATTGCCATAGTTCATTTGTGGCTGGTTTTTATTATTGTTGACCATATTGTGAGACATCATAGTTGAGTCTGGGTATCTAACAATTTTTGCATTCCCTAGGGTAAACCGTCGATGTTGTTATTGGCTAGGTTTTGAAGTCATCGGTTGACTCAACTTAGTCTGAGCCTCTAATAGTTGTTGCATTGCAAGTGGCAGCTCGGAGTTGTTCTCATTTGTTTTGTCTTCATTGTTGCCACGTCAGGAGACGTCTGGTTGGGTTTAGCAAAAATGAGTATAGATAGAAGATTTAAGAAACAATCTTACCATGGACAGTAGATCAAAGCAATTCATCATGCAAACAACATTAACAAGCATTCATCACATCAAGCAACATGGTTCAAACACATACAACAAATAATCTAGTATTGCTATACTACACTAGTTGGTATGACTAATACACTATCGTGACATCAATGGTCTAATAAAGGTATTAAACTGGTGGTCTGATTCTCTCTTTCTTGAATGATTTGAGTTCCTCTCCATCTCCTTTGAGATATTTCCGAGTGTTGTGTGTAGTCAAGATTTAGAGTCTAATTGTCCCGTGGTCATCTTCCTTGTCCTTGTACAAATGGAGTCGTACCCATCATAGTTAATCTTACATAAATGAATATTTTTTATAAAGTGAATAGCGGATGAGACTAGGAGAAAGGGTAAAATGCAGATTTTTTTTGTTTAAAAGACCAACTCACCAAGGACCTACCAAGGAATTGGCATGCCCCGGAAGTTGATTTCCTATCATCAAGACAACCGGCCCAATCCGAGTCCGTGTACCCACAAAGTGAGAAATATGAGCCCTTTGGATACCACAAACCAAACCTTGGGGTATAAACCAAATGTCAAAGGATTCTCTTGACCGCCATCAAGTGGCTTTCTTTATGAGCGGTTTGATACCTTGCACACACCCCTACACTCAACCACTGTTTAAGATATCTTCCGATATTCCGATAAATCGACCGATTTATCGCTTCTCGGTGTCTAACCGATAAGATAAATCGGCCGATAAATCCATCGATATGCCGATAAATCGGCCGATATGCCGATAAACCTGCCGATTTACCCCTTATCTTAGGCCGACCGATAAGTTCCCGATAAGCGATATCCCCAACATTGCACTCAATATAATATCGGGTCTAGATGCACAAAGATAAAGCAAAGAACCAATCATGGGGCGGTATTCCTTTTGATCGACATCTATACCCTTTGGGTTAAGTTGTAGATGACATTTGGTGTCCATTGGAAAGCGTTTCTCCTTAGCATCTTGCATCTTGAATCTCTTGAGCATGTCTTGGGTATATTTGGCTTGAGAGATGAAAGTCCCTTCATTCAATTGCTTGATCTCAAAACCAAGAAAGAACTTCAACTCCCCCATCATAGACATCTCAAACCTATCGGTCATAAGCTTTGAAAATTCATCATTAAAAGATTTGTTAGATGAGCCAAAGATAATATCATCCACATAAAGTTGGCATATGAAAAGCTCCCCTTTGACCCTCTTGGTAAAGAGGGTGGGATCGATTTGCCCCACTTCAAAACCACGGTCTAGAATAACTCTCTTAGGTGCTCATATGAAAGGACACGGATGTCGTCTAGAGGGGGGTGAATAGGTGATTAAAATTCTTTGCGGTTTAGGCTTGAATAAATGCGGAATAAAACTAGCGTTTAATCTATCAAGCACGAAACCTAAACAAGCTAGGTTAACCTATGTGCACCAACAACTTATGCTAAACAAGATAAGAAAATATGTGATAGCAAGATATATTACTTCAAGCTCGATGGCTATCACAAAGTAAATAGCATAAGTAAGAAGCTCGGGTATAGAAATACCGAGGCACTTGGAGACGATGATTTATCCCGAAGTTCACTTCCCAATGGAAGCTACATCTCCGTTGGAGCGGTGCGGAGTCAGAAAGTGATCCTCGAATAGCCGTCAAATGGCACACCGTAATCTCCTTCGTGCCTCCACCAATGCGGAGTGCCACGAACCACTATGGGACACTTGAGGGTGGTCACCGAACCCGTACAAGGATGAGGCACACTCCACAACTTAATTGGAGGCTCTCACTGAATTCCCGCGGCTCCCAAAGCCACAAGAATAACAAGGTTGGGGCGCGACTCCACAACTTAATTGGAGGCTCCCAACTATCCCGCGAGCCACCAAAACTCCGAGATCAACAAGGACCGTCTAGGGCACTCCAAGTACCCAAGAGGACAAGCTCTAGGGCACCCCAAGTACCCAAGAGAAACAAGCTTCTCAACTTCGATTTCCACGTATCACCGTGGAGAACTCAAACCGATGCAACCGATGCAAGAAGGCAAGACCACTAGAAGTGGTCAAATCCTTCACTCTCAAATCCCACCAAAAGCAACTAATGCTTGTGGGGGGAGAAGAGAGGAAGAACAAGGAAGAACTCAACAAATGGAACTTCAAGATCATGATCTACTAGGTTCCCGTCACTTAGAGAAGGAATGGATTGGATGAATATGTAGATCTAGATCTCCTCTCAAATTCCCTCAAAGATATGCAAGAATCATGGGAGGGATTGAGAGGAAGGCAAGCTTTTCCAAAGGTCAACAATGGAGGAGAGAGAGGGGAAAAGCTAGCTCAAGGGATGAGAGAACCGTTGGGGAAGAAACCCCCTTAAAAAGGTCATCTCAAAAATCTGCCCGTTGCAGACGAAAAAGGCCGCAGCGGTAGTACCGGGCCGATCCCGGTAGTACCGAGCCGTGTTGTCTCGAGGAAGAACGAAGACCAGTCAGCGCTCCCTGACTCGGCGCGCAACGGTAGTACCGGACCACCTGGCCCGGTAGTGCTCCCTTCCCGGTAGTACCGCGCCACTACCGGGGCAACTACCGGGTTAAAACTTCGAGAGGCAGAGAGCCATCCGGAGATGCGGTACTAGGCCCGGTACTGCCCGCGGTAGTTCCACAAGGGGTCACCCGGTAGTACCGGGCGAGGGACGGTACTACCGGACTAAGAAGAAACTGCAGAACCAGGAAAGGAGAACCGCAATATTAAGGGTCACAAATATAGAGGGGATACCACACATGGGAAGGTGTGGACCCTATCTCAAAGGTGGACCGATAATATTTCCAACCAGAAAACGCAACAAGTTTTCCATACGAAATCCGTTTTCGGAGAACTTGGGCTTGTCATGAAGATCACAACAAGCACCAAAACCTAACAAGGAGAAAATCCAAATAAGAACCAAGAAAGATGATGAAGGCAAGTATGCAAAGGTTTGAGCTCTCTCCAACTGATACGCTAAAGCTCAATCGAGAGCCCCTCTTGATAGTACGGTATCTATCCTATAACCCGGTCTCCCAACTAGTACCATGAGACCGGTAAAATAGAAACCCTATCATACCTTTGCCTTGCGCATTCCACTTGAGCTAGATGATGTCGATCTTGATCTCTTTAAGTGGACCACCTTTCTTGATTGCGCTTCGCTTGGTGAAGACCCAAACATTGCTCCCCATACTCCACTATGGGAGAGCCTCTCTTAGGCACATCTTCACATGAACATTATCTCTAAATGGGTGGCAAGCTTCAAGCCTAGGATTTCTTCGAGATGCTCCTCTTGAACTTGCGCTTCTCAACATTGATGACGATCACCACTTTACGTCATCGATCATGGGCCATATGAAATCTTCATTTGATGCAAACCCATAGAAAGATACCTAACCACTCATAGAAATGCTACACACATATCATGGGTTAATTCATAAAGCTATATGGACAATTGCTTACCATACCAAGAGATACATGATCCCACTCGGTACATCTTGTAGCTTTGTGTGTTGATCAATACTTGATCAACCTTGTATCTTTTCTTCTCTTTTCAATAGATGATGTCTTGAAGATAACCATGAATGATCACATAATTCTTTTCTTCAAGACATACTTGCAATATGCTCAACTCTATGATCTTGATGCCAAATACTTCATTATATCAATATACTCATGGCATCAACCTTGAATCCAACATATGGAGTTCAAGCATGGTCTATGGACAAACACTACAAGTAAAACTCAATGCAACCATTAGTCCATAGGGATTGTCATTAATTACCAAAACCACACATGGGGGCGCCATGCCCTTTCATCATACCTTGCACGAGGTGCTTGTTTGAGACCATAGAGCGCCTTATCAAGCTTGTAGACATGGTTAGGGAAGTTTGGGTCCTCAAACCCCGGTGGTTGCTTAACATATACCAACTCCTTTAAATGACCATTTAGAAAGGCACTTTTCACATCCATTTGTTGCAATTTAAAGTTATGATGTGATGCATATGCAAGAAGGATACGTATGGACTCAAGGCGAGCCATGGAGCAAAGGTCTCTCCAAAATCAATGCCTTCAACTTGAGAGGACCCTTGAGCCACCAATCTTGCCTTGTTCCTCACAACCATTCCATGCTTATCTTGCTTGTTCTTGAATATCCACTTTATGCCTATAACATTGCGACACTCTTTGGGTTTCTCAACTAACTTCCACACCTTGTTGCGCTCGAAGTTCTTGAGTTCATCATGCATGGCTTCCAACCAATCCGGATCTTCAAGAGCTTCAAAGACTTTCTTTGGTTCCACCATGGAGATATGAGCTTGATGCTCACTAAAGCTCGCCAATTGACGCCTTGTGGTAACCTTGCTATTTAGAACACCAATAATTGCTTCAAGCTTATGACTCTTTATTTCTAGGTTTCTTGCAACTCTTGCTTTACGACGGGCTTCAATATCCTCATTGGAGCGAGGAGGTATCACTTGATCATCTTGATCATTTGAGTCCTCGTCTTGACCGTCTTGGTGACCTTGATCTTCATTATGCACTTCTTCATTGGATGAAGTAGAGGGTTGATCTTGGTCTTGATTAGAGCATTGCACTTGAATGTAAGGTTCATTGGCAATGTTCTCATCAACTTGTTGAGGGTCTTGTTCTTGTTCTTGTTCTTGGTTAGGTTCCTCATTGGCTCCCGGGAATGGCGCATGAAGATCTTGTGATGAAGAAGGTTCCACATGAGTAGATCTTGTTTCCCCTTGACTTGCATCTTAAGGAAGCTCAATAGGGCGAAAGAATCAAACGCCCATCTTCTTTATGGAGTATTGTGGCTCTTCATTATCTACATCACAAATATGAAATTGCGCCACTTGGGAGCCATCATTTTCTTCAAACTCCACACTACAAGACTCAACGATAACCCGTGAGAGTATATTGTAGATTCTATAAGTGTGGGATTTGATATCGTAACCAACAAATATACCCTCTAATGCTTTAGATTGAAATTTAGTTAAACGAACTCCCTTTCTCAAATAGAAACACTTACAACCAAACACCCGGAAGTAGCCAACGTTGGGTTTGTTGCCGGTGAGGATTTCATAGGGAGTCTTGTTCAACTTTGAGCGGAAGTAGAGCCAGTTTGAGGAGTGACATGCCGTGGAGATGGCTTCGGCCCAAAAAGTGAGTGGAGACTTAAACTCCGCCAACATGGATCTAGCCATATACATTGGAGTCCGGTTCTTCCTTTCGGCTACACCATTTTGTTGAGGGGTATATGCAGCGAAATATTGATGACGAATTCTCTCTTCACTAAGGAACTTATCCAAGGTGTAGTTCTTGAACTAGGAGCCATTGTCACTTCTAATGGCCAATATGGGAAGATTGTGTTGACGTTGAACTTCATTGGTGAAATCGATGACGGTTTGTTGGGTTTCACTTTTGAACTTGAGAAAATAAACCCATGTATATCTTGAGTAGTCATCAACAATCACCAAACAATATTTCTTCCCCCAAGGCTAGCTTCGAGAACGGCAACAAATAGATCCACATGAAGGAGTTCCAATATCCTCTTTGATGAGATGAAAGCCTTGATTGGGTGGGAAGAATCATGCATCTTTCCTTCAACACAAGCCCTACAAACATGATCTTTGGCAAAGGAAACATTGTCTTTTAGTCCAACAATGTGACCACCCTTGTGAAGACTTTGTAAAGTTCTCATATTGACATGGGACAAGCGGCACTGCCACAACCACCCCACGTCGGCCCATCCGAATAAGCACATCGCTTGAGTGGTGGTAGACCCTGAAAAGTCCACCACGAACAACTCTTGTTCGACATACCCAATGAAAGCAACCTTTAGAGTCTTGCTCCACAAGAGTATCACCATATCAATAGTAAAATGTACATCAAAGTTCATCTTATTAAGAGCATGAACGGACATTAAATTATAACCAAGGGACTCAACAAGCATGACATTCACAAGAGTGATATCCGGTGCAACTAGCACCTTGCCAAGTTCCGATACCTTAGCTTTTGACTTGTCTCCATATGTGACGGTTCCATGATTTATACTTATTCTTAACTCCGTCATAATCACCTCGCTTCCGGTCATATGACTTGTGCATCCACTATCAATCACCCATTTTGACCCAGCGGAAGCATAGTCCTACAAGAAATCATTGCTTGATTTTAGATACCCATTTCGCAATGGGTCCTCTTTTGTTAGCAACAAGGGTCTTAGAAACCCAAATAGAATAATCAATGAAACTGTCGTGGTGGGATCACGACAGATGCCATAGGTATGGCTAAGATGGGGCCGAAAGTGCGTTGGGGGAACCGGGGAGGGTTTATGCACTCAAGAAGTGCATAAGCAAGAACACACACGAAACCGCAAGAACATGAACAAGAAACAAAGAAAGCAAGAACACAAAGCACACCACGATGTACCCTGCTTCGGGGCCCTCTTGCGGAGGTAACACCCCTACTGCAGCACTAGCCTACTCTCTTTATATCTCAATAGTGACAAGTACAGTGCGCTCCTTGAGCTGTATGAAGCAACAATGGTGAGAGCTCACGATGAAGAAGAAGCTACCGAGGGGGAAAATGAGCGCTAGGGTTCGTCCCTCGCACTGGAGGATGTGCTGGTCTACTTATACACTAACCGGATTACCTTTTTGCCCCTGGCCGGAGATGATAATGGCATGGACAAGAGGAACAGGACAAGCCCTGGCTACTATCACTCAGTCCAGCTCATCGTCAGTTCAACGGCGGGTCTATCTTTTCCTCTTTGAGCTTAAGCCAGCGTAGCCGATCAGAGCCTAGGCCACCGCCCTTTCCCGAATTAGCCAAGTCAGCGCCTAGGGCCTTGTGACCCGGAAAACCCGTGGCTCGACCTGGCTGTCTTCCGAGCCTCGGGCAGGAGGCCATGTAGGACTCGTGAACTTACTGACATTACTCGGTCTTTGTGCATTATCCGACATCGCAGGTAATCTGGATTCTTCCAGGCAACCCGGCTAGCCGAGCCAGATCTCTTTCAGGCAATCTGGCTAGCCGAGCCGGATCTCGATCAGGCAACCCGGCTAGCCGAGCCGGACCTCTTCCTTTGATCCAGCTAGACTTTGCCTGATCCCCTCTGGCGTCTTCCTACACTTGAACAAGAGTGAGTATTGACCGACTCTCTCAACCGATCCGGTCGAAGAGACCCGGCTTGAGTGACCCGGCTTGAGTTTCCTTTCCACTTCTATGCCCTACCCGGGGGCAGCCCCCCGACAGTAGTCCCCGAAGCTGGTGCGGTCCTACAGCCTCGGATGGAGGGCCGTAGCAAGTTTAAAAAACAAACACCATTAACCGAATTCCATACTACACAATCTTGTCTCAGGATTTCCCGGGACACTTGGCAGAGAATCTCTGCACAGAGGCCCCGTAATCCGGGTCTTTGATTTGACATGCCACTGACAGCATTATCCGGATCCACCAGGTACTTGAGTGCATTTGACTAAATGACCGCGTCTCCTCGATTTCTTCGCTAACCGGCACACCCGATCCACAGAACCGCTTCTAATTCTGTGACCCACCGTGTGCTTGAAATACACAGCCACAGCTGCGACCGCAAAGTTCCGGTGCACACTTGATCCGGCCACACCCCGAAAACCGCGCGGTAGTGCGCCCGTTACCAGCGAGCGGCTATATATAGGGGTGCGGGATTCCTCTTCTTCTTCCTCGCACTTCCACTTCGAAACCTCCATCTACACCATTGCCGCCGGTGCGACCTCGCCCTCGCGACCTTGCTGCGCCGGAGACACCAACAACGCCGGAGAAAACTCGCCGGAGCCGCACATCGCGCCCTGCGCCGCCGTTTCTCCACCGCGCTTCTTCCTCGTCGCATCACAACCGTAAGTTCCTCCTCTTCCGGCCATGGCGACCTCGCGCGAGTTCATACTCCGATGGGAACTTGCGCCTGCTTCTTGCAGATTCACTCGCGCACGAGTTCACTGTCACGCCTTAGTGCATTCCCTAGATCTCCTTTCTAGGTTTTGCACTAGATTGCCCCAGTTTGGCTTGCCACTGCTTGAACAGTCCCAACATATTTTTACTCGGGATTTCTTCTCTATTTTACTGCTGCGGTAGATCTTGCGTAACCCTAGATCTTTACAGAAAGGTGTTTGTAGTTACTAGCCGAATTACTTTTCCGCAGTAACTAAACCACTTTATCCGGGATTGCCTTCACCGAATCCCTTAACAGCTGATTCGGTTACACCATTATCCGACTTGTTCTAGATTTGAGATTCCACATCTTCTAACTCGGCTATGTCCGACCTTTTGCAGGACTGATTCGGATATGTCGAAGCTGCCCCCCGGCAGTTGGGAGGGTTCCGATGTTACCAACGATGACCTGGAATGGCTGCGGAGCACCCGGCGTATAACACCTAATGTTATATGCCGAAAACCGGGGAAGGAACTCGAACCGGTCGTCCAACCGGGTGAACGTGTTGTATTTCTGGCGCACTTCGAGCGCGGATTCGGACTCCCGGCGAGTGACTTCTTCCGGAGATTCCTAGACTTCTTCGGCCTGCAGCCTCACCACCTCCCGGCTAACTCCTTTGTTTCCCTGTCTGCTTTTACCTCCTTTATGGAGGGATATCTCGGTCTCTGGCCGACTGTCGAAACCTGGGCGAAGTACTTCCATCTCCGGAAACATACGATCCCGGGTAGTGACCCGAAGGTGATGACCGCCTGTGGTTCGTCCAGCATTACCCCGAGGACGGGCTCCATCTTTCCCCGAATCACTGGCCTGGATACTTGTAAGAAATGGCAAAGGTCCTTCTTCTACGTGAAGAGCGTTGAAGGCCATGATGCCCTCAACTTGCCCGAGTTCAAGATCGAGCCCCCCACAGCCGAATTAAATTTCAGATATGATCCGGCTGACACTCTTGCGGAGCTTCAAGTCATACACCAAACTCTAGAGGATTTTCTGGAGAAGGGCCTGCTCTCGGACGACCTCCTCCGAGCCTTCGTCTCTCGCCGGGTCAGTCCTTTACAACAACGTCAGCACAAGATTTGCCATATGAGCGGTCTGCTAGATCCTATCCGGATCAGCAAACATGATCTCACCAGAGCTTCCGTCAAGAGACGGGTAAATGCCATTGCCTACACCGAGATGTCGGATAAGTGGAAGTGGGGCGTGGAGCCATTCCACCGAGACGCACTTCCACCACAGGTTAGTTCATCATTCCCCGGATTAATCCATACCCCACCGAAATGCCATTGGACTAATCCGGACTTGCCTTGACTCTACTGCAGCTGTTCGACCGCCAGATCACCGAAGATGGAGATCTCTCCACCAAGGTGTGGGCACGGGATCGCAGCCCGCTGCGCGAGGGCGAAGAGGATGCGGATACGGACGATTATTTGCCGATTCCGCGCGCCAAGCCCATTCGCAAGGGTAAGCAACCGACTATTTACAACCTTTCCGAGGATGAAGATGATGATTGCTGGATCCTAGATCCTATTGATGCCATTCCGATTTCATGGTCACAACCTTGTGTTCCAGCCAAACCGGATACTCAAGGGACATCTCGGAAACGCCCTGACGCGTCCGGATCAGATGCCCCTCCAGCCAAGAAAATGAAGAAAACTGTCTCCAAATCGAATCGGCTAAAGGCCATGCCTACTACCAAGGGGTAATGCCAAGCTCATTTGCTTTCTTCTTTTATTAACCGAGTCGCCGTTATCCGAATTAACTGTTTACCTTACTCTATGTAGTGACGTCATCGTCACCGAGCAAACTCATTCATCCATTCTTTCTCCCATTCCTCCACTGAATACGGCCACGGAGAGCCAATCCCTGAAAAGGCTGTCCCTTCTCCCGCGCGTGCCACAACCGCCAAGACTCCTCCGCCAACTCTCGCTCCAGAGTCGGTTATTGACTTGGAGAAAGAGGAAATCTCGGGTCCCACCCGAGATTCAACTTGGCCTCGCCCTCTGAAGGAGTTGGAGAAGGAGAAAGCTAAGACTTCGGCTAAGTCTTTGACTAACCCGGATCCTCGCCCTACCACCAAGGCTCAAGAGCAGCAGAAGAAGAAGAAGCAGCAGCAGCAACCTCTTGAGAAACAGCAGAAGCAGCAACAGGAAGTATCTAAACCAGCACAGCAAGTGTCGCAGAACCAACCGAAACAGCCAGCTCCAGCCAAGCCCCGGGCGCATCGCCTCTACCTAAGCCGACTCAGGTCTCCTTTGGCACAACTCCAACGACCTCGGATAAGCAGATGGTTGCTAGCAAGCCGGTTTCTGCCGCTCCATCAGCAACTCGGGTGCATGATCAACTCTCTGAGGCGATCACTCGCGCCCGCCTTAGTGGCCAGGTCTTGCCGAATCTCCGCACTCCGGGCGGCGACAAACTCGGCTCCGCAGAGGAATTTGTTAAAGCTTGGAATGCTGCGGACCTTGCGGAAGGTTCGATCACTTCAGCGTCGCCACATCCGGCTGGTCCTAGCCGGGTGTTTCAATCTCTACATTCTGTACAGGCCTCGGTCGTCGACGCTAACCGGGTCCTCGAGGTAACTTTGCCGAATCTTGCTTTTATTTCACCATGATCAATCTACACTATCCCCAGTCCCCGAGATTCGGGTCGAATGACTGATACTCCTCAGAGTAAGAAAGGCATTCGGCTTGAATCTCTAACATTTGATCATAAGTTTTGTCCCGCTGAAAAAATCGTGGGACTCCCAGTCCCCGAGTCTCTTTTCCAATTGATTCGGTCAGCTTTCTTTTTTATTAATCTCGGGCCTCCAGTCCCCGAGATTCTTTTTACGCCATTAACCCTTTTTCTTTCAGGAAATCACCACTGCTCGCAGCCGGCTCTTTAAGCAGCTAGTCTTGCAGCACCAGGCCCTCCAAGCTTCCTTTGATGCGCAAAGTGAGGAGATGAAAAAGAAAGATCAAGAGCATAAGCGCGCTTTATCGGAGGAAAAGTCAGAAGTGACTCGGCTCCTGCGGGAGCTTGACCGGGTTGAAAAAGTGAAGGAGAAGGTCAAAAAAGACCGGGACACGCTGCAGAGGGAGAAAGACTCGATCCAGAAGGAGCGAGATACTTTCAAAGCCGGGATTGAGAAGCGGGCCGAATTGGACAAGAAAATCCAAACGCACGTTGCAGATGCTGAAGCCGAAGCTAAAGCGGCGAAAGATGATCTGGCTGCCCACAAGGCGATCAGCGCGAAATGGCTTGCTGATCTTGCTAGCCTCAACGAAGACATGGATCGTAAGTTTGCCGAATCTCCTTTTTCCCTTCTGCTCTTATCCGACTCTCAGCGTTAGCTCATCTATATGTAGGAGAGTTCACCAGCATCCGGTTTCAAGCCGCCAAAGCTGTGAGAGATGCCCGAGCTGAGAGAGCTAAGTTAACTGGGGCTCCCCTGCTCGAGACATGGGATATCGAAGACCACATCACTGCACTTAAAGCTCGGATTGCTCCTTTAAAGGAGTCCCACACTACTCTGTTCAATGCAAGTCTCAAAGCTCACCGAGTCTTGTTTCCTGAAGCTCGGCAAGCCCGGTCTGCGGACGAGCTAATCAAAGACCTGGATCAGGCAGAGACCCGGTTAAAGCAGTGGAGATCTTCGTCCGCCCGTGCTGGTGCTGACGCAGGTTTGCTATTCATCATGTCTTGGTATGAGCTGATTGATCTGCCAAAGTGCGCTCCCTTCGCGAGGGTTCTTCATGGGCTTCAGATCCAAACCGGATCAAGATCCGCGAGGAAGCTGCCAACTTTATGGCCGAATTTGCAAACACCAAGCATCTTGATCTGGAGGCTCCGGTCTACTCGGATGGGGAAGAATCTGAAGAAGAGGAATCGGATGATGCCTCCCTTGACGAATACGCCGAGTCTGAGGACGAATCTGGCGATTCGGCAAACTCCGCCGAACAACCTGCAGCTTGTGACTTGGCCAAGACATCCAAGATGCCAGCCACTGACTCGGCTAAGACCTCAGAGCAAGCTTTAGACAAGACCGCCACTTCTTCAGCTGACCCGGATGTTTCCGAATCTGCCCAGCCTTCAAGCTCGCCGTCCAAGGTCATTCCTGCAAGTGAGGGTCCTCTTTCACCCGAGGTTCCTCCATCATCCGAGCTCATCCCTGCAACCGAGTCTCCTGCAACTTTGGCTCCTTCTTCCTGAACTATCTTAATGAAAATCATTAAATCCCCGGTATGCCGGGAGCAGATGTAATATACATTTAAGCTCTTTCGAGACTATTTTTATTTTGCTTAATGTGATCCGGACGAGGTTTATGTTGGATCATCTTAAACCGAGTCCCCGAGTCTGTTTTCTTGTTTACTATTTTTGCCGAATCTTTGCTCTTGTCTACCTTTTAGGTGTTCGACAGTCGAGTCACAAGATAGGAATCATAGCATACAATACTTGCAACATGCGAGTTGTGGTTTAGAATCATCTAACATAAACAAAAAAGAAAATAACAGGGGTTAGTAAACGACATGTGCCGAATCGGATTTGGACCGAGTCCCCGAGTCCATTTTCATGTTTCCCATATTCTCCACCTCTGCTCTTGACTACCATTTTGGTGTTTGTCAGTCGAGTCACGAGATCAACAACACAGCATACATTACTTGAATTTTGGGACGAGGTTCAAAGCAATCCGACACATGAACGGTATGGACAAAACAGTAATAAAAAACACATGCATAAGAACAAGGCAGTCCCCGAGTCCAGACTCGGATTGCCGAAATTTCATTTATGATAAACTGAGATACATACATTGCGCCCCTTAAGAGTAAAAGGGTCGAAGCAGAGCTACATTCCAGGGTCGCTTGGTTTCTTGTCCGGGTCTGTCCAGGCCGTCCGTCCTTGGTTCCTGTGCATCTACAAGGTAGTACGAGTCATTGTGCATAGCCTTGCTCACAATGAATGGTCCCTCCCATGGAGGTGATAACTTGTGTCGGCCTTTGCTGCGCTGCACCAGCCTTAGTACTAGATCTCCCTCATGAAACACTCTAGGGCTGATTTTCCGACTATGATAACGTCGGAGACTCTGCTGGTATATCGCTGTCCGGGATAGGGCCAATTCTCTTGCTTCCTCTAGCAGATCCACTGCATCTTCCCGGGCTTCTTTTGCCTCGGTTTCGGTATACATTGTCACCCTTGGTGCATCATATTCTATGTCAGTGGGTAGCACTGCTTCTGCCCCATATACCAGAAAAAATGGCGTATAGCCAGTTGACCGATTCGGCGTGGTCCTTAAACCCCATAGTACTGATGGTATCTCATCTATCCAGCACCCCGGAGTCTTTACCAGGTTCTATTAACCGGCTTTTATCCCAGCTAATACCAAAGCATTTGATCTTTCCACCTGTCCATTGGACTCTGGGTGTGCCACTGAGGCTATGTCTAACCGGATCCCCTTATCCAAGCAGAATCGGGCAAACTCTCCCACAGCAAAGTTCGTGCCATTATCCGAGATGATGCTATGGGGGTAACCGTATCTCAAAATGATTTCTTTCAGGAAAGTTACAGCCGAATGACCATCCACTTTCCGGATCGGTTTCACCTCTATCCACTTGGTGAACTTATCCACCATCACCAACATATGTGTCATGTTACCCCTAGCCGGCTTGAATTCTCCCACCATATCCAAACACCACACAGCAAACGGCCAAGTGATAGGAATTGTTTTGAGCGCCGATGCGGGTAGGTGTGTCTGCTTGGCAAACCTTTGGCATCCTTCACATTTTCGGACTATGTCCTCTGCATCTGCATGAGCAGTGGGCCAGTAAAACCCATGCCGGAATACTTTAGCCACCAGGGCTCTTGTACTGCAATGATGCCCACATTCTCCTTGATGTATCTCCAGGAGCATCTCCTTGCCCTCGGCTGGCTCCACGCAACGTTGTAGCACCTCGGTTGCACTCCTTTTGTATAACTCCTTATTTATGATGGTGTAACCCTTGGACCTCCTCTGCACTCGCCTAGCTTCGGTTTCATCATTTGGCAAACTCCCCTCCGACATGAACTCATGATTTCTTCAGCCCATTCTGGTACTGGATGCAAAGGGAATAAGTGCTCATCTATTTCCACTGGTTCGGCCGCCATTATCTCTTCTATCAGTCTCTGCCCATTCCCTAAGATTCGGTTAACATCATTTCCTCTCTTCTCCTTTTCCCTAAGACTCGGTTATCATCCCCGAGTCTCGGTGCGCAGTCCCCGAGTCTAACCATGTAGTCCCCGGGTCTTCCCAAATGTACGACATCAACATTCATAGGAACAGCTTCAGATTCTTGCTTTGGGATAAAAATTGACTCGGAATCAGGTGAAGGTTTGATTGAAGGGATCCTTAGGTGATTCAAGGATATCCCGGGTGGGATTGCATCCCTAGACGACCCCAGTTTTGACAGGATATCAGCAGCTTCATTCTCTAGCCGGGGTATGTGCTTGTACTCGCAGCCTTCAAAAAATCCTGAAATTTTCTGGACATGAAATCGATATAGTGCCATATTGGCATCAAGGGCATCCCAATTTCCAGAAGATTGCTGCACCACTAAATCTGAATCACCAAAACATTCTATCCGGCGGATGCCGATGTCCTTAGCCACATTAAGCCCATGGATCAGTGCCTCATATTCGGCCACATTGTTTGATGCTGAGAAATGAATCTGCAACACATATCGCAACTGATCTTGCTTCGGTGATGTGAGTACTATCCCAGCACCTAGTCCGATTTTGGTTTTGGAGCCATCAAAGTGCAACTTCCAGTAATTGTAATCTGGCTTGGGTGGCTCATACTGCATCTCGGCCCAGTCACAAAGGAAATCCGGTAAAGCCTGAGACTTGATAGCATCTCTTCTTTCATAATGCGGGGTGTAAGGAGACACTTCTATTGCCCATTTGGCAACTCGGCCAGTCGCATCTTGCACCCAATGATCTCCGAGATTGGGGCTTCGCATACTACGGTGATCGGGTGCTCCTGGAAGTAATGTTTCAACTTCTTGGCCGCCAGGTATACACCATATGTCATCTTCTGGTAGTGAGGATAGTTCTGCTTCGAGGTCGAGATCACCTCGCTTAAATAGTATACCGGTCTCTGCACGGATTTACCCTCCTCTTCTCGCTCTACCACTATCACCACACTTACGACCCGGTTAGTGGCCGCAATGTAAAGTAGCATTGGCTCATTCGGCAAAGGTGATGCCAGAATTGGTGCAGTGGACAACATCTTTTTTAATTCATTGAAAGCCGAGTCTGCCTGCGGGGTCCACGTGAACCCGGTGCTCTTTTTCATCAATTGATACAAGGGTAAGGCTTTTTCTCCTAGCCGACTCACAAACCGACTCAGCGAGGCTAGACACCCGGTAAATTTTTGTACATCTTTTAGACATTTAGGCAATTTCATGTTTTCTATGGCTCGGATCTTAGCCGGATTTACTTCAATACCTCGGCTCGATACAAGGAAGCCGAGCAACTTTCCAGCCGGGACACCAAAGGTGCATTTATCCGGATTCAATTTTAACCGATACTTTCTCAAGTTCACAAATGTTTCCTCGAGATCCTCGAGGAGAGTGCGTTTTTCTTTAGTTTTGATAACAATATCATCGACATACACTTGCACATTTTTGCCCATTTGAGAATGTAAGCATTTCTGCATACATCTCTGATAAGTTGCACCGGCATTTCTCAAACCGAAACACATGACACGATAGCAATACGCCCCATACGGGGTAATAAAAGCAGTCTTTATTTGATCTTTGGGGTTCAGTGGTATCTGGTGAAAACCAGAGTACGCATCAATAAAAGACAACAACTCACACCCAGCAGTAGAATCGATCACTTGATCAATCCGAGGTAAAGGAAACGGATCCTTCGGGCACGCCTTGTTCAGGTTGGTGAAGTCGATGCACATACGCCACACCTTGACCACCGCTGGTTCGTCCTTCTTCTTCTCTACCAGAACCGGATTGGATATCCAGTCTGGATGCAACACCTCCATAATGAATCCGGCTGCAAGTAGCTTAGCCAGCTCATCAAGCACCACTTTTCTTCGATCGTCTGAAAGACGACGAGTCGGTTGCCTCACCGGCTTCACATCCGGCCTGACAAATAAAGAGTGCTCTGCCAACTCCCTCGGAACACCAGGCAGGTCCTTAGCCGACCATGCAAAGATATCCCGATTCTCACGGAGGAAGTGACAGAGCGCGCTTTCCTATTTCTCGCCCAATCCGGCCCAATGATGGCCATGCGCTCCGGATTCTCCGGGTCAATGGGGATCCTCTTTGTCTCCTTGGGCACCTCAAAAGTTGCACCTGCATCCGGATTGGTCATGGCCAGGACGCCGAGCTGAGCTGACTTCGCCATCGCTACTACTTCATGCATCTTGCTCTTCTCAGCTTGGATCACCAACGACTCGGCTAAGGTGGAACCAACCGTAGCACACTGTATGGCCTTCTTGTAATCTCCCGCAACGTGATGATTCCATTCGGGCCAGGCATCTTCATTTTGAGGTAAGCAACATGAGTGGAAATCATGAACTTGGCTAATGCCGGCCTGCCGAGCAGAGCATGGTATGGGCTCTCCAAGTCTACCACCTCGAATTCTAGACTCTCAAGTCTGTGATTGTCCTTGGTACCAAATAGCACATCTACCCATATCTTACCCATTGGGGAACAAGACGCCCCGGGTACTATACCACAACTGCTCTGCTGCAACTGATTCGGCGAATAACCCAATTTGACCATTGTGTCCCGATACATGATGTTTATAGCGCTGCCATTGTCAACCAAGACTCGAGTGAATTTCACATTGATCTTTGGTCCAACCAAAGTCGGATCCACCACCAGTGCGTAGTTTCCTGGGCTTGGCATAACCCTAGGATTATCAGCCCTGCTCCAGTGATCTCCTGCTCGGACCAGTTCAGGTATTTTGGTACTGCTGGTGTGACTGCATTCACCTCCTTCGCCCTTCGCAGCTGACTTTTCTTGTCAGTTGGCTCGGTCACAAAAACCACATAACTTTGATGAGCTCCTTGTAATCATTTCCGGGGTATCCACCTTGCCTACTCGGACCAGCATTGTTGTTGCCTCCCATATTTACCAGTTAACCGGCTTTGTGGCTGCCGGCCTTGGAGCTCCTTCGTTCACCGGGGTTGCATTGGCTCCGGATAAAGGCGTATTTGGCCTGAAATTCGGTCTAGGAGCACCTCTCTGAGGTGGCCCTCTCTGACCTTCTGCCTGGATGCGATGATGCCAGCTACAATTCCGAGTTGAATGATTGGCCGGCTTGCGTGGGTCTGTTGTGTGATAACGGCAAGGCCCATCTATCATTGCCTCAAAAGTTAGAGGTGGACTCGGTCCATCCCACACTTTCTTTGCCCAGGCACCTTGATTCGGCCTCCAAGCTGGACCCTCATTTTTTGGTCTCTGGCTATCAGGATGATCCATATTTACTGCTGCAACCTGGTCTGAGCCGTATCTGTAATCCGGATCCTCCTTTTATAACCGAACTCATGTCGGTCATTGGGCCTCAATGGTCCAGTTCGGTTATTAACCGGTTGCCTCCTGCTTGTTCCCACCACATCCAACGCTGGCTGCGTCGGATCGCCAAGAGCATATGTATCTGCTATCCGGATCATTTCCGCTAGGGTCTTTGGCATATCCCTCTGGAGCTTCTGCCAAAGCGGGGTGCCATGTCGGCAACCCTGCGCGAACCAAGAAATGGCCTGCTCCTCCACGACACCTTCACAAGAATTGCGAATGTTGCTCCACCGAGTCAAAAATTCTCGGTCTGTCTCCCGCTCTTCCTGCCTGCACGCAGACAAGAGCTGAGGTCGGTTTGGCCTCTTGTAAGTGCTGGAGAAGTTGCTGTAAAATGCCTGCTCCAAATCCATCCAAGAGTTGATACTACCCTCTGGTAAGTTATTCAGCCAAATCCGGGCTGGCCCTTCCAACATATGCGGGAGATACCGGACCGCCCATCGGCGATTGCCCCCGCAATGTGCACCGAGGATACATAGTCTATCAGCCAATCCTGCGGCTTAGTGCTGCCATTATACGGCTTTGTGATCGGCCAAGCTGAAACAACGGCACATTCGGCTCGTTCATGATTCTAGGCCCAAAGCACGGAGGACCTGGTGGGCCTTGCTCTTCCAGCCTCTCGGACTGATAAATCCTATCCAACCTGAGACGCTGATCATCCGGAGCCAACGTCCGAGGTCCCAGTCTGGATGCAAGTGCATTGTCATACGTTTGGTATCCGGCTCGCGCCATAGCCGAATTACCATCATCATAGCGGTAGCCCGCCTGGCCACCACCTTGCTGCTGCGCTTGCACCATTACTTGCTGCTCCTGCCGGGGTTGATTCTGCCCGGAGGGCGAGGTGGTTGACCTCGGCCAGCCGAATTACCCCTTCCGGCCCCGGATTGCCTTGACCGCCATTGTTTCTGCTCTGGCCACCTCTTCCTTGAGCAGCTAGCTGCTTGCCGGCATACTCAGCATCATAGGCCTGCAGCTGTTTGCTCTTGCCCGAATTCACACTTTGGGCCCGGTCAGCTCCGACATGCGGGGATGACGCTTGCCCCTTGGACCTCTGGCTAACCGCCTTAGCCGACACCACTACCCGAGAACCACCAGCATCCGGATTAGCCTTCCGGTAAGCCTCATTCTGCCGGTTACACACATCAACCAGCTCATTGACCCTTTCTGCCTGCTTGCGCCAAGCATCCCCGGTTAGTGTGGTCAACTCGGCTCGCGCTGCCGCTGCAGCCCTAAGATTTTTGGCCGGGGAGCTATACACCGGCTTGCCTGTACCCGATCTATGACTAGTAGCCTTACTTGAGCTCGATCTTGCGGCTCTAGCTAACTCGTCATTGAGGTCCTTACCCCTGTTACGCAAATCTGCTTTCTTGCGCGGGTGAGGCGCTACCGGAGTGAAACCATCGGTAATACCATTGGCAGCATTATATTCTCTCATATCTCTATCAAATGCTTGCCTAGATTCTACCACCAACCGGGCTTCTCTTTGCAACCTCAGGCGCTCTGCCTCTAACTGAGCTATAGTAAGCTCTACATTTGCCCCAGGTGCCACTGGCCGAGCTAACTTTTCCAGGACATCCTCTAAGGGAGCCTCCCTACTTGACATGCCAAGTGGACCAACCGGATCTGGTTTCTCCTTTGGGAACTTTGCCGTCCGAGTCGGCTTGTCAACCGGATCGGTTGGCGTAACAGCTCCTCGGGTATGCTATTGCCGGCATCTCCTTTGCCAGCTCCAGCACTTGCTCCGGTCATCATCACTTCCACGCTACTCCCGGGGCGAGCGCTACGCTGTCCGAGAGCTGCGCGGAAAGAAGGAGGGTCCTCGGCCACGAGCACCTGCGCCGGGTACTCGCGAACAGCCTCGACAGCAACATAGGTGACGAAGCTACCGAGCATCATCAGGAAGCCATGCTCGGGGAAAGGCTTGCCGGCGAAACACCCTGCATTGTCGCTGACGAAGGTGAACTCGCCGATCTTGGCGATTAGACCAGAAAGAACACGCTCGCCTGAGCCCGTCCGGATGTAAACTCCCTCCAACGCCTCAATCTGCCCCACGGTGGGCGCCAACTGTCGTGGTGGGATCACGGCAGATGCCATAGGTATGGCTAAGATGGGGCCGAAAGTGCGTTGGGGGAACCGGGGAGGGTTTATGCACTCAAGAAGTGCACAAGCAAGAACACACAAGAAACCGCAAGAACATGAACAAGAAACAAAGAAAGCAAGAACACAAAGCACACCACGATGTACCCTGCTTCGGGGCCCTCTTGTGGAGGTAACACCCCTACTGCAGCACTAGCCTACTCTCTTTATATCTCAATAGTGACAAGTACAGTGCGCTCCTTGAGCTGTATGAAGCAACAATGGTGAGAGCTCACGATGAAGAAGAAGCTACCGAGGGGGGAAAATGAGCTCTAGGGTTCGTCCCCTCGCACTGGAGGATGTGCTGGTCTACTTATACACTAACCGGATTACCTTTTTGCCCCTGGCCGGAGATGATAATGGCATGGACAAGAGGAACAGGACAAGCCCTGGCTACTGTCACTCAGTCCAGCTCATCGTCAGTTCAACGGCGGGTCTATCTTTTCCTCTTTGAGCTTAAGCCAGCGTAGCCGATCAGAGCCTAGGCCACCGCCCTTTCCCGAATTAGCCAAGTCAGCGCCTAGGGCCTTGTGACCCGGAAAACCCGTGGCTCGACCTGGCTGTCTTCCGAGCCTCGGGCAGGAGGCCTGCAGGACTCGTGAACTTACTGACATTACTTGGTCTTTGTGCATTATCCGACATCGCAGGTAATCGGATTCTTCCAGGCAACCCGGCTAGCTGAGCCGGATCTCTTTCAGGCAATCCGGCTAGCCGAGCCGGATCTCTTCAGGCAACCCGGCTAGCTGAGCCGGACCTCTTCCTCTGATCCGGCTAGACTTTGCCTGATCCCCTGTGGCGTCTTCCTGCACTTGAACAAGAGTGAGTATTGACCGACTCTCTCAACCGATCCGGTCGAAGAGACCCAGCTTGAGTGACCCGGCTTGAGTTTCCTTTCCACTTCTATGCCCTACCCGGGGGCAGCCCCCCGACAGAAACCATCATAGGGACCAACATAGTTTGCATAAACATCCCCATAATAATCAACATAAAGAATATAGTTGGGGTTAGCATGTCCCGCAAAGTCACTACGAGGAGTGTTGCCCTTGTGGCATCACCACTCGCAATGGTAATCTTCTTTGCTTGTGCGGGCTTTGCCTTGTTCTTGTTCTTCTTCTTCTTCTTGGCGACATAATCAAGACCCTCTTTCCCTATGTGTGGCTTTTGCGTTTTCAAAAGCTCATAATGAGGTTTCTAACCTTGAGGGCTAGAGGCCTTGGCAAGTTCATTCTTCAACCTAGCATTTTCCTTAATGACATTTGCATGATCACAAAAAGGAGTAGAGGAACTAGGTACATCAATTTTAGTAAGTTTAATTTGAAGTTGTTCAAAAGACTTGGTGAGGGTAGAGTAATCACTCTCCAAGGCCTTGTGAGCCTTGGTGAGCTTCTCTAGCTCCTCGGTTAGTCTATTATGACCAACCCCAAATTCGACCTTTTCTTTCTTGAAAACTTTGTATTTAGCAATAGCATGATCACGTTCTTTAATGATTTTAGAAAGGATTTCATTTTGTGTCTCATCAAAATTCTCAAGCCTCTCTTTAAGAGAAACTTGAAGCACATGCTCTTCCTCAAGAGCGACGGTGAGAGAAGCAATCTCATTAGCACTTTCTCTTTCAAGTCTCCTCTTTTCCTCAAGGAGATCTTGTGCCATGCCATATTGACACATAAGAATATCAAATCGAATTTTGCATTCACTTGCAAGTTAGTCAACAAGAAATCCAAAGCAACATTTTATTCCTTTATTCTAAGACTCATAAGATCATGTATTTCATTCATAGTCTTAGTAGGAGGGAGAGATGATACCTCGGGGACCTTGGCCATGAAACATGCAGCGGATTGGATGGAGACATTCTCATTGGGGGATTCAAAGAGAGAAGAGGGTGTCAATGAAGTAATGGCTAAGGCGGCCACTCCACTTGTGGTTGTTTCTTCTTCAATCTCATCCCGGACATATTCTTCTCTTGTCACCAACACAATCTTTGAAGGTGGCTTCTTGTTGGAGATGGGCTTCTTGAAGTAAGGCTTCTTGCTAGAAGATCTTGGAGCCTCCTTGAAGTAAGGCTTCTTGCATGACTTCATTTGAGATCAAATCGGCGTAGTTGTGTCTTCCTTGGAGACTTTTCAAGTTGGCCGCTTCAAAAGGCATGAGGGCATTCACATACTTCCTCTTGATATAAGCATCATTCACATGTATGGCACCAAGGTCTCTATATGTGTTAGAAAGAGCCTTGAGCCTTTGATACATATCCTCATGAGTTTCTCCATCTTGCATGAAGAAACCTTCGATTTGGTTGCTCATAGCTTCATATTTATTTCTCATCATGCTATCATTTCCAACGAACACCTCCGTAAGGCAATCCCAAGCTTCTTTGGCAGTGGTGCAATGTTGAATGTGGTGCATATCCTTGTCTCCCACGGCAACACGGATCAAATCAAGAGCGGTGACATTTAGTTGACAACCAACTTGTTCATGCATTGACAAGTTGGATTCATCCACGGCCTTGTATCCACTTACAATGATCTTCCAAAGCTCAATGCTAGCACTGTTCACATGAGATCTCATAGAAGCTTGCCAATTAGTAAATGAGATGTATTTAGACTAGGTGGAACACCTCTTAGGTGAATAGGAGGATGAGGGATAGGTAGGTCGGGGGAGTACGGAAAAGGACCCCTACCATATTCTCCCGACCCGTTAGTTGGTTTAATTGGGGAGTCAATTTTATCTTTATCAACCCCCGTTTTCCCATCAACCTCTTCCCCAAGGGTTTCTTAGGAAGCTCCGAAGGAAGAGGAGTGAGAGAGATGAAATATCCTTTGCCTCGATGAGTTGCATAATCATGTCTTGCAACTTTTCCATTTTAGTTTCTATAGAGGTCTTCATGAAATTGAAGTCCTCTATGGAAACCGAAGTGGAAGCGATGGGGAGCTCGGTAATCTCATTTCCAAACTCGTCAACGGTCATACTTCTCTTAGGCGGTTAAGCCCGAATAAAGAGCCGAGGCTCTGATACCAATTGAAAGGATCGTATGGCCACCCAGAGCGGGAGGGGGTGAATAGGTGCTACTCCAAATTTTAATTATTTTTCGATTAAGGCTTGACACAAAGGTAAATTCTCTAGATATGCAACTATGGTGAATTTACATATATGACAAGTTAACCCTAAACAGATAAGATACAAGTAATAACTAAAGAGTAAGAAGTAACCGAATGGGAAGCACGCGGAGACATGGATGTATTCCCGAGTTCCTCCTTTTTAGGGGAGTACGTCTCGTTGGAGGGGTGTGAGTTTCAAACTCAAGCGCCACAAATGGCCTCACCCTATTCTCCAATGAACCTCGCCCAAAAGCTCGGTTCACCTTCCACTATCGGAATCCTTCAAGGCGGAATCCGGAGCCTTACAACACACTTGAGGCACAACTCACAAAAGGGTTGGGAGCTCCCAAGCACCACAAATATGCTACACAAAAGTAGCAAGCAAGTAAGTACAACAAGATGCCTAGGTTTTCCTAGTGGAAACCCTAGACTCAAATCCCTCAAGTGAATGAGGGGGAAATGAAGAACGCTTTGGTGAAGTTGTAGATCGGGGCCTTCTCCTTCAATCCTCCGAAGATCAACAAGTTTGGTTGGAGGGATTGAGAGATCTAGGTTGGTGAAGCTTTCAACAATGGAGGAGAGAGAATCTGGAATGCTTAAAGCAGCTGGAGGAAGGTGGAGGGGTATAAATTACCCCCCGAAATCTGCCGTTGGCGTCTCTGTCCGCAGCAACTTCACCCGGAACTTCCGGTGCTTGGGGCCGGAACTTCCGGACCATCGGAACTTCTGGCCGAAGTTCCGGAAGAAGTTCCGGCCAAGGTCCAGTGCACAAACCACAAAAGGACTTAGCCGTTTTCGAGGGTCACGCGCCAGCACCGGAACTTCTGGAGGCGGAACTTCCGGACAAACCACCGGAACTTCCGGCCTGGAGATTCTGAAAGCTTCTTCCTTCGATCTTTTCCTTTTTCAAGTCTAGCAAAACTGATATGCATTTATAAGTAACATCTGCACCTGACAAGCACTTAACACACGTAAGAAACTACTTGTGTTGTCATAATCATCAAAACATGATTAAGAGCAAACATGCTCTTTCACAAACTACTCTGATACCACTTATAGCGACCACGCCTTTTAAAGTCGTCGAGCGCTGAGCCTGATGTGTTAGTATGTGAATCAAATCACTAGCCGAGACAATTTAAGATAAATAGCATCACAATGCATCAAACTCTCTTACACAAATGATCTGTCAACCCACTTTACCCAAGTGCCTGCCCCGCATGGGCTTGCCCGATGTAGCTCGCACTGCCTTTTGTGATGTCATTACCTCCATGGTTGAAGGTTGAGGTCATTGAGTTTCTATGAACTTTCATTGTTGTAAAGGGTGTTTCGACACATTGTAAGTATGTAAATATTTTTTTGTTGTGTACACACAAAACCTGTTGCAATTATTTATGTAGGTATGCTTGAGGTGATGCCACAAACTTGTTTGTGTGATGTTGTTTGCGTGAGCCACATATGTTGGTTGTCAAATGATTTGCTGCAACTAAATAAGGATTTGTTGCATACCGTTCACAAATTTGCATTTTAAGTGAGTCAGATAGCCGGGAGTAGGCCCGAGCATTTTCTGAGTAGGTCCAAGTTTCTGTCAGTGTCCCAAAAAGCCCTACGGGCAAACTGCAGGCCCGAGTCAGGTTCGGCCCGAACAAAAAATCAACAATCCTAGCCAAACATGGCCCAAACATGAAAAAGCCCGTTCCAACCTGACCGCTTAAATTGCAATTTTGGCAAGCCCGAGCCTGGCCCGTCCCGTCCGATGTCGAAGCTCAATATTCAGGCTTGAGACAAGCCAAGCCTGGTCCGGCCAGGATTTTTGGGGCGGCCGGGTCGGGCTGTCCATGCCCAACTCTAGCCGGGAGCCCATATGCCGGTAAGGGCATTTTGCGGCTAATTTTTTTTAATAATACATTTTTTTAATTAAATTCAAAAAATATTACGCAAAATAACGAAATTGCAAAATAATACGGCCTCGGCCCAGCTTGGGCCGATAAGGGCCCGTCGGCCAGGCTTGGGCCGATTTGGCCTGTCGGCCGCCCTGCGCGTGTCAGCGAAATCTGTCGGCCAGAGCGGGGCCGACTAGGCCTTATCGGCCCAAGCCTGGCCGACGGGCCCTTATCGGCCCAAGCTGGGCCGACTGGCTCTTGATTTTTTTTTCACCTCTCCCTCCTCTTTTTTAGCCACACAAATGCAGACAAATTACAGATGAAATCAAACTCCAAATTTAAATCACTGATGCACACATATAAAACATAGTCTACAAACACTGATCCACACATATTACAGATAAAGACATAGTCCAATTTTAAAACATTGATCCACATTATTATAAATAAAAGCACAGTCCAAATTTAAAACATCCTAGTTTCTTCCCCTTCCTCTTGGTCCTCGGCTGCCTCGTCCACGTGGAGCAGCTGCTCTAGTTGCCGGAGCAACATTCGTAGGTGGGAATTTTGTACAAGCAGTGTCCCTGTGACCAAAATCATTGCACAAGAAACATTGCACTGTCGGGCCTCCGGCTTCAGATTCATCCATACCATTTCTGATACGCTTGCACGGTCGTCTACCTCTATCAGGACGCAGTAGCCTTGGGTCGGGGATGTACTGCCTTTCATTAGGGTCAACCGTGTTAAAATTACCCACAGCTCAAAATCCCACCATTTCACCGGTCCAGGTATTAAGAACAGACTCGTTCAAATAATATGGTGAAACGAACGAGATGGCTGATAGTCCGAGTTGCCCACACGCAGCCAATACATGGGAGCAGGGCAGGTGAAGCAATTTTGGTTTATTGCATGTGCAGTCACATGTTGGTCAGGCTTCATTTCCAATTCTCACCTCATGCGTTCTGAGCTGATTTCCGCAACCAAACTTGTCAGAAGGTAAGCGTACCTTGAACCTCCTTTCTTGATTTCCTATGGCCTGCACAGCATGAGTACGAGCTTTTGCCATCTTCCTATCCATGTACTCCGTAATCTTCTCACAAAAAGGTGTGTTTCGGTTGTTAACGATATGCATGTGAGCTTTCTGGCGTCTTTCTCTGAAGTACTTGACTGTGCCCTCAAAAATACCCTCCACAATGGCTGTAAGTGGCAATGCCCTATTTCCTCTAAGAACGAAGTTGTATGTTTCAGCAAGGTTGGTAGTCATAACACCGTACCTGGCTCCATAAGTGTCGTGCAGCAAAGACCACCTCTCAAGAGGTTCGTGCTCTATCCACTGCTGAAAGTTTTTTATCAACCTCCCAGTCTTTCTCCTAACACCAGGCGGATCAAATCCTGACAAGTCACAAAGCCCAACAGGTACATCCTCAGCTGGTGGAGGTCCGGTTGCTAGCTGTTGCGCCACAAGTTGCACATGTGCTGCTACTGCAACATTTCGTGCAGCTCTCCTCTGCCTAACATGCTGGTTAGTGAAGTCATCAAGCTTACCACGTACGAATGTGTATTTCCAGAATTGATTCTGCTTGCACAGTTTTTTGAATAGATTCATCAAAGGCTTATCTCGGAACTGTGAGAAAAAATTCGCCCCAAATGGCGCATGCACCAACGACTCTACAGGTCTAGCCATGGCGTTTGTTCCGCGGCCACAGGGTTTGTGAGTGCCTTGACGGCGTTCAGTATACCAGCATGGCGGTCATGAAGGATGCACACATTCGGCTTATCTTTTACTACTGCTATTTTAAGCTGCCTGAAGAACCAAGTCCAACTTTCAGTGTTCTCGCTCTCCACAAAAGCAAATGCAAGTGGCACGATCTGATTGTTGCCATCCTGACCAATGGCAGTCAAGATTTGTCCCCTATACTTGCCAGTAAGAAATGTACCATCAACACAGATAACTGGTCGACAGTGAGTGAAAGCTTCTATGCATACACCGAAAGAGAAGAACACACGATGCAGCACCTTTACGTTTGAAAACTCTGCCATCCAAAAGTGTTTGACGTCAACATATGTGCCTGGATTACGGGCCTGCAATGTGTAGAGGAGCCGAACAACTGAGTCATATGAGTCTAGGAACGATCCGAATCTTTTCTCAAGTGCCATCTGCTTAGCCCTCCAAGCTTTGCCATACGATATTTTGTACTTGAACCTGGTGAACACCTTATGTATAATAGCCTTCGCTTCCATAGCTTTGCCCTGTACTATTTCTGAGTACAGCAACCGAGCTATAAGCGTCGACGAAATGTTACGATTGTCAGATATTTTTTACTCGACACCTTGGTTTTGAATGTCTTGCAAGTCGACATTGCCCACTTAATGATTGCATCTTGCAAATGTTGCTTGTCGGTATATAGAGCACCCGCAGAAACCTGGTTCTGATGGTATTCCCAGGCAGAATCATGACCATCGTTCACTGTCATTGACGATGAGAAATCATGACTCCATGACGCAGGATTTGGCACCACATGTTCGTCATCCGACTCGTCGGAATCATACCCATAAGCACTACCACCATCTTCGTCTTCCTCTTCCATCATTTCTTGGAATACATCGTCTGCTGCTGCCTCAGCAGCATCTTCATCTCCCTCTTCCATATGCTCTGTCTGACTATTTTGGCCAGATTCATAACTACCACCTCCAACATCTTCCTCTTCCATCTGCTCTGTCTGACTATTTTGGCCATAGTCATAATCACCACCTCCAACATCTCCCTGACTATAATCATGTCCAGAAAATTGCATCTCCTGACTACTCTGGCCAGGATCGTGCCCTCCCTCGCCTTCAGGCGCAATCACCTCCTTCGCGACAGGTATCAGTAAGGCATGAGGGGTACATCCCCTGCTGGCGCAGCCTTGCAACCATCGCACCATCTGAGAGGTCCGTTCTATCGGCCTCAAATAAAAAAACACCGGGGACCTTGTCTTCGTCCACAGTGCATGCGCACCGACGGTGTCTGTTTCATGAAGCCCTAAACACGCTGCCAACCAATCTTTCAGCTGACTTATAGACCATGTTTGTGGGTCACTCAGTTCCAACTCTGACCATCGAAACTCACCCAAATCAGCTCCATGCTCATTTACTACAACTTCGCCAGGACCGTAGAAAAACAAACATTTCACTAAATTACTCATCTCAACAATCTAAAAATGTGACACCAATTTACTGTTACAACCGGGAACAACTATATACTTAATATTGTTAGCAAAATAAACGCATACCCTTGAAGCGTGCCGATTCAATGGACCAGCAACGTCACCACCACCGCCAATGCAACACCGCTGCACCACCACCACGCTGCACCATCCACCACCCTACAGCAACTTCCACCTAAACTCCACCATTGCTCCAACCAAACAACACGAAATCACACAATAATCCAACACATCTGTAGATCTGAGCTGCCTTAACTCTCTAACACTTGTAGAAGGAAAATTTGGTGGCTGGATGGACAGATCGCCGCTGAAACGCAGTAAGGAGCTGCTGGTTTCGAGAGGAAGAAGAAAAGGAGAGAGAGGACGCGAGGAGGAAGATGTGGGCAGGGCTGGCCTTATTCAGCGTCCTGTCGGCCCAGCCCTGGCCGACAGGCCGGTCGGCTGAGTTCTGCCCGATTAGTGCTCGCCCGTGACGCGTGACGGCCTGTCGGGCGCAGGCCTGGCCCACCATGCGATCTGGTCGTCTTGAACAAAGCCGATAAGGCCAAATCGGCCCAAGCCTGGCCGACGGGTCTTTATCGGCCCAAGCTGGGCCGAGGCCGTATTATTTTTGCAATTTCGTTATTTTGCGTAATATTTTTGAATTTAATTAAAAAATGTATTATAAAAAAATTTAGGCCATTTTGCGTGGGAAAACAAAACTTTGGCTTGGAAAATGCCGCTGAATTAGTGTTTCTTTTGTTTTTTCAGCAGGAAAGCTGGGCCGGCGGCAAGCATCCCTGCGAGGAGGCAGGCTCCATGACAAGCGAGCGAGAAAAGACAGCACTGCTCGCTCTCGCCGCAGTGCCCCCAAAAGTTGAACGCCCGAGCGAGGGAAGGAAACCTCCCGCAAAAAATCAAAAGCAAACCAGCCCGTCTCCCTCCTCCGTCCCTGTCTCTCTCTCTGCCTGCACGCTGCGCGCACACTACCGTAGAGCACAGCACAGCACAGCACAGCCGAGCCGAGCCGAGCCAGCAATAAAGAAGCTGCTGCTGCTCCTGCCGTTGTTGCGTGGCGCTTTCTCTCTTCGTCTTCCTCCCGAACCCAATAAAACCTCTCCACCCTTTCGCTCCTATCCCATTTGTGCTGCCTGCGCCGCGCTCATCACTCCCCACACCACGCCTCCCTCCCACTGCTCGAGGCCACCAAAAGCAGCCAACCAAGCTAGGGTGCAGTTAAAGCCAACCGGCTAGCTAACCTCGCCACGCCATGGGAGGCGAGACGCCGCGGACGCTCTCCTCTTCCATCTCCGCCTCGCCCTGAGCTCTCCCCACCATAACCACGAAACCGCCACCTCACAGCTGTATCCAACCATGGCGTTCGCCGCGCTCTTTTCCGACTCGCTGTACTGCTCCGAGGAGCACCTCGACGACCTGTTCCAGGAACCGGCGGTGGAGGTGTGGCCGGAGCAGCAGCAGCCGGCGGCGGTTCTTGACGACGAGCTGCCGGCGCTGTTCGAGGCGTTAAGGGGGAAGGAGGAGGTGGCGCTGGAGGATGGCGACCGGTACGGCGGCAATGCGGGGCGGGAGGCGGCGGTAGGGTGGGCGACGCGCGCCACGGCGAGGCTCGGCTTCTCCGCCCTCACGGCCGCGCTCGCCACCGCGTACCTCGACCGGTGCTTCCTGGGCGGCGGCGCGCTGCAGCTCGGGGACCAGCCGTGGATGGCGCGGCTCGCCGCCGTCGCCTGCGTGGCGCTCGCCGCCAAGGTGGAGGAGACGCGGGTGCCGGAGCTCCTCGACCTCCAGCTCCTCGCCGCCGGGACCGCCGGCGACGCCTTCGTGTTCGAGGCCAAGACGGTGCGCCGGATGGAGTTCCTCGTGCTGAACGCGCTCGCCTGGCGGATGCACCCCGTCACACCCTTCTCCTTCCTCCACCCTATCCTCGCCGCCGAGCCCGCGCGCCTGCACCAGTGCGACAGCGTCCTTCTCGCCGTAATGGCAGGTGTGTGTTCTTGCTCCTTCCCGCCCGTGCATTGTTGTCTCCGAGTATACAAGACTCGATCTTTATGCTGTCTTTAGTCGAATCGAGCGTGTTCTGACTCGACTCTGCGTGCGTTTCAGATTGGAGGTGGCCTCGGCACCGCCCGTCGGCGTGGGCCGCCGCGGCATTGCTCGCGACGGCCGGCTTCGGCAGCGACGACTGCGACACCGAGCTCCTGGCGCTCATCAATGCCCCCAAGGTCAGCTCCCCGCACCTTTGCCGTTGCCCGTTGGCGCAATTATGTCCTGTCTTGTCGTACACTCGTTCGTGTCAATGCCATCGCTGTGCCCAACTGATGGACCTGTGCGCAGGACGAGGTGGCGGATTGCGCCAAGATCCTCTCCGGGGAGGCGGCGGCCTTCATGGGCTTCGTGGTCGACAATAATAAGCGCAAGCGAGCGCCGCGGCTGCTCTCGCCGCCGCTGAGCCCAAGCGGCGTGATCGGCGCGGCGGCGTACTTCAGCTGCGACAGCTCGACCAGCAGCGTGGACTCACGGTCCGGCGCGGCCACCACCGCGTGGCAAGGCTGCATCTCCGTATCGTCCTCCCCAGAGCCCCCCGGCCGGCCGCTCAAGCGTGCCGCCGCCACGGCCATGCTTCCGCCAGACGAGGAGAGCCGCGACGCTGGCGTTAAATGGCACGGATCGGCGGCGCCGGCCTAGCTACCTATTGCCCGATCGCTCGCCCTAGAACAACAACAAACCGGCGATCTGCTAAAGCCGTTATGAGAAGCCAGCCAGGAGCGCGAAGAAAAGAAGAAAAACTGTAATTTTGCTTGCTTAATGCAATGCGGTTGGAAAAGACGGTTCTTGTTAGGGAGAGGAGGTTGGGAGATTAAGCCGCCATTGGAGTAGCATTCTCACGGATGAGGGGCAATCTTGCTCCATCTCCAGCTTTGCTCCCTCCCTGCAATGGCGCCATGAATGCAATTCCCCTACTTCCCATGAGCTCTACATCTATCTGCATCAATGTCACAGTGTTGGCTTCTCATTTTTTTCTCTAAATAAATGTGCATAAACCCTCCGTACTCTTCTCTCACTTCTGAAGATGAACCTTGATTGTGTGGCTACTCCGTTGGCATTAAAACTGATGGGAATGTCTGTGTTCATGTGCCATGGTTAATGAAACCACGAGGGAAATGTCTCAACGTCGAGCAAAAATGATTGCCAACTCTTGATCTGCTTACACATTTCTACCTGAGGTACTCTTCTGCATCATTAGAAAACAACTTCCAACACCTACAGAAAAGATATGTTCGAAATCAATCAAATTATCAGAGTACAGAACATCATAGTATGAATCATATAAGTACCAAAATTGATTGCCAACTCTTGATCTGCTCACATATTTCTACCCTACTGGATGTACTCTTCTGCATCATTAAAAACGGATTCTACACCTACCGATTAGATGTGTTCGAAATCAATCAGAGTACAAAACATGATACTAGTATGGTACAGTAGTACATGATATGTTTGAAATCATATGCTAACATGTGAATGCAACCGTGGAAAACGAAGCAAGGCGCCCTGACGAAAAGAAAAGAGTGATTGGATGACTCATCGGCCTTGTTGGCATGGTGCAATATGGATTTGACTTTTACTCATTCTAATAATTCCTCGGTGGACCAGCCTCTGCCTCCACACAAAAAGGTCACTGTTAACGAAAGAAGAAAGGATGAGATAGGTGCGCATGATTTTTTTATTTACTCTTCTTTTGGTGTAGACATATTCGCTCTTTCATGCACACAAAAAAAGGTCCCCTAAAAAGGATATATGAAAAGAAAAAGGGTAGAAAATTCTATTTGTAAAAATAAAAAAGAGAAGAGAAAAGCAAAAGGACAGGAAACTCCCAGGCATGGCATGTAAAGACAAGTGAGACGATACACTGACTGGAGTGGAGTAGTAGTTCCTTCAGAAGAGAGTGGGAGAGATGCATTTTTAAAAGCAAAGAAAGAGGGAGAGGCATGTCCTGCATGGAGGTAGGGGAAATAATGGAGAAGATCACATCGCAATCCAAAGGGTTTGGATGCGTTTGGAGCGCACAATGATCACCACACGCAGCAAGACATGCTAAATTATCCGCTGATGATTAGGGTGACGGATTTTGTATTAAGATAAATACTCTGTCTCTCTTTACGTCTCGTGAAAACAGTCTCCCACTTTAGTTCTTGCTGTTATTGTGATTATTGTACACACATCTTTTTTTATTTAAAAGTTTGGTTAATTCAACATCAAAATTTAAATAATTTTTTGGAAAAATGAAACATTGCTTACGGTATAGTCTCTAGAAGAAAATGCTACCTCAAACAAAGTCTAATCCGGACTCTTAATTTTAATATTGAAATAATTTGCAAGTAGTGTTAGAATATTTTCCCGCGACAAGGGTGAAATTTCATGTATAGAGGGCGATAATGATAAATTTTAAGCAACTCCATGCACTTGTGCGGCTACCTTGCCTACATCTCTGGATATTATTGTCAAATATTTTTATGTTTTCTATTTTAATTTTTGTTCGCAGTTGTTTTCATTTGTAAACTTATGCCTAGGAGATAAGAACGGTGAATTTTATGGGCGCAAAATGCATTGCTACTGCATGTCTCTTGACGCCACAACTGTCTACCCTAGCCACAATCCGTCACAACCACTACTATCCTTGTTGCAAATCCATTTGCCTATTTGGGTCTCTTTGGTTCAAAGGATTCCAGAAATAAAAGAATAGAAAAAAGGAGGATTGTAATTCCAATTTGAATCCTATAGGATTTTGTGTTTTTTCGTGTCATTGAAAAAGTAAATGATTATTTAAGATAGGGTTTAAGTGGATCCAAAAATTTCTAAGGAATATAGTAAAAAGGAGTCCTTAGGAAAAATCCTATAGGATTGAATCCTGCAAATAAACAACCAATATAGATTCATAAGGATTTCAAACCTTTGAAATTACTATTAAATTTATTTTAATTAAAGATGCCGTTGTCATCACTTCTTCGTTATCACTACGAGTTCGAGCATGCATATTTGCAGAATTGCAGCAAAAGGAGGTTGAAGGTATTCAACTCTCGTATCTTGGCTCATAGAACGCTATTAACAACTTAGACAAGAAGCTATGTTGAGTTTAGTGTAACACACAAAAAATTATCGTGTTTGCAACATAAGTTATATATCACCTAAGAGCGGTGTTTCTACACCTGAGTGCATCTACACCCGTTGGTGTGTTGGACATGGCTGCAAAGTTTTGTGAACAAAGAACATGTGATACCGTGCAGACAAAATGTTTGTGAAAAAAAGGACACCAACCATGTCTTATTACTCATGTCATAGAAAAATGTTCCTTTTCCATGAAATTTTGCATTTTCACATCAGTATGGACTCATACATTGGTATGATTTTTATAGAATATTTTGACTTTTGATCTATTTTTGCCGGGTGCAGATGCATGGGCGCTGACCTACGAATTATTGATACCGCCTAGCCCATACACCAAAAACACATTCATATGAAATTTTTAGGGATCCTCTTTTGTAGCATTTTTTTTCATGAACCTTGTTTGGTTAATTGGTTTGAAGGAAAGAAAACCATAAAAATAATGGCTTACATTACATGCAAATAAAAAGCCGACGGTGTCTAAATTTATCGAAAATCTCTTTTGTTCCTATGACAATTATAATGCATTCATAATCATCCAGAAAATTTATTCGTTTTTCCTACGGTATAACCAAACAAATTTGATTACAGATTACTAATTCCGACGGACATGAATGTGCAATGACAATTGAGGTGTGCGATATTTATGTTGCCTTTCATGAATCCTGCAAACCAAAACCAAAGGAGTCCTTCCGTCTTAAATTCAAATAGGTATGCTGAGATTAACCAAAATCGTAATCGGCAGCTGAGTCGGCTCTAGAAGAATGCCAAGAACAGTAGATCTAGAAGAATGCCAAGAACAGTAGATATATCCTACCAGGCCCTATGCCATGGTAAGAGCGAAATTTACCAAATATGCTGGGTGTCGGGGGGCTGCCCCCGGGTAGGGCAAAGATGATGTGTTATGAACAGTTAAGGTCTAACCGGATCAAGGAAAGAAGAGCCGGCTAAGTTAGCCGGGTCACTTGGGCCGGATCTCAAGGCGATTCGGTCAGTCCTACTTCAAGCCAGTGAAAGAAAAGACCAAAGGGGATCCGGTGAGGTTTAACCGGATCCAGGAAAGAAGAGCCGGCTAAGTTATCCGGATCGGTCAGGAAGGACCCGGGTAGGGCAACTCGGATGATGCACAGGGCCAAGTAATGTCAGTAAAAGTCACGGGCACTGTAAGGTTGCTGACCGGGGCTCAGAAGACAGCAAGGTGCTGCCACAGGTTTTCCGGGTCACAAGCCCCTAGGCGCTGACTCGGCCTATTCGGGAAAGGGGCAGTGGCTAGGCTACTGTGGTCTACACTGCCTTAAGCTCAAAGAGGAAAGATAAGCCTGTGGTGAACAGAGGGTGAGCTGGGCTGAGTGACAGTGGCCAGTGTTTGTCCTGTTCTCCTTGTCCATGCCATTGTCCTCTGCGGCCAGGGGCAAAAGGGTAATTCGGTTACTGTATATAGGCAACACCACCTCCTCCTGTGGAGGGATCGACCATTGTGAGCATCATTTCCCCCCAAGCTTCATCTTCTACCTGGAGCTCTCTCCATTGTTCATCATACAGCTCAAGGAGCGCTTTGTACTTGTAAACACTTGAGATATAAGAGAGTAGGCTAGAGCTGCAGTAGGGGTGTTACCTCCACAAGAGGGCCCCGAAGCAGGGTACATCGTGGTGTTCTTCGCTGTTCTTGGTTTGCTTTGTTCTTCTTGTTTGGTCTTCATGCGTGCTTCGTAGGCACGCAAACCCTCCCCGGTTCCCCCAACGCCCAAGCGAGCCCACACTTAAGCCATACCCATGGCATCTGCCGTGACACCACCACGACAGTTGGCGCCCACCGTGGGGCAAGCATTGGCGTTGGCTGGGGTTTCCATCCGGACGGGCTCCGTCACTGGTGCCGGCGAGCGGGTCCTCTCCGGGCTCGTGTGCAAGCTCGGCGAGTTCAACTTCATCAGCGACAACGCGGGGTGCTTCTCCAACAAGCCCTTCCCCGCGGATGGCTTCCTCATGACGCTGGGCAGCTTCGTCACCTACGTCGCCACCGAGCCAGTTCGCGAGTACCCGGCGCAGGTGCTCGTGGCTGCAGATCCTCCTCTTTCCGCGCAGCTCGCGGAGGGCGTAGCGCTCGCCCTGGGAGCAGCGTGGAGGTCATGGTGGCTGCCGCAAACGCTGCTGCAGGCAAAGGAGGTGCCAGCACGAGCGTGCCAGAGGAGCTGGCCACGCCAGTCGATCCGGATGACATGCCGACTCGGACAGCTAAGTTCCCTAAGGAGAAACCCGATCCGGTTGGTCCCCTTGGCACGTCAAGCAGGGGTGCTTCCTTAGAGGGTATCTTGGAAAAGCTAGCTCGGCCAGTGGCTCCTGGAGCAAATGTTGATCTTACTGTAGCTCAGCTAGAGGCAGAGCGCCTGAGGTTGCAAAAAGAGGCTCGGTTAGTGATAGAGTCTAGGCAAGAGTTTGATAGAGACCTGAGAGAATACAATGCTGCCAATGGTATCACAGATGGCTTTACTCCTGTAGTGCACCGCTCGCGCAAGAAAGTCGAGCTACGTAACAGAGGCAAGGACCTCAACGACGAGTTGGCCAGAGCTGCAGGTTCGAGCTCAAGTAAAGCCACTAGTCATAGGTCCGGAACAGGCAAGCCGGTTTATAGCTCCCCGGCTAAGAATCTTAGGGCTGCAGCAGCAGCGCGAGCTGAATTAAGTAACCTGACCGGGGATGCTTGGCGCAAGCAGGCGGAGAGAGTGAATGAGCTAGTGGATGTGTGCAACAGGCAGAATGAGGCCTACAGGAAAGCTAATCCGGATGCTGGTGGTTCCCGGGTAGTTGTCTCGGTTAGGGCTGCTAGCCAGAAGTCTAAGGGGCAAGCGTCCTCTCCGCATGTTGGGATTGACCGAGCCCAAAGTGTGAACTCGGGTAAGAGCAAGCAGCTGCAAACTTATGATGCGGTATACGCAAGCAAGCAACTTGCAGCCCAAGGAAAAGGCGGACAAGGCAGAAACCGTGGTGGTCAAGGCAATCCGGGTACTGGAAGGGAGAATTCGGCTGGCCGAGGTCAACCGCCTCGCCACCCCGGACAGCAAATGATGGCACAGGTGCAGCAGCAGAGTGGTGGCCAGGTGGGCTACCATTATGACGATGGCAATTCGGCTATGGCGCGAGCCGGATACCAGACGTATGACAATGCACTGGCGTCGAGACTGGGGCCTCGGATGTTGGATCCGGATGATCAGCGTCTCAAATTGGACAGAATCTACCAGTCCGAGAAGCTGGAAGAGCAGGGCCCACCGGGTCCACCATGCTTTGGACCTCGGATAATGAATGAGCCAAGTGTGCCTTTGTTTCAGCTCGGCCGCAACACGAAGCCGTATAATGGCAGCACCAAGCCACAGGATTGGCTGACGGACTATGTATCATCAGTGCACATTGCGGGGGGCAATCGCCGATGGGCGGTCCGGTATCTCCCGCATATGTTAGAAGGTCCAGCCCGAATCTGGCTGAATAACTTGCCACCGGGTAGTATCAATTGTTGGATGGATTTGGAACAGGCGTTTAACAGCAACTTCTCCAGCACCTACAAGAGGCCAAACCGACCTCAGCTCCTGGCTGCGTGCAAGCAGGAAGAGAGGGAGACAGACCGAGAGTATTTGACTCGGTGGAGCAACATGCGCAATTCTTGCGAAGGTGTAGTGGAGGAGCAGGCCATTTCATGGTTTGCACAGGGATGCAGGCATGGTACACCACTTTGGCAGAAACTCCAAAGAGATATGCCGAAAACCCTGGCAGATATGATCCGGATAGCAGACACGTATGCGCTGGGTGATCCAACACAGCCCGCATTGGATGCAGTGGGAGCAAACAGGAGGCAACCAGTTAATAACCGAGTTGGACCATTAAGGCCTAGTGACCGACATGAATTCGGTTACAAGAGAAGAGATCCGGATTACAGATACGGTTCTGATCAAGTTGCTGCGGTAAACATGGATCAACCCGGTGGAGGAGATGCGCAGAGGCAGAAAACTGATGGTCCAGCTTGGAGGCCGAATCAAGGTGCTTGGCCGAAGAAAGTGTGGGAGGGACCAAGTCCACCTCTAACTTTTGAGTCCAGATTAGATGGGCCTTGCTGTTATCACACCACCGATCCGCGCAAACCGGCTAATCATTCGACCCGGAACTGTAGTTGGCATCACCGCGTTCAGGCGGAAGGTCAAAGAGGACCACCTCAAAGAGGTGCTCCTAGACCGAATTTCAGGCCAAACATGCCGCTAACCGGAGCCAATGCGACCCCGGTCAACGCTGGAACTCCAAGGCCAGCAGCAACGAAGCCGGTTAACCTGGTGAACATGGGAGGCAGTGACAATGGTGATGGCCCAAGTAGGCAAGGTGGATACCCTGGGAATGATTACAAGGAAGCACATCAGAGTTATGTGGTTTTCGTGACCGAGCCGACTGACAAGAAAAGTCAGTTGAGACGAGCAAAGGAGGTGAATGCCGTGATGCCAGCAGTTCCAAAGTACTTGAACTGGTCTGAGCAGGAGATCACTTGGAGCAGGGCGGATAACCCAAGGATCATGCCAAGCCCAGGGAACTATGCACTGGTGGTGGATCCAACTTTGGTTGGACCCAAGCTGAACGTGAAATTTAGCCGAGTCTTGGTCGACAATGGCAGTGCCATAAACATCATGTATCGGGACACAATGATCAAGTTGGGTATTTCGCCGAATCAGTTGCAACAGAGCAGCTGTACTTTCCATGGCATAGTACCCGGGGTATCTTGTTCCCCCATGGGTAAGATCTGGGTAGATGTGTTGTTCGGTACCAGGGACAATCACAGGCTTGAGAGTCTCGAGTTCGAGGTGGTGGATTTGGAAAGCCCATACCATGCTCTGCTTGGCAGGCCAGCATTAGCCAAGTTCATGATATCTACTCATGTGGCCTACCTCAAGATGAAAATGCCTGGCCCGAATGGTGTTATCACCGTTGCGGGAGACTACAAGAAGGCCATACAGTGTGCTACAGTTGGTTCTAACTTAGCTGAATCACTGGTGATACAAGCTGAAAAGAGCAAGATGCACGAGGTGGTGGCAATGGCGAAGTCAGCTCAGCTCGGCGTGCTGGCCATGACTAATCCGGATGCGGGTGCAACATTTGAGGTGCCCAAGGAGACGAAGAAGATCCCCATTGACCCGGAGAACCCGGAGCGCTTGGCCATCATTGGTGCCGGGCTGGGTGAGAAATAGGAAAGCGCGCTCTGTCACTTCCTCCGTGAGAATCGGGATATCTTTGCATGGTCAGCTAAGGACCTGCCTGGTGTTCCGAGGGAGTTGGCAGAGCATTCTTTGTTTGTCAGGCCGGATGTGAAACCGGTTAGGCAACCGACTCGGCGGCTTTCAGATGATCGAAGAAAGGTGGTGCTCGATGAGCTGGCTAAGCTGCTGGCAGCCGGATTCATTATGGAGGTGTTGCATCCGGACTGGATATCTAATCCAGTTCTAGTAGAGAAGAAGAAGGACGAACCAGCTGTGGTCAAGGTGTGGCGCATGTGCATCGATTTCACCAACCTAAACAAGGCGTGTCCAAAGGATCCATTTCCTTTACCTCGGATTGATCAAGTGATCGATTCTACTGCTGGGTGTGAGTTGTTGTCTTTTATTGATGCGTACTCTGGTTTTCACCAGATACCACTGAACCCTAAAGATCAAATAAAGACTGCTTTTATTACCCCGTATGGGGCGTATTGCTATCGTGTCATGTGTTTCGGTTTGAGAAATGCTGGTGCAACTTATCAGAGATGTATGCAAAAGTGCTTGCATTCTCAAATGGGTAAAAATGTGCAGGTGTATGTGGATGACATTGTCATCAAAACAAAAGAAAAACGTACTCTCCTCGAGGATCTCGAGGAAACATTTGTGAACTTGAGAAAATATCGGTTAAAATTGAATCCGGACAAGTGCACCTTTGGTGTCCCAGCTGGAAAGTTGCTTGGTTTCCTTGTATCGAGCCGAGGTATTGAGGTGAATCCGGCTAAGATCCGAGCCATAGAAAGAATGAAATTGCCTAAATGTCTAAAAGATGTACAAAAATTCACCGGGTGTTTAGCCTCGTTGAGTCGGTTTGTGAGTCGGCTAGGAGAAAAGCCTTGCCCTTGTATCATTGATGAAAAGAGCACCGGGTTCACGTGGACCCCACAAGCAGATTCGGCTTTCAATGAATTAAAAAAGATGTTGTCCACTGCTCCAGTTTTGGCATCACCTTTGCCGAATGAGCCAATGTTGCTTTACATTGCGGCCACTAACCGGGTCGTAAGTGTGGTCATGTGGTAGAGAGAGAAGAGGGCAAATCGTGCAGAGGCCGGTGTACTATTTGAGTGAGGTGATCTCAACTTCGAAGCAAAATTATCCTCACTACCAAAAGATGACATATGGTGTGTACCTGGCGGTCAAGAAGTTGAAACACTACTTTCAAGAGCATCCGATTACAGTGGTGTGTGAAGCTCCAATTGCGGAGATCATTGGGTGCAAAGATGCAACTGGCCGAGTTGCCAAATGGGCGATAGAAGTGTCTCCTTACACACCGCATTATGAGAGAAGAGATGCTATCAAGTCTCAGGCTTTGCCGGATTTCCTTTGTGACTGGGCTGAGATGCAATATGAGCCACCTAAACCGGATTACAATTACTGGAGGTTGCACTTTGACGGTTCCAAATGCAAAATCGGGCTAGGTGCTGGAGTGGTGCTCACATCACCAAAACAGGATCAATTGCGATATGTATTGCAGATTCATTTCTCAGCGTCAAACAATGTAGCCGAGTATGAGGCACTGATCCATGGGCTTAATGTGGCTCGGGACATCGGCGTTCGCCGAATTGAATGTTTCGGTGATTCGGATTTGGTCGTACAGCAATCTTCTGGAAATTGGGATGCTCTTGATGCCAATATGGCACTGTATCGGTTTCATGTTCAGAAAATTTCGGGATTTTTTGAAGGCTGTGAATACAAGCATATACCTCGGCTGGAAAACCAAGCTGCAGATGTTCTGTCAAAACTCGGGTCGTCTAGGGAGGCAATCCCACCTGGAATATCCTTGAATCATCTAAGGGTGCCTTCAATCAAACCGTCGCCTGATTCCGAGTCGATTTTTATTCCCAAGCAAGAATCCGAAGCTATTCCTATGAATGTTGACGTTGAGTATATCGAGGAAGACCCGGGGACTGCATGCCCGGACTCGGGGACTCCTCACGCAGATTCGGAAAATGCTAACCGAGTCTTGGGAAAGAGGAGTAGAGATGATGATGCTAACCGGATTGTGGGGAATGGACAGAAGCTGATAGAAGAGATAATGGCGGCCAAACCTGTGGAAGAAAATGAGCACTTGTTCCCTTTGCATCCAGTACCAGAGTGGGCTGAAGAGATCATGAAGTTCATCGAGGAAGGAAGCTTGCCAAGCGATGAGACCAAGGCTAGGCGTGTCCAGAGGAGATCCAAGGCTTATACCATCATCAACAAGGAGTTATACAAAAGAAGTGTAACCGAGGTGTTGCAGCGCTGCGTGGAGCCAGCAGAGGGCAAGGAGATGCTCCTAGAGATACACCAAGGTGAATGTGGACATCATTGCAGTACAAGAGCCCTGGTGGCTAAAGTGTTCCGGCATGGATTTTATTGGCCCACTGCTCATGCAGATGCGGAGGACATAGTCCGCAGGTGTGAAGGATGCCAGAGATTTGCTAAGCAAACACACTTACCCGCATCGGCACTGAAGACAATTCCTATTACTTGGCCATTTGCGGTGTGGTGTTTGGATATGGTGGGAGATTTCAAGCCGGCTAGGGGCAACATGACACATATGCTGGTGATGGTGGATAAGTTCACCAAGTGGATAGAGGTGAAACCAATACGGAAAGTGGATGGCCGTTCGGCTGTAATCTTCTTGAAAGAAATCATTTTGAGATACGGATACCCTCATAGCATCATCTCGGATAACGGCACAAACTTTGCTGTCGGAGAGTTTGCCCGATTCTGCATGAATAAGGGGATCCGGTTAGACATAGCCTCAGTGGCACATCCAGAGTCCAATGGGCAAGTGGAAAGATCAAATGCTCTAGTGTTAGCCGGCATCAAGGCTCGTCTCATTGAACCATTGTTGAAAACTCCAGGGTGCTGGATAGATGAAATCCCATCAGTTCTATGGGGTCTAAGGACTACACCGAATCGGTCGACAGGCTATACGCCATTCTTTCTGGTGTATGGGGCAGAAGCTGTCCTACCCACTGACATAGAATATGATGCACCAAGGGTGGCAATGTACACTGAAACCGAGGCAAAGGAGGCCCGGGAAGATGCAGTGGATCTGCTAGAGGAAGCAAGAGAATTGGCCCTGTCTCGGACAGCAATATACCAGCAAAATCTCAGGCGTTATCATAGCCGAAAGATCAGTCCTCGAGTGTTTCATGAGGGTGATCTAGTGCTGAGGCTGGTGCAGCGCAGCAAAGGCCGACACAAATTGTCACCTCCATGGGAGGGACCATTCATTGTGAGCAAGGCTATGCACAATGATTCGTACTACCTTGTAGATGCACAGGAATCAAGGGAGGATGGCTTGGACAAACCCGGACAGGAAACCAAGCGACCTTGGAATGTAGCTCTGCTTCGACCCTTCTACTCTTAAAGGGCGCAATGTATGTATTTCAATTTATCATGAATGAAATCGCGGTAATCCGAGTCTGGACTCGGAGACTGCTTCGTCCTTATGCATGTGTTGTTTATTACTGTTTTGTTTTTTGCCGTTCGTGTGCCGAATCGCTTTGAACCTTGTTCTAAGCTTCAAGTAATGTATGTTGTGTTGTTGATCTCGTGACTCGACTGACAAACACCAAAATGGTAGTCAAGAGCAGAGATGAGGAATATGGGAAACATGAAAATGGACACGGGGACTCGGTCCAAAACCGATTCGGCACATGTCGTTTACTAACCCCTGTTATTTCTTTTTTCGTTTATGTTGAATGATTCTAAACCACAACTCGTGCGTTTCAAGTATTGTATGCTATGATTCCTATCTTGTGACTCGACTGTCAAAACACCCAAAGAGGTAGACAAGAGCAAAGATTTGGCCAAAGTAGTAAACAAGAAAACAAACTCGGGGACTCGGTTTGAGATGATCCAACATAAACCTTGTCCGGATCGCGTTAAGCATGATAAACATAGTCTCGAAAGAACTTAAAATAGTCTATTACATCTGCTCCCGGCATACCGGGGATTTAATGTTTTTGTTAAGTACTTCAGGGTGCAGCGGACTCGGTCGCGGCGGACTCGGTCATAGGAGTTTCGGTTGCAGGAACTCCTGTGGTAGGAGCTTCGGTTAACGGAGCTTCGGGGGCACGGGCTTCAGCCACGGGTGCTTCGGTTGAAGTGGACGCGGTTACGGGAGGTTCTGTTGCTGGAGCAGACTCAGAAGATGGTGGCACTTCGGAAGTAATCTTGACTGGAGAGCTTGAAGGATGGGCGGATTCGGGAATATCCGGATCAGGTGAAGCCTGTTTAGTGATCACAGTCAAGTTAGTGGCTGGAATCACACGAGACTCGGTTGGAGTTTGTTCGGTGAGCTTGGCCGAGTCGGAGGCTGGTACCTTGCTGGATTCTTCTTCTTCATCAGACCCGCCCTCAGAATCGGCGTATTCTTCAGCGGAGGCATCGTCCGATTCCTCTTCTTCAGTGTCTTCTCCATCCGAGTAGACTGGAGCCTCCAGATCAAGATGCTTGGTGCGTGCAAATTCGGCCATAAAGTTGGCGGCTTCTTCACGGATCTTGATCCGATTGGGATCTGAAGCCCATGAAGAACCCTCGCGAAAGGAGCGCACTTTGGCAAGATCAATCAGCTCATACCAAGACATGATGAATAACAAAGCTGCATCAGCACCAGCGCGGGCGGACGAAGACCTCCACTTCTGTAGCCGGGTCATGGCTTGGTCCAGGTCTCTGATCAGCTCCTCCACAGGCACAACTTGCCGCGCTTCAGGAAATAAGATCCGGTGAGCCTTGAGACTTGCATTGAGCAGACCAATATGGGAATCCTTCAAAGGAGCAATCCGAGCCTTGAGTGCTGTGATATGATCTTCGATGTCCCATGTCTCTGGTAATGGAGCCTCGGTTAATTTAGCTCTCTCAGCTCGGGCGTCTCTCACAGCCCTGGCGGCTTGAAACCGGATGCTGGTAAACTCTCCTACAAACAAATAAGCTAATACTGAGTTCAGCAAGAAGGAACACAAGCATATGTATCGGTTAAGGGCAGAAAGAAAAAAGGGATTCGGTGAACTTACGATCCATGTCATCATTAAGGCTAGCAAGTGCAGCAAGCCATTTCGCACTGGCCGCTTTGTGAGCACTAAGTTCTTCTTTAGCCGCTTTGACTTCGGCTTCAGATTCGGCTATGGTCGTTTGAATTTGCTGGTCCAGTTTGGCCCGCTTCTCAAGTCCGGCTTTGAAAGTATCCCGCTCCTTCTGGATATATCTTTTTCACGCTTCAGCGTATCCCGCTCTCCTTTAACCTTGTTCTTCACTTTTTCAACTCGGTCAAGCTCTCGCTGGAGCCGAGTCACTTCTGATTTTTCCTCGGATAAAGCACGCTTCTGCTCTTCCTCTTTGTTATTCATCTTGAGGACCAAGGCATCAAATGATTTTTGGAGCTTGTGGTACTGGTTGGCAAGCTGCTTAAAGAGGTCGCTGCGAGCGCCCGTGCTTTCCTGAAAGAAAGTAGATAGCGTCAAAAGAGACTCGGGGACTGATACCCGAGACAAGGTGGAGCCAAAACAAATCTCGGAGATTGGTCGAGACTGACCGAATCGGTTAAAAAGAAACCCGGGGACTGGGGGTCTCAGTTTTTTCAGTTAAGAAAAAGATCATGATCAAATTTTTTAAAAGATTCAAGCCGAATGACTTTCTTACTCGGAGGAGTATCAGTCGTTCGACCCGAATCTCGGGGACTGGGTGTATACTATTTGATCATGACGAACTAAAAGCAAGATTCGGCAAACTTACCTCGAAAACTTGGTGCGATGCAGTAAACGCAACCTTCACTGAATGAAGAGATTGCATCATTCGGCTAGGACCAGCAGGGTGCGGTGTTGCAGCGGAAAAGCCTGGTGCAAGGTCCACGGCGTTCCAGGCCTCAATAAAGTCATTGGCAGTACTGAGCTTAGGCTTGGCTTGGCCGGATTGAATGGCAGAGGAGGTAGCGGTGGTTTGCTTGACAGCAATCACTTGCTTATCCGGAGTGGAGGAAGTTGCGCCAAAGACAACTTGAGTCGGCTTGGGTTGCGGTGACGCACCAGAAGTCTGCTTCGGATGTGGCTCCTTATGCTGCTTCTCGGAAACTTGCTGTTGCTGTTGCTGTTTCTGCTTCTTTTTCTTCTGCTGCTCTTGGTTCAGTGCAGTTTGAGCTGCAGGAGCAGGGCGGGAATCAGGCTTAGGCGAGGACGTAGCCGATGTCTTGGCCTTTTCCTTCTCCAGCTCCTTGAGAGGACGTGGCCAACTTGAATCTCGGATTGGAGCCGAGGTTTCCTCACTCTCCAAGTCGATAACCGGCTCTGAGATGGGAGTCGGCTGGGGAATATTGGTAGTGGTGACACGCGTTGGTGAGGTGGCAGTTCGGTCAGGAAATTGGGTTTCCATGGCCGTATCCAGTGGAGGGATAGGAGAAGAGATGGATGAATGAGTCTGCGCGGTGATGAGGACATCACTGCATAAAGTAAAGCAAACGGTTAACTCGGATAGATATGACTCGGTTGATAGAGGAAGAAAGCAAATAAAGTTCGCTCAATGTTACCCCTTGGTGGTGGGCATCGGTTTGACGCGATTTGGCTTGTCGCCGGACTTCTTCCTTCTTTTTGTCTGTGGGGCATCTGTTTCGGGCGCCTCAGCGCGTTTCCGAGAGGCCTCTCCAGTATCTTGTTTGGCTGGAACACAAGGAGGTGGTTTCCATGAAATCGGAATAGCGTCGATGGGTTCTAAGATGCAGCAATCTTCATCTTCCTCGTCGGAAAGGTGGTGAATGTCTGATTGCTTACCCTTGCGGACTGGCTTGGCACGCGGAATTGGCAAGTAGTCATCCGAATCCGGATCCTCTTCGCCCTCGCGCGGCGGGCTGAGATCCGGTGTCCATGCCTTGGTGGAAAGATCTCCGTCTTCAATAAGTTGACGGTCAAACAGCTACAAAAAAGACAATGCGAATCCGGATCAGGCCAGGATTATTCGGATGAAGTAAGAGTGGATTCGGAGAGTGGTGAGCTAACCTGTGGAGGAAGTTTTTCCCGGTAGAATGGCTTTACACCCCACCGCCATTTATCCGACATCTCATTGGCAGCAATGGCGTTTACCCGTCTGAAGACGGAAGCTTTGTCAAGCTCGTGTTTGCTGATCCGGGTAGGATCTAGTGCGCCACGCGTGTGGCATATCTTGTGGTCACGCCTTTGAAGAGGGCTGACTCGGCGAGAGATGAAGGTCCGGACGAGGTCGTCAGACACCATACCCTTCTTCAAAAAATCCTCCAGAGTGGTATGCACTGTCTGAAGTTCAGCAATTGTTTCAGCCGGATTGTAACCGAAGTTCAGTTCGGCTGCGGGCGGCTCCATCCTGAATTCGGGCAGGTTAAGAGCGTCATGGCCCTCAGCGCTCTTTATGTAAAACCAGGTCCTTTGCCATTTCTTCACCGTGTCTAGGCCGGTGACTCGGGGAAAGGCGGATCCCTGCCTTGGCGTGATGCTAACCGAACCGCAAGCGGTCAGCTGTTTCGGCTTAGTACCTGGAATGGTGTGCTTGCGAAGGTGGAAGTACTTTGCCCATATATCCACACTAGGCCAGAGACCGAGATAGCCTTCGCAGAAGGAAGAGAAAGCTGATAAAGAGACAAAGGCGTTCGCCGGGAGGTGGTGAAGCTGCAGTCCGAAGAAGTCCAGAAAGGCCCGGAAGAAGTCACTGGCAGGTAACCCGAGCCCGCGCTCGAAATGCGCTATGAATACCACGCGTTCACCAGGTTCGGGCGCCGGTGCGAGTTCTTTTCCGGGTCGGCGGCAAATGGCTTGGGGCGGTATACGCCGGGTGGCTCGTAGCCATTCCAGATCGTTTTTGGTAACATCAGATCCTTCCCATCTGCCAGGGGGAAGTTTGGCCATAACCGAATTAGTCCTGCAGCAAAAAGGCGGATAACCGGGTCAGGAAATTCGGAATCCATGGGACCAAAGAAGAATCGGATGACATTAAAGCCGAATCAGATCTATGGTGACTCAGCTAATCCTATCCCGGGTAGGGTTAACCGGGTCCGGTGGAGAAGGTGAAGCGGTTGGAAGTCGCAAACATCTTTCCGCAAGTTTCTAGGGTTGGGAAGATCTACAGCGGTGGTAAAAAAGAAAGAAAATCACGGGTAAAAACATGGTTGAACTGCTCCAACGGGGACAAGTGTATCTAGGCCAGTCTATTGCGGAACTTGGACAGAAAATTTGCGGAGTGTGCTACGGCAGGAACACGGGCTTAGATACGCATCAATCTACCAAGAACAGGTGTGTGTATTCCGAGAGTATGAACTCGCCACGGTGGCTATGGCGAGAGGAGGAAGAACTTACAGTGCGAGTCGCTCGAAGGAGGAGTTCGACGGAGAAACGTCGGAGATGGGCGCGAGGCGCGGCTCCGATGGGGCTCTGGTACGCTGTGCGTCCCTGGCACGGCAACCTTGAATGGCGAGGTTGCGGCGGCGTCGATGGAGCGGGTTAGTGGGAGTTGAGAGGAAGAAGAAGGGGAAAAACCACCGCGCCCTCTTTATAGCCTCCAGCGATAACTGCCCCCCACTACCGCGCGGTTACCGGAGCACGATTAGATCCCTTGCGTCGCGGAACTCTGTGGCAGCTTGCTGTGGCCGTGTATTTCAAGCACACGTGGCCACGCCGCAGAATTGGAAGCGGTGGAGCGGATCCTATGTGCCGGTCAACGGAGAAAACGAGGAGACGTGGTCTTCTGGTCAAACACACTCAAGTACCCGGTGGATCCGGATAACGAGCTGACAACCCGGGTTATACGGCTTTGCACAGGCTTTTCCTGCCAAATGTCCCGGAAAATTCGGTGACAGCTAGAAGTGATCCGGTTAGTGATGTTGGTTTTGAATCTGGAACGGCCCTTCAGCCGAGGCTGTAGGACCATACCAGCTTCGGGGACTACTGTCGGGGGGCTGCCCCCGGGTAGGGCAAAGATGATGTGTTATGAACAGTTAAGGTCTAACCGGATCAAGGAAAGAAGAGCCGGCTAAGTTAGCCGGGTCACTTGGGCCGGATCTCAAGGCGATTCGGTCAGTCCTACTTCAAGCCAGTGAAAGAAAAGACCAAAGGGGATCCGGTGAGGTTTAACCGGATCCAGGAAAGAAGAGCCGGCTAAGTTATCCGGATCGGTCAGGAAGGACCCGGGTAGGGCAACTCGGATGATGCACAGGGCCAAGTAATGTCAGTAAAAGTCACGGGCACTGTAAGGTTGCTGACCGGGGCTCAGAAGACAGCAAGGTGCTGCCACAGGTTTTCCGGGTCACAAGCCCCTAGGCGCTGACTCGGCCTATTCGGGAAAGGGGCAGTGGCTAGGCTACTGTGGTCTACACTGCCTTAAGCTCAAAGAGGAAAGATAAGCCTGTGGTGAACAGAGGGTGAGCTGGGCTGAGTGACAGTGGCCAGTGTTTGTCCTGTTCTCCTTGTCCATGCCATTGTCCTCTGCGGCCAGGGGCAAAAGGGTAATTCGGTTACTGTATATAGGCAACACCACCTCCTCCTGTGGAGGGATCGACCATTGTGAGCATCATTTCCCCCCAAGCTTCATCTTCTACCTGGAGCTCTCTCCATTGTTCATCATACAGCTCAAGGAGCGCTTTGTACTTGTAAACACTTGAGATATAAGAGAGTAGGCTAGAGCTGCAGTAGGGGTGTTACCTCCACAAGAGGGCCCCGAAGCAGGGTACATCGTGGTGTTCTTCGCTGTTCTTGGTTTGCTTTGTTCTTCTTGTTTGGTCTTCATGCGTGCTTCGTAGGCACGCAAACCCTCCCCGGTTCCCCCAACGCCCAAGCGAGCCCACACTTAAGCCATACCCATGGCATCTGCCGTGACACCACCACGACACTGGGTTGGGAGAGACGAGCTCCGCCATTGACCCGGGCATCGGTAATGGCCAAACGTGTGAGGAAGACGTCGCTTGCAATCTACGAACACACGCGATCAGAAGGTGCCAAAGCAACCGTAAATTAACAACTCCGACGCTAACCAAAACCAAAGCCGCCTAAAACTATTCGAATTGCAAACGAAAGCGCTTTAATCGAACGTAGTCTCCTGCTTGGACTTTTGTAGGCTTTGACCTCGATTTTGTTCTCATCACACTGTCGAGGCCGGGGTCCCTGCATGCTTCTGCCTATTGATCCTTTCCTCCAAAGACTACACGCATCAAAGCTACTGGGAGAGTGAGTGAGTGTCACCCTGCCACCCTTTCCCTGGCATCTTCTGCTAATTAAGCACATTGCGTTCCACTGCTGAACATAAGCAAGGGTTTTGTCTCTTGGGAGCGCCGCACATAAGCATGTACAAGAAAAACAAAGGATACCGAGACAAAGTGTATGCTATGGAACTTTGCTATTTGCCCCACCAAAAAAAGGGCAACGTAAACTTTGCCACGAGCGAGTTGTCATTAAGATCTTCACAATCAATCCTGTGCCACGAAAAAAACATCTACTCCCTCAATTCACAATCATAAAATGTTTTTTTTCCAGAAATAGGTGTATCTAGATGCACTTCAGTGTGTAGTTTTGCTTATTTTAGTCCGTATATATTTCATATTGAAATCTCTAAAATATTTTATAACTCTGAATAGAGGGAGTGTTTATGAATGGGATTTAATTTTCAAGTTACTCAATTAGACAATACACGATATTCGACCCCCCCCCCCCCCGGAACCGCCTAGCCCTAGGTAAGAAAAAGGACAACCACGCCTGCAACGCCTCTCGTTCCTCCACCCTTCCCCTCCACTCGCCGCAGCCGGAGGCCACCGCCACAAAGGGCCGTACGACAACGGTGCCGGCGGGTCTTTCCCATGTAGGAGGTTCTCCTTTCTAGCAGCGGCAACGAGACGATCCCGCCGGTTTAGGCGGCATGGTGTTGCGGTTCTACCACTACGAGTTTGGCGTGACAACAACAACAGAAGAGGGCACAATCTCCACTACCCGGAGTTGCCTTGTATGGCTGATAACTCCGGGTTCGCCTCAGGACTATCTGGGCCTTGGCGACCCGTGAGACAAGATATTGACACAAACTTAGAGGAATAAATATGTTTTTCAAAAATCTCATCCGGAAAGATGACAAACAGGCTGTTTAAGAAAAATCCATAGCCAGAAACGCTACAGCATTGTGTCAAGGACATTCTACCGACGCACCATATAATTGAAAAATACATGAGAGGACCAATGCCTTGACCATTGTGCCCATGATGTGCGTTGATTGGCACTACATTTCCTGATCAAGCGCCTTTTCTGTCCCTCCTAGTCCTACTCTCTGTAAAAGGTCTCCTACTACTTGAAACCCTACTTAAGTACACCCATCTACAAGTAATAGCCAGAAAAACACTTGGACACATTCAAAGCAATTTCTTCACCTACCTATGTGCTGCTTCCCTCAACCTTTCCAACGACCCCCACAGATCATTCGTTTGTCATTACCTGCTTCCGCGGCATAATAAGTCCAATCACCATTTAGGGGCATAGGTAACTACATTAGAAGTTTGTTGGTGGGTCCTACATTGTTTTTGTAAACAAGCAAGAAGCAAAAGAAAATACTTAACAATATTGGTACGCAATAAAAGAGCCATGCAGCTTTTTTATGTTTTGTCCTGTGGTGGGGAGGAACAGACAACAAGTGACTAGTGAGGAAGATGAAGTGAGGAAAGATGGGAAACTGAAAAGGATAGGCATGCATGGAGCAAGAAGTGGGCACAGCACAGAGGCCACAGGGGGCAGTACTTTGGGGCTGTTTGGATGCCGCCAGGGCTAGCCCTGCCAATTTGCGGGCGTGCCAAATTTTTGACGAAGGAATCGGGCGCCCGCGTCTCGCCAAAAGATTGGCGTGAATTGAACTGGAAAGGGCAAAGGAGTGAGGGCACGCCAATTTATTGGCGTCCAACCAAACAGGCAACCAACGCTCAGTCAACGCCTATTTTTTGGCACGGCAGCTCAGGGCTCTAATCCAAACAGCCTCTTTGCTTTCTCCAAAATAAAATCTTGACCTACCAGAATGCTGTGTGCCTACATGTCAAGTACACAGGCTGTTTGGTTAATGCCCAGGGTTGCCTCGCCAAATCGAGGGTGCACCAAAATTTTGGTGAAGGATTCGCCCGCCTCAGCTTGGCCAGCGCGTGGGCGCAGAATCAGCCGTAACTACCAATTTTTTGGCATGGCTCTAGTTGCTGGGTTCGGATCCAAACGAAGGCCTATGGCAGCAGTCAACGCCAAATTTTTGGTTTGGTAACTATGGGCAACGATCCAAACAGCCTGCCTTATTCAGGGCAGGCCCCTACACGGCTACACCCCTATATCGAGGAAAAACGCAAAAGCTAATATTTGGTCAATACTAATTGTTAAAACATATGTTGTTCTACTGATCGAGTCTCTCAATAAGAAAAGGAAACAGTTAATATAATATACTAATAGCTTACTCCCTATATTTGTAGCTTATGTTTACAAGCAAAAAAAAATTGGACTGAATTCTATGTGATCTAATTAAGAAATTTTGGTGTAATCTGGTAGTAATTGTACACATGTGGCTGCCCCATCAAGACAAAATTTAAGAAATTAAAGTAGAAAATGTGAAAAAGGGAAAGCGGAGGTTTTAAAAGTAAAGAAGAGGGAAGGATGAGTACGTGGCAACAACCAAATACGAGGAAAAGAAAGAGAGAGCAAGTGCCAAAATGGTTTTTTCACTATTTTTTCAGATTTTAGTTGTAAAGCAAATGAAGGAGCAATGCTCGCTGCAGAGAGACCCACTTTATCTAGAACAATTTTTTGCATTCGATAATTTATATAATTTGTACGTATTCATGGTAAACATCTGCATAATAATATGATCTAACAAATATCTCCATAGATGTTTCTAGTGCATGATTAAATATGCATATTTATTGAAAATTTTAAAGAACAGTGATATTATTCTTTACTAATTTTTTCGTGCTCAGAATTATCTAGCAAGTCAAAATGTAAGAAAGTGTGTATGCCGGTACTTGATATTGGAACACCATTGTTTAGAGTAATCCCCAGTGAATATAAAATGGCGCCGATTCAAATATGTTTGCATACGTCAAATTTAATTATTTGATATGCTCTTATGCAATGTGCTTGTTATCATCTGATCTGATGTGTAAAAGTCTCCAGTCAGTTTATGAAATACAATATATTACACGGAATTAAACAGAAGAGGCCGTGTGACTAGGTGGCAAAAACAAAAGAGGAGGGAAAGGACAAGAGAACAAGTGCCGTAGTGGGATGCATGTTGCTAGAAGCCTAGCTAGGACTACGGTGGTCTGGCTTGCAAAAGAGTAGGAAACAGTGCTTAGATAAAAGAAATATTTCGAGTTGGCATGCACCAACGAACCTCTGGCCGGCACTGGAGCGGCAACGATAATATGAGATTCATTCAACTCTCACGCGCCCTGCTGCTACATGCAAAAAATAACAAAAGTCTCCCTATGCAATGCAATGCATGCATGCATGACGCCTTGTACTGGAGTAGATGAAACTACTCAGCCAAGCCCCAGGGCAGGGCCAGACTGCTTGTTGATGTGCACGCCAATGCCATGGACCATGCTTCCATCGCACCTATGTGTGGACACAGCACACTCATGGCTCTACGCCTCTACCTCCTCAGTCCCTCCACTAGGAAACAAAGTACATGGCCGAAGCCAGCATATTCTAGAGAGAAAGAGAGAGAGAATCCGATCAATTGCTATATGATTCAGATACAAGTGAATCATACTCCAAACACCGCCGGCCGACACACATTGTTTTTACCTAGGTATACATGTCTGAGTATGCCCATGTAGCTAGTCCAAACAAGAAGCAGAGGACAAGAGCAGCTGGTGGCAAACCAAATAGTCTCTTTGCTCTGCTTGTGGTTACCCAAGTCTTAACACACTGACTTGGGGTGTGCGTTGTAAACAGAGATCTAGTGGGATCTTGGACTAAATTTGGGTGATCAGCCAAACGTGTCATCGTCACACTCATAGACAATCTGATGATCGCAAACCACATGTCAAAGCAGGCAAGCAGTGACGGGGCACAGTATGCATGTCGTATGAGTTTGCCCATGTAAAAAGGTCTAAGAAGTCGTGACCCTGCCAAAGCCGCCAAAGCTCTCTCTGCAAAAGGGTAGACCTGCAACAACTGCATGGAACAAAATCATACACACAAGTCGCTCTCACGCGGAAAACAGGGGCTCTCCCCCCTACACTACACTACACTACACTACAGGACAAAGCACGTCAAGGACTAGCCCCATTGCTGACCGCTCAAGCGCAGAACGAACGAGTTCCGACCTCGTCCATCCTTATCCCCTGCTACCCGCTTCCCTCCATCTCCGGTGCCGTCGTGGTGTTGGGAGGCAGAGGGAAGCTCTAGATCTCGTCCGTGCGAGTAGTTTAGGTCTAGTTTTTGTAGGTTTCGGTGTCTTCGCCGGCGACATCGGGTCGGAGACGATGCGGCGGTGGTGAAGAATAATTGCTCCCCCTTCTTTCTCCGATCCAGCGACGTTCTCGCCGGGGAGGTTGTGGAGTTCTGTTCCTCCGTGCAGGTGGTTGGCAAGACGACGACGTCGACCGCGTGTGGTGGGGGTCCCGTCCTTCGAGCCGGTCATCTCCACACCGTCATCTTCCCTAGTGGCGGTGAAGGGCTCGTGAGGTGCTGTGATGGGGCTGCGAGTTTGGTGGTGGAAGAAGTTGGGGTGAGCGGAAGTCCGGCGAGCGGCTCCGGTGGCAGAGATGGAGTCGAGGTCGGAGAGAAGCGGGATGCTGTTTGTGTCCCGGCCGACGAGCTACAAAGACGAGGACGCCGTCGCTTCCGCGGGCGTCTAATCCAGAGGTTCAAGAAAGCAAATACTGCCATGGGTTCTCTCCGTGCCATGGTTTGGGCTTTGCTGTGCTGCTTCTGCGGCAGCGGAGCCTAGCGGCGTGCGGAATTGGGAGATGACCTCCAGGGACTTAGGTGTCTTTTCTTTCTTTTCGAGGTTGTTTCTGTAAAAATTGTTAGACTGGTAGGCTTCTACTGCCTTCCTGTTGTATTCGTGTTTTGTACTCAGTTTTATTATGGATGAATACAACATTGTCGCTTGTGCTAAAAAAAAGCGCAGAACGAACGAAATTTGGAGAGAACTATATAAGTATTTTACTGCTTCACCAAAACTTTCCCAGAATATAAATGATTTATTAGAATTTTTCATTTTTTCTAAACATTTTAATTTTTTTTAGGTTTGAATATGATTCGATCTAGTGCGTCGTATCTGACATGGAGGGCGGACAATGGGCCAAGAGCTATTAACCCTAGGCAGAAACGATGCACTTTGGGGTCATCCTGTTACGTGTCATATAGGAGGTGGAAAGAGCCTCCACCGTGGCGTACGTGGGCGGTATCGTACGGTCGGTGTACTACACCGTACCGTACGTACCTACGGTTGCATATTACATGTCTAACAACACCCCTTAATCTGAACTTCTACGAAGATTCAGATTACGTCTAAACTCATGAAGTTGTCTAACATGAATAGCTTTGGTGAATCCATCAACAATCTGATCCTTACTAGACACAAACCTAATGTCTAGCCTTTTGTTAGCTACTCTCTCACGAACAAAATGAAAATCAATCTCTATTGCCCCGTACGGATGTTCATATTGGAGCTAGATATTGGATATTCGGAACCCTCCCGTCCCGAATATCTGAAATTGAACTGTTTAGATGTACTCGATATTGAACGAGGTATTCGCACACGATATCAAGGGAGGGTTCGCTAGTGAAAAAATCGGGCCAGCGAATGTCGAGCCCAACCGCTCGACATCGTGCGATATTCGCCTCCCGTCCTCGTCTCGTCCCCAACTCGATCCATCCTCGTCTCGCCCCCAACACCCCCAACTCCCTCCGTCCTCGTCGAGACCAAGCAGCGGCGGCGGCACATCAGGTTGGCCGCTCCCGCCCCGCCTCCTCCTTCCCGGCGCGGATTTGTGCGCCCCTCCTCTCCTCCTACTTCCTGTCGCCCCTCCTCTGCTCCTCCTTCCCGTCGCCCCCCTCCTGTCTCATCTCCTTTTTTGGCTTGCAGGGATGGATTTCTTGGAGGTGCTCCGGTGGCCGGCGTACGCGATTCCGGCACTGCTGCTTCCCTGCTGAGGTAAGGATCGGTAGTTATCCTTCCCTTCCTGCACCAGCCCCTCCACTCGTTGATGTATTGTCAATTTGTCATCTGAAATTGTAGTGCTGAAATTGTTGTAGTAATGAAATTTGTTTGGATGCGCTCTGTATTGTTGTGCTGGAAGTTGTGTGGATGCTTTGTTGCTAGTGTGATGATTGTGCTGAAATTTGTTTGGACACTTTGTTTGGATGATTGTAGTGCTGAATTTTCGTAGTGCTAGTTGCTATATAGTGTTTGTGTGATATCTCTCCTGAATGTGTCGGCCCATCAAAGAAGCCACGTATGGGTGAAGCAATTATGTGCATGCTTGGAGATATGAAGACGTCTTGGAGTGATGCAATGAAGTCGACGGAGCCATTACAGGCGCACCAGATTACTCCTCCTTCTGTGATAATTGCTGCACTTGGTGACATACCAGACTTGTCTCGATCTGACAAACTGCGAGCTTATGGGAAGCTAATCCTTAGCGAGCATTTATTTCATGCACTTATGGAGCTCCCGTGGATTTTAGGAAGGAATGGCTGCTGATGTTGCCTTGAGGGCTTGTCATTTGTGATTGCTATGTAAGAACATGACATATTGCGTATGAGACTTTGTACCTTGTTTGTTTGAGACTTCATTAAAATGGTCGTTTATGATGGATTATGCATTGAATTTGATATAATGTTGTTCTTAAAATATTGGAGAATTTTATGTATTTGTCTGTACCATAATATGTGGCTGTTTTGCACATTTTGGCATGAAAATGATCAATGTCTCGAAAAACTGCTTTTATAACATCCAAACAACATTTGACATTCAAACTCAATATCTTGTCTAGGTCCGAATATCTAACACATCCAAATAGAAAATATTGACATTCAATCTCAATATCAATATCCTGGGTATTGGACATTGAGCCCAATATAATGTCTAGCCTCTCAATATGAACATCCGAACGGAGCATATGTGTTTTGTGCGAGCATGGAAGACTTGATTTCAGATAAATATGTAGCACCCAAGTTATCACACCATAGGCATGGTCTTTGCTGAAGTGAAACTCCAAGCTCACCAAGTAAAGCTTCGACCCATATCAACTCTGCAGTGGCATTAGCAAGAGATTTGTACTCAGCCTCAGTACTAGATCGTGAAACAGTAGCCTGTCTTCTAGCACTCCATTATATCAAGTTTGGACCAATAAACACAGCAAAACCACCCGTGGAGCGTCTGTCATCTAGGCAACCTGCCCAATCTGCATCAGAAAAGGCACTCAAGAGAGTAGATGGTGATAGTTGGAAAGTTATGCCGAGACCAATTGTCCCCTGAACATATGTGAATATTTTTTTATTGCAGTCCAATGTGAAGATGTAGGAGCATGTAAATATTGGCAAACCTTATTCACAGCAAGCGATAAATCTGGGCGTGTCAAGGTAAGGTACTGAAGTGCACCAACAATGCTGCGATAATTTGTACCATCTTCCGGACCAAGTGGCTCTCCATTAGCTAGAGAGAGAGGTTCGGTAGATGACAAAGGAGTAGGAGCAGGTTTGCATTGAAACATACCAACTGTGCTGAGCAAATCTGTAGCATACTTTTCTTGTGTCAAAACAAGACCATCCTGAATTTTCTTCACTTCAATACCCAGAAAATAATGTAGATCACCAAGGTCCTTGATAGCAAAGTTATCATTAATATCTCGAAGAAGAGCTGAAATTGCTTGATCCTAGGAGCTTGTAACTATAATGTCATCAACGTAAATCAGCACAAAAATAGTTATATCAGTTTTCTGATAGAGAAACAGAGATGTATCAGCTTTGGATGGTGTAAAACCAAGATCATGCAATTTGGAACTAAGGCGAGAGAACCATGCTCGGGGGGCTTGTTTCAAACCATATAAAGCTTTGTCAAGTTTGCAAATATAGCTTGGAAACTTAGGATCTTCAAAACCAGGGGTTTATTTTCTGCCTACGATCCCCTTCAGTTGTTTAATATAGACTTGCTCTTTCAGAACACCATGTAAAAACGTGTTCTTGACATCTAGCTGCCGCAAACTCCACCCTCGTGATACTGAAATGGCTAAAATTGTTCTGATGGTAGCTGCTTAACAACAAAACTAAAGGTGTCTTCATAATCAATTTCATACCTTTGCTTGAATCCTTTTGCAACAAGGCGAGCTTTGTATCTATCAATTGTACCATCTGCATGTTTTTAATACGATATACCCACTTACAGTCAATAAGATTTCTGTTTGAGCTAGGTGGAACAAGATGTCATGTTTTATTCTGAAGCAAAGCATCATACTCCTCCTCCATTGCTTTGCGTTGATTCTAATCATCAAGAGCATCCGAGAGAGAACGTGGTTCACCTATGGAGGTAAGCATAGCATAGCGTAGCGTACTGTTCCATCTTTGAAAATTCTGGGATTTCGTATACCTTTTGAAGCCTTGTGCGAACTCTAGGTGGTGAAGACTGAGCAGCATCACCAGCTACACCAGAGGTGGGAGCAGAAGATTGATACGTCTCAAACGTATCTATAATTTTTGATGTTCCATGCATGTTTTATACCAATTGCTACATGTTTTATATACACTTCATATAATTTTTATGCATTTTCTGGGACTAACCTATTAACAAGATGCCACAGTGACAGTTCATGTTTTCTGCTGTCTTTTTGTTTCAGAAAAGCTAGTCAGGAAATATTCTCAGAATTGGACGAAAATCAACGAGGTGGAGTTTTACACCAACACGAAGACGAAGTCCGAAGGGCGAACGAAGAGGCGCCCCGGGGGCCCAGACGCCACCTCGGCGCGGACCTACCTAGAGACGCACCGAGGGGTTGTGTGGCGCCCTCGGGTGCCTCCTCGCGCCGCCCGTTCGCCTATATATTCTCCTCCTCCCGAAAACCCTAAGCACCCGAGCATTATTCCACGAAAAGTTCCGTCGCCGCCGCCGTCATCAACCCTAGTCCGGGAGGGTTCTGAAGCTCTTACCGACACCCTGCCAGAGGAGAAGATCATCGCCGGAGGGCTCTACACCACCATGCCCGCCTCCGGACAGATGCGTGAGTAGTTCATTCTTGGACTACGGGTCCATAGCAGTGCTAGATGGTTGTCTCTCCACTTTGTGATATCATGTTTAGATCTTGTGAGCTGCCTAACATGATCAAGATCATCTTATTGTAATGCTACATGTTGTGTTTGCTGGGATCCGATGAATTGTGAAGTTATGATCAAGTTGTTTATCTATTTATCTACTGTTTTATTTATGTTCTTGCATGCTCTCCGATGCTAGTAGATGCTTTGACCAAGTAGATGCTAGTGTCTTCAAGAGGGAATATTTATGCTAGATAGTGGGTTCATTCCTCCAGTAATCTGGGGTCGAGTGACAGAAACGACTAAGGTTGTGGATGTGCTGTTGCCACTAGGGAGAAAATAACTTTGCTTTGCTTATATCGTTGCTTATGTGTCTCATGCATTGTTTACATTACACACCATGCTTAACGCAATTATCTGTTGCTTGCAATTTAATACTCGCGAGAGACACGGATGTTATCTCGGGAGTGGATTATTAGTCATAGATGCAGCTGGCAAGCGGTCTATGTAAAATGTTGTAATGCCCAATAAATACTACGTTGAACATCTTGTCATAATATGCATTGTCATGCGTTTGCCATTTGTCAATCGCTCAGCTGTAATTGGTTTACCCAACACGCATGCTATCTTTTATGGAGAGACACCACTAGTGAACTGTGGACCCCGGTCCATTCTTTTACACTGATAAAACCTCCGTTTCCACCACGCTCTATAATCAATTGTTCGCAGTTCCTTTTTGCATTTATATTTATTCTCCACACCATAAGTTTAATCCTTTGTATTCAGGAAGTGATGGCGTGTAGTTGACGGGAAAAATATTCTGCAGGAAGCTTCGTATCTTCCCCTGCTACAGCGCCAGTAAGCACTCTTGATGGCCCTTCACGTAGTTACCTTCGTGACAAGTAAATGGGTTAGGTTGAGACTCCAATTGCAGAGTGTGTAGTAAGTGGAAGACGTATTTTCCCCACGAGGGTGACTCGCGGGTTTAATATCGAACTCTCGGGGAATCAGTAGTGAAGATTTATCTTTCCTATCTTCTTTTGGTTACCTACAAAACAAAGTAAATGGTTTGATCCTCAACCTCACCTAGTGGTTGTCAAGGCACAAGGTGTGAGAATGATATCAAGATAATATGCAATGCAAACAAGAAATAAATATGCAATGGTGGTAAATAAATATGCAAGATGGTGGTAGCAATGATAAATGATATTTTTGGGTTTTATATGATGAATGCAAGATGTAAAAGTGTTTTTGTTTTTCGGATTTTTAAATGGCAGAAAATGGAAAAGTGGTAAAAGTGGTTGGAAAGGTGTTTCTTATGATTAAAAATGGACCGGGGTTCATGGTTTCACAAATGCACTCTCTCTTTAATAAAGTGGTAGACAATGGAACACTAGAGTTGACATATGAGATTGCAACACAACAGTTTAATGACAAGTTATAATTATATGGGCATCACGTCCTAACATAGAGACCTTTTGGTTATTAGTCTCTCTTATACTCCACCAAGATGCGAACTAAATCATAACACCTCAGTAATTAAGATAACTCAGAGTATAGCAATAAGTATCATGACATGAAGTTAAAATAAGAACATGCTAGATCTAGTCATGGAGTAGTGGCAATGGTCACACCCACATCTCCGGTAGCATGGTATTTCTTTTTATCCCTAGTGAGGCAACAAAGTAAGGTAAAGATACCCAAGTGGATCGCAGAACTTTCTCTCACGTTCACTGCACTAGCCACCCCCCGTTACTCCAACTAATGCACACGTTCCCCCTCACACGCTCTCATAAACATGCTTGATCATGACAAGTAAATAAGAACGGGGTACATAATATGCATCTACTTTCATAACTGAAACAAAACCATTGCAATCTCAAACATATATTAACTCATAAAAAGATCCACCACAAAGGTATTACATAGATGACCGTAATCATGTTCAGCAGCTCATACGGTACTAATTAGTGAAGCTCGAGAGAGAGAGAGAGATACATAAGTTACTTCCACAAACCCATAGTCCAGAGGTGGACTACTCCCTCTTCATCATGGAGACGGTGGAGAAGTCGTTGGAGAAGATGGAGACCACGCCGGCAGCGCCCCGCCGGAGTTTTCCCCCTCCAATCTGCAGCTCAGGTCTCTGTTTCGGTGTTTCTGCGGCGCTCCTTCCAGAGAACGTCGGGGGGATATTTTTATAGGCGGTTTTAGGTCAAAACGAGTCGGTGGAGGAAAGATCGACGGCAACGGAGCTCCGAGGCCAAGAGGGGGGGGGGTCCCACGCGGTGTTTGCTTCCTTCGCTCCCACGCTTTGTTCCTTCCAAAAACTGATGCTCGTAAATTTCCAGGTCATTTGGACGTCGTTTGGGTCCCTGAAACATTAAAATATAGAAATAGGGTTTTCTGCCTGCGCAGGGTTAATTCCATAAAAAATAGGAAACATATCAAATATTCCCAAAATCATTATAAAACAGTGATATAACCCTTATATGATGCAAATATGACTGGAATATAAGTAAAAATAATGCAAAGTTCATGTATGCATTTTACATGCATCAACATCCCCAAGCTTAACCTATACTCGTCCTCGAGTATGAAGGTGATAAAACTAACATGGACTTTGCAATTTAATACTATCAATGGATATCAAAGATGATTACTATTGCTACATAGAGTCAAATGATTCATTCTTAAAAGGAGTAGCAATATGCAAGATAGTTTATGAAGTGATATCAAGTATTCAATGCAAGGATGTTCAATGATAATTCACAAAGTGTAACATAAGAGAAGAAGTACTATGGACCACATGTATGCATAATAATAAGTAAGAACATCCTAATGGTCATAGAGTATTGATTAAATATATAAACATTTAAATATATATATGAGTAGAGGTAAAGCATGAATAAATTTCATCTAACTTCTGAACTTCTCTACTTAAGTCAATGATTGTAATATGGTAATCCTTGGTGTCAAGCTCTCATTCCCCTATCATAGCATCTTGAATGATTAAGTTTAAAGTGAAAGCAATACGAGTAGTGTGCTTGACAAAGTACAGGTTGAAAGTCTCATGCCCCTTGAATACAAGTACCTACTCCATGTGTTACTCAACTTGGAAAACAAAGCAAGTTCAAGTTAAATATCATTGTAAGTAATAATAGTATCATTAAGAGCGTCAACTGGGGTACCTCTTGTCCCAGGATATGGAACAAGCCCATATCAAAATGACAAGACAAACAAACACAATGAACAATCTCAACACCCTTTTTATTTACCATTGGATAGCTTTTTATTGTAAGGTGTATCACAGAAGGTTCACCATAGCATGTAAGTAAATTTCCACCATGAATGATGCATGGCTTAGATTAGCGGCCCAGGCGTCTCTCTAACCATTTATACAAACTCATTTAAACTCACTTCATTTCCCATTTATTTCACCCATGGTAAGCATCCATAAACAAAAGTACATGATATCAACTAAATGAGATGAGTGCAATGTTGAAAGCTTGCCATGTGACAGCACATATGAGCTAACTCTCAACCAAAGACATTTGTCAAGTCCACAACATCATAATTTTAATCACAATGGGTCATATTTTATTTATGCAATGAAAGTAAAGTGTGCATCAAGTTCGAGAGAGCTATATAACCAACTTTTCCCACAACAATTAACAACATAAGCATTTTCATTCAGAGGTATAGATAACACAAATATCATGATAAACATACTCGGAATAGCATAAAGCTAATAGGTAGATATGGTGGACTCACTGGAAAAACTTTGGTTGAAGGTGTTGGAAACAAGTTTTTGCTTGTTGGAATTTTTGGGCTAGCAAGAGGGAGAAAGTTGACCATCTAAATGCATGCATGAGTGTCCATAGAACTAACTAATCCATGTTAAAACAAGGTAGAATAACATTTAGCATCAAAACATGAATAAAAGATAGCTCTTGATAAAATATTTGCAAATTATTACTCATTAACAAGCTCATGAATCATGCAATTATATGTATCTTTTAAAATTAACTCAACATCCCTTTTCCCAATCTTATAATAGCATCCAACATAATTCAACCCAAATTTCCAGTAGCTCTCTCATATATAAATGATAGTGTGGTGGTCTCACAAAATAAAAATCTAACCTAAACAAACAAAAAGACGCTCCAAGTTTATGCGATAAAGTGTTTCGATCGAAAAACAGAAGTTAGACGTGTGCGAGAAGGTCCAGTGGGGTTGTCTTCACATCCCCAAGCTTATGGTCTTCACCATCCTTGGATAGCTCTTGGTGCATCTCCTCTAATCCCTGTGAAAAAACTTCAAAACACCGTTTCTCCCATTTCTTTTTCTGTGGGGCACATTAGTAGTGATAAACAAATAGATTTCTTGCTGCATATAATCCTTAACAAAAATTCATATGAATGTCCAGAAAGTGTATAATGTTGTATGCCTACTCATAAACTCAATTGGATCAAAAAGATTCATGTTAAAAGTTCTAAGCATGCATCAAACAAAATGGGACAGAATCTGTCCAGAAAAACAGCAGCAGCTAAACGTATTTTTCTACCCTACTTAACTTTGTCGGAAAATTCCGAAAAAATTCATGCATACAGAGGATGAAAAGTTGCTGCTACAGTTTAAATATGAGCTCATTCGGAGTTACAGAATAAGAATTAAAAATCATACCGTGCACAGATTCGTGCAGGAATAATATCTCCGAACGCTATAAGCAACTTCTTCATACCAAAATGAGTAAAACTTGGCACTTTATTAAAAATTCCAGAAACTAAACTAAAACTAAGTCTCTTGTTACAGCAAGAGGACACAAAGAAAATCACAAATAAAAACAACCGGGTTGCCTCCCGTAAAGCGCTTTCTTTATAGCCATATAGCTAGGCTTCTTACTTGATGTTTATTGTGGACGAAGCTCATGAGGGAGCTTGAATGATGTGCCCTCTTCCTTGGGAAGTGTTCCATGCACTTCTTGTGTGGAAACTGAAACTTCACATTCCCTTCTTTTGAATCAATGATAGCACCTGTAGTACGAAGAAAAGGTCTTCCAAGAATAATTGGACTAGAGGTTTTATTCCCCATATCCATGATTAGAAAATCAACAGGCACAAATGTCATATGTAACTCTACCAAAACATCACTTACTTTTCCTAAAGCATGTTTAATGGAATCATCAGCAAGTGCAAGTTCAATAGAGCATTTTTCAAGATTTTTCAATTCAAGTACTTCATATAGTTCTTTAGATAAAACAGAGACACTAGATCCTAGATCAAGTATAGCATGGTGTGTCTCTTTTCCAATGGTTACTAGGACTTTGGGAATCCATACATCCCCAAGCTTAGGTGGTATCATAGCCTCTTGGTTGTACCTAGCAATCTTTTCTTTCAAGACATGATTAGCAATATAAGAACCAAAACCAGCTTGGTTAACATTAATAGAAGGATCACTTGCAAATTTTTGTAAGATAGATATTAATTCATGCAAGCTACAATTCTCTAAGTCAAGCAATGGTTCCTTTACTTCACTAAGCATTTTAACTTCTTCAACTTTCTTTTCCCTATTATATAGGTTAAATATTTCATAACGGTCATCAAACACATCTTCAGGTACTTGGGCTTTTTCTAAACTTTCTTTAATTCTTACTTCCAAAAGCAAGCCATCAAGTAAATAGTGAGTGTCAGTAGCAGCAGTATTCATAAAAGAATCCTCACATTCATTATCCAAAAAGACTTTAGAGGTTTCAGACAATCCTCTATAAAACACATGCATGAGCATCCAATCCCTAAGACCATGTTCCATTCCAAAAGCTATACCTCTAAATCTTTCCCATGTTTTCACTAGAGGTTCATCCTCTTCTTGTTTAAAGGTGATAATTATTTGTCTAAGATTACAAACCTTTTCAATGGAACAAAATCTTTCAATGAATGCAGCTTTTAAATTAAACCAAGTGCTAAAATTTCCAGGTGGCCATCTCAATATCCAATCTAAGGCTTTTCCACCTAGGGAGTAAGGAAAAAGCTTAATTTTAATATTAGCATGGCTCAAATTTAACATTTTGCACCTTTCATTAAACTTCTTAAGATGAGGTATGGGATCTTCTTTTGGTTTCCCATAAAAACGGTATTCATAAATTGCTTTCATGATATTAGGATCTACCTCACATTTCTCAACAGGGATATTCATATCTTGAGGAAAGTTCTTAACACTAAATGGCCAGAAGGTTCTCTTTTCCATTATGCAAGTTTTTATGTGTTTTTTAATTTTTTATGCAAAACTGAAAATAAATATGCAAGACAATGACAAAACAAGATAAATTGCTTTGAAGGTAAAGATGGATAAGATGATGCTCACGTAGGTGCAACCTCCCCAAGCTTAGGTGTTAGCACAAGTTGGTGATGAAGTTGACTTGGTGAGATATCCTTGGATAAACCTTTCAGCAATGATTCCCCGGCAACGGCGCCAGAAAACAGTCTTGATGGCGTGTAGTTGACGGGAAAAATATTCTGCAGGAAGCTTCGTATCTTCCCCTGCTACGGCGCCAGTAAGCACTCTTGATGGCCCTTCACGTAGTTACCTGCGTGAAAAGTAAATGGGTTAGGTTGAGACACCAAGTGCAGAGTGTAGTAAGTGGAAGACGTGTTTTCCCCACGAGGGTGACTCGAGGGTTTAATATCGAACTCTCGGGGAATCAGTAGTGAAGATTTATCTTTCCTATCCTTCTTTTGGTTACCTACAAAACAAAGTAAATGTTTTGGTCCTCAACCTCACCTAGTGGTTGTCAGCACAAGGTGTGAGAATGATATCAAGATAATATGCAATGCAAACAAGAAATAAATATGCAATGGTGGTAAATAAATATGCAAGGATGGTGGTAGCAATGATAAATGATATTTTTGGGTTTTATATGATGAATGCAAGATGTAAAAGTTTTTTGTATTTTCGGATTTTTAAATGGCAGAAAATGGAAAAGTGGTAAAAGTGGTTGGAAAGGTGTTTCTTATGATTAAAAATGGACCGGGGTTCATGGTTTCACAAATGCACTCTCTCTTTAATAAAGTGGTAGACAATGGAACACTAGAGTTGACATATGAGATTGCAACACAACAGTTTAATGACAAGTTATAATTATATGGGCATCACGTCCTAACATAGAGACCTTTTGGTTATTAGTCTCTCTTATACTCCACCAAGATGCGAACTAAATCATAACACCTAAGTAATTAAGATAACTCAGAGTATAGCAATAAGTATCATGACATGAAGTTAAAATAAGAACATGCTAGATCTAGTCATGGAGTAGTGGCAATGGTCACACCCACATCTCCGGTAGCATGGTATTTCTCTTTGTCCCTAGTGAGGCAAAAAGTAAGGTAAAGATACCCAAGTGGATCGCAGAACTTTCTCTCACATTCACTGCACTAGCCACCCCCGGCTACTCCAACTAATGCACACGTTCCCCTCACACGCTCTCATAAATATGCTTGATCATAACAAGTAAATAAGAACGGGGTACATAATATGCATCTAATTTCATAACTGAAACAAAACCATTGCAATCTCAAACATATTAACTCATAAAAAGATCCACCACAAAGGATTACATAGATGACCGTAATTATGTTCAGCAGTTCATACGGTACTAATTAGTGAAGCTCGAGAGAGAGAGAGAGATACATAAGTTACTTCCACAAACCCATAGTCCAGAGGTGGACTACTCCCTCTTCATCATGGAGACGGTGGAGAAGTCGTTGGAGAAGATGGAGACCATGCCGACAGCGCCCCGCCGGAGTTTTCCCCCTCCAATCTGCAGCTCCAGGTCTCTGTTTCAGTGTTTCTGTGTTTCTGCGGCGCTCCTTCCAGACAACGCCGGGGAACTATTTTTATAGGCTGTTTTAGGTCAAAACCGAGTCGGTGGAGGAAAGATCGACGGCAACGGAGCTCCGAGGGCCAAAAGGGGGGTCCCACGTGGCCCATGTACCTGGCCATGTGGGCCCACTCATCTGGGCCCTCGGGCCTCCGCTTGTTTGCTTCCTTCGCTCCCACGCTTTGTTCCTTCCAAAAACTGATGCTCGTAAATTTCCAGGTCATTTGGACGTCGTTTGGGTCCCTGAAACATTAAAATATAGAAATAGGGTTTTCTGCCTGCGCAGGGTTAATTCCATAAAAAATAGGAAACATATCAAATATTCCCAAAATCATTATAAAACAGTGATATAACCCTTATATGATGCAAATATGACTGGAATATAAGTAAAAATAATGCAAAGTTCATGTATGCATTTTACATGCGTCAGCAAGCCGGGGAGATTGACAACCTTCCGAGTTCATTGGGGCAAAGTACTTTGATTGTGTTGTGTGTAGGTCCACGTCAACAGCATTTCAACGGCGCTATTGTTGACACCGTGTTGAAACTCTTCCACCTCCTACCGGTTCGATAACCTTGGTATATTTCAAGGGAAAATTGTTGCTGCACTACTTCATACTTTCCTCTTGGGGTCTCCCAACGAACGTGTGTTTTCATGTCATCAAGCATATTTTCTGGCGCCGTTGCCGGAGAGGTAGAAGAGACTTCACAAGCTACCAACTCTCCCGTCAGCGCCATATGTTCTGGCGCCGTTGCGGGGGAGTTGGAAGCTACAACAAGGGGAGTTACACGCCACCAATCTCATTACTTTGTTTTTGTCTTGCTTGTTTTATTTTTATTTTATCTTGTTTGCACTAAAAATCAAAAACCACAAAAAAAAATCAGCAACTAGTATTTTTTATGTTCTTCTTGTTATTATGTCTAGTTCTTTATTTGCTATCTATGGTTAACTTCTTTGAAACTAGTTTGTATTGGCAAGGTGGGTTCTCGGAGGATCAACAAAAATATTATAAGTAATACCGCTTTTCACAAAAAGGGAAATATTTATGGGAACAAATAGATAAATTAAAAAGTCTTGCTAGAAACTTGTGCTCTACATATGATGAATCATGGTGCTTTAATGAATCATTTTGCTATAGGAGGCATAAACACCTCCCTTTCCGGTGCGATTATAATGATGATGATACCTTGGCTTCTTATGCCAAAGAAAACTATGACTTTGATAATCTTGAACAAATTGAAGAATTTGTTGTTTTTAAGAGTGTGATACGTCTCAAACGTATCTATAATTTTTGATGTTACATGCATGTTTTATACCAATTGCTACATGTTTTATATACACTTCATATCATCTTTATGCATTTTCTGGGACTAACCTATTAACAAGATGCCACAGTACCAGTTCATGTTTTCTGCTGTCTTTTTGTTTCAGAAAAGCTAGTCAGGAAATATTCTCGGAATTGGATGAAAATCAACGAGGTGGAGTTTTACACTGAAACAAAGACGAAGTCCGAAGGGCGAACGAAGAGGCACCCCAGGGGGCTCAGACGCCACCTCGCCGCGGCCCCACCTAGAGGCGCGCCGAGGGGTTGTGTGGCGCCGTGCCCCCTCACGTCATCCTTTCGCCTATATATTCTCCTCCTCCCGAAAACCCTAAACACTTGAGCATTATTCCATGAAAAGGTCCGTCGCCACCGCCGTCATCAACCCTAGTTCGGGAGGGTTCTGAAGCTCTTCCCGACACCCTGCCGGAGGAGAAGATCATCGCCGGAGGGCTCTACACCACCGTGCCCGCCTCCGGACAGATGCGTGAGTAGTTCATCCTTGGACTACGGGTCCATAGCAGTAGCTAGATGGTTGTCTCTTCACTTTGTGCTATCATGTTTAGATCTTGTGAGCTGCCTAACATGATCAAGATCATCTTATTGTAATGCTACATGTTGTGTTTGCTGGGATCCGATGAATTGTGAAGTTATGATCAAGTTGCTTCTCTTTTTATCTACTGTTTTATTTATGTTCTTGCATGCTCTCCGATGCTAGTAGATGATTTGGCCAAGTAGATGCTAGTGTCTTCAAGAGGGAGTATTTATGCTGGATAGTGGGTTCATGCCTCCAGTAATCTGGGCTCGAGCGACAGAAACGACTAAGGTTGTGGATGTGCTATTGCCACTAGGGAGAAAATAACTTTGCTTTGTTTATATGCGTTGTTTATATGTCTCATGCATTGTTTACATTACATACCATCCTTAATGCAATTATCCGTTGTTTGCAACTTAATACACGTGAGAGACACGGATGTTATCTCGGGAGTGGATTATTAGTCATAGATGCAGCTGGTAAGCGGTCTATGTAAAATGTTGTAATGCCCAATAAATACTACGTTGAACAACTTGTCATAATATGCATTGTCATGCGTTTGCCATTTATCAATTGCCCAGCTGTAATTTGTTTACCCAACATGCATACTATCTTTTATGGAGAGACACCACTAGTGAACTGTGGACCCCGGTCCATTCTTTTAATCTGATAAAACCACCATTTCCACCGCGCTCTACAATCACTTGTTCGCTGTTCCTTTTTGCATTTATATTTATTCTCCACACCATACGTTTAATCCTTTGTATTCAGCAAGCCGGGGAGATTGACAACCTTCATGTTTCGTTGGAGCAAAGTACTTTGATTGTGTTGTGTGTAGGTCCGCGTCAGCAACATTTCAACGGCGCTGTTGTTGACACCGTGTTGAAGCTCTTCCACCTCCTACTGGTTCGATAACCTTGGTAAATTTCATGGGAAAATTGCTGCTGCACTACTTCATACCTTCCTCTCTGGGTCTCCCAACGAACGTGTGTTTTCACGTCATCAAAGATCCTGCCCCTGCTCCACTAGCCGACAGCAGGTGGCGCCCACCACGGCCCCTGGCTGTAGCACGTGAGCGCCCACGGTGGCCCCTGGCTGGAGCGACAGGAATGTCTACGGTGGGCACGTGGCCAGGCGGCGGCGACGTGCGTGCGGGGGACGCGGAGCGAGAGGCAACCACACGCTCGGGGGAGGCGGAGCGACGCCTTGGGGACGGAGCGGTCGGGCCGACCGGGACCTGCTGGCGCGCGTCAGCGTCAGCCTCGACAGGATCCACCTCGGGATCGCTGGAGACAGGCGAATCATGAGCAGCCTCGGGATCGGAGGAAGCAGGCGAATCAACCTCGGATCCAGGGAAAGGTTCGTCATCTTCTGAATTTGGTACTTGGTCATCTATGGTCATTTCAGCATCATTTTGACCCAAATTTTCTGCAGCATCTTCAGCATTGGAAGGGCTATCATCTGAAACAGTAGAAACTACTGGAGAAACATTAGTGGCAACAGGTATTATAGGCTCGGTCATAGGATCATCAACAATTGCATCCCCATCATGTGATATCAGAGAGGAAGAATCATGTGGTAAAAGAAGAATTTATTGGCGAAGGCGTGAACCCGCATTATGATTTAAGGAAGCAAAGGGAAACACTTGCTCATCGAAAACGGCATCTCGTGACACATAAACACACCCCGGTCTTGGGATCAAGACATTTTACTCCTTTGTGAATAGGACTATAGCCCAAAAACACACATTGTGTGGATCGAAAGGAAAGCTTCCGTTTGTTATAAGGTCGGAGGTTGGGCCAGCAAGCACAGCCGGAAACTCTCAACGAGGCATAATTAGGCTTAGTTTCAAGGGGACGTTCAACAGGTGTGGAAAAATTGAGGATTTTGCTAGGGAGCATGTTTATGAGAAATGTAGCGGTAAGGAATGCTTCATCGCAAAATTTTAGAGGCATGGATGCATTGGCAAGAAGGGCAAGGCCAACTTCAACAATATGGCGATGTTTACGTTCGGCAGAACCATTTTGTTGATGAGCATGTGGACATGATACATGATGCGAAATGCCTACCTTTTGAAAGAAACCATGAAGTTTTTCATATTCACCTTCCCAATCAGTTTGCATGGTGACAATTTTTCTATTGAACTTGCGCTCTACAAGTTTTTGAAATTTGAGAAAAACTTGATAAACCTCAGAACGATTTTTGAGCAAATAGATCCATGTAAATTTACTGAAATCATCTATAAAGCTTACATAATATGAGTGTTTGCCAACAGAGATAGGGGCTGGACCCCATACATCAGAGAACACTTGTTCCAAGGGAACAGTGGAAACACTAGTGGAAATAGGGTATGGCAATTGGTGACTCTTAGCTAGTTGGCATGAGTCACATACATGAGCAATTATTTCTGGAGTAAAAGAAATATTATTCTTCCTAAGAACTTGCTGCACCCCAAATGAAGATGGATGCCCTAGACGACGATGCCATGTAGATGATGATGGCTTTATTGTGACAAAAGCATGCTCGGACGACCCGGTTGAGATAAGCACTAAGGGATAGAGACCATCACGACAGGGACCTTTAAACAGAGTTCTCCTTGTTGCCCGATCCTTTATGAAAAAGAAAAAACGGGTGAAACTCAAGAAATACATCATTATCTAGGGCAAGTTTATGAACAGATAAAAGGTTCTTGGATGCATTGGGAACATGTAAGACTTTGTTAAGATGCAAGGAATCATGTGGGGTGCAAATAGTTGTATGACCAATATGACTGATGTGCATACCGTTACCATCGGCAGTGTGGACTCGATCACGACCGTGATACTTCTCCTGGATTGAGAGCTTGTTCAGCTCCCCGGTGAGATTATGTGTGCAGCCGGAGACCACATTCTTCTCTTCCTCACGATCATCATCACACGACATTCTTCTCTTCCTCATGATCATCATCACTGTCGGAGCCGTCGTTCTTATAACGCCACCAGCAGTCGCTTGCTGGGTGGCCATGTATCTTGCAAATTTGACATGTGACGTCGACGAAGAGTGTAGGAGCACGGCCGTGTCGACCACGGCGGCGCCCGGCATCATCGAGCCATCCATCATTGTGGTGGCTGTCATCACGGCGCCGTCCACCATCATCATGGCGATCATAGCCATCGCGGCGATCATAGCCACGATCGTTGCCGCGATGGTCCATGCGGCAATCTCCTCCACGGTTGTCGCCACGGTGACCACGGTCACCGCGGTCACCACGATCGCCACGGGAGTCGCCACGGTGACCACGGTCATCAGTCCTGCCTCGATCTCCACGAGGCTGGTTGTCACGGCCACCATTGCCGTGACGGTCAGCAGCATTGGCGGACGAGATGACGGAGGTGTCCCGTCCTGACTCAGCAAGCATGTCGCGGCGAAGATCATAAGCACAAAGTTGACTAAAGAGGTCATCAATAGAGGTACGGGGGTTTCCGTTCACGGAGGAGACAAGGTCGTTGTAGCTTGCGTCGAGGCCGTTCAGCACGTAGCCGATCATCTCATCATCATCAAGTGGTTTGCCGGCAGCATCGAGCTCAGAGGAGAATCCCTTGAGCTTGGCGAAGAACTGCGCGGCAGACATGTCTCCCTTCTTGGTGTTGTTCAGTGCTCCTCTCAGGTGGTTGATGCGCGTCTGAGATGTGGTGGAGAACATGTTGGTGAGGACTGTCCACACCTCGGCGGCAGTCTGCAGATCGAGGACATGCGCCATGATTTCCGGCGACAACGAGTTCACAAGGAAACTCAGCACCGTCTGGTCCTTTGCAACCCACGCGATGTAGGCGGGGTTGTGGACTGTCTGCTTCTTCTTGTTTTCATCTTCAACCTCCAAAGTTTTCGACGGGGCGGGCTCGGAGCCATCGAGGAAGCCGAAGGCGTGAGCACCGCGGATGGTCGGGAGGACGAGGGTCTTCCAGAAGAGAAAGTTGGTCCTCGTCAGCTTGGTGGAGGGAGGTGCTCCGATTGGGCAGCTAAGGAAGACGCCATGGCAGTGCGGCAAGGATCGGTGTGGTGTAGTTTTTAGGGTTTTGGTCATGGTGTGGCGGCGGCAGGCAAAGGCGTGTCGCGGCTTTGGTTGTTGGTCTTGGATCTTGTATAGGTTGTGGCGGCGGCCGAAGGGAAGCTCGGCGGCGGCGACTGGTTGTAGATCGTGGCGGCGGCTAGGTTTGGAAGAGCATAGACTCTGATACCATATTAACCCTAGGCGGAAACGATGCCCTTTGGGGCCATCGTGTTACGTGTTATATAGGAGGTGGAAAGAGCCTCCACCGTGGCGTACATGGGCGGTATCGTATGGTCGGTGTACTACACCGTACCGTACGTACCTACGGTTGCATATTACATGTCTAACAAGAGCATCTCAACTGGCGGCCCCTAAATATGGTCCGGCACCACCCAAAGCGGACACCCTTTGGGTGGTGCCGGACAGGTGTCCGGCCATTTCTAGGTCACCTCTCCCACCGGCACCCCTAAATGGGATAAAAAACAAGCAATATGAAAAAGTTTAAATTTCCATTCAAGTTTCGTTATATTTTACAAGGTTTGAATGAAATTTAAACAAAGTCGGCCTCCTTGGCGCCCCTACTCTAACCTACTCCAAGTCGAGGCTATCACAGTCCACGGTGTCGTTGTCGTCGTCGACGTACACAAGCGTGGAGAGGAGGCTGTACGTGACGTGGATGCGGCATCCCTAGGCCCGGAGCGCGAAGTGGAAGCCCCACTGCTGCCGTTGCCGGAGGAAGCTTGTTGCTGCGCCGTCAGCTCAATGGTCTTAATGAAGCCTGGCGAGTCCTCCTCCAGCTCTGTCGCCGACGCAACCATCGCCCAGCATAAGCCAGGGTAGTCGCCGTCGTGCGATTCGTCGCGCAATGGCGACGACACGTGGTACCCCGCGGGCACCACCTCAACCGGGAGTGGCTCAGGACGGCGAACGTGCATGCGGCCGCGGAGAGGTGGCCTAGCATTGACGTCACGCCTCTGGTGACCGAAGTCGCGAATCACCGGGTCACGTCATGGCGCGTCACGGATGACGACGCCGCATCCACCTCCTCTGCGTGGTGGGGAGCGGCGCTCCTCCTTCACCCGGTGGCAGGTGTCTGCCCGCGCACTGGGAACGACGCGCCGCACCGTTGGCATCAGCCGAAACGGGATGTAGCTCCCAGTTTCAGCATGCGCCCGAGCAGTCGCAATGGCGTTGGCCACCGTGTGTTGTGTGGCATCCTACCAGAAGTGTCGGCCTCCGGCGTTGTACCGTGTCGGCCTTATCGCGCCGTCGTACCGTGCGAGCTCGGCATTGCGCTTGTTCCGGAACCGCTCGGTCTAGACGGCCCAGTTGTCGACGGCTTCTCGGGGAGGAGCCGCTGCGCCTCCGTCATCTCGTTCCGTCGCGTGAGGTCGGCGAGGTTGAAGACCTCAGGTGTATCATTCCTTTGATCCAAAGGCAGTTCATAGGAAAAAATCCTAAGGATTAGAATACTATCAAAATCTTATGAAATTCCTACGATCCAAATAGCCCTGAGTGCGGCAACAGGATCTTCTTCTTGGTAGTAGGAGCAACAAAATTCCTATGAGAACAAGTAGCATATATATATCTGATGCACAATGCATGCACAGTCACGCAGATTGGATGGGATGAGTCGTGCAGCAGATACATCAAGGCACTCGAGCTGGTTTATCTGAGCATTTACATCTACAGTACGTACGGGGACGGAGACAGACATTGAAAGCCATCATACGCAGAGTCCAAGTTGCTCATATGTATGTATTTCCCCTGGATTAATTGATGAACTAGCATTACAACTGGTCATCCGCAAGATGTGAACCACTAGCAAGACTCAATGATGGCGGCAGCAATGGAGAAACAGGTTCGAGCGCCTAGCTTGCCACCACCGTGCGTGTATCATGCACTTCATTAAATAACAAGTACACTGCATTAGCTGAGTATTGTAAATTTTGATAGTAGTATCTGTTGTTCATGAGAATGGGATGTGTTCTTAAATGTTGTGTTTGAATTTTGCAAACTATGTGGCTCTCATAGACATGATATGCTATAGACGATAGGCATGAAAAGGATGAACAAAAACAAGACTAACATACTCCAAAGAGTAGGTGGCACCAGATTTTAACATGGAAAACCCACTCCAAAGAGAAAGGTAAAAAACCATGTGCGGCAGTTAGAAGAAAATCACTATTTCATGAGAGGTTACAAACGCCCGGGATTTACGACGATTCGATTTATCACATACTTATAAGAGGTATTCATAACATGCATGAATTAGGTCGGTAACGATTCAAGCCTCCGGTGACGGGCCCGCTTCATTACGACAGAAGTTAGAGTTGTATTTGCATAGGCTTAATATAATATGAATTTGGGTCACTGTAAAACAATTTTATCGATAGAGTTAAAACAAGTGTATGCAAATAAAAAAGTTAACAGTGGCATATGAACGTATCATTAATCACCACAGTTATTTTGTCTGTCGCATACGTGGCCCAGCTCCGCATTGAATAGCAAGACAACCACATGGAAGGAGCGCCTGTTGCAGCCGTAGCTTTCAATAATCTGCTGGAAACATGGCAGGACATTCTTCTCCTGTGCATACAAACGCAAGCGCAAATGAATTAATTGATGAAACAAAAGAAGAATATATGTTTGGTTGGATTGAATAAATGTGGTAGGGTCAAATGCCATGGCACGTCACGCATCGCACACAGGCATTGCGTGTGTGAAAGCAAAGACGATGGATGGATGGAAGGGTGGTGGATTCGATCGAGTGTGGTCGTGGTGGAGGTGGAGCAGGATGATGAGCCTTGAATTGGGGGCACCGATCTGTCAATCCAAGTTCCACCATTGGTCTCCTCTTCTGACCTTGTGCTTTCATGCCTGCATGCTGAAGCTGTAAGGGCACCTCCAACGGCTCTCCGCATATGGACAGACTCTGTCCGTTTTTGTCCAAACGGACAAGAGGTATGCTCCAACGGTGCACCGCATACGGACAATTGTCCGGGGCGGACATATTTTTCCCCCAAAGCTGGCCCAAATTTGGTCCACGTTTGGGGTTGTCCGCTGTCCGGTTTTGTCCCTACCTGTCCATCTCTTGTGTCCGCTTGGCCCACTGGCATCCACACATCTCCGATTCTCCACCTACCAATCTTTCTCCCTCCTCTATCTCACCACCGCGAAGACGCCATCGCCGGCCCGATCCATCCCGTCGTCGTCGCCGGAGCAGCGCATCCAGCCACCACTTGACCGGCCGGTCGTCGCGTTGCGCATCCAGCCAGCTGGTGGTCAGGGAGGGCCGCGGCCGTCGGAGACGGCGCTGCTTGGGACGAGAAGGCGTGGCGGCCAACTCCCTGGATGCGTCGCGTCGCTCGCCGCCGCCGCCGGAGAGATCCCGCGAGGCGCTGGTCGGGACGGGAAGCTCGTTAGAGGTGAGCTTCCCCTGCCGTGACCTCGCTGGAGGGGCGTCGTGGCTGGAGTGCGGGCCGCGGTGCGACGAGCAGGAGGCGTTCGTGCCGCGGCCAGCTGCTGGAGAAGGCCGCCGACGAGTGCAGGCGGTGGTGCGTCCTTTCTCTCTCCTGTCTCTGGCCTCTCCAGATTGGAGGATGTCGTCCGCCGTTCAGGTCAACGTTGCCGGCCAGGACGACGACCAGGCTGCCGCCGGCCAGGACGGCGCCGCACAGGCAAAGGAAGCACGCGCAAGCACACGGTGAACTGCTCCAATCTTTACGTGGTTGTGCTACTTCTTCCTCTCTGTTCTTCTATGTCAAAATTCAATCGAACAGAAACAAGGAGCTTCGATGTATGCCCAATCCATTCAGCTTACGCAAAAATATTGCTAGCTAGCTGAGGCCCGTCGATTGAGTTGAGTTAGCTAGCTGAATTTGTGTTTTTCTCTATGCAATTTGCAAAAATATTTGATGTAACTTCATTCTCTCTTGTCCGGGGCAAAATTTGCGGACTGCCGTTGGGGTCAGTGGCCGGACAGTCCCGGACGGACACCCAAAATCCACCTCAAACGGACAAAATACGGACATATTGCATGTCCGTTTGCGGGTCACCGTTGGAGGTGCCCTAAGGATGTCTCCAACGGGCCCGACGGTCCGCACGCTTCCGTTTTTGTTCGTTTGGGCGAAAACCAATACCAATGCGTCGACGCAAATGGATCGATGTCCGTTTTTTTGTCCGCCGCGACCCAAACTCGGCATAAAATTGGGTCAGGTTTGCGTAAAAAACAGACACGCGCGGACATCTCCTGTGTCCTCCCCGTGTCAACTCCTGACCCGCGTGTCAGGCACTACAACGGCCACCTACCCGGTGGAACGGTGGAGCTCTTTAAATGTGCTCTGGCCGGCCAACCTCTACAGCACAAACCCTAGCTCTCCTCCCCGAGCCACGGCGGCCACCAAGTCCAACCACAGGTCCACGCGACGGAATGGATCCGCAGTCACCGCCGCAACATCTCGTGGACCAGGTCGAGCGAGCGCGTATAAGCGCGCGCGGGCGCCATCGCGGCAATTTTTCTCGTCTGATGGTGACGAGTCCGGCGTGGGCCGGCATGATTCCGCAGCCTCCTCGGCCGCAACTGCCGGATCAGGCGAGGCGGGCGCTGCAGGATGCCTACGACGACATCTACGACCCCGAGAAGGAAGCCTACATCGCCGGCGTCGCGGCGGGCACCGCGTCGCCCGAGCCGCCCATCGGCGTGGGCGGCATAGTCCACGGGTCCGCGGAGGAGGCGGCGGAGGCATGCCACATGCAGCTGAACGCGCAGCGGGCGGCTGCCTTCATGTCCGGAGCAAGCGCGTCGCGCAGCTGCGAGCGCGGGCCCGCAGCAAGGCGCAAACGGTAGCGCGATGCCCAGGCGGCCGTCGAAGCGGTGGCCAGAGGACGCAGCTCACAATGATGTCATACCCCCGCCGGCGGCGCCGCCTATTCGCGGCCAATTTTGTTAACAAGCCGACGGTGCTACATGTTTCGTAGCAAGTAATGAAGCAAGGAGGAGGCCCCGGCCATGGCGAAGGAAGAGCCAGCAAGTCCGTGTCCGAACGGGCTCGTGACTAGACGTTTCTCAAGGCCACGCAGCTCCTCGTTGATCTTCCCCTTGCCGGTCATGAGCTACCAAGATCCAGTGGTCGGTTATTAATTTTTTTTAGGTTTTAGTTTAGAATTTGGGTAGGGAGATAGATCTCCGTCGAACGTCCCGGGATCTCAAGGCCGCAGATTAGGTCCTTATTTATTTTAAATTTCCCAATGTAATTCTCAAATTCCCCAATGTAATCCTCAAATTACTATTATTAATAAAAGATATTTGGGGGGAAATTGTTGGCTGGACTGGATGCGTCGGCCAGTTGGGTGTAGTGAACAGGGAGGAGTGGATATGGGTCGGACTGTTGTCCGTTTGCCGACCAAAACAGACAAAAACACGATAAAACGCGCGTCCGCGTCGGCCCGTTGGAAACATCCTAACTAACTTAGATGAGATCGATGTAAATCATCCATCATACCTAGGTTACTCTGTTTGCTAGTAAGGGGGTACACGTAATGATTAGTGTGCATCTTTCCTTGCTCTCGGACTCACCGAAACAGTTGCGATGTGGTATAGGGTTCTTCCTGTTTAGAAAGCGAACGGGATGACGGGACAGAAGAAAACAGCAACACCCAACATCCGTACCTAGAGGAATCACCACCTCTAATGCGACCGGATTCTCGCATTCATATCTTCCGACACTTGCTAGGGAGTACTAATTAAATGCCACCGATTGATTGCGTTTGAGAGGATCCAAATCATGCACTGATAGAAAACAGATGCTCCAGTAGTAGACCGATACTGTCAAATCAGCTTATATTTTCTAATTAAGGGGCTAGCTATCAGCTGATCTATCATCGTCACAATTAACGAAGGTTACTTACAACTGTACCGACCTCAGGCGTCCTATCCTATCAGACCTACAGTTTTTTTCTTTTACAGCAACCGGGCCTCTACAGTTTCGGTGCAGGAAAACAAGAGATCTATTTGTCTACAAAAAAAAGTCGGTGAAATGAGTGAATCAACACACTAAAAATGTCTATATACTTACAAATAAGGACAGTAAAAAAAAGTTAGAAAGTTTTATATTTTGTACGGGGGGAGTATATGTTAATGCCCCCAAAACAAGATGTTAAGGCGCGCAAAAACTCACCACTCGTGACCCGCGGCATGGCTGGGCGGCTAGCACAACAATGGCGCTCCGTACAAATAACAACATAAGAAACCTACGCTGGAAAAGAAGGCGGCAACAAAAACGAACAGCAAAACGAGGTTCAAGAACCAATGAGCTAGGCTAGCTACTGGCTTCACAAGCGAACAGGACAGCCACCGGAAACCATGGAACGTAAGTACACGAAGCTAAACAAAGACAATCTCTGCGACACTTCCATTCAATCCGTAGATGCGTAGAGACCTCCAGCCAGCTATACCGTTCGTAGCGTAGGTGCCAGGATACGAGCACGATCAGCAGAAGGAAATACTACTGATCCCTAGAGTGATCCTACTAAACCCTAAAGGAGAGGAGACACGAGCATTAACTGGGAGTAATCACCAAATCTTACGGTACGTCCGTCCATCAAGCCAAAGGTACTACTCCTACAACAGATCTAGGCATCGTTTTCAGCAGCACATCTGCCAATCTAACAAACAAACCATGGATCGATCGACGGATCGATTGGAGCACAGTACAGTCGTACAGCATTCAACTAAGAAGCTGGTACTACTTACATTAATCCCAACAAAGCAATCCGTTTCAGCGTACGAATGAATCTGGGGAGACTTATAAATAACTCTGCATTCAAGCCAACAACGCCGTATCCGCCAATCAATATGGAAACCAAAGCAATCATAGTAGACAACATTACCAGTGATCCAAGCCTTCAACAGTGAGAACCAGGCAATAGCCTAGTGGTAAGGGTCGCTGTAGCGCATACTTGTGACCCCAGTTCGATCACCGTCGGGGCGAGTTTTGTGAATTCTGACTGAGGTGGATTTCTACTAAATCGATGTCACCAAGAGCTAGTCCTGGTCGGCTTTCATTCGATCAACGGTGGAGCTAGCCCGTGTCTAGGGATGTAAATGGACATGTTAATGACGCCGTATAATCCCATATAAATACGTTCACACTTCATTTTTTTTTACAAAACCAAATAACGTTTTAAATTGTAGGCCGAAATAAGTGGGACTATGTGGCGCCATATATGTGACCATTTACATCCCTACTCGTGTCTTGTATGTCCACAGTTTTTCTTAGTTTGGGTCGCCTACAGAGTTCCAACACACAAACAGACGGGGCAGAAGATAATTAGAAACTTGGTACTTGGGATAGCCATTTCAAGATTCAAAATAGGTCTCACGTCAACTAAACCTGGTTTTTCTTAGCCTCAGACGAGGTGGGACCAAGCTCTCCAAGATCGGCATCATCGTCTTGCAGGCGAACATCATCCAACTTCTGCCTCAAGACGGTGATAGCATTCATAATCAACTCATAGGCTGTGATGGCGCCCGTCGTCTCCACGGTGAACACAAAGCTGTCCTCCTGAGCGTTGATCTCTAATCAGTCCTGACTTCGCCATGACCTCTGCTTTCTTGATCACCTCGTCATCAATGTGTATGTCTCTGAATCCACAACTACCACCTGATCAAGTGACACAAAGTTAGACCTACCCAACACCAAGGATTTCTTACATGCGACAAATTGGACGAGTTGTCGGATAAACGAATGCTGAGCACATTGCCATAAAACTAGTTGGCCAATCCTAAGAGCATCTCCAAAAGATACCGGTAAACGTACAGAACCGTCGTTTCTACGTTCTGGGGCGAAAAAATGACAGGCACATGTCCCGGAACACAGGCTTGTCCGGAATTTTTTTAGGGGGAGCGGGAAATTCACCCCCCCCCCCCCCCCCCCCCCTCCTAGTGTCCCTATGTCTAATTTTCGCGGGCTCTTATTCAGTTTCCCCAATCCCTCCGAAACTTTGTCGGGCGGGAGTTTCAGCTCGCACCCTCCATTCCGCCGCTGATGTCGCATCCTGTCGTCGATTTCCTCTACATGTCGACTAGCTCCCCCGACGGCCGTCGGTATTTACCCACCCCTTTTGGAGCTCGCGGGTGGTTGGTCCCTTCCGTCCCAACTTGGCCACCATCATGGATCCGTTGCGGAGCTTGACTCAAGGCCCCACGGTGGTCGGAAGGGCCCTCTACAGACGTGATTGAGGCGCGGTGTTCGCCGTCGCAACCGCCTCGCCCGACGATTGCCCTAATTACCCCGCATGTCAATGGGGAAAGGGGGCGTCGGATTTGCTTTCACCCGTCAGTGGGAAAGAAGGCACGTTCTCCTCCGACCGAAAGGTAAATCTCTTTTAATTTGTAGTTCATCCGGTCGAAGGAAAATCGGGCTATATTTAGTTTAACGCACACGTTTAATTTTTAGATGGATTTTGATTGGGACTCGTACTCGTCAGATAATTCCGAAATAGGAGTATCGATTAATGACGACGACGTTGAGAACCTCCTCTTGATGCTCGCGGTAAAAAAAACGGAGATGACCAGAAGAGGAAGCGTCGAGATTCGACAGTTGGCCGTCTTTGCGTTCCGCGCAACCGAGTTCTCAGCCATCGGTATCCACCTACCCGCCTCATCTCTTCCGTAGATGTTATCGAATGCGAAGAGATCTTTGTATTCATATTGTGAAAACTTGTGAGCAGAACTCTTGTATTTTCTGCCAGAGATGCTCTAAGAACCCTATTCAGGTCTAGTACCGTAAACAAACAGCACCATGTCTGGATTTGCATATACAGATATGAACGTAAAATACAACGGCGTTAACAAAAATAAGTGGAAAAGAGGAGGTGGCGCGGGTGGACGGCGACTAGTATAAAGGCTTTCATCTGCATTCAAGTATCACATGCTTGTTTAAGATGGTTTATTGATAAAATAAGTTCTCAGGGGGAAAGAGGAGGACGGCGACCGGCATGGCGGCAATACGGGTGTAATGCGGCGGTCGGGTGGGCGACGCGCGCGACGGCGAGGCTGGCCTCGCCACGGCGTACGTCGATCGGTGCTTCCTGGGCGGCGGCGCGCTGCAGCTTGGGGACCAGCCGTGGATGGCGCGGCTCGCCGCCGTGGCCTGCGTGGCGCTCGTCGCCAAGGTGGAGGAGACGCGGGTGCCGGAACTCCTCGATCTCCATCTCCTCGCCGCTGAGACCGCCGGCGACGCCTTCGTGTTCGATGCCAAGACGGTGCGCCGGATTCAGTTCCAAACTTACGGAAAATCAGCATTGTTCATATGACAACCGTAGTACATAGATTCATTCAGAAAAGTTTCTTGTTTTTCCTACGGTGCAACTAAACAAATTTTATTGCATGTTACTATACCAGCGAATTAGAATGCGCCATGGCATTTGAATTCTGCTAGACACACCCCACCTCTAAGTAAACACACACCCTACCCGGCCATATGGTACGGTAAGAGCAAAATCTACCCCCAAAAAAATGCTGAGTTGTTAGAGACGAGCTTCGCCATTGACCCGGGCATCGGGAATGGCCAAACATGTGAGGACGACGTCGCTTGCACTAGCAGAAAAACGGTCTTTCGTCCGGAGCCTCCAAAGCCATTAGTCCCGGTTCTAGAAAAAACCGGGACCAATGCTAGGCATTGGTCCCGGTTTGACCTGCCAGGGCCCCGTGAGGCATTGGTCCCGGTTCGGATGGGGGCATTAGTCCCGGTTAGTGGCATGATCCGGGACTAAAGCTCCCGCGCCGGACACGTGGCTCGCCGCAGAGCATTAGTCCCGGTTCATACCACGAACCGGGACTAATACCCCTCCCCTGCCTATATATACCCCTCCCAGCCAGCTTTTTTCCTCTCTTTTTTCTTGCTAGGAGGTGTGAGAGGTGGGTGCTAGTTTGTTTTCCTTTGCTATGCACTAGAGGTGTTTGATGAAATGTCTGAGCCACATTTAAGTTCACACAAAATGATATGAGGTGCCTGAGCCACACTTAAGCTTTCTCCTCTCTCTTTCCTCCTCGACCGAGGTTAGCAACTTTATCCTTTTCATCTGTAATTGACACAAAAATATTGCATGTGTCGATGTATGGTGTCATTTTACTATTCAAGATGTTATTGTAATGGTATTTGATAAACTTAATTATATGATGCAGATGGATGCACGGATGCGATGGATGTACGGCGAACGACGCAGTTCCGATTTTATTGCAGGCCTGCATAAATTTATCGATGTGGCTGAGGCAAACAAAGTGAATAATTTTATGCCTTGTCCATGTGTTGACTGTCGGAACGTCAGGGAGTACTCTAATCGAAAACCATTCAAGGCCACGTGCTTCGGAGAGGTTTCATGCCCAGCTATAATTGTTGGACCAAGCACGGAGAAAGAGGGGTTAGGATGGAAGACAATGAAGAAGAGGAGGATGATGACAACTATCCTATGTTCCCTGAAGAATACGGTGATACTGTAATGGAAGACAATGAAGAAGAAGGAGGTGAACAACGGGCATCAGATGAGCCCGCTGATGGTCTTGGTCGGGTCATTTCTGATGCAAAGCGAGAATGCGATACAGAAAAGGAGAAGCTAAAGTTGGAGGCCATGCTAGAGGATCACAAAAAGTTGTTGTACCCAAATTGCGAAGATGGCAGCACAAAGCTCGGTACCACACTGGAACTGCTGAAATGGAAGGCAGAGACTGGTTTATCTGACAAGGGATTTGAGAAGTTACTGAAAATAATGAAGCCGAAGCTTCCAAAGGATAACGAATTGCCCGAGACTACATACGAAGCAAAGAAGGCTATCTGCCCTCTAGGATTAGATGTGCAGAAGATACATGCATCCTGTACCGCGGTGAGGAGTACGAGAATATGGATAAATGCCCGGTATGCAATGCACTGCGGTACAAGATCAGACAAGATGACCCTGGTGATGTTGAGGGCGATGACGAGCCCCCAGGAAGAGGGTTCCTGCTAAGGTTATGTGGTATGCTCCTATAATACCACGGTTGAAACGTCTGTTCAGAAACAAAGAGCATGCCAGGTTGTTGCGATGGCACAAAGAAGAGCGTAAGAAAGACGGGAAGTTGAGACACCCCGCCGATGGGTCAGTGGAGAAAAATCGAGAGAGAGTTCTCGACTTTGCAGGTGACGCAAGGAACTTATGGTTTGGTCTAAGTACAGACGGCATGAATCCTTTTGGGGAGCAGAGCTGCAGTCACAGCACCTGGCCCGTGACTCTATGTATCTACAACCTTCCTCCTTGGTTGTGCATGAAGCGGAAGTTCATTATGATGCCAGTGCTCATCCAAGGCCCGAAGCAACCCGGCAACGACATTGATGTGTACCTAAGGCCATTAGTTGATGAACTTTTGCAGTTGTGGGCCGAACCAGGTGTACGTGTGTGGGATGAGCACAAACAACAGGAATTTGACCTACGAGCGTTGCTGTTCGTAACCATCAATGATTGGCCTGCTCTTAGTAACATTTCAGGACAGTCAAACAAGGGATACAATGCATGCACGCACTGTTTAGATAAGACTAAAGGTACATATTTGGAAAAAAGTAAGAAGGTTGTGTACCTGGGTGTCGTCAATTTCTTCCGACAATCATACCGTAAGAAAGAAAGGCAAGCATTTCAAAGGTGAGGCAGATCGCCGGAAGAAGCCTAACCTCCCTGATGGTGATGCTATATTTGGTATGGTCAAGGACATAGAAGTAATCTTTGGAAAGGGTCCTGGCGGTCAATCTGTTCCGAAAGACGTCGCTACCGGACACGCACCCATGTGGAAGAAGAAATCTATATTTTGGGAGCTACCCTATTGGAAAGTCCTAGAGGTCCGGTCTTCAATCGACGTGATGCACGTGACGAAGAATCTTTGCGTGAACCTGCTAGGCTTCCTGGGCGTGTATGGGAAGACAAAAGATACACCAGAAGCACGGGAGGACCAGCAACGTATGAAAGACCCATACAACAAGCAGACGGATAAAGGGCGTCAATACTTAAGCAGCTACGCTCTTACCAAAGCAGAGAAGGAAATCTTTTTTGAATGCCTGAGCAGTATCAAGGTCCCGGCTGGCTTCTCGTCAAATATAAAGGGAATAATAAATATGGCAGAGAAAAAATTCCAGAACCTGAAGTCTCATGATTGCCACGTGATTATGACGCAGTTGCTTCCGGTTGCATTGAGGGGGCTTCTACCGGAAAATGTTCGAGTACCCATTGTGAAGCTATGTGCATTCCTCAATGCAATATCTCAGAAGGTAATCGATCAAGAAAGTCTGCAAAGGCTACAGAGGGATGTGGTCCAATGTCTTGTTAGTTTTGAGTTGGTGTTCCCCCCATCCTTCTTCAATATTATGACGCATCTCCTGGTTCACCTAGTCGACGAGATTGCCATTCTCGGTCCTGTATTTCTACACAATATGTTCCCCTTCGAGAGGTTCATGGGAGTCTTGAAGAAATATGTTCATAACCGTGCTAGGCCAGAAGGAAGCATCTCAAAGGGCTATGGAACAGAGGAGGTCATTGAGTTCTGTGTTGACTTTATTCCTGACCTTAAGCCGATTGGTGTTCCTGAATCGCGGCATGAGGGGAGACTGAGTGGAAAAGGCACGCTAGGAAAGAAAGCAATGATATGTAGGGACGGGCATTCTTTCACTCAAGCACACTACACAGTTCTACAAAGTTCCACCTTCGTGGCTCCGTATATCGAGGAACACAAGAATTATGTACGCTCCAAGAACCCGGGGAAGGATGACTCCTGGATTAAAAAAAACACATGGAGACTTTCGGCAGTTGGTTGCGATTACAGCTCATGAATGACACCACTGTCGGAGATCAGCTCTACTTGTTGGCCGCGTCACCATCTTCGACTGTATTGAATTTCCAAGGGTACGAGATAAATGGGAATACATTTTACACGATCGCCCAAGATAAAAAGAGCACCAACCAAAACAGTGGTGTCCGCTTTGATGCAACAGACGAGAATGGGCAAAAGGACACATACTATGGTTACATAGAGGAGATATGGGAACTTGACTATGGACCTACTTTTAAGGTCCCTTTGTTTCGGTGCAGTTGGGTCAACATGAATGGAGAAGGGGTAAAGGTAGACCAGCTGTACGGAATGACAACAGTGGATCTCAAGAATCTTGGTTACAGGACGAACCATTCGTCCTAGCCAATGATGTGGCTCAGGTTTTCTATGTGAAGGACATGTCCTCCAGACCGAAAAAAAGAAAAAATAAGCAAACGAATACATCAGACGATGAGCCAAAGCGTCACATAGTTCTTTCAGGGAAAAGAAACATCGTGGGAGTCGAGGACAAGACAGACATGTCAGCAGATTATAATAAGTTTGATGAAATTCCGCCCTTCACAGTGAAAACTGACCCAAGCATCCCGTTAAATAATGAAGATGCTCCATGGTTACGGCCGAAGCGATCATAGGCAAGGGACATACGCGAAGAAGGGTTCATGGCTTTTATGTAAATCAATGTAATGTATTAAACCTTTATGTGATGTGTAGTAATGTATTAAACCGTTTAGAAAACAAGTGACCATATGTAATGCATGGTTCCCGAGCATTCTGAATAGTTCCCAATACAATCTCTGCATATAACTGATGATTTTTAACATTTCCAAGTGATGCAAAAAGTGCCAATGGCGAGAAAGTGCATCCCACTTTTCAGGAGTACTAATAATGATATCCCCTTTGTCAAGAAGCTTCAAATCTCTGCATTCCAAGACAATCTCTACATTCTCAAAGATCTTTAGAATTTCCAAGTGATGCAGAAAGCGCCACAATCCGGATGTTACTTCCAATATGACTTGAAATACGCCACAACCCGGATATGCTTTCGCTGCTTCCAATGGCGAGAAAGTGCATCCCACTTTTCACCAAGACAATCTCTGCCTAATGTTGGTGATGTGTAATAATGTATTAAACATTTTATGTAAATCTATGTAATATTTTAAACCTTTATGTCAGGAGCATGGTTCCCGAGCATTCTGAATAGTTCCCAATACAATCTCTGCATATAACTGATGATCTTTAGCATTTCCAAGTGATGCAGAAAGCGCCAACGGCGAGAAAGTGCATCCCACTTTTCAGGAGTACTAATAATGATCTCCCCTTTGTCAAGAAGCTTCAAATCTCTGCATTCCAAGACAATCTCTGCATTCTTCAAGATCTTTAGCATTTCCAAGTGATGCAGAAAGCGCCACAATCCAGATGTTACTTCCAATATGACTTGAAATACGCCACAATCTGGATATGCTTTCGCTGCTTCCAACGGCGAGAAAGTGTATCCCACTTTTCAAGAGTACTAATCGTGATCTCCTCTTTTTCAAGAAGCTTCAAATGCAATAAAGTTAATGCATTTTTAATTAAAAATGACAAAATGGTTAATAGTTTGTATAGTTAGAATAATTATTTTAGAAAACAGAAAATGGTTTTGAATTATTTATTCAAATTTGAACACTTTTCATGTTGAAAGTCTTTTCACATTCAAAACCATTTGAAATTCATATTCAAACACCTAAATAAGAGAAAAAAAGGCGGGAACAACATTCAGAACTGAAAAGTTTAAAATAAATTTGAAAAAAGACTCATTAGTCCCGGTTTATACGAAGAACCGGGACTAATAACCTATGGACCCGCGAAGCAAATCTGACATTAAATGACCATGGCATTGGTCCCGGTTCCTCCCACGAACCGGGACCAATGACCTGGTACATAACTGTTAGCCTCCTTCTCCTTCCCCATTCTCACGCACGCGAGGAAATTCATCGACGAGGAGCGAGCCGCCGCCACCACGCCGTCAGGCTGCCCCGCCGCCTCCTCCACGCGCCGCCCCGCCGCCGGCCTCCACGCGCCACCCAAGCCCGCCGCCGCCCCGACACCAGCCTCCTCCCCGCACGGCCGCCCCGACGCCGGCCTCCTCCGCGCACGCCGCCCCCGACGCCGCCCGCCTCTCCCCGCATCCTCCCGCGCCTCCACGCCGCCGCCTCGCAGCGCCGCTGCCGCCCCCGTGCCTCGATCTCCCCGCCGCCGCCCGCACCCTCTCGGTGAGTAGAAATTTTAGGATTTTTTTGAATAGGAAAATACTAAGAAATATATTGCATTGGGAAAATATTGATGAACATACTATTGATGAACATATTGATATTGTGATTTGTGAAAATATCAATATCAACATCTACAATACTAAATGAATATACTAAGAAATATATTGCATTGTGAAAATATTGATATTTATTTTATCTTATTGATGAACATATCTATGTTTATAAAATTATTCAAACGCAGAAGATGTTCTTAGTTTGTGGAGCTAAAGTAGTATATTTATATAAGTAGTGAAATTGTATCATCAAATCTACCATAAACTATTTTTGTAATGTAAATTTTCACATTTTACTAAAATATATGTGGAGAGAAGATTAAAAATCGTGAAGAATTACGTGTTTTCCATTTGTATCATGAACTACAAAATGGTCCATATTATACTCTAGATTTGTAATAACATTTAATTTCAACGCTACCCCAGTTTACGACAATGGTTTGCCATTTCGGTACATAGTAAAATAATTGCAAAAAAACTGAAATATGGGTTAGGAAATAGCATTTTGTATAGGAAATTTTGTGTAGACGTATAGCAAATAAGATGTTACCCAACTAAAGTTTTGTGCATTGTTCAAATTTTGTTTTTGGGCAAGGCAAAAATTGTGTAGATGTAACTTAATTTGTAGAAACATATGGAACAAGTTAGCCAACTAAAGTTTTGTGCATTGTTCTTAATTTGTAGAAACTATGGAACACGGTAGAGACGAAAATCAGGAAAACAACCTCGAGGATATGATCCGCGGGGAAGATGTTGGCGATGTCACCTCGCAGTTTCTGAACAACTCCGATGAGGGAGATGAGTCTCTCAACCGAAGAGACGGCTCCGGTGAGGTAGAAGCCGACGGCTGGGCGAGGGAGAAGCCGACGAGGGAGAAACCGACGGCTCAGGTGGAACATTAAATATTGCAAACTCCGTCGAGGTGCATATATATATTAATTAATTAAGCATTTGCTGTCTATATACATATATTAACGCTCTTTCTTCTTTTAGCCCTCCGGATCGAGCAAATCTTCTGTAAGGACGAAACGAGGCTCGGCCAAAAAGTTGGGTGACCATGAAAGGTACACGATCGAAAAAGTCGCTGAAGACGGCACACCGATTGCTCCCCCTGATGTTGCAAAAAAAATTGTAAAGCAATGCGGAGTTATTGTTAGGGACTACATCCCGATCACCGTTCGAGAATGGCATAAGCCAAGGGCGGGAGGAATAAGATATGTCGGCGACAAAGGCAAAGAAAACCTTTGAAAAAAGCTCATGGTTAATTTCACCCTGCCGGCGCCAGAGGTGGATCCAGATGAGGAGGATCCAAATGAGTGTCGGGGATGTAATCCCGGGTACCCCAGAGTTGATGATTTTTGTGGTATGATAAAAGAAATAAAAGCAAGGAATAGCAGGGTAACAAGAAATCACGTCTGGGCCAAAATCCTCCGTGGCCGAATCTTGTTTTACCCGAATCAAGTTATCTCGGTGAGAACCAAGTCAGTTTGCCTCGGCTGGGCATCGCTGCCTCGGGCAGGCCAAATGGCCCAGTTGGATTCTGGTGGACCAAGCCACATCCTCAAGTCTCGCAACTGGACCGAGTCTTGGGTCATGTCAGGCCGAATTACAGCCAGACCCGGTTAACTCATGCAGGCCGAAGCTCATTAACTCTAGCAGACCGAGATACATCTGATGGGCCGCAGCTAGACCGGGTCGTCTGTTATCCCGGATAAGGCCGAGGTCCCTGCAGGCCGGATCCTCCTTTCCGAGTCTTAGCAGGGCCGAAGCTGCAAACAGGCCGGCACTTCTATTCCTGGATCGAGCTCACCTTTGACTCGGCTGGGCCGGCCCACTTGGCTAGCCAAATTCTCCAGCGGGATGGACCGAACTTCTCCTGCAAGCTAAGCTGGACCGAGGCCTACGCATCTTGGATCGGGCCAAGGCCGGATCGCTGGGGAGCGACCTTCGACATCGTTGCTTTGGTTAAAGCAGAGGAACATCTCTGTGATTCGGTTGACGGAATTCGGACGGGCCGAGTCTTCTCTCTCGGTTTGGGCTGTGTTCAGAGCTCTGCTGGATCGTATCTAGCGAAGCCCTTCTGGCCGGATGATCGCAGAACGGACATCTCCACCGGCAATACTTCGACCGGATCATCTCCGCCGGTGCCGGGCACCCTTATCCGAATCATCATAAATATCTTCGGGAGAGGATAAGAAGAGGACGTGGAGATCCTGAAGACAAGGGCTAGAAGACAAAGGAAAGGATGGACAAGACGTTCTCCAGAGCTCAAGGCCCGAAGCCTGGCAGGAGACAGCAAGGTAAAGCCACGGGTTTCCTGGATCACGAGGACCTAGGCGCTGACCCAGCCAATTCGGGAAGGGGCTACGGCTTAGACCCCGGTGAGCTACGCCTGACATTACCCGAAGTGGAGTACTAGCCCTGCCGTTGGACTGACAGGGCAATGCCATTACCTCATTGAGCCAGGGGCAAAGAAGTAATCCGGCCAGGCTTTATATACAGCACCACCACTTTCTCTGGAGGGGAGACTGGAGAGAGCTCATTTCCCCCCTGTGCCTTCATCTTCATCCTAGAGCTCTCACCATTGTTACTTGATACAGCTCAATGAGCACTTTGTACTTGTCACCATTGAGATATAAAGAGAGTAGGCTAGTGCTGCAGTAGGGGTTTTACCTCCTCACGAGGGCCCCGAAGCAGGGTACATCGTGTGTGCTTTGTGTTCTTGCGGTTCTTGTTCTTGTTCTTGCTTGTTCTTCGTGTTCTTCGTGTGTTCTTTGCGTGTGACTCCATCGCGCAATCCCTCCCCGAAACCACAAGCATCTGTTCGGCCCCAGATTAAGCCTACCCCTAGGCATCTGCGTGTTCTCACCACGACAATGAGGCAGAAAAGATTGCCCAAAAAGATATCATAGAGCAAAAAGTCAAGGAGTGGGCTTTTAAGAAGATGGCCGAGCTATTCAAGAACTGGATGAAAAGATTGCACACCGAGTATATCAAGAAAGATAAGACTCCGAACTTCGATAAAGGGTATGAGAAGATAAGAGACGACTGGGAAGAATTTGTGGCGTACAAGAAATCGGAGGAAGCTCAGATAAAGTCTGAAACAAATAAGGCAAATGCTGCTAAAAAGAAGTACCATCATACTATGGGGCCTGGTGGCTACGCCTTTAGCATGCCTAAGTGGGAGAAACTTGAGGCCGACCTGCTGGCTAAAGGGATCACTCCAGAGCCATACACATGGATCGAACGGGCAAGAAATTGCTTTTACGGGCATGGGGGCACGTTGGACGCAGAAGTGAAGTGCATATATAACAGAACACACAAAGATAAGCCCCTACTACCCATCAAAGACATTAGAAATGCAGTAAAGGATGTTGAAGACGGACGGTTCCGTCCCGATAGAGAGAATGACGAGCTCACACGCGCCCTTGGGAATAAGGAACACGACGGACGAACACGAGGCACACCAGGCTCCAAGCCGTGGAAAATTGCGATTCCCGAGGACAGGAAGATATTTCCTGATAGAAGCAATCAGAGGAGAAAGGAAAGGGAGGCAATTGAAGCACGCGCTGCTGCAGACCGGCTGCGTAATATAGAAGAAATAATAAAGCGGCAGCATGATCAAATTGACACAATTAGCCAGCAAGGTACTAGCGTCCAATCTCAGCGGAACATGGTAGAAGCTGCATGCGATGGTACCGGCGGCCCATCGAATCGTAAAAGCGGCGTGGCTTCCACGGAGCTCCAGGCTTGTAATGATGATGCACTGACGATGGCTCCTCTTCGTCGCTACCCAGTGGATGATATCACGGAGAGCACACCTTGTGAGCTACATGTGAAAGTTTTTAACTTAACCATGAAGGTGGCGGTCGGCTATGCCGTACCAATTGGACCTAAACCAACTTTCCATTTCTCTCCGGTTCCACATGGCTACGCTGTTGTCGGGGTGGATGAAGTGATGAAAGAATTTGCGGAGCTGAAGCTGGAACACCCTGCATGTGAAGATGGGGAGGTGGTTGAACTTGGAGAAGCCAAAAAAGGGACCATTCTATGGCCAAAGGAATTCATCGTGCTTCCAAACTGGCAGCCAAGGCCATCGACTCCTCAGAGTAGCAATCCATCTTCGCCGCCGCAACACCAGTCTCCAGCGCAACAGTCCTCTTCGCCGCCGCCGCCTCAGGCACCGTCTCCGCCGCCTCACCAGTCTCCAGCGCAGCCGTCTCCGCTGCCGCGTCAGTCGTCTCCGCCCACTGAGGCTCAGCGTACCACCGCTGGTACTGAGGGGTAGCAGGAGTGGTAACCGATCACCGAAACATAAAAGGTCGCCCCTCCCAAAAGTACCTCATAAGAATCTTCCCATGAGACCTTACGACTATACGGAGGAGGAAAATGCCGCGATCGTAAATGCCCAAAATAAAGAGTGGTGGGCTAACCGGAAGAAGCCGAAAGCGCCAGAGTTCCCCGCCACCCCAGAAGAAAAAGCCGCCGTCTTCAAAATGCTGAAGACCCTTGAACAACCCCCGCCAAGGCTGACACTAGACTATGACCGCTCTATTCGCAAGTCGGCTGAGGCAAATAAGCAGCGGTCGAAGAGTAGTAGTGCAAGCGGGAAATCAGTTCCCCAGCTCAGAGAACAGAAAAACCAATCGTGCCCCCGCTCAAAGTGTTTTCCAATACCGAGGTGGGGTCGAGCAGAGGTGCAGTGGACGTCGATACTGAGTTTGTTGCAATGTACGGAGAAGCGGCCTCTGCTCAGGGCATGTCTATTCCACAGTACTTAGACCATTTACAAGAGTTCCAGGAAGTAGCATACAAATACCGGCACGGGTATCCTCTCGTCAAACCTAAGTTAGTCAACGGTCTACCAACAAAAATGCTAAGATTGCATAACTGGTACATGCGAGTCTCAAAGGAAGGGGCAAACTGGATCTACGTGGGATATAAAAACGAGCATTACGGGCATGGAGATGGCGTGGTAATGGTTGAATTTTGTGAATTATTTCAGTCATACCAACAAGACGCCATCGACAAAGCTATCCTCAGTGCCTATTGTCTGTAAGTATTATTTCTGTAATTAAGTCTCTAGCTAGCTCAGCTCGTTCATTGCATGTATAATCTTACTCATCACTATATTAATTATGCAGAATGAAGATTCTCCAATGGAAAAGAGGACAAATCTATGACATTGGGTTCATTGACCCATATTTCGTTCATCAAAAAACTCTCCAAGGTCATTACATCGACACAGAGAATAACTTGGTAAAGGCGTTAAGGTTTTCCGAAACCAAAAGGGAAATACTATTTCCTTACAAGTACGGGTGAGTGTTACTGTCTTGTACACATTTTATTTCGCTTACTCGATGTTAAGTGTATAATTGATGACTTATGCGTGCGCAGCTTCCACTTTATTCTGCTAATCATTAAACCTGACAAAAGGAGTAGTACAAGTCATGGACTCGAAACGTAAACCCCTTGAGGAGTGGGCGGGCTTGCAGGAATGCCTCCAAGTGTAATTTCGATCATTATGTCACTATATCGGCAACTTTCCGTTCATTTCCTGGTAGCAAGTAATTAATATATAACTCCTTTATTCATTTTCTTTACCGGACAGGGCTTGGAAACGGTTCACCGCCATGGCTAGGGGTATTTGGGCGCCGGAGCTTACATTTGAACCAGTAAATGTAAGTACTACTAGCTAGATCCGCGCATCTCTTTGATTCTAGTTTCAATATCATTATCATGCTTGATTATTATTTTGATTGAACTCTGTTCTCGTAAAGTGCTTGAGCCAGGAACATGGGAATAATTTATGTGGATACTACGTTTGCGAGTTCATTCGCCAGACGACCCAAGAGACGGGCAGCCGGTACTTAGAACAACTTGAAGTACGTAAACAATATTCACAATTTTAGTTTATTGCCATCAATTGTGTTTAGTTTCATTCATATATATTGACCCCTTCTTTAAATTAGATTGAACGGTTGCGGGACGGTCTTCTACCACAAGATCGCGTACGAGCAATTCAAGAGAAATTGCGTGATTCTTAGATGCAGAGGTCCTAGATCCGAAGGGAGAATACTATCGTAAGCTTGAAATGCAAGGGTGAGTGTAAAAGAGATGTATATATGCATGAAACTCGTGTGTACATGTACCGTTTGTAATATGTTCGACCAAGCACGACGAATGAGATGTGTGTAATATATTCATGACGATGATATGTAATAGTGGTTCCTTCATTGCTGTATGTAGTACCATCGAATTGAGTGCGAGATGGAGAGCCGGCGAGTGAAAGATGAGCCGGCTAGTAGTACCTGCACAGAAATATCGAAACTTGTCCTCGATGAGCCGGCAAGTGAGAGATGGAGAGCACGTCGGCGATGCGAAGATGAGGGCGACGACGGAGGCACCGACGAGTGGGAGAGGGGGTGGATGGAGGCGCCGGGCGACGGGATAAAGAGAAGTGTTCGAATTGAGTGCAAAACACAAAATAAAAAGTGCCCAAATAATTAAATGGAAAAATACAAAATCAAAACATCAGTCCCGGTTCGTATTACGAACCGGGACTAAAGCTCCTCCCCCACACGCTGCAGAACAGACCACGTGGAGCCCCATTGGTCTCGGTTCGGGATTAGTCCCGATTGTCCAGTCCCGGTTCGGGAACTGGGACTGATGGCCCAAACGAACCAGGACTACAGGGGTGTTTTGTACTAGTGTTGCAATCTACGAACTTACTCGATCAGAAGGTGCCAAAGCAACCGTAAAACAATTCCTGACGCTAACCAAAGCCGCCTAAAACTATTCAAATTGCAAACGAAAGCGCTTTAATCGAACGTAGTCTCCTGCTTGGACTTTTGTAGGTTTTGACCTTGATTTTGCTCCTCATCACAGTGTCGACTGTCGAGGCCGGGGTCCCTGCATGCTTCTGCCTATTGATCCTTTCCTCCAAAGACTACACGCATCAAAGCTAGGGAGAGTGAGTGAGTGAGTGTCACCCTGTCCCCCTCTCCCTGGCATCTTCTGCTAATTAAGCACATTGCCATGCACTGCTACACATAAGCAAGTTTTTTTTTTGTCTCTTGGGAGCGCGGCGCATGAGCATGTACAAAATCAAAGGATAACGAGACAAGGTTTATGCTGAAACTTTGCTATTTGCCCCCACAAAAAAAAAGCAACATAAACTTTGCCATGAGCCACTTGTATTAAGATCTTCACAATCAATCTTGTGCCGAGGGAAAAAAATGTGTTTGACACTAAGACCTAATTTTGCTCAAGTACTCAATTAGACGATGTACATGATTTTTTTCCAAACTTATTGTTCTCTATAAAAATGTCTACCGCCCACCACCGCTTAACCCTAGGTGACACGGGGGGCAACCACGCCGACGGTGCTTCCACCCCTCCCTACCCTACCCCTCCCCTCGCCATCGTCGAAGGTCACCGCCCCGAAGTTCGAGCGGCAATGACGGTGGCGGGGCCTTTCCTTGAAGGTGGTGGTTCCCCTTTCTTGCAGTTCTCCCACTGTGAGCTTGGCACGAATGGCCGACAGCTTCGGGTTCACCCATGGACCATCTTAGCCTAGATGGGCTTGTGAGACTAGGTTCCTGGTTACAGGTGGTGCGGGGTGATTGTCTGGCACCGTGGTGGTGCCGGCGGCGCCGCAACTACCGCGAAGTGAGAACCGTGATGTGTTGACCCTGGGGCGCTGTGAGCGCTCGATGATCGTGCCGGTGGTGCCTGGCGGCAAGCTAGGTGGACATGTGCCTGCGCGGTGGGCGATGGACCATGATGTTTTAGCGAGACGACGAAGTGTTGTGATGGTGGCAGAGCGAAGCTGCACATACGGTTTGTTGTGCCAAAGGCTCATTGCTGGGTAGAGATTACCGGTAAGCGTCACACTAAAAGAAAGTTTTGCTCGTGTTTGGTCGACGCCGACAACGATGGCGCACATTTGCGTTGTTCCCTCTATGGAGGCGCTGTCGAGGAGCTTCTGCATCTTCTTCACAAACTCATGGTGGTGTCTTTGTGAGAGTTGTGATGGAGTGGTCGTTATTTGGAGGAGATCGACGTTGGTTCAGACGTGACCTTGATGCTCGTTTTGGCCAAGGCGTGATGTTTTTGTAACGTGTATGGTAGGTAGTTTTCAGATTGATGTCGTAAGCCCAAAAGCATCTCCGCTTGTCAACTTCTTCTAGGAAAAATGACACTCCTTTCCATGACGTATTTTTTTATAGAAATTGACAGAATTTTGCGGGCGCAAATACATTTCTCAAATACCAGCATCTCATTCGCAAAGATGACCCAAAACAGGCTTTTAAGAAAAATGCCTCCTGTTCAAAAAAAAAAAAAACCCTGGCCAGAAACATTACAACGTTGCGTCAAGGACATTCTACCGACGCACCACAGTTGAAAAATACATGAGAGGACCAATGCCTTGACCATTGTTCCCTTGATGTGCGTTGATTGGCACTACATTTCCTGATCAAGCGCCTTTTCTGTCCCTCCCTCCTAGTCCTACTCTCTGTTACAGCCACTGAAAAAAATAGCACGATATATCCCCGCTAATAGCACGCTATAGCTTAATTTGAGGGGCTACGCTATATTTGGCTAAAAGTTGCCGCTACAGCGCTATTGAAGTTTTTAGCGCGCTAAATCACGCTAAACGTCATAACGTTATAGCACGCTAAAAATAACTGAAAATAGTGTGTCGGCCGCTGAGTAAATCTAGTCAAACCAAGCACCCAACTCACTCGTCCACCACTCCAGTCCATATCGAACCTAATCTAATCCTCTAGATCGAGGCTGGCGGCGGCGGCAGCGCCCAGCTCGTCTTCCTCTGGAGTCTACATCGAGCTCTTCCGTCCAGCTGAGGGCGGCGGCTGCATCTTTCTCTTCTAGAGTCCACATTTGAATATGGTTACCTGTATAAAGGTTATACATGTATTGATTTTGGACAATTTTTTAGTGTTGAAAAGCTTGAAGTCCTTAATATTTGGGTTATATCTCGCCATTTTTTCATCACGCTATTTTTCACGTAACTTCGCTATATCCCGCTATATCTTCTGTAGCTTCTGGAGAAAGACCACGCTATTTTTGATAGCACGCTATTTTTTTCGTTGGTTACAGCCCATAAAAGGTCTCCTACTCCTTGAAACCCATACTTAAGTACACGTACCTAAAAGTAATAGCCAGAAAAACACTTGCATACAATAAACGTAGATTTCTTCTCCTGCCTACAATCGTCACGCAAGGCCGCTGACATGTCGGCCCGATTCGGATGGGGAACCCAGCAAGACCCACCTGTCAGTGACAAGGAGCATGGCCGAGACAGAAATGCTTCCATGTCCTAGCTAACTAAAGGCAAAGAGCAGAGGATACACACAAGTCCTCTCCCCATGTGCTGCTTCCCTCGACCTTTCCAACCCCCCACAAATCATTTGTTTGTCATTATCTGCTTCCGTGGCATAACAAGTCCAATCACCATTTGGTAATCCAAGTCACAGTTGGGGCTTTGTATCTTAAGCACATTTAGATGCATGTAGGTGGGTCCCACATTGTTTTTATAAACAAGCAAGAAGCAAACATAATAACAATATTGGTAAGTAATAATAAAAGAGCCATGCAGCTTTTTTTTCTGTTTTGTCCTGTGGTGGGGGTGGAAGGAACAGACAACAAGTGACTACACACTAGTGAGGAAAGAGGTGAAAACTGAAAAAGATAGTCAGGGAGAGCAGGGCATATGCATGCAGCAAGAAGTGGGCACAGCACAGGCCACAGGCGGCAGTACTTTGCTTTTCTCCAAAATAAAAATCTTGACCTACCAGCATGATGTGCCTACATGTCAAAAACACAGTGCCTTGTTCTCGGCAGGTCCCTACACCCCTACATCTAGGAAAAACGCAAAAGCAAATATTTGGTCAAAATAATGTTCGAACAGGTGTTGTTTTAGTGGTTGATGCTCTCTATACGAAAAACCAAATCCGTGAATAATATAAATATGATATACTAATATCTTAGGGCATCTCCAATGGACACAAAATGTGTCTGTTTGGTTGGTCAGATGGATATGCACCCTGCTCATTTCCAGTCTTTACCCTGGTAGTTTTTATAATTGGAAGAAATTTCTAAATTTGAGGTCTAAAGTTTATAAATTTATAGGCCACATATTTGGAGAGTGGACTTTTGAAACCCGAGCTACATGAAACTCGTTTTTTTCAAAATTCGAAATCGACATTTTTAAGTTTCAAAAAATCATGAAAAAAATTCCCGAATGTAGATATTGTTGAGATCTACAATAGTGCAAAATTTCAGCTCCAAATTCGTTGTATTGTGGGCTGTACAAAAAAGACAAATCGGGGGAAATTTCAAAATATTGAAACTGTGTATTCCCCACCATCTAGATCCACCCGTTTGTTTTTTTGTGCAGCCAAAAATACAACGAATTTGGGATTGAAAATTTGCATGATCGTAGATCTCGACAATAGCTACATCCGGTAATTTTGTCACGATTTTTGGAAACTTAAAATGTAGATTTTGAATTTTCAAAAACAAAGGGCTCCATGTAGCTCGGGCTCTAAAATAGGTTTTCGACATATTTGATCCTAGATCAAGTAGATTACATAATATAGGGATACTACGCCTCGTCTTCCTCTCCGTTGGTGGTGGTGGAGCAGTTGGGTCATCATCCTCCTCCGGTGGGGGCGGTGGAGATCCCAGCATGGAGGTCTGCACCAGCCAACCACAACGCCCATGGGATTAAGACAACCACAAGGGCCAAGCTGTCGCTACCGGTGGCAGATTTGTTGGCTCCTCCTCTTCCGACACTACCATGGCCTCCTATTCGTGTTTGCCAACGACATCGTGGCGCACGCAATGAAGCGGCCACCATGCGGTCAATTTTTACCCTGACGCAGTGTGGACGAAAGCTGACCCGCGGAGGTCGCTTCTTCCCAAGAGCCAGAAACTCCCCCGACAATTTATCTCCTCAGACAAACTAATTTATATGGGAATACATAGTGGTGTCGACATTTTTACAAAATTGGCCGTGCGTAGGTGGCGCTGTCGGCGGTAATAGCCTAATAGGGGTTCAGTGGGAGCTTCTCCCCAAGCCCGCCGCCTCGCGTGCACGCTTCGCGGCACGCGCGCTCAGAGGTCAGCGATTCACGGACTGCCTGTGCCACCTCGGCATCTTTCTTCGCCTCGAGGTTGCGGGCCGGCGCAGCATGGCAGGCATGGTCATCGTCGTCGAGCATCTCCAGTGAGCGTTGCTTTGATTCATGTAGATGTGGTCATCGACGTCCTCCTTGCTGCTGCTCCTTTCAAAGCCCTCCCAGCCGGAGTCCTCCGCTTCGCGATCAACGCGGCGATGGGGGTGGTTCCTGCGACCCCCATGGCGTACGCCTCCTCGTCGGGGTCGGGGTCGTCGGAGTACGCTGCCTCCATAGCCCTACTTGCCCGGTCCGTCAACCCGTGTGGATCCGGTGGTGGCAGCATAATGTCGCGCCACACCAGGCTCGACGCTGGGGCGACGGGAGAGGCTGTCGCGATGGCGGCCGAGAGCGCGCTCGATCTGGTCCAGGAGGTGATGCGGAATATCCATTCCGGAGCTGCGAGAGGAGGTGGTTGGAGTAGGTACTTTGAGTCAGGGTTTGCCGCGTCGGTGCCATTTAAAAGGACGGGTTATCCGTTGTGAGACTAAGGATGACTCCAACGGGGCGACGCAAACGGACGCACGTTTGGTCCGCGTTTTGTCCGTTTTCGTCGGGGAACGGACGCGCGTCTGGGCCATGTCCGCCCCTTTCCGGCCACTAGACCCAACGGGCCGACGTATTGAGTCCGCCCGGCCAGGGTTTTTGATCATTTTGATCATTTTCGGCCAGGGTTTTTGATCGATCACATTGCAAGCAATTTAATACATTATAACAAAACATATAGCAATCCAAATACTACAATACAAATAATACAATCCAAATAGTTATTACAATCCAAATAGTTCGGCAAATAATACAAATTGTTTCACAAATACATAGTCTTACAAACCAAATAAATATAAAGACCAATAGTTCATCAAATGGAACTACTGGTTACCGTAGTGCTGCCAGACATGCTCTAGACACCTCTGGCCTCGTTGATGGCCAAGAGCCGGGTCATGTCCGCAGTATTGGGCTCCCTCAAGTACTCCTGGCCGAACACCTGCACCACGGCCCTGCAAAACTTGTACATTGCTTCTAGGCACGTGGATTCACTCATCCGCACGTACTCGTCCACAAGATCACCGGCAATTCCATATGCAAGCATGCGAACGGCGGCGGTGCACTTCTGGTACGACAAGAAGCCGAGGGTACCACATGCATCGGGCTTGCATATGAAATAGTCATCAAAATGCATCACCCCCAACCGGATACGGTTGAACAAAGATCTCCTCATCCGGAAACGGTGCCGGAAAACCTTGGGAGGATACGTGGGTTTATGGGGACGAAAGTAGTCCCCACACAGCTGGATTTGGCCAGCTCTCCGGTTCCGGTCCAGAGCAGGAGAACGGCCCAGCAACGACCCTCGGAACACCGGCCGCATCCTCTCTATGTACTCGTTGACGATGAGGGTGGCAACCAGGCCGTCACTCTCATCGTCGGAGGAATCGTCCGATGATGACGGGTTGTACAGGATGTAGTTCCTGTAGTACCACTCATCCGAGCTATCCATGGTCGAGTTCGTACCTGCGTTCTTGCCGGGGCGGCCGAACACCTTGTGGGCGGCGTGTGTGTCGCGGGCGCTGCGAGGAGAGATGGCCGCAAGATTCACCGGGCGTGGCTGTGAGGAAGCTGCTCCGGTGACGGCGGGGAAGTGGAGCCGCAGACGGCGTCCCCGGAATGGCCTGCAGTGCCAAATCGAGGGAACGGCGGCGATGTGGCGGCGAGAGGGGCGAGAGAGGAGGAGGGGGTGGGGAATGGACTGATTTGCGATCCAGGGGCGGACTAGGGCAGGACACAAAAGCGCTCCGCCGCGCGTCCGGGGCCGACGCATCGGTGACCCAAATTTGGGCCAGGAATGCGTCGCGGCGGACCAAAAAACGGACCGCGGTCCATTTGCATCGCCCCGTTGGGCCGTGTTTTTTGGCCCCCACGTACAGGAACGGAGGCGCGCGGACTCGATGCGTCGCCCCGTTGGAGTCATCCTAATACTCGGGCCAGGGCGGACACGAAGCGAGGGTGTCCGCTCGACTGCAGGCATCGGTGGACCTGTACGTGTCCGCCCCTTGGTCCATTTGTGCTACCTTTCTTTTGCCTGCTTGAAGTCTCAAACAGATATGGACACAGCAGAAAGTCAGAAACAGACTAAATGTGTCGACTCATTGGAGTCGCCCGTACTCCTGGACTAGTTTTGAAGTTTGTTTACGACCGAGATATATATTATTTAGATTGAATTCCATGTGATGAAATTCCATTAATTTTGCTGTGACGTGGTAGTTGTTATACATACGTTGCAGCCCGGTCAACAAAAAATAAATAAGAAGTTAAAATACAAAAAAAACTGGAAAAGTGAAAAGGTGGAATTTTAAAAGAAAAGAAGAGGGGGAGGGTGACTTAGGTGGCAAAAATAAAAGAAGAGGGAAAGGACAAGAGAACAAGTGCCAAAGTGGATGGCATCTTGCTAGGAGCCTAGCTAGGGTGGTCTTTGCTTGCAACTAGGAAACAGTGCTTGAAATAAAAGAAATATTTGGAGTTGGCATGCACCAACCAAGGAACCTGTGGCCGGCACTCGAGCGGCAACGATGATGATACGTGATTCACTCTTCTTGACGCGCCTTCCTCCACCCCTGCTACATGCAAGAAAAACAAAAATCTACCTATGCAATGCATGGCGGCCTGTACTGGAGCTAGTCAGCCAAGCCCCAGGGCCAGACTGCTTGCTTGCTTGTTGATGTGCACGCCAATGCCATGGACCATGCTTCGATCGCACCTGTGTGTGTGTGGTCATGGCTCTAGCTGCTACTCGTGGAGAAAGGGGTTACCCAAGTCTTAGCACATTGACTTGGGGTGTCCGTTAAAAACAGAGCTCTAGTCGGATCTTGGACCTAATTTGGACCATCAGCTAAGCCAGCGTATCATCGTCATACGTACTCATAGACAATCTAAGCTGCGAACAATCTCATGATCACAAACCACATGTCAAAGGCAGGCAAGCAGTGACGGGGCACAGTGTGAATGTAAAAAAGGTGTAACAAGTCGTGACCCTGCCAAAGCTCTCTCTGCAAAAGGGTAGAGTAGACGACCTGCAACTGCATGGAACAAAATCATACACACAAGTCGCTCTCAGCCGGAAAACAGGGGGAAAAGGTCGCGTCTCTCTCTCCCCCTGCGCTACAGGACGAAGCACGTCAAGGTGTGTAGCTCCATTGCTGTCCGTTCAAACGCGGAACCAGGGAGATTTGGAGAGAGATATATAAAGTATTGTACCAGAAATTAACGAAAACTCGTTGTGGCTCCGGAGCACAATTGTACTCGTTATTTTTTTTAAACACTAAATGGTATTTCTGGGTTAAAAATACAAGTAAATATACAAATTTTGTACGTATGCCACAAGTTTTGTGTAAAGACATGTTATATTTTTGGATACGAATCTCCGTTTCAAAAAAATATTTTGGGATATAGAAAAAGACAGATTTCAGCATAAAAAAGAGTTTTATATTCTTTTAGACAACCATATATTTGTTATTATTCGTAGCCCAAAGAAGAATGTTTTTTTTTACCGAAACTTTGCACACATATGCAGAGCATGTATACCTATTCACGAGGAAAAATGGATTTTTTAAAACTTCAGAATCATTTCCAAAAACAAAATCAAAAACCGAGCACGTGTGTGCTCGGGTGTCACAAATCTGTTCTTACTATTTCAGATAAACATTTGAATTACACAGCCTTCCAATGGTTTAATTAGACACCTTTTCCTATGGATCATAGTATACTTATACAATTCCAGTCCTTGAGATTTTTTATCAAAAGCATCAAAGCAGTTGTACTACCCAGATTTTGATAAATTGAATTGCTCAGTTTCATAAAAAAAATTAAACATCCACTCAAATATTTTTAGCAATAAATCACGTAGGATCAAAGCATTTTTTTTGTTATGTTTTCCTATGTTCCTTTTTGCCGTTCATACACTTTTGTTGTATTTTGCAATCCTCTATTTTTTCTCGAAACATGTGAGCTCTATGTTTTTCCTATTCTTGTGTTTCTTAACCAATGTGATCCAAAGAGAACCAGGAAGATTTTACTAATATTTTTGGTACTAATTTAAGAGATAGGCTGAACATAGTTCTAAATTTCTATTGCTTATTCATGATACGAAATATATTTTATACAAATATGAAACCTGATAATAAAATCCTCTCGCAATTCTAAACTTATAGTAATGTGTATCCCCACCCCTCCCTGGTCGGCCCTAGTCAAGATCCAAAATAAAATTGCACGTATCTCGGGTGCATCTAAACTTGGCTACAAAAAAGTATTTTTAATGTAAAAAGTCTTAAAACGCATGTGTGTAGTTTTCCATGTTGTATGCGTATGCGTGATACGTTTCAAACGTATTTTTAATTTTTGATGTTCCATGCTGATATTATACCAATTGTTACATGCTTTATATACACTTCATATCATTTTTATACATTTTCTGGGACTAACCTATTAACAAGATGCCACGGTGCTATTTCATGTTTTCTGCTGTTTTTGTATTTCAGAAAAGCTATTAAGGAAATATTCTCGGAATTGGATGAAAATCAACGGAGGTCCCTATTTCACCGACACGCCCACGGAGTCCAAAGGGGAGACGGAGCTGAGCCACGAGGCGACCACACCAGGGCTCGGCGCCAGCTACAGTGCTGCCGCGCCGAGGGGGTGTGGGCCCCTCGGGTGCCCGCTGACGCCGCCCTTTCGCATATTTATTCCTCCCATCTGGAAACCCTAAAGACGAGGACGATTTGTCCAGAAAAGCTCTGTAGCACCGCCGTCACCAAAAATCCTAATTCGGGGGACAAAAGTCTCTGTTCCGGCACCCTGCCGGGACGGGGAAGTGCCCCTGGAGCCATCTTCATCGTCGTTGCTGCCTCCCATGATGAGGAGGGAGTAGTTTCCCTCGGGGCTGGGGGCTCGTACGATAGCTATGTGGTTTATCTCTCTCTCCCATGGTGTGATCTTTATGTGATCATGAGCTTTGTAATCTAGTTGAATCCATAGATGTTACTCTTCTTAATCTTATGAATATGCTACTCAAGTGGTTTTATTAATGTAAACTCCGGAGTCACCTTTGTCCCACGGTGCAAGTTGACAGTGTGCGCACCGTGTGTGACTCTTTGGATTAAAGTTTATGCGAATACTTGCCATGAGTTATTCTTTGTGTTGGATGTCTCTATGATATTGTGGCGTTTGTTTAGTACTAATTTGGGACGCTCATAGTGACAGCGTGGGGTGCCCCAGAGATGGAATACAGACTTGAGGCGTGCTTTTACAGCCCTACGCAGTGGATTGGTGTTCGTTATCCAACGGAGAGTAGTTCGGGGTAGCAGAGTGAAGAGGAAGTATCTATGTATTCAATTATATTATTATTGTTGAGAGTGTCCACTAGTGAAAGTATGATCCCTAGGCCTTGTTTCAAGCATTGAAACACCGTTTACAACCAGTTCTGCTACATGTTTGCTCGCTGCCATTTTTATTTCAGATTGCAATTACCACTTATAATCATCCATATCACTTGTATTTTAATATCTCTTCGCCGAACTAGTGCACCTATACACCTGACAAGTGTATTGGGTGTGTTGGGGACACAAGAGACTTCTTGTATCTTAATTGCAGGGTTGCTTGAGAGGGATATCTTTGACCTCTACCTCCCTGAGTTCGATAAACCTTGGGTTATTCACTTAAGGGAAACTTGCTGCTGTTCTACAAACCTCTGCACTTGGAGGCCCAACACTGTCTACAAGAATAGAAGCGTGCGTAGACATCAAGCTCTTTTCTGGCGCCGTTGCCGGGGAGGTAAGGTAAAAGGTACTCACGTCCTCCGTCTACTAAGCTATTTTCTAGCACTGTTGCGGCGTGTGAGTGCTCGAAGCTATCTCCTTTAGATCCTGCAGTTATATCTTTTTGTTTCTTTTTTTATTTCACTAGTTAGGCTTAATGGAAAAAAAATTAGAGAGCTTATGAAATTTATCTTGAGTTAGGACATGATGTGTTTGAACAGAAAATTAAAATTATTTGCATGATGGTAGCAATGTTATTACTATAAATTCTTTGAACACCATTATTGCTAATGCTATGGAAAAGTCTAAGCTTGGGGAAGCTGGTTTTGATGAATATGATATTTTTAGTCCCCCAAGTTTTGAGGAGAAAATTTTCTTTGATGATACTTTGCCTCCAATTTATGATGATTATAATGATAGTGGTATTTTGGTGCCACCTACTATGGAGGATAAAGTTTATTATGATTATACTATGCCTGCAATTTATGATGATTACAATGATGGTTGTGATAGTTTTACTCCCACTATTACTAATAAAATTGATTATGCTTATGTGGAGAGTAATGATACTTTTATGCATGTGGATCATGATAAGAATGCTTTATGTGATAGCTACATTGTTAATTTTGTTCATGATGCTACTGAAAATTATTTTGAGAGAGGAAAATATGGTTTAGAAATCTTGATGTTATTAAATTTCCTCTCTTTATGATGAAAGTTTTGAGCTTTATCTTGTGTTGCCTTTATTTTTGCTTGCTTTGAGACCTACTGGTCATTATGAGAGAGGGAGACATGGATTCATATATCACAATAATATTAAGTCTCCTCTCTTTATGTTGAAATTTTGATGTTCCACTTGTTTTGCCTTCCTATGCTAGTCACTTTGTGCTTCATTGATTTATTTTCTTACAAGATTCCTTTGCATAGGAAGTGGGTTAGACTTAAATGTGTTTGATATTTGCTTTTTGATGCTCTCTTATATTCAACTCTTATACATATGAGAGCATCATCAAAATTATCATGCCTAGCTAAAAGGCTTTAAAGAAAAGCGCTTGTGGGAGACAACCCATTTGTTTTATATTTCTGCAATTTTTCTTTTATTGAGTCAAGGAGTGTTTACTTCTGTAGCAACTCCTTTGTATCTTTACTTTTTCGCATTGTTGTGCCAAGAAGAGTCTCTAATGATAAGATGATGCTAGATTTTGATTGCTGCGCAGAAACAGATTTTTCTGTTCACTGTACGAAATTCCTAAATTCATGAAATGTGATTTAAATCTGAAAATTTTGTGCGTAATCCTGATATATGTATGCATCTTTGTTAGTTCAAAGTTTTTCGATCTGAGCATCGTAAGTGCCTCGAAAAATTCGTCTTTGCGGACTGTTCTGTTTTAGACAGATTATGTCTTTTATTTTGCATTCTCTCTTTTACTAGTGTTGGTGGAATTCTTTTTTGGTGGAAGAGCTTCACATAACATCAGTGGCAGTAGCTAATGTTTAAAGTAACGGTCATATTGCGTCTTTACAGAACATGTGAGTTTTTGATTGTGCACTAACCCTCTAATGAGATTTACTTTGAGTTTGGTGTGGCGGAAGTTTTCAAGGGTCAAGAGGGAAGAGTGATATAATAGGATGGAGAAGAGTGAAGAGCTCAAGCTTGGGGAGGCTCCCATGGATCTCCCCAGCATATTTCAAGAAGACTCAAGCGTCTAAGCTTGGGGATGCCAAGGCATCCCCTTCTTCATCGTCAAAATTATCAGGTCATCTCTAGTGAAACTATATTTTAATTCTTTCACATCATATGTGCTTTCTTGGAGCGTCTGTGTGCTTTTATTTTCAGTATGTTATTTTTATTTTTGATCAACTTGATTGGATCCTAGCATTCTTGATTGGGAGAGAGACACGCTCCGCTTTTTCATGAGAATACTCCTATTCTTCACTTATATTTGTTGAGTATTCATATCTAGCGTGTTCAGCTTTTAGCTCTTGTTTTCATGTATCTCTTGTCAGAGCTATTAGTTCTTTTAAAGAAAGTACTCTCTTACTTCACTTATACTTGTTTGGAGAGTTATTGAAATAATTGATTGGTGTTTGGTTGGAACAGAAAATGTTGCATGTGGTAAATGGTATAATGGAAAAACTTACATACTCTTGTAGATCACTAATTGGATAATTTGATACTTGTCAATTGTTTTGAGTTAACAAGTAGGTCATGATTAAATTTTGCATCATGTAAGTTAAGCCCATTAGTGAAGAACTACCGTAAAGCTTGTTGAAATTTGGTTTGCATGGTGGTATCTAAGGTCTAGATATTTTCTAATAAAAGGGTTTGGTTAACAAGGAAGACAGTGTGGAGTCTTATAATCTTTACAATATGTTGTCATATAAGTCTTGGTGTACCGGTTGATAGTCTTGTTTGCTTATATAACCTTGCTAGCCTAAACTCTGTACTGAGAGGGAATGCTTCTCGTGCATCCAAATCCTTGAGCCAAAATCCATGCCATCTGTGTCCACCATAACTACCTATATGTGGTATTTTTCTGCCACTCCAAGTAAATTTTTCATGTGCTACCTTTAAACTATTCAAAACTGTTATTACTCCTTATTTGTGTCAATGTTTACCAGCTCATGAGGAAGTAGTGGGTTATTCTTTATTCCACTTGTCAAACAGACTTTACCTTCAGACTAGCGGCATATACATCCGCTTATCTACTAATTTTGCAAAAAGAGCTGGCAACGGGGTGCCCAGTCCCAATTAATTACAACTTTAACCGCTTAATCTCTTCACATTTTTCAACTGAATACTCAGTGAAACATCTGCATGTGTAAACAAAGAGAAAGGGGATGATCTGCCTTGCTGGTAGAAATAACGTCCTTCATGGGAGCCGCTCTTAAAAGTCTGGTTGACAGGGGGAATACTGTTTTCATCCGCTGCCATTCGTTGACAATTAGCATACACCACTCAAAACTTATTTTTACTCTCTATATGATTTCAAAAACTAAAAAGCTCTAGCACATGATTTAATCCCTGCTTCCTCTGCGAAGGGCCTTTCTTTTACTTTTATGTTGAGTCAGTTTTCCTACTTCTTTCTATCTTCCACAAGCAAACACTAGTGTCAACTTTGGTACAACAATTGTTATATGCTATATATTGGACTTATTATATTGCTTTGTGTTGACAATATCCATGAGATAAATATGTTGAAGTTGAAGCAAACGCTGAAACTTAAATCTTCATTTGTGTTGGTTAAATACCTTTTACTAGAATCTATTGCTTTTGAGTTAACACTTATGTAAACATGTGGATGCATGTCTCCAAAGTACTATTCATGAAAAGTTTGCTTGTATGATTCAGTGTTTACTCATTATCTATTTGGTAGCAAATATAGACCATTGACTTGGATCACTTCATTCATTTACATGTGCTTTACAATACTATTTGATCAAGATTATGATGGTAGCATGTCACTTAAAAAATTATTTTGTTTTATCGTTTACCTACTCGAGGACGAGTAGGAACTAAGCTTGGGGATGCTTGATACGTCTCAAACGTATCTATAATTTTTGATGTTCCATGCTGATATTATACCAATTGTTACGTGTTTTATATACACTTCATATCATTTTTATACATTTTCTGGGACTAACCTATTAACAAGATACCACAGTGCCAGTTCCTGTTTTCTGCTGTTTTTGTATTTCAGAAAAGCTATTAAGGAAATATTCTCGGAATTGGACGAAAATCAACGGAGGTTCCTATTTCACCGACACGTCCACGGAGTCCAAAGGGGAGACGGAGCTGAGCCACGAGGCGGCCACACCAGGGCTCGGCGCCAGCTACAGTGCTGCCACGCCGAGGGGTGGTGTGGGCCCCTCAGGTGCCCGCTGACGCCGCCCTTTCGCCTATTTATTCCTCCCGTCTAGAAAACCCTAAAGATGAGGACGATTTCTCCAGAAAAGCTCCGCAGCACCGCCGCCACCAAAAACCCTAATTCGGGGGACAGAAGTCTCTGTTCCGGCACCCTGCCGGGACGGGGAAGTGCCCCCGGAGCCATCTTCATCGCCATTGCTGCCTCCCATGATGAGGAGGGAGTAGTTTCCCTCGGGGCTGAGGGCTCGTATGGTAGCTATGTTGTTTATCTCTCTCTCCCATGGTGTGATCTTTATGTGATCATGAGCTTTATAATCTAGTTGAATCCATAGATGTTACTCTTTTTAATCTTATGAATATGCTACTCAAGTAGTTTTATTAATGTAAACTCCGGAGTCACCTTTGTCCCATGGTGCGAAGTTGACAGTGTGCGCACCGTGTGTGACTCTTTGGATTAAAGTTTATGTGAATACTTGCCATGAGTTATTCTTTGTGTTGGATGTCTCTATGATATTGTGGCGTTTGTTTACTACTAATTTGGGACGCTCATAGTGACAGCGTGGGGTGCCCCAGAGATGGAATACAGACTTGAGGCGTGCTTTTACAGCCCTACGCAGTGGATTGGTGTTCGTTATCCAACGGGAGAGTAGTTCGGGGTAGCAGAGTGAAGAGGAAGTATCTATGTATTCAATTATATTATTATTGTTGAGAGTGTCCACTAGTGAAAGTATGATCCGTAGGCCTTGTTTCAAAGCATTGAAACACCGTTTACAACCAGTTCTGCTACATGTTTGCTCGTTGCCATTTTTATTTCAGATTGCAATTACCACTTATAATCATCCATATCACTTGTATTTTAATATCTCTTCACCAAACCAGTGCACCTATACACCTGACAAGTGTATTGGGTGTGTTGGGGACACAAGAGACTTCTTGTATCTTAATTGCAGGGTTGCTTGAGAGAGATATCTTTGACCTCTATCTCGCTGAGTTCGATAAACCTTGAGTTATTCACTTAAGAGAAACTTGTTGTTGTTCTACAAACCTCTGCACTTGGAGGCCCAACACTATCTACATGAATAGAAACGTGCGTAGACATCAATGCGTAACCATTAGCTAGTTTGGCGCTCCAAACTTATGTACCTTGCACTGGAATTATGGATCCTGTGCGAATAATGATAAATATGATTTTTTACTGAACTTTTTTACTTATGTAGATATTATTTTACGCATGTTACACTATTAGAAATATAAGTTTCTATTTGTTAGCATAATTTAATAACATAACTTGCAATTTTATTAAATATTAGTTGGTGTATTTTTATTTGTACCGAATATCGATGAAAGATAGTAAATTGTACCTTATAACAAAAGTCTGTCATAGAACTATTTTTCTTCAGTTCATAATCTATATAGTTTTATCATATTTAGGCAAAGATCAAAGAATATGATCTAACAAATATATCAATGATGGTTCTAGTGTATGATTAAGTAAGCTTATTTATAGAAAAGTTTAGAGTATAAACTAAACGAGTGACATTATTGTTTAACTATTTTTTCGTTGTAAAAATTATCCATCAAGTAAAAAAATTAAAATAATTGTGCATGCTCGGTACATCATATCGAAAAAACATTGCTTAGAGTAATTATCAATGAATGTAAAATGATGTGAATTCTAATATGTCTGCATATGTAAATTTTATTATTTGATATGCTCTTATGCAATGTGGTTGTTATCATCTGTTGTATACAAGTCCCCGGCTAGTTATGAAATAAAAATATATTGCACATAATTAAACATATAATTATATACCTCCAAGGGTTATGGACGGAACTATATGTATGGCATCGTTGCATTTTGTCGTGTAAACAACATAGTAAAAATTGTGCGTTGTTGATCAGAAATTAATTTTTTCTTTAGCGTCTATTTGGAATCTCCAATTTTTTAAAACCAAGTTATTTCAATATCATAGTTTTTTTAGTGCCTTGGTAAGAATTACTTATTTTTTTCGTCCTTTCTTGGTTTTAGAAGAAAAAAGCAGGTTGGACCACCTTTTCCAATACTTCAGAAAACAATAGTTATTAGGATACCATGGTTTTATCAATTGTAATATTTTATAGAGCCAGTCAACAAAAATAAGAAATTAAATTAGAAAAACAGGAAGAGTGAAAATGTTAGGTTTTGATAGAAAAGAGGCCGGGTGACTACGTGATAAAAACAAAAGAACAGGAAAATGAAGAGAGAACAAAGTGCCAAAGTGGATGCATGTTGCTAGTTAGGAGCCTAGATAGGACTACGGTGGTCTGGTCTTCAACTAGGAAGTAGTACTTAAATTGGGAAGTAGTATTTAAATAAAAGAAATAGTCTCATTTTCGGCTTGTCACTATCATGGTTGACAGTCGACACACTATCAAGAACATAGTCAAGATAGAACCCTTGGGTTCAATTCACACAAATGATTTCTCATTTTACTGTTCTAAATCTTGTTTAGGTTAAATAAAGGTGAAAAACAGGAATATAATATTTTCCTATATGGTACTATTCACCCGTTTGGTTCAAAGGGATGGAGTAAAGAAAAATCATAGGGAATTTTTTCAATCTCAATTTCAAATGACATGAAATTTACAATCCACATAAAAAAGTTCCTTTGATCTAAGTGTCATGCCAACTCCTATTGTAGAAGACTTCATGTGCACCATATTTTATTTGATTCCATCATGGGAAAACCATAGGATTTTGAGAAGGAGATTTGAGTGGAATGTAGATTTCCTATAAAATCTAGTGTAAATGACTCCCTAGAAAACATTTCAATGGGATACGATCCTACGAATCAAATAACTACCATAGGAAAGATGCTTAATGATTCAAAACCTCCAAAATTCCTATGAAATCCTTTGAATCGAACAGGCATGTAGATCTCTTTTTTCATATTCATACGCACGAGAAAAAAAAACTTAGATTCGTATTTATGAAATCCTGTTTTTATCAACCCTCTATTTTGCGCATTCCTATTGTTGTGTTTTCAAAATCCCGCGAAACAAACATGCCCAAAATGTTCATGCAATTGTTGACCCTACTGAACTAAAACATTATACGGCGAGTTACTACGAGGGAGGTGTTTTGTAACCCGGGCTCCATGTAGCTCGTTTTGTTTTTGAATAACAAAAAAAATCCATTTTTAAGTTTCCAAAATCATGAAAAAATCTCGAATGTAGATAGTGATATGATCTACAATTGTGCAAAATTTCAACTCGAAATTAGTTATATTTTAGGCTAGTCAAAATGACAAATGGGTCCGGGGTCGTGAATAAACACAGTTTAAAAAATCTGAAAATTTTCCTGATTTGTGTCTTTTTGTAGCCTAGAAAAATATGTATTTTGGATTGAAAAATTGCACACTTGTATGTCTCGAGATTGTCTACATGTAGGATTTTTGTTTCGAATTTTTTTGAAACTAAAAAATATTAATTTTGATTTTTTGAAAAAATGAGTTACATGGAGCTCGAGCTCCATTTGCACTTTCTGGAGTTACATACTACATTTGGGTGTATGATGGTGTCCCCGGTGATTTTTCCTAGCTCTATGCCTGAACCTTTTTGTTGTTATTGAAAAAATCCCTGCACTATGCTGTTAAACTCTTCATCCTCGAGTCATATATGTTTTATTTTCCTAGGCAAAGCGTGCCGCCCACAACTGTGGTTGGTATTTTGGTCGTCAAAGCCGCACTTTTGACGGTTTTCATATTCTGAAAGACGTGTCTAAACTTTTTAATTAACTCGTTGTTATTTTCGTTCAAAGCGACCACATCCACAATGCACTTTTTTTTTGCGAAACACAGTATAAACACATACGCTCACATACACAAGTATACCCTCATCCATATGAACGCACGCATACCCTACCCCTATGAGCACCTCCGAAATAATAAGCCGGCGTATCGAGTCTTGAAATTGACGAAGTCACCACGGGCGCCTCGTTGTCGACGGGAACGTTCTTCAGTGGCATCCACAATGCACTAGCCTCGTATTCATCGTTCCCTTCAGCCGGAACATGGAACATGATGTTTTCCATTTGAGTTTACTTTCCTTTTATTTGCTTTGCTTTGACAAGTCCAGTTCAGAGCAAAGTGTATGGGCCATAGAAAATACTCCTTAGTGCTCTCCTTTTTGACCCCGAGTCTCCTCCCCTCGCCGCGACACAGCGGCGTTGCTGCCCTGCTAAAGGCAACACGACGGCCGGCTCACCGCCGTTGGAGGCGGCGACTGAAAACTCAACAACTGAATGCGGCAACAGGATCTTCTTCTTGGTAGGAGTAACAAAATTCCCATGAGAACAAGTAGCATGTATATGTGATGAATAATGCGTACGCAGTCACGCAGATTGGATGGGATGAGTCGTGCAGCAGATACATCAAGGCACTCGAGCTGATCTGAGCATTTAAATCTACGTATGTACGGGGCCGGAGACAGACATTGAAAGCCAAGTTGCTCATAATAGTATGTATTTCCCCTTGATTGATTGATGAACTACAGCTGGTCATCTACGAAATGTGAGCACTAGCAAGACACAATGATGGCGGCAGCAATGGAGAAACGGGTTACCGTGTGTGTATCATTTTGTGTTGTTCATGAGAACGGGATGTGTTCTTAAATGTTGCCTTCGAATTTGTTGTCTGTCTTCAGGTCCTGGATTGTGGCAAAAAAATGTGCAGAGATCCGTGAACTGAAGTTGCACATAAAATTCTACTACAAAGCAGTTTTCAGCTGGTAGATTAAGGGCTTCTTTGATCCAAACCAATTTGATAGGAATTTTGGAAGATTCTAGTGCAAGCTTTTCCTAGAAAAGGGAGCAGCGCCCTGGCATCTGCATTGAAACGATGCACACGACCTTCCTTGATTACGTAGTTTTATAAGGCCCCGTTCGGGACATAGGAATTGTAGAGGAATTTTGGAGGAAAGCTGTTCCTATGGGATCTTTTTCCTTTGCAGCGTTCGGAACGAAGGATTCGCTCGTCGCCAATCCTTTGGAAAGTTTCCTACGCCTGTGATTTCAAAGGAAAACTAACATCCGCTCGCTGCTCTTTTCTTCGCGCTGGCCCGAGGCAGGATTAGAGAAAAGAACGCTCAGACATGCAACTGGACCCACACTTTGTTAAGAATGGGATGCTTTATGCATGCTGGGACCCGCATGCACATGAACTCATGCAACCGGCTTGTCATTTTCTAACATATAAAAATCATTAAGTGGCGTGGTTTCCTCTGTTATTTTCCTACGTCCCGAACAGCCATTCCTCTGGTCCTAGTATGGCATTTCGGTTCCTATGTTTTGCACCTGGTTTCCTTTCCCTTTCCTCCGTTTTACTCCAATCCTATGTTTTTCTTTCCTTCAATCCGAACAGGGCCTAAGTCATGACAGTAGATAATATAACCGAGAACATCTCATGGATCACACAAAGTAAACATGAAAATCAACCAGCCAAAGACAGAAGCACTGAGCATCTAATCTCCTCTGGCTGAAGATAGGCCCAACGACCACCATCACGCGCACCCAGTATCCATAGGACCTCGTTGGTCGGCTGGGAGAAGGTAAAGCTACATGTGAATCCAGTATAACGTCCCGTTGATGGCCTGCAACAATGAGCCACATTTGTTTGTTAATGATAAAATATCATGGCGGTCCCAAAAAATACCACGAATATGTGTTTTCATCTGTTTATCTATGCTTTCCCCTGGCGCTAGCAGACAACCTCTATTATGCATTTCTACTCGTGGGTTTTTCTTTAAATCTTGCAAACTAAGAGCGTCTCCAACTGGAGACCCTAAATCCGGCCTATACGTCCGGACGGATAGCCCGAACACGGTTTAGGCATAAAACCAGCACACAACCGCCTCCCGCAAATTCGGCCCAAACATTCGGTTGGAGATGCTCTAAGTGGCCGTGGTTGACGTGACCAGTTCTATCTATACACAGAGTTAAAAGGGAGTTTATGCGAAGAGGAAGAAAAATTAACAGTACACATGTGAAGCTACGTCCGGTTGGAGTATCATTCATTAAATGGCACAGTTATTTCCCATACTACGTGGCCCAGCTTCGCATTGAATAATAAGACAACCACATGGAAGGAGCGCCTGTTGCAGCCGTAGCTTTCACTAAGCTGCTGCCGGGTACTACATCTACATGGCAGGACATTCTTCCCTGTGCTGGCTGTGCATGCGTTAGCGCAAGCGCAAATGAATTAATTGATGAAACAAAAGAAGAAGAATATATGTTTGGTTGCACTGGTTAAATGTGGTAGGGTCAAACGCCATTTGCGTGCGCGAGAGCAGATCGATCAGGAGGCAGCATGATGAGCCTCCAATCCACGCTCCACCATTGGTCTCCTCCTCCTGAGCTTGTGCGTGCATGCCTGAAGCTGAAGCTTAGACGAGATCGATGTAAATCATCCATCATCCCCAAGTTACTACGTAATGATTGATGTGCATCTTTCCTTGCTCTCGGTAACCCAAACAGTTGCGATGCGGTATAGGGTTCTTCCTGTTGCCCGTGTTTATGCTTATAATTGCGTTCATGTTCAGAAAGCGTCCTCGCGCGCACACGGGAGAGAAGAGAACAGCAACCCCCAACATCCGTATCCAGAGGAATTAATCAGCACCTCTAATGCTACCGGATTCTCGCATTCATATCGCCCGACATCCGTACTAGTTCAATGTCACCGATCAATGTCGCATTCTATGGCTCTATGCTACACTGATAGAAAACAGATGCTCCAGTACATCAACAACTAATTCGATCACAGATACTGTCAAATCAACTTCTTTTCTAATTAAGGGGCCTGGTTATTAGCTGATCTATCATCATCATCGAGCTATTAACGAAGGTTACTCGCAACTGTAGTACTGTGCACTCCACCTCAGGAAACATTCAGGCGTCCTATCCTATCACGCATACAGTTTTTACCTTTACAGCAACCAATCAGGCCTACAGTTTCGCTTACATAAAAACAACTGGACCTGTCTGTCTGCAAAAGGTCGGCGAAATCATCGAACATTGTATATGTTAATGGCGCATCTGGCCCCAAAACGAGATGTTGAGGCGCGCAAACCTCTGCTAAAAACTCACCGCTCGTGAGCCGCGGCATGGATGACACAACAATGGCAGGCGCCCGTACAAATAACATAGGAACCCTACCCTGGAAAGAGAAACCGGAAAGCAAAACGAGGCTCATAAGCCAGTGAGCTAGGCTATCCTACTGGCTTCACAAGCGAACAGGACAGCCACCGGGAACCATGGAAACGTAGTACTAAGTGCAGCGAAGCTAAACAAAACAATCTGTGCGACACTTCCATTCAATCCGTAGACGCGTAGAGACCTCCACCCAGCTGTACGTACGTAGCGTAGGTACACCTGGCCGAAGCTCCCCTTAGCGCAAGGTAGGGCGGCCACCCAACCTTGATATTTCGCGAAAATGTTCTTATGCATGTTTTTCTGAACATTCTGAGTGGCCGTACGTCCAAAATGGATACCGTATGAGAAAGTTATGCTTGTTTTGAGTAAACGCTGCACAAAATCTATTCCGAGCTAAAAACAAGGACTAGATCTAGTCTAGTCCAAAACCAACTATTTCTCTTTGCATAGCTAATTCTCAATCTAATGAAACCCGACTCTACGTTTTATGATTCTATTTTGGTTATGTATATTTTTACTAGCTAAAATTCTAATTGCATTAGCTTAGGCAATATCTGTTGAGTTGGAGAACGATGGTTTATAGCCCCTATTGAAAGGTATCAATTTGCTTATACTCATATTTGTTTATATTTCTATTATATTAATTGATTATGAATCATATATAGTGTTAATGTCTCGACACTATTTCAACTTTGCTTCATTTTTTTGAGTTCACCCTACTTCAAAACTTGTTCATCCTTGAATACACCGCTTGAGACACGAGCACGATCAGCACAAGGAAATACTACTAGCGTGATCCTACTAAACCCTAGAGGAGACATGAGCATTAACTGGGAGTAATCACCAAATCTTGAGGTACGTCCGTCCATCAAGCCAAAGGGAAGCGTACAGCAACAGATCGAGGCATCGTTTTCAGCAGCACATCTGCCAATCTAACAAACAAACCATGGATCGATCCACGGATCGATTCGAGCACAGTACAGTCGTACTACCGGTGCTGCCCAGCATTCAACTCACAAGCCGGTACTACATTAATCCCAACAAAGCAATGCGTTTCAGCGTACATATGAATCTGGGGAGACCTGTAAATAACTCAGCATTCAAGTCACCAACACCGTATCCGCCACCAATCAATCTGGAAACCAAAGCAATCATAGCAGACAACATTACCAGCGATCCATTTGTTCAACAGTGGAGCTAGCTCCTGCCGTGTGTGTGTCCACGGGTTTTCTTAGTTTGGGGCGCCTACACAGTTCCAGCACACAAACACAAGGGATACACGATGATTAGAAACTTGATACTTGGGGCATCCATTTGAAGATCCAAAGGAGGCGTCACGTCTTGCCACTAACAAACACCCGACGACTAGTTAGATAAGTCTACATACGGAAGGAAGATACAGCCGTCCAGAGAGAGAAGCGGTTAGGTTAGCCTCCGACGAGGTGGGCACCAAGCTCGCCAAGATCCGCATCATCATCTTGCAGGCGAACAGCATCCAGCTTCTGCCTCAAGACCGTGATTGCATTCATAATCAACTCATAGGCTGTGATGGCGCCCGTCGTCTCCACGGTGAACACGAAGCTGTCCTCCTTAGCGTTGATCTCTATCAGTCCTGGCTTCCCCATGGCTTCTGCTTTCTTGATCACCTCGTCGTCATACGTATATGCCTCTGGATCCACGACCACCACCTGATCAAGCGACACAGAGTTAGGCATGCTCAACATTCAAGGATTCCTTACATGCAACAAAATTGGACATGTGACAGCAGAATCAAATGTTGGGTACATTGCCATAAAACTAGTTGCCAATCCTAACAACCTTATTCCAGTATACTATTATAAACAACCAGCTCCATGGCTGAAATTGCATGTACAGATGTGAATGTAAAATACAACGGTGTCAACAAAAATATAGTTGGGAAACATCATAAAAAATAAACATTCAATAAATTTACTGTTTTATGCAAAAATACAGTCTGGTGGATGGCATTTACCGCTTTGATCACTCGAACATGCAGAAAAGTGTATGAAAAAACATAACTAAACATTAACACAAAGCACAGGGTGGCATAAGTTCCTCAAGATATGCCCATATAAAAGGCATGCACCACTACCACTAGACCTAAGACATCTGCATTCATGCATAACATGGTTTATTGAGAAAAATAAGATCCCGCCAAGGCAATAGAAAGGTCCAGTGTGATGGATTCTTAAATAGCCATTCAGGACTTAACAAACAGTGTAAATCCATTCCCCTGCCCATGATAATATTATACATAACCTATACAAAACAATATATTACAAATGGTAGCATCTGATGATGGTATATTTTTTGCCATCTATCATCATATCACATATGCACAAAAGATGGCAGGTGTAATTTTATTCTATGTTCGCAGTTAAGACTTCCAAGGGGCTATCTGCTCACAGAGTAACATATCATTCATATTGCCAGGCGTACGTTTGGCGTTGGGCCTCAAGTGCACCTATCACCTTAGAGTGAAAGGGGCTGTTTACATGGTGTAGTAGTTTCATTTCCAATTAGTGGCTGCAAACGGTGCAAGCGGTCTGGATGATGATGGGATAGTTCTCCCCAACAAGGACATGTTAGAAGAAGGCATTCAGGAAATGGAAGCTTTAGCTAGTAGTGCTCTTGAGAGTTTAGGAATGTCTTTCACAATAACTAGCATGGGTCTGCATATGCTGCTGTGGTTGCTGACTTGCTGTAATTTTGTGCTCTGGCCCTCTAGAGAAGAAAAAAAATTGAACTGCCAATCTTTTGTGGGTCTCTTCTGGTTGACCATGAGAAGTGTATTATGATCGTGTGTGCACAAGGTAGTAGGAGATAGGCATGTCCGTGAAGGCAATGTGAAGGTTATGTTAGAGATAGGGGTTTAAGAAACAAAATGAGGCAATGCAGCAAGGAAGTACATGCTAGGAAAGGGAATCAGATGAACTGAAGAAGGCAAAGAAGTAAGAACATAGATAAGGAGGGAACACAAAAGAAGGAAGAGAACATGGTTCTCTCCATGGAACATAGATAGGAGGGAAGACAAAAGAAGGAAGAGATCATGGTTATCTCCATGTTTGACGTCTGATTCACTAGTTCATGCAGGTAACTCACCCAAGTCAGGCCGTCAATGCATGCGTCGTCGTTGGATGCTGTCTAAGTGGCTAACAACATGAGGACGTGCCATCTGGCAAAAAAAAAGGTGTAATTTTATAGCCGTGGGTGCACAAGCCAATGGGAGATCTTCTGTTAGATACGGCTGGGTCTATTGAAATAGTATTGTTAAATTAGCAAGAGTTGAGTTGAAGTAGGACGGTAGAATTCTGGTTCAATTTTGAGTATGAATCGGATCCTACTAGTGGACCGGGACTAGCATGTGACACATTTAATTAATCAAACAATAAAGCTCCAGTAAGTATCAGAGCCTCTCTTCCATGTCCGGGACAAGCCCTGCTGCCGGTTATTGGGTAGGAGTACCCTATCCCTGGTCTTCAGACCTTTATCCTATTCCTGCCCAAGTTATTCTGTTGTGGACCAAGGTTCATACTTCATACTAAGTTCAGTCAGCACTGAGGACAGCACAAATTTGCAGTATGTCCATCAGGAATTGAAACAAAACGTGGTAACAGAAAACACAGTTGTACAGTCACATGTTACTACTAAATATATCAAGGGTTCAAGACAACAAATTCTTGCTCTGTTACTCAACAGATTTAACCGGATGCATGGCATGCATAGGGTATATTCAAAAGAATATGTGGTCAAGCTAACATTATAGTGTTGAATAGCACAATCTATACCAATAGAAAAAAGTACGAGTTAGGTTTCACACATTCAACTTTGGCCACCCACCCACTCATCTTATAGTCGACAATATAAGTTGATCACCAAAAATTGGTATTTACTGCAAAGTGTAATTACTACTTAATCAACCCCTCTTAAGGCGTAATCCTCATATGTCATTGTACTCTTGACACTGATCTACCTTCCTTGCTCATGTGTCACTGTAGACATTTTCCTTACTGACTCAAAATGCATTGCAGTGGTTTGATATGAAAATAATTGTTAAAATAAATGGATAACATATTCAATACAACATATGTAAGGTCAAATGTGCATACACGTCCACTTTCTAGTAGATATAGGTCATCAGTGCAATGTGTATCGATATGTCAACCAGACCAAAAAAACACAATTATCTGACAGTAATTTAATTCCAACAGACAAAGAAATAGATAGCAGATATAAGTACTCCCTCTGTTCCACAATATAAGATGTTTTACATGTTTCACATGTTGTCTAGATTCGAATTAAAATGAGTGGACATATACACTAAAACATGTCTAGATACATGTGTATACATGTGAATGTGGAAAAGACCTAAAACATCTTATATTGTGGAACGGAGGGAGTAGCAAGCACTAAATAGAAAAAAGCAGGTGCTGCATTACAATGAAGTGCCTACAACACTATAGTGGCGGATTGCAGCATAAGCCAATATTGACTACTATCCAAGTAATCCATGAACATATTAACATCATAGTTGTGGTGTGGACTGTGAAATTATTCGACTACTACTGTAAGAAGTATGCTGAATATAGGTATAGTTTCCACCAAACGAGCAAACAAATAGGACTAGCATAGGAACAAAATGTAGAACTCAAAGGATTAGTTGATGGTATCATGGAAAGAAGTAACCGAGGAAGTACTAAAAAAAAGCTGACCTGTTGTGTGTTAGGATCAATGTCAAATACTTTTGTAGGGCTGCTCTCCACCCAGCTTGTTTTTTCCTCAAGTGTAAGTGTCTCCATGAGTTCCTCATTAATACGTATATCAGGCTCATACATGAAGGTCACAGTAGCAGCTGGGGACCATTTGGCATGGTCCTTTCCGATTCCCTTCCTTGCAATTGCTCGAAGACGCAGCTCTTGCCCACGACGCAGCTTTACAATTAGTATGCCCCTGAAATCAGATATTAATATTATTACAATTGTTATAATTATAAGCTTACTACCAATAAGCATTGGCTCAACAAGAGACTATGCTTACAGGCAGCTTAAAGATAAATTCAAAGAGGTAATAGCAGATGCCACCGAACATTAGACAAAAAATGGACACATATAGTAAGATAGCTTAATGTCATTGTGATAGCAGCAAAACATATCAATGACACATGCTCTGCGCATGTAAGAGAAGCTTTCTGGTATTAATCCTTTGGACCTACTTAATCTATATATCCACTAAGTGCTACAAATAATATCGAAAAAATTACGGAATAAAATTAATAGAGTACACGTGCATTTAAGAGCACATAATAAGACAGGACAATGTCAGAAAGAAAGCAGACTGTCATAATCAAAGAGTTAAATTTACATCCAACCTACAAGGAAACCAATCTAATCCTTAAGGGCTACAAACTCTTAATATGTAGAAACTAACTAGTTTAACGGAATTATCTAACTTGAGAGGCAAGCTTTATCTCCCCCTCCTAAAGATGCTGCAGCTAGGAAGCATGGCGCAGATTACATTAATATGTACAATTAGCATGCTATATGCTCAGTTTTACTTTCATGCATAGTAGGGGGCAAAGAAGAGTGCACAGAAAATGGAGTATCTTTCTTTTCTAGTTTTCTTTCATTAATTGATCAGAAAGGATAAGAAATTGGTGAACTTAGTGTGGAAGAGAAGGAAAGATACATGTGACCTATACATTGGGATTCCCAACATAGCATTACAATCTGCATACATTAATAGGAAAGGGAAACATGAGCAGATTATACGCAGATAAACTTAACAATATATGGATGAACACCATGGAATGATGAGGGGATTGACAATAGGGTAAGATAGAGTAGATATAACATTATTGCAGAAGACACATACAGCGTAGGCTCTACTCTGTAGCCATCAAACTCGTTTATTTGCATGGTCGTTTCATTTCTCTCTCCCTTTTCTTTCATTGCGCACATCTTTTCTAAATATCGTAGGTCTAAAGTAAATAATTTCTCTTGGTAAAGGGATGCCCTAATAACGACAATATACTATAAAACACAGAAAGGTATCTTTTCCAACAAGGATAAATACTTTACAATTTTCAGTCCACATAAGTTTTGGGAGGCTTTAACTCAAGCGTTTAAATGAGCAAATAATGAATTAAAACAAGTGATCTATGGCCATGAAAGAGATCATGAATAGAAATTGTCAAATCATTTTAGCCTGATGGTGCAGTAATTTCTCCTCGGAGAGTTCCACAGTGTATTTAAAGAACCATCTGTACTAATAACAAAGTGTTCAAGGAGGCTTTACACAGTCTACAAAGTTATTCAGATGTCTACATACATGATCTTTTGAAATGTTAGTTTATCACATGACAGAACGACACTTCCACAAAGAAAAAGGTTTACCGCATTGGTATGCCAAGTATATGCCACCTTCAGATATAGGTAGCAATACTGATACTAGGAAATGCTGATTTAGTTCAAATATAGTAGAAACATAAATCAAAAGAGGATTCACTGGCATATATACCTACATCTTCATCATGACATCACTTGAGGATGTTCTACAATGAGAGAATATATTTTCATTCACGTCATAGCAATTTCAAGACACTGAAAGCATATAGAGTTATCTGTGTTAACAGCTATTATTTTGAGCTAGTTAGGGTAAGGCCTCCTAGTAACTGAACCTATAAGCAATTGTGGCATGCATAAAATCTTCAATCTGAAATTTAGACCTGGTTGAGCATGCTTGAATTAAATGTGCTGCTAATAACAAAATGTTGATTTCAGAAAGAGGAATGAGCACATGAACAAGCTTGGGAAAGTAGAATTTTGGCCTTTTGAGTTTTGATAAAAATTAACAAACGAATTATCTACAGATACGACAACAAGCATTAGAATTCAGATAGTGCAGGCCATAAGACCCCACATTTTGATGCATCTACGGATGTACCTCCCAAACAAGAACAAGAAATGAAATTAGAAATAAGATAAGAGTTAAGAACACATGAACCAGGTACCAAAAGTAGAACGGAGTAAAAACAAACACAAAACAAACTAGGTGTGTTGAGAGGTGGGTTAGGAATTTATATCATACAGATAGGCTAGTGGTACAATGAACAAGTAGAGTTAGTTTGGTTCTTTAGATCAGGCATCATTACTTAGGGTGGTGGTTCTTGCAGTTAATAAGTAAGACATAGTGAAGACTAACACAACAATGGGGTCAAAATGGAGTGCGCTGACTTGCCTGTGGTCTGCTGCGGGGTCAGTGTCGTAGGGGTCGATGTTGCCTAGGGCCTGCTGGTATTCCCTTGCCTGGTCGACGGGGCAGACCTTGGGGTCCATGGAGCGGAGGTCCTTGGTGGAGGTGACCTCGAGCGTCTGGCCGGAGTCGGTGGCGCGGGCGGCGAGGTGGAACTCGACGGAGCAGTACTCGCAGGAGCCGTCCCCGTCGCAGGCGTCGCAGTCGCGGGAGAAGCGCATGCCCATGGCGGCGGAGGAGGTGAGCGGGATGAGGCCGAGGCGGTGCGCGAGGAACTCGTCGTTGAGGACGGAGGAGTTGCTCTCGATCTCGACGAGGTCGATGGCGACGGTGGGGACCTCGGCGATCATGACGCGGCGGAGGGCGTTGGCCATGCTCGCGTCGGTGTCGCGGAGCTCGAACTTGGCGTAGTCGTCCTTGAGCTCGCGGATCTTCACGCGCGGGAAGCGCTGGTACGAGGCGCCCGCCGCTGGACGCTCCATTCCGCTTGGCCGCCGGACGCCGCCGCCGCCGGAGATGGGGTGGCCGCGAGGGTTTTGGGTTGGGTTGGGCCGGCGGCAGATTTGGGGGAAACGGAATAAACGGAGGGGGAGAGGGGACGACGGGTTTTTGTCTGCCTTTGCCCTCGATTTTGCGGAATGCCTGTGTGTGTTGCTGGCCGCGTCAAGATTCGTGCTTGGGGTTGAGTACTTCACAACCGGTTAGATTTCGCTGACTCAAAGTCTGGAAAGTCAGCCTATCCTTATCACTTCACAACATGTATCATCCATTTTGTTTGAGAATGGTCGTGTCGCTATGAGGTTGAGCCACATGAAAAAGAGCGTGTTTTGGGTTACCTGTGAGTTTATAACCCATTTGCATCCGTGGTTACTCAGCCTGGTCCAAAAAAACGAGGCCGCAGCCACGTTTTGCAGTCCGTTTAGTTGCATGTTTTTACCGTTTTGCAATTTTTCTACCGTTGTTTGGTGTCCTGTTTACGTGTCTGGACGTGGATTAGAATCAAAACCTGATGTTTGGTTATAGCCTTGTGTCATGTTATGCTCACCGCATATAAAATGGTGATGTTATCACCTCTAAAACGGTCACTGCTAACACACATTCAGACCAACATTCAGACATAACACACATTCAGAGCAACATTCAGATCTTACTTAGTAGAAGTTCAGTACCATCTAGGCATCAGAACATGTTTGTTCATGGGCATATATAAGCCCTGTATCACATCTACCCATGCCCCTTGATCAACAACTAATAGGGCAACACATGCCCTTGACCAAAATGTAGCAGTCAAACTAGCAGTCTAATCTTATCACGCTAGTCCTAGCCGTGGTAAGGGCGGGTGTAGCCCATGGACGTCGAAATGGCGCTCTTGAAGATTGTGAGCTTGAAGCCTCATCCAGTGAGCTTGAAGACGATGGCGTCGGCTTCCTCCAGCTCGTACTTCATCACCACGACAGGCCAGTTCCTGCCCACCACCATCTCGCTGCCCCACTCGTCTCACTAGTGCACGCCGAGATCGGCAAGCAACGAGGGAGTGGGATCTGGAACCACTCCCTCAGCACGGGCTGGAACGACCTGGGGATGACTAGCATCATAAGATCGTCCCTATCCAGCTGGGTATAGAACTGCTAAGGTGCCACCGGCCTAGGGATGTGCCCGATCGTCGGCTGACGACCTTGGGTGCGGTTGGATAGCTTCGTCGCCTCCTCCTGCCTATTGGGCACTTCAGGCCTCAATAGCCACCGATTCCGGGGAGAACGCCCTTGGAGGGTCTGCGGATTCCTCTAAGTGATTTCTCATTCGGTCTTGGGTACCTTGTCAAGATAGAGGCGTCAGTGAGCAACATGAGGACGAACTCGAACATTAACTGGAGCATGAAGGTGACATGGACTAGAAGAAGAACATGGATAAGGACATTGACTATTGGAAGCATGGACAAGGACATTGACAGCAAAACATGGACAATATGATGCCAAAATGGCAACAATGCCAAGAATGGCATGTCCCTGGACAGTGAGAGACAAGAATGGTCAGCACACATGGACAAGAACATGCTAAAATGGCAACAATGGCAAGTACCTCGACAATGGCAGACAAGAATGCTCACAATGGCAAGCACATGCATCATCAGATGATGCATACAAAGAACATGCATATGAAGAACATTACCGAAGCAGTTGAATAGATCTACCTGAATCCTACACCGACACAAACCCTAACAGATCTACAAGCAGGAGGAGATCTGCACATCATCAGATCATGCCTACACAAGATCAAGCTAAATAGGCCGGGGGTGTTTGCCTAAAAAACCAAATAGGCACAAACCCTAACCGAAATCTAAATCGTCACCCAATGTAGTCTCCGATTACCTAAAAGGAGGGGGAATTAACTTACCGTGGCCAAGGAGGACGTGGGTCCTCCCGCCGGCGTCGAAGAAGAAGGCGCCACCGCTGCTTTCCAGTTCTTGTGCGGCGGCCTCGAAGAGGAGTCCACAACCGCCGATGGCGCCGCCGCTGCTTTCCCAGCCGGCAATGGCGCCGCGGTAGGATCTGATGCGGCCCCTAGAGTTTGGGGACGGCCGAGACACACCGGGAACAGGGCTTTCAGCATCCGCGCCCAGTCCGTCGACGCCTGGCCCACGAGCACGTCAACCCACTTATGGTGAGCGCCAGGGGGGGGAGGAGGACTGGCCTGTGCGGCGGGCGGGGGAGGAGGAGAGGCGGCCATGGGAGCGGAGAGGACGAGGGTGAGAGTGGTGGAGTGGGCGCTGAGGGGAGTGGGAGTTATTCCCGAACCGTCTCGTCTCCCACGCTTCCCAACGCGTGCGAGACTGCGGCACACAGAGCTCGGAGCTCGCCAGGGTCTGGCTGAGCACTGCTTTAAGTTTCGTGGTATGCAACAATGTGGGCTGGGCCAGGAAACCAAACAACCGTTTTTTTGCACCCAGCGGGCCTGGCCGAGGTGCACCCAGGAAACCAAACACACCCAAAGAAATCAGTTCAGCCATGTTAACATTTATCAAATTCGACATGCCGCAATTTCTCGTGCTCGATTAATAACTACTCGACCATAATATTGTTGAATTGGAAATGCTATCAAAATATCTGTCTCGTTCCATTTTTAAAGTGCATTTCTAGAGTCATGGATTCTCTTTTTTATAGAGCTTCTCTACAGGCGTGAGATAAATATTGGCTAGTAACCGTTAAGCCTCAAATTTCGATTGACCGGGACACCAAAGGACTTATGCGTGTCATTGGACACCGGTGAAAATATTATTTACCTTACCTAACTACGTACGTTTATAGCTATGCACCTGAAAACCTAGTCACATATGTTATGCTGTCTGGAGTGAGCCCTAGTTAATTAGTTATGTCCTTATCCCGAAGACGACACGGTGGTGGACATGACATGTCAATAACGGCATGACAACTGCATCTTCCGGGGCGAAAAACCACGACGGACCTCACAATGGTGGTTATTGCATTGGCAGAGGTACTGGTGGCCATCTCCTCTCCTTGGAGGAGGTCAAAATGGCCACAACATGTTGGCCTTCTCTTTTGACCTATCGTAAGGATATTGGTGGCATTGTCATCGCCTGGTAAAAAGAGAAGGTGTTGTCACAAGCATGTGTTGAGGTGAAGGCGGTAGTGTTGCGAGGAGAATGTAAACGAGGGGATAATGAAAGAGACGCGATTAGGGTTATACATCTTCAAGTTAAAAAAGTTTGTTTCGATCCCCACCAACATGAAAATATGCCAGATTGTTCAAACCAGCCTCTTCTAAGTAAGGATCATATGTTTTATGTTCCTAAAAATAACTATTGCCAAGAACCGTCTATCGCAAGTGGTTCTTAACTTCTTATTAAGAGACATTTGTAGAGTAGGTAAATACAGTCACTATCTAGAAAATCGTCTACAAGCTTTTATAATGTCTTTAAATAGGAGATAACACTACTAGGAAACTGCCTTTCTGTGGATCACTTTCTGTGCCGCACCAGGCTACATGCGCCACATAAAGTCACATTCTGTGGCGCACCAGGCCACATGTGCGCCACAGAATGAGGTGGGTGCGCCACAGAAAGTGACATTTATGTGGTGCATGTAGCCTGGTGCGCCACAGAAAGTCACAATTCTGTGGCGCATGTGCTCCATGCGCCACAGAAAGTCACAATTCTGTGGTGCATGTGCTCCATGTGCCACAGAAAGTCACATTTATGTGGCGCATGGAGGTGGGTGCGTCACATAATTTTTTTCCCTCTCACGCATGCCTACCCCCCCCCCCCTGGATCGCCTTTTCAGTTCTGTAAACAAGAAAATAAAATGATAAAAATTTAAAAAATAAAATCCTTTGACATGTAGTTTCGTTTTAGTGTCTAGTTGGTATAGAAATTTTGAAATATGAATTTTGACATTTTTTGCAAAAAATAGAAAAAAAAAACTTTGCAGAGGGCATAACTTTTGCATACGATGTCGAAAAAATGCGTTTAATATATCAAAAAAAATCGTGAGAAAAAAGTAGCTCGATTTCACCCGGGTTTACCCGGTGAAGTTTTCTCAGATTCAGGAAATTCCAAAAGAGTAAAAAGTTATTTCAAAAAGACGATTTTTTTCTACAAAATAAAAATAAATTAAAAAAATTCAAATTTTTTGGATTTGTTGAATTTTTGGATTTTGTGAAGCTTTCTGGATTTTTGAATTTTTTTGGGATTTTTTTATGTTTTTTGAATTTTTTTGGGATTTTTTTGAATTTTTTGATTTTTTTTATTTTTGAACTTCCTTTTGAAACTTTTGAAGTTTTTGATTTTTTTTATTTTAAAAAAACATATATACACATACCACACATAAACTACATACACATATATACACATACACAAGGGTTAAGAGGGTTGATATGATACTATTATCAATAAGAACTTGAGTAGCATAAGGGTAGCTGAATTGAATAGAACTTAGAAGTTAAGCGTGCTTGGATTGGAGCAATCTGAGGATGGGTGACCTACTTGGGGAACTCATCATTTGAGATATGCTTTGAGTGTTAAAAATGTTCAAAAAATTCAAATATTGAGATATGATACTATTATTTCATTTTCTGATTGTTTTGATTTTTTTTTTGAATTTTTGGATTTTATTTTATTTTTTTGAAAATCCAGATCTAGATCTGGCCGCCTTTTTTTAAAAATTCAAAAAAAAAATGTGGCGCACCGGGGTAGGGGTGCGCCACAGAATTGTTGTTTTCTGGTGCGCCACAGAAATTTTTTCTGTGGCGCACGGACGGGGTGCGCCACAGAATAAATATTTTTGTGGCGTGCGTTCTGTGGCGCACCCACCATGCGCCACAGAAAGCCTTTTTGGTGCGCCACAGAAAGGCTTTTCTGTACTAGTGTAAGTGTTTTCGCAAAAATAAATAGGAGCTACGTGTTGGGATTCGATGAGACATCTGCGACAAACCATCTCTCGTCGAGTCATCATGTGCAAGCCCCCTTCCTAAAGCATACTTAGAGCATATCCACTCACGGCGCCCAAAGGCCGTCCGGACAGGCCATTTGGGCGCTGTCCAGATGAGCTGCTGGCTATAGGCCTCGTCGCTCCCCACTCGGGCCGCCCAAATCGTCCCCCCAAATTGGTTTTTCCTATCTAAATTCAAATATTTTGACAAGTACAAATCAAACATACATGAATTTTTCGTAGTTTTGAACGCATAAAATAAAGTTTCACAATAACTAAAAAAATTACAATTCAATCATCTTGCCCTTCCGGTTCGGCCGCTGCCATTCCCCGTCGCGCCCACAAATGCTCGATTATATCATTTTGGAGTTGATGATGAGTATTTTCATCACGAATCTCCATATGCATTGAGAGAAAATAAGCAAAATCTGCCGGGACGTCGTGATCAACATCAGCGAGAGGACCCTGAAAGTCATATGGCATATGATCCTGAACTGGATTAGCGCGATCACTCTCGATGATCATGTTGTGCATGATCACATACGCATTCATGACCTCCCACATCTGGTCGTTCGACCATGTCTGAGCAGCGTATCGAATAATAGCAAACCTTTGCTGGAGCACTCCAAATGCCCGCTCGACATTCTTCCTGGCACTCTCTTTTTCGGAGGCAAACCAACAAGCTTTGTTACGTGAGGGTTGGAGTTTGTCTTCACAAGCGTAGCCACCTTGGATAGATGCCATCGGCTAGGTAGTACCCTTTGTTGTATTGGTGGCCACTGATCTCATAGTTGACTGCTGGAGCATGGCTTTCAACGCGAACACATGAGAGCGCTGCAACACGTTGATGTCATTGTGTGATCCTGCCATGCCGAACAAAGAGTGCCAAATCCATAGTTCATGATCGGCCACAACTTTAAGTACCACACCACAATATCCTTTGTGGACTCCTTTGTACAATCCTTACCAACCAAATTTACAGTTCTTCTACCTCAAATGCATGCGGTCTATGCTTCCAAGCATCTCAGGAAATCCTCTTCATGCATTCTCTTCCATGATCTGAGTTGTTTCTTCTTCATTTGATCCTCCAAGTAGTGCGGGCCAAACACAGCAACCACCGTCCTGTAGAATATGTACATTGATTTGATAGTTGTGGACTCTGACATGCGTAGGTAGTCACCTACACCATCTGCAGGAGCTCCATATGCAAGCATTCTCACGGCAGCGGTGCACTTCTGGATGGACGAGAAACCAACCATTCGCACAACATCCTTCTTCAACTTGAACCATGAATCATACTCCCTCACAGCATGCACGATATTGTTGAACAAGCCACGGTTCATCCGAAAGCGCCGACGAAAATCCTTGGCGGTGAATGCTGGTACATCGGCAAAATAATCGGAGACAAGCATGAAATGTCCTTCCATTCTCTGTCTCGACTTGGTCTTGTTCCTCCCAAGCACCGAGCCTGCTCATTTGGGTGCGGCAGCGGCGGCCTCGTCAGCTTGAAGTTGTAGAAGACAAGCGAGAATCGCTATATTCTCATCTTCCTCCTCGGCGATGGCGGCTTCTTCTTCGAACAGCCTCGTGGCCATCATCTCGTCGTCGATATCCATCTGTAATGGAAAGAGGATCAATCAATCACTTGATCGCCGGCTCCGGCAACGAATTCTGAGAAAAATGGGCCTACCAGCAATTCTGCCGAACACCTTGTGGGCAAGGCGGGTCATGGGAAGTCGGCGATGCGGCCTGTGCCGGAGTCGTCGGATGCCGGCGCCGGAATCCAATTCATGGCGAAATGTGAGGGCGGCGACGACGTCCAATGGGGTGAGAGACAGGGAAGATGGAGGGGGGTGTGGAGGCGGCGGCGTTCCAAATCGCGGCGAGCAGGGAAAGACGGCTGGAATGAAGCGGATGAGAAGAAAGGAGACATATATTTCCTGTGTCAATGACAGATGTGGCCCGTGCGTCGGAAGCCAACGTGGCGTCGCATGTGGTTTCGTCCGTTGCAGCCCAGCGGCTCCCGAAATGGAGGGCACAGGCTGGGTGTGTCAGACCAAACTTTAGGCCGCGCCGGACCAAAATAGAGTTTGGACGCCGCGAGTTGGAGCCGTTTTTTGTCTGGCACGCCCCAAAGGCCATTGGACGACCGTTTGTGCGCCTTGAGTGGAGATGCTCTTAATTCTTAATCTCACAGGTTTTTTAAAGTAACAACGATTATATTGTATTTCTCATGGGTCATCAATCTTGTAAAATATTGGTTAAAACTTAAAAGTCGGAATGTCTCGGCTTTTAATCAGAAAATGAATCCGTATATAGATGATTGAGAAAGGTATGATTTGGGCACTTATGGACTCGGGTTGTGCTCTTCTTACGACAGTCATTCGAGCTATCTGCCTCCCATTTGGATAGCATCACGATAGGAGATTGTGCAATGGTTAGGACTTGTTCTCTCATTGCTATTGGGTGGCTGGCTTATAGTCACCATGTTGTAACTTTTCTTTACCGTTTTGTAAAACTTTGAATACTTCGTTAAACTTTGTAATAAAAAATCGTGTGCATCACTCTGATGCAGAGGCTATAGCTTTTTATCTCCTTTTTGAAAAAAAAAGTGAACAACTATGTGTATCATCTGCATTTATGAAGAAACGATTGGGCAAGTGAGGTGTTGCTGCCCGAGACCAAGCTCTGTCTAGCCCATATGATTGGAGTCACCGAGCACTTTTGGACATTTACCGGTTGCGTCGATGCTTCGAGTATTTTTTTTTAAATAATATATTTTTAGTAGTAATTTCGGCTAATAGTACGCGTGGTGTTGTAATTTGAAAAATAGGGCGCTGTCGTTCCGGAGCGAGCCGAAAGCCAGCTTTCGGCTGGGAGGGGGCCGAAACTCGGGTGTCGGTGACGACAGCGGCATGCAGCTCTGCGCAGCTCTGCGCGCGCGGCAGGCGGGGCCTGCTACTTTCGGCGCGGAGCGAGCCGAAAGCAGCTTTCGGCCTGGAGGGGGCCGAAAGTTAGCAGGCTCCCGTCGACCCGCCTCCTTCCTTCTCCTCTTTCTTCTCTTCTTCCTTCCCTTCCCTGGTTCCTCTTCCTCCTCTCCTCTTCCTGCTCTTCCTCCCTCCTCCAAATCCAGTCCAAAAATTTGTGCTGCCACAGATTTGATCGGTAAAAAAGAGAGAGGAGGGACGGGGCATCCAGGATCTGTGGATGGGATAGCATTTTGTGGAGTTGTTTTGAGGTTTGGAGGTGGAGGATTGGGAGCAATGGTGGTCAACAACGGTGCCTAGTGATGGTACAAGTTGTTGTTTGAGAAGGTGGTGTTGTGGTGGAGCAGTGGTGGCGGTAGATTGAAGCCGGAGAGCGGCGCTGACCGGATCGACACGCGTCAAGGGTAAACCCTTATTAGTCACTAGACAATTATTGTTTAGTGTAATAATACTATGTTAGTGGACCGGTGCATATTAAGTATTTTGTTGGTGGTTGCGTTAGTAGTAGTGTAGACACTTGTAGTCAGTGGATTCATTAGTATTACTGTCGGAATAATTTATTTGGTGGATGTGTTAATATTATAGTACTATTATTTTGTTGATTAAATGCAGTGTATAAATTTTGCGATCGGTTAGAATAAATATTATTCATTGGGCGTCATATTTTTCAGTGATCGGCATCTGATGATGCTATAAATTTGTTTAGGTCATGGAAGTGGTTGAAATTGTTGTGCACTATGGCGCCGGTAATGTCGGTGTAACCGAGTCAGGTGTTGATTTGAGTGAATTTGGGAATATGTCGATTCAGCTTACAGACCCAGTGAATTTGAGAATAGCTGTCATTCAGCAGTATTTCACGATAAATTTTGGGTTTGATCCTAATATCTGGACTGTTAAGATTCAGTCTGTATGGAGCAAATCCCGTACAAATATTTTTCGGGAGTTGTTGCCGCTTGATCGGACAAGTCAGTGGACATCTTGGCTAGCATCATGCAAACGCCGAGGTACACAACCTGAAATCCTGCTGGTATTTAATTTGAAAGAGAACAATTTGGAACACGGTGGCGGGGGTCCTGAGCATGGAGAGAGTAGTCAGTGTACTGGCTCAGAGAATGTTGATTTGTTTGGCTCCATGGAACATATTTCTGATAATTATGAACCGGCACTTAGTACGCAGTCGGCAGGACCTGCGCATGAAGGGGAGGCAGATGGGGATGAGTACGCAGGAACATTGCAGCAACAGATGTTGAACGAAGATGAGGATGGCCTTGCAGAAGATCTTGATTCTGATAATGAAAATGATGCTCCTTATGAAGATGATGAAGAGGATGTTGACGATGTGCCTATTCCTGACTCTTGGAATGAGGACAAGTCGAACATGACAGTCGTGCAAGACAGTTGTGTTCGCTCGACTTACTTTGTTATTTTACGGTCAACTAACTAGTTTGTTTATGTACAGAGAAGATTCAGGGGAGTCCAAGTCAAGAATTGTTATAGAGCATTCACTGAGTGGTTCGATGCGCTTCAGGACCACCAGGTTATATGGGAGCCATACGGGGATGTCGCTAGGCAGAGTAGATTCCCCGCGGGCTTTCTTACCTGTGCACGAGAGATCGGAGGTACTGGTTGACTACAGCTCGTATTGTGTTCGACGTCTCGGTGGAGCAGATGGCACAACATCGGATCATGAGACAGTTTGGAGGACGGCAGTTGCCGGTGCCTCCTACTCGACCTCAGCTCCCTTCCCACGTGCACAGGTAACTCTTCTAGATGAAACTATTTTTTCTATGTTGTGTACGCATCCAGTTGTTTTTAATTGCTCTACACGTATATATGCTACAGGTTAAGTCGTCAAGGAGACAGACCACTTGCAAGTTGGCTACAGAAGCTCCAACCGTACATGGTAAAATGGGCGACTGCGACCGCGATTGAAAATCTATGGCTGGACAATGACGCGTTTGTGCCTGCTGATTTTGATCACTACCTCCAGACATACAGACAATCCACTCGCACACGGTTACTTCCGACGCTACAGCCTGATCAGATGCAGCCAGCTAGTGTGATCGACATGTACCCACTACACGGTATTGGGGGGCCACGGTACTCTGCGGTACGTACTCAATTTATGTGCCTCCATTGCATAATCTATGCCTTCATACAAATTTCTAACATTTTTCCCTTACTAAACAGGCTGAGCAGATAGTACAGATTCAGCGTGATGTCAGTAGGTACAACCCGGCACCTGAGTGCAGGACATGGTTCAGACGACTAGAGGAGAAGCTACGACGTGTGTACAGTGTGCTTACCTGTTCCGGTGTTGCCGATGTTGTGCCACGCCAGCCAGCTCCGCGTCCTCCGCGCCACTCTACACCCACTCCGGATGCACAGGTATCACCTTCCGCACAGTACACACATCAACACGACCCGAGACCTCGTTTTACACCTCCTCAGCCTAGGAGCACACGACCTACGTTCGAGGTCGGTTCATCATCTCACCAGCCAGAGCATTTCGAGCGGGGTCCTTCTCAGCCAGTTCCTTCCCAGCCGGGTACTTCGTCGTGGGTCATGCCCCCTCATATGATGATGCAGCAGCCTGGTATGCATCAGTGGGGCATGCCACGTGATCAAGGTTTCGGGCAACACCCTAGTATGTACGGTCAACCGTCTTATGCAGAGATGATTTGGAGCGGGGTTGCACCGCCTATGACTCAGCCAATGCTCGATCTCGGTTAGTATGTTTTATTTTTTCCCACATATTACTCTTGTTCATCAACATCACATACTAACATACTATCATCTGCATGTGGAGGTGGTTCGGCATACAACTCTCCACGATTTGACCAGGAGAATCCGATGTACTGTACGCCACCGCCCGTCACACAGCCTACGCAGGACGAGGACGAGGAGGCGCCGCTGCAAGGTAGTGGGACGCAACCGCGACAGGATGACGTGGAGTTGACAGTGCCTCGTCAATTGAGGGCAGCTCACAGGTACGGCAGATCAACGCCCGTCCAGCCCCCTCCTCGTCAGGCTCGGCCACGTAGGGGTCAGTGATATATTTGGGACATACTGGTACTTAGGTGTATGAGACATATCCGTATATCTATTTCTATGTGAGACATATTCATATTTATGTTCGTCTGTACGAGACATATTATTATCTATGTACGAGACATATTATTATCTATGTACGAGACATATTATAATTGATACGAAACATCCCACATTGAATCGATAGATTAATTTAACATACAATTAGAGATCTACGTTACAACTTCACTAATTCTAAATACTGGATAGAACAAATTAAGATACAACTTCAAATTACGATACAACACAAGTAAAACAAAGACTCTACCTATCTCCCATCGATGCAGCCTGCACCATCCGCCGTGTTGCCACCCTTGCCCTTTGACGAAGATTCTGCCTTCTTGCCTTTGCCCTTGGACGAAGCTTCTGCCTTCTTGCCATTACCCTTGCTCGATGCTTCAGTCTTCTTCTCCTTGACCTTGCTCAGTGCTTCAACCCTCCTTTCCTTTGACGACGGCATGAAATCATCGTCATCATCGCTATCAACTACCCAGAGACAGGAACTACCGTAAAATTGACGGTCAGCTTCAGTTTGGTGGAACGGACTATTCGTAACTTTCCTGTCAAACTTATCTGCAAGCCTGAGCATTTCAGCACGAATTTGGAGCGGGGTCCTATACGGAAACCCATCGCGGCATAGCTTCACCCCAAGCAAAGCGAGATGACTCTCAGTCTGCAAAATTTCTTGAAATGAAACTAACCTCCCATCTACCTTCAAATTGCTCGAAAGCCTGGCGAGATGCTCGGATGCGGTATTGTGAAACCCGGACACACACTTCTCGCAAGGACCAATACACACCATGCTTGCGCTCAAGTGAGTATCATGCCTACCTTCGACTGCGTTTTATAGAACAACCGGTGGCGGGAAATTGGACGGTGCCGGCATTTGGCGGGAAACGGTGGCGGGAACAATAGCGGGAGGTAATTGGGCGGGAAACGGTGGCGGGAAGAAATTGTGCGGGAAAAGGTGGCGGGAACAAATTTGGCGGGCAAAACTGCGATACATTGTGGCATAAGAGTAACCAGGGAAGGGAAAGGAGGAAGAGAAGAAAGGGGAGAAGAAAGATGCGCCTGCCCCCTGCCGACGGTGGAGGGACTTTCGGCCCGCTCCTGGCCGAAAGCTTCTTTCGGCTCGCTCCGGGCCAAAACACGCGGGCCCCGCCTGCCGCGCGCGCAGAGCTGCGCAGAGCTGCATGCCGCTGTCGTCACCGACACCCGAGTTTCGGCCCCCTCCCAGCCGAAAGCTGGCTTTCGGCTCGCTCCGGAACGACAGCGCCCTATTTTTCAAATTACAGCACCACGCGTACTATTAGCCGAAATTACTACTAAAAATAATATTATTTAAAAAATACTCTCGATGCTTCGATACCGGCCAGGAGGTGTAATACTTTCCAACCCTGCCACGTAGTCCGCATTGAACGACATGCCATACACATTTCGACGACATGGTAGCTCATACAAACATACTCCCTCCGTATCACGTCTAGATACATGTGTGTGGAATAGCTAGAAAGTCTTATATTTTGATACGGAGGGAGTAATTCACAACGGTGGTGGGGCCTCATAATAAACTATGAAAATGCTCGAATGCAACTTTATTAGAGGCGCGCATTTAGAAAATCAAGAGATTTTAACGGTGTCGCTCATGAACTAGCTCGACTTCTCTTTCTCTCGGATGGTATGGCGCGCCGTGGCCCAGATCATGACTTGACCCGCATCAACCCTCCAGATAACACCACGAAATTGCGGTTCCATTCTCCTCCTAGTTGACTAGACATGCAATCCACGTCGTGGCCTGATTTATCTAGAAGGAGCAAAGTTGCAGGATTTGAAACATGTACAACATATCACACCCTTTTTTGACTGAAACTGCCTCCCAGGTCGCTCCCGCTCGGGCGACTCCGGAGTCGCCCCCCCAAACTCTAGAAAAATCCCCGAGAGGCCGACGTGTGGCGCTCGACATTCGAACCAGGGAGAGAGGGAAAGGGTCCCTCTTCAACGATAGAGGCCGCAAGTTAACACCTTTGAACTTTTGGTAGCGTTGTGTCTGCGTTCTCCTGTTGCTCGTGCCTCCTGCATCGTCTCGCCTCGCTCCGGTGGCGTCCATGGTGGAAGACAATGGCCTCCGTGGTCCAAGCGAAGCTTTTTTTTTTCCTATTTTTTGTTTGCTTGTTGTGTGAGGCTTGTAAGTGGTGCGTTTGTACTGGCTTTGTTAATTCAAAGTTAGGCTCTTTGAGCCTTCTATCTAAAAAACATGTACAATTCCTTTGTTGTTGTTGACTTGTTGCCGGCCAGGTAAGAAGTGCCACGGCGACGAGAGCTCTTGCTTTTGTGAGAGTGCTGGATGATTATCTAAGACTAATTCTAAGCTATCTAGTAGCCCTCTGTTATCCATCTTGTATTACTTTGTAAATTTTCTTCCCTTCTTATGACAGTACTCCTGTCAACTTTCAGAAAATAATATCAGCTCCTTGAAAACAAGGGCATCGTCCAATAACAACACAGTCAAACTTGATCAGTACATATCTTGAAAAAATTCCGGTTCGTCCTTTTGTTCTTGTTTATATATTCAGGACAATCCCCAGATATCCTTTTTGTTGAATTAACTATAGTTCCTAGCCGCCCCTACAGGAGATTCGTCATGATTCTATTTCCAAAGAAGAATACATATATACGAGACTATCGCAAATGGGGTGACGACGAAGTGGAAGACTTGCTGTCCCTCTCTCCATCACCAACCAATGATCGGTATACAGGTACCTCTCGTTCCCATTGACCGGCCACATGTGTGTAGAAGCAAACACCCCATGTCCATGGAGCTCCTTCCTTTCTTCCTCCTGCTACTCATCGGCGCCACCGCCGTGGCCTCCAGCGAACCGGCGTACCCTGGCTACAGCGCCGACGCCGAGCCGACGTGCGCCCCGAAGGAGGCAGCGGCCGTGCCGGTGCCCGTGCCGGAGAGGCGCGAGGAGTTCGACGGCGGGCGGATCCTAGACATCAGCCACTACTACCGGGAGGACATGCCGGCGTTCGAGTCGGCGGAGGGCACGCCCGGGTTCCTGCGGCTGGCGCGGTCCATGCGCAACGGCTCCGACATCGCCAACTTCTCCGAGCTCCGGCTCACGGCGCACTCCGGCACCCACGTCGACGCGCCGGGCCACGTCTTCGAGCACTACTACGACGCCGGATTCGACGTCGACACGCTCGATCTCGCGGTCCTCAACGGTACGCCTAGGCTTTCTTCTTAACCTTGACTCCAAATCACAAGCTTAGCTAGGCAGCTCACAGGAACATTTTTTGACCTGCAAGACTTGTAATCCGGCGTGCAGGACCAGCGCTCTTGGTTGATGTTCCAAGGAATAGCAACATAACGGGTAAACTACATAGAGCCCCCATATTCTTCATCTGCAACTACATAGAACTTTTTTATGTCCTCAGGAATTTGTTGTGGGTTTTATTTGTATAGTTGAAATATGTTGTAGTTTCTTCTAATGATTCATTTGCCCAACATTTCGTGGAGATTTTTTATCCACTCAAATTTCGTGGAAAGTTTACTTTATTTTTCCTATGGCCCAATAAACAAAATCTTGTAGGGATCAAGTGGGCATTTATTGCAATCTTGCAATTATTTATATTCTTATATTTTTGGAATCCCTAAAGGTAAATAGGCCCTTAGACCGAGACAATTTTTGTTTTTCCAAACTATCATCACACTCATACTTATGTTTTCTTTTTCATTTTTCACCTGAAAAAAGACCACCCATTTCTTCAATTTCGGGGATTGTTTTTCCTTGAACAATATTATAGGTGTACATATTCATGTATTAAATACTAATTGTGCTTCTAAATTGTGAAGGATTTGCTGATGTTTCTTGCCCTAATTAAGTTGATTTGTATTTACATATAGTTATTTGTCAAGATTAATAGCACGAGCGAGAATACTGATAAAGTACATGTAGGTACCACTGTCTCTCCTTTTCAACTATAAAAATGGTATTATTCATATCATATAACATTGGTTTTGCTGTGTCAAATTCTATTTCATAAATATTAATGGTATGTAATGTATGTGTGTATATATTCATGAACAAACACTATTTTTTTGCAGCTGATATTATGAAATCTTTGCATATTCCTAAAGGAGTTCGACGTGTTCTCTTTCGAACCTTAAACACCGACAGGTAATGACTCCATAATATGAATGCAACAAGAGTTTACACTCAATTTACCCGAGTAATAGATATGAACGGTGAAATTAAGCATAAGTTGTTCGACCTTAATTAATTATGCGGTGAAGCATTTTCACAAAAAATAAAAATCTGAAGTCGGAATCTATCCCCTTTAATTAGAAGAATGGCTTGAACTCTTGGTATTACATCTTATATAATTTCTTAATGGTGTGATCTTTTGATCACTGTTGTCCAGAAAATTTCTGCAAGTTTCTTTCAAATAGATGTGAGGGTCAATTAACCTTACATTTCCATATCGTTGTATGCTTACGATATGGTTTCATCGTAGTTTCGCACTAGTTGACAACTGATGTTTTCACCTCCGAACCCACTCACAATTAAACATTGAAAACTTCATCCTCTTAATATGCAATTTTAGGCATCACAATTAAATTTCATTTGAAAAGAGCTGGGCATAGCCAAATAATTTGTCAATATTTCCATACGCTTAATGATGTCTACTTTGTTCGCTTAGTTTAGAGACCTATTAAATATTCCAAATAAAACAAACAAATATATTTTTGTCAATGAGATATGAAACAATAAATTGAAATTACCATCTTGTATTATATTTATTTTTTATGGATCACCTTATGTATTTGTATATTGAATATATGATGTTGGCTCATTTGATTGACTTCTGCTTATACAACATTTATAATTGGTATGACGTATTTGATGAGTTACTATTTAATAATACTATGTCGTCTGAAGTCTAAATTCAAACAAGAAGATTATTTTAATGCAGAAAGCTTATGTGGAAGAAAGAGTTTGATGCAAGTTATGTTGGCTTCATGGAGGATGGTGCTCAATGGTTGATTGATAACACCGACATCCAACTAGTTGGTAAGTTGAAATAGATTCATCCATTTCGTGTACACAACAATCTTTCTATCAACTTTGTAAGATATAATTTTCATAGGTAATACTATTCTATAAAATGACAACAAGTCATTGTAAATCTCCAATGCGAAACACTTGATTCAAGTTGGAAATACTGCATGTGTTTACATATTAGTCAATCTCCCATCCTTCTTCCGCTTTAATCTAAACATTTTAATCATGCAGGAGTTGATTACTTATCTGTGGGAGCATATGAGGAATGCATTCCGGCCCATCTAGTTTTTCTTGAAAAAAGGGTAAGATTTTTACCATATGCAAGTGGTCCAATGTTACAACTGTGGTTAAATGTCATTTGGACCATTCAACGCCATGTAAACTCTGTCAAAACTCTGTTTAGCAGTTTAGAGATCTGAAAAAGACATATCTTGGGGTAGGGAGGTGATATTCCATATACTCGTCAAAGTTCATGAAAAAAACTCAATCAATTTGGAAGATATGATGTCAAATTCAACATGAAAAACATTTTTCATTATTCATCAGTATCCATTTCGCTGCTTGTCAATTTCATTCTTCCAAAAGCGACTGGTTTTGATCCTGAGATCACCCTCCCCGTGAAAACCAGAGTAGCACCTTTTAAAATTGTAATTTTGTTTTTTCAGGAAGTCATCCTTGTGGAGGCTTTAAACCTTGATCATGTTACCGCTGGAATATACACCTTGCATTGTTTGCCACTAAGATTGCGCGGCGCTGAAGGCTCTCCGGCGAGATGCATCCTCATCAAGTAACAATCGTGACCCGTATTATCATGGAATAAGAAGATACAGCCTATGTGAAGCGATTTGTCATAAAACTGAGGGTCCATCACTGAAGCACGAGTGTATTCCTTGTATCAATATGAACTAGCAAATGGCCGTGTCCAGTATCCAGTTTACAGCAGGTAGAACAGAGTGGAAGGTACGAAGCCTGTAAAAGGCTGCTGGCAAGTGACTTTGTGAATTGTGAATCTTACACCGAAAATTCAGTGAGGCTAGAATCAGGCCAATGTAGTTATGCACAGGCGTGATCTAGGCCAGTTAACCAAACATAGTTTGGAAATGACATGTTTAGTTGAATAATTCACCGACATATAGTGGCTTTGGGTGTGTCACACAATTCGTAAGTCCTTCGGAAAGCTTTGTTTTGTAGGCAACCAGTGCTGTGGCAAACGTACTTGCGAAAACTCCTGTCAATGGGCCAAAGCTCTTTCTTGCTTGAAGCAAGTTGCTTCTTCCTTTTTGCTCAAGTTGTAGTAAGAAAGTGAGCTGCTGCTGCTCTTGTACCGTCCATTGTCCAATATGAGGAACAGAGTATGATGGCGGTGCAGCAAATGCTTAAGTTTAAGCAGAGTTTTCAGACATTTTACAGCAAAAGCTGGTGCGGTTAGTTACCATAATTTACATACAATGGTCAGTTGAATTGCAGTTGTCTAGGTTCTTTTTACAAGAAATGTTGTGTTCCAGTTGCGTGATGCCAGTACTCTGTTCCGTTTGGCAACCATTTGTTCGGTTTGCAGCATTCTTCACATCTTTTCTTTCCCGTCTGTGGGATGGGACGAAGCGCTGGCCTGGAAGATGCCTGTACTGCATCTGCAAGGCAAAATAGGTGAAAAAGAGAGATTGGTTCCCGATGCTTTTCTTGATGGTAGAGCAAGAGGAGCCAACGCGCACCTGCTTCACTTCCTTTTTCCTTAGCACAATCTACATAAACGCACTTCCTTCCCTCGTTTCTAGCTTCGTTTTTTCTTCTACGAGTACAACGGAGCGAGTGAGGATGGGTGTTGTAGTTGGTCCGCCGTCGAGATGCAGGAGCACGGGGGCGACCATGTCGGTCACGCACCAGCCACCGGCGTCGAGCAACGGCAGCTGCCGCTGCTGCTGCATCAACATCTACGTGAATAACAACGTGCAGGGGGTCACCAACTCCGTGCTCTTCGGGAGCAGCGTGGCCATGAGAGACCCTGGAGCTCGCGTCGTCTCGTCCCGCCGTCCGCCGTGCGGTGGCCGTTTCGGCCGCAGAAAGCAGCAGCGGCAGCAGCAGCAGAAGAAGAAGATAAAGACGATGATGTGGGCTGCAACTGCTATGGTTTGCCTAGCCATCGTTGCTCTGGTGCTGGGTTTGAAGCGTGTGTAAATAAATTTTGAGTTGCGTTCAGATATACGTGTCTGTCTCTCTCTGGTGCTCTGGTACTGGGTTTGAAGCGCACTAGAGTATGAACGTTTGTTCTGAAAATGCATCTATCGACCATGCACCTTTGCCGACCATTTCATGGATCAGCACGGGAAAGTGAAAGCTGGTAGTGGTAGCTAGTGCTGAGTCGATGCTGGCAAGCTGTATTAAATTAGCGGCAAGCCGGCAAGTCAATGTTCACAGCTACTTGCTTTCAGGCCACGATATATAGAGATGAAACATGTATATACCAGCTGCAAATATATTATTTTTCTGCCGACAGCCTTCACCTAGCAGTTAGCACCCTTTTTCTTGTGGCAACCTCTATTTTGTTAGATGATGTTCTATACACCCTCGACCACGTAAATTCATGGACGAATGTCAATGCCCTGCTCCATGGGCCAAGCCCTATAATCAAGTTTGACAACGAGATATACCAACATATCCAACCAACCGTATCAGGGCAAGAAAGTTACTCCAACTTTAGCTCCCGTCCATTGATTACCTCGATGATAGGAGAGCCAAAAGTGTGCATGCATGCGTTGTTGCATCTTCTATAAATAGGGGATAACTTGAAGCTAGCTATATCATCTCATCTAAGCTTGCGAGCTAGCTCCATCTGACTGATCACCCACAATGGCTGTCAAGTCTCTGCTTCTGCTTGGTGTAGTGCTAGCTTCTTTCCTGCTTTTGTGCCAGGATGTAGCAGGTGCTAGAGAGCTCATTGAAGGTAAAGGTATGTCAAAAATTTCACCCACCCACCCCCCCCCCCCCCCCCCCCTTCCCTCTCAACTATCTTTACCGACTCTACATATCGTTCATCCTTTATTTGTATGTAGGTAGAAGGGTACCTCAACCGTTGATCACCAAATTAACGATGTTTTCTTGTATGCAAGCAGAATCCGAGAAGAAGAATGTGAAACCTGAAGGAGGACATGGTGGAGGATACGGAAGCAATGGAGGAGGGTACGGAAACAACGGTGGAGGATACGGGAATAATGGAGGATACGGTAATAACGGTGGGGGATATGGACACAATGGAGGATACGGAAACAACGGCGGAGGATATGGAAACGGTGGTGGAAACCAACAGGGAGGAGGATATGGAAACAATGGGGTGGGAACAGTGGGGATATGGAAACCCTGGGTATGGTGGGGGTTATGGTCCTGGTTACGGCGGTGGAGGCTATGGACCAGGATATGGTGGTGGGAACGGTAACCAAGGACATGGTGGCGAAAATGGCAACCCTGGCTATGGTGGTGGCAACAATGGTGGATATGGGAGTGGCTCTGGCGGTGGATATGGTAGTGGCTCCGGCGGAGGAAATGGTGGGGGTGGAGGTTACGGTGGAGGATCAGGTGGCGGCGGAAATGGTGGATGGCACTAGGAAACAACAAGATATGTATATGTATCAAATAAAACATTTGTTTGTGCTTGAATTAAATTTGGACCTTAATCGTGCTGTCACATAGGAGCAAGGTCCATAAGTGTGTGCTTAAAAAGATCAAGCTACCTTTATGTGGTTTCATGTGTATGCATGATAGTATGCCATATGGTTTACATATATAAAGTTTGCAACAAGTTGTATGGACATTTATGAATAAATATTTGACCTTTTGTCTATTGCCATTTGAGTTAGTGATAGGTGGCCGTTGACCCCTGAAAAAATGCTATCCATCGGACTCCTCTATTGAATCCTGAAAAATCTTTCTATCTAACAAAAAAGGCAATTCTATCCGGAGCAATCCCTGATTTTTTATGAAATAAATTTTGGAAAATTATGAGTTGTTGCTGACTAAAAAATATAGCAAATCAATTATGTTTTTTAGTCACGGAAACATAATTTTGTGTCACGGAGGTATAGTTTCCATTAATGGAAGCGTTGTTTTAACTGTGGTGAATTTTATTGTGAGTTCGTCTTAATTTTCCTACAAACAACATTTTACTTTTGTTGGCCAGGGAGATTGCTTCAGGACAACCGGAGGTAGTTATCTTCTAGTATTTTTTTTCAACGTAGAAGAGATGCAACAAATATTGTTTGTATCAACATTACTTGCAACAGAGAATATAATATTTGAGTGCATTAAAAAAATGAGGGGAAGCATTTCAAATATAAAGAGCGAAAGATGACCTAAGAACGGCCAAGCCTACAATTTTAGCCCCATTTTGAAAAACATCAATAAAAATACGTAAAACAAATCAGAAAAAATGAAAAACGTGCGCATCATATCATGTGACATGGTTGCTAGGAAAAATACCAAACCTGAAATTTGAAACTTTTGAAAAAAGGTGTTTACAAAAATGGTTGCCATGTGTGAACATTCATTGGTTTCAAACACAGATGACCAAGGCAATGGCAATATACATTGCATACTTTGTTAAAATTGCCAATATTTGGCACACTTGTGCGTCTTGTCATGTCAAACAACATGCATTACAAAATTTCCAACTTTGTTATGTAAATATGATTTTCTATTTTTCGAGTGCCAAAAAAAGTTTTTTTTGTGAAGCACCGTACCTACCAAAAAATATGGGTCAATACTAGTTTTACAGAATTTTCTCGCTTTGTAGAACTCTGTGATTATTTTAGAACTTTTGGCCAATTTTCCAAAAGTGCGTCTTGCCAAGTTTTTTTTTTAAATTACAAGTGTGTGACATGGTACTAAAGTTTGGCAAAAATCATTCTAAAATACAGAATATAAGGAGTGTACATGAAGAAATTTCAAATATTTGACCTCTACCTAAGAACGGCCAAGCGTGCAATTTTAGCCCTGTTTTGAAAAACATCAAAGAAAATGTCATGAAAAATCAAAAAATTGAAAAATTGGGCAAATAGTCATATTATGTGACATGGTTGCGAGGCAAAATAACAAATCTGAAATTGGGAACTTTTGAAAAAAAATTGTCGTCTTGTATGAACATTCATGGGTTTCAAACCGAGATGACCATGGAGATGGCCATATCCATGGCATACTTTGCTGAAATTTGCCCATATTCGGCACACATGTGCGTCTTGTCATTTCAAACTTAAGACCCTACACAAATTTTCAACTTTGGTGTGTAAAAAATGATTTTCCATTTTCGAATGCCAAAAAATGAATATTTTGTGAAGCACCGTACCTAAAAAAGGTGTTCATAAAAATGGTTGTCATGTATGAACATTCATGGGTTTCAAATCGAGATTACAAAGGAGATGGCCATATCCATTGCCTATTTGTTAAAATTTGGCCATATTCGGCACACGTGTGTATCTTGTCATTTCAAACAAAAGCCCTACAAAATTGCTCAATTTTGTTGTGTAAAAAAATGATTTTCCATTTTTCAAGTGAGAAAAAATCATTTTTTGTGAAGCACCGTATCTACCAAAAAATATGGGTCAAAATGGCGTGCGATCGCTGCAGTTGACGGAGGTGCGATCGTCGTGAGTTGAAGCGGGTTCGTCATGTTGAACGCTCCCCACTGATTGACATGATAATGCATGTTACCGAAAGTCAGATTCACACCTGAGTTGAGGTCCGCGAACACCGGGTGGAATACCGGCGAGTGAGGGTTGAACTCGAAGGGGCCGAAGTAGATCGGCTTGTTGATTGCCGGCGAGTCACTGGTTGTCGATGAAGATGAAGTCGTCGAATCCGCAGGTCCAGCGCTAGTCTTTCCCATAGACGGCACCAACTAACGTGGGGTGACCACATCAAATCCCATGATTAAGTTACCTAGGGTTTCGTTAGAGGGGGAGAGAGTTGGTAGCGCTGGTAGATCCGTCGGCTGACAAGCAAGGAGTTTACCCAGGTTCAGACCCCCAGAGGGTAACACCCTACTTCCTGCTTGTCTGGTTATTGATATCGAGGTGTACAATGGAGCTACAATGGCGTCCCGGCAAGATGTGATCTCGCTAGGGTTTTTGGTGGCTAGAGTATTGCGTGACCTAGATCGGCGCCCTGTTGGAATTTACTAGTATTTGCTAGCCCAAGATAAATTCCGAAATTCTCGTTGGCACATTATTAAATTTTGTTAATTGGGAAAATTAATGAGTCATTGATTAATTAGTAACAGTCACGTTTATTACGGCCGTTTCTAATTCATTAACAGACACGGTTAATACAGCCGAGAGCAAAGGATCTCATTGGGTCGCTTGATGTTGAAGAGAAGGCGAGAGCAAAGGATACACGTGCTCGAATTGCTGAGGCTGGTTCTAGTGCCCATGTGGTACAAAAGAAGAATTACCAGCCGCCCCACAAGTCCAAGTTTAACAAGAACAAATCTGGGGGTAAAGGCAAGTCTGACGATAGGCACAAGCCTTCACAGTCTACCAACTTCAAGAAGAACAACAATAAGCCAAGGAAGGAAGCATGCCATGTTTGCGGTGATCCGAATCACTAGGCACCTCGCTGTCCTAACCGCCATGAGCTTCGCACATCGGAGAACAGCGGCAAGACTGCCAATGTTGTCATCGGCGACACTGAGATGAAGGAATCTGGGTACGGTATATTTCCTACCATTCTTTCAGTTTGTCATTCTGCTGAATGGTTGATTGACACTGGTGCCAATGTACATGTTTGTCCTGATGCTTCCATGTTTTCTTCTTACCAGGTTGATACGTCCCAAACGTATCTATAATTTTTGATGTTCCATGCTTGTTTAATATCAATTGCCACATGTTTTATATGCACTTTATATCATATTATGATATTTATTGGACTAACTTACTAATAGTTGGCAAAGTGCTCAATGTTCTTGTTTTACACTTTAATGTGTAGGAATTATCAAAATTGGGCAAAGAAAACCTTGTTGGAGTCAAATTGGGACTTTCCTGAAATTTGTCTGAGAACTTTTTACGGAGATTGTCAGTTTGACCCTCGAAGATGGCATTCAATAGAAATCAAATTAAAGAGAAAGTTGTCACAATTTTCCATACGAAGATTTTAAGCCCGAGATCAGCCCAATCGGAGTTCGGACGCGGCCTGTAGGCCCGTTTTGGTGGAACCCTAAAAGGGGGTGACGGAAATCCGAGAGTCCATATAAAGAAGGAAACCCTAGGTCGTGAAAGACCACAAAAAAAGCCACGAATTTTCCTCCTCTTGGCAGCCGCCAAGGAGGGGGAGGAGCTCCTCCATTGCTGCACCATCACCAAGGAATAAGAAGGGGGGCCAAGGGCCGCCGCCCCCAAGGGTCGCCGCCGCCGCCGCGCCGTGGCTGATGCGGGCCGCCGCCTCCACTCCGGGCTGCACCTCTTCATCAACCTCTCCATCAAGTGTGCTCACCATGACCATGTGTGAGTAGTTTTCACCGAGGCTGAGGGCTCTACCGGTAGCTATGTGGTTCATCTCTCTCTCCCATGGTGTGATCTTTATGTGATCATGAGCTTTGTAATCTAGTTGGATCCATGGATGTTACTCTTCGTTATCTTATGAATTATGCTACTTAAGTGGTTTTATTAATGTAATCTCCGGAGTCACCTTTGTCCCATGGTGTGAAGTTGACAGTGTGCGCACCGTGTGTGACTCTTAGGCTAAAGATTACATGAATACTTATCATGAGTTGTTCTTTTGTTGGTTGTCACTATAAAATTGTGGTGTTTGTTTAGTACTATTTTGGGCGCTAATAGTGACATTGGGGTTCCCTAGATGTGGAAGACAGACTTTAAGGTGTGGTTTTGCAGCCCTATACGATGGTCTTGGTGTTCTATGATATTGTGGTATTTGTTCACTCAGACTTTAAGGTGTGCTCTTGTAGCCCTACGCAGTAGATTGGTATTTCTATCCAACGGGAGAATAGTTCAGAGTAGCATAGTGAAGAGGAAATATTTATATCTTCAATTATATTATTATTGTTGGGAGTGTCCACTAGTGAAAGTATGATCCCTAGGCCTTATTTCCAAGCATTGAAACACCGTTTGCTCTCATTTTGTCTCATGTTTGCTTGCTGCCATTTTTATTTCAGATTACAATTACCACTTATAATCATCCATATTACTTGCATTTCACTATCTCTTCGCCGAACTAGTGCACCTATACATCTGACAAGTGTATTAGGTGTGTTGGGGACACAAGAGACTTCTTGTATCTTAATTGTAGAGTTGCTTGAGAGGGATATCTTTGACCTCTACCTCCTTGAGTTCGATAAACCTTGGGTGATCCACTTAAGGGAAACTTGCTGCTGTTCTACAAACCTCTGCACTTGGAGGCCCAACACTGTCTACAAGAATAGAAGCGTGCATAGACATCAAGCTATTTTCTGGCGCCGTTGCCGGGGAGGTAAGGTAAAAGGTACTCACATCCTCCAGCTACTAAGCTATTTTCTAGCATTGTTGCTGACGTGTGAGTGCTTGAAAGTATTTCCTTTAGATTCTGCAGTTATATATTTTTGTTTCTTGTTTTTATTTCACTAGTTAGGCTTAATGGAAAAAAAATTAGAGATCTTTATGAACTTTATATTGAATTAGGACATGATGCTTTTCAAGAGAAAATTAAAAAATCTATGGAAAGTGTGTTTGCATAATAGTTATACCAGTGTTATTAACATGAATTCTTTGAACACCATTATTGCTAATGCTATGGAAAAGTCTAAGCTTGGGGAAGCTGGTTTTGATGAATATGGTATTTTTAGCCCCCCAGGTTTTGAGGAGAAAATTTTCTTTGATGATACTTTGCCTCCAATTTATGATGATTATAATCATTGTGATGTTTTTAGTCCACCTACTATTGAGGATATAGTTTATGTTGATTATGATATGCCTCCTATTTATGATGATTACAATGATGGATGTGATAGTTTTACTCCCAATATTACTAATGAAACTGTTTTTACTTATGTGGAGAGTATTTATGCATATGGATCATGGTAAGAATGTTTCATGTGATGGTTATATTGTGGATTTTATCAATGATGCTACTGAAAGTTTTTATGAGAGAGGGAGACATGACTTCATATACCACAAAAATATTAAGTCTCCTCTCTTTTTGTTGAAAATTTTGAAGTTGCACTTGCTTTGCCTTCCTATGCTAGTCACTTTGTGCTTTATTGATTTATTTTATTACAAGATCCCAATGCATAGGAAGTGGGTTAGACTTAAATGTGTTTCACATTTTTCTCTTGATGCTCTCTTTTGCATTTCAATTCTTGTTCCTATGTGAGCATCATTAAAACTATCATGGCTGTCCAGAAAACAGATTCCTAAGCTTCACTGCAAAAAATGTTAAAAATCACAGAAAAGAAATTTTGACCTGATATTTTACGACAGCAATCTTCAGTTATTAATACACATTTCATTAGTTCAAAATTTTCTGATTTTAGCAACGTAAGTGCCTCTGAAAATTCACTCTTTACGAGCTGTCCAGTTTTTGACAGATTCTGTCTTTATTTTGCATTACTCTCATTACTTGTGTTTTGTGTAGTTCTATTGATCAAAGGGCAATGCACAACCATAGTAACAGTAGCTAATGTTTAGAATCAACTCATGATATGTCTTTGCTGTACCTATGAGGAGTTAATTTATGGAGACACTAACCCCTCTAATCAAGTTTTATGTTGAGTTTTGTGTAAAGAGAATTTTTCAAGTGGAAGAGTTGAGGGTGATGAACAAAGATCAAGAGGGACAACCACTCAAGCTTTGGCATTCACGACTTTGTCATATTAACTTTGGTTTTATGACGCGGCTAGCTAATTTGGATTTAATTCCGAAATTTACTACTGTCAAAGGTTCCAAGTGTCAAGTGTGTGTGCAAGCTAAGCAACCTCGCAAGTCTCATACGGCTGCGGAGGCAAGAGACTTGGCGCCACTGGAACTTATACATTCAGATCTTTGTGAGATGAATGGCGTGTTGACAAAAGGCGGAAAGAAATATTTCATGACGCTTATTGATGACTCCACTAGATATTGTTATGTGTATTTTGTGAAAACAAAAGATGAGGCTTTAAACTACTTCAAAAACTATAAAGCTGAAGCAGAGAACCAATTTGATCGAAAGATTAAAAGGCTAAGGTCTGGTCGTGGTGGAGAATATTTTTCCAATGAATTTGATTCGTTTTGTGCGGAACATGGTATAATACATCAGAGGACGCCTCCCTACTCGCCTCAGTCAAATGGAGTGGCTGAAAGAAAGAACCGAACTCTAACTGATTTGGTTAACGCCATGTTAGACACTTCGGGACTGTCTCAGGCATGGTGGGGGGAGGCTCTATTGACAGCTTGTCATGTCCTAAACCGAGTTCCCATAAAAGATAAAACTGTCTCTCCATTTGAGGAATGGGAAAGGAAAAAGTTGAAACTCTCTTACTTACGTACTTGGGGCTGTTTGGCGAAAGTCAATATTCCAATTCCCAAGAAGCGCAAGCTTGGACCAAAAACCGTGGATTGTGTTCTTCTGGGCTACGCTTTTCATAGCGTTGGTTATAGATTTTTGGTAGTCAAATCTGAGGTATCCGACGTTCATGTTGGTATGATTATGGAGTCAAAGGATGCGACTTTCTTTGATGATATCTTTTCTATGAAGGGTATGCCTAGCTCATCAAATCAGGAGATACCTAGCACATCTAGTCAGGAATTAGCTGTTATTCCTGAACCTACCATTTCGATAGAACACACTGATAACCATTTCAAGTGGAAGCTCCTGTTAGGAGCAAGAGACAGAGGACTGCAAAGTCCTTTGGTGATGATTTCATTGTGTACCTTGTTGATGACACCCCTAGTACCATTTTAGAAGCCTATGCATCTATTGATGCTGACTACTGGAAGGAAGCTGTTCGTAGCGAGATGGATTCCATCTTGGCTAACGGAACCTGGGAAGTCACTGATCGTCCTTATGGGTGTAAACCTGTAGCATGTAAGTGGGTGTTCAAGAAAAAGCTTAGGCCTGATGGTACTATTGAGAAGTACAAGACGCGGCTTGTGGCCAAGGGTTATGCCCAAAAAGAAGGTGAAGACTTCTTTGATACTTACTCACCTGTGGCTAGACTGACCACGATTCGAGTGCTACTTTCATTGGCTGCCTCGCATGGGCTTCTCGTTCATCAAATGGACGTGAAGACAACTTTCCTAAATGGAGAGTTAGACGAGTAAATTTACATGGATCAACCCGATGGTTTTGTAGTACCTGGTCAGGAAGCAAAGGTGTGCAAGTTGTTTAAGTCCTTATATGGCCTTAAGCAAGCTCCTAAGCAATGGCACGAAAAGTTTGAAAGAACTTTAACTGCTGCAGGTTTCATTATAAACGAATCTAACAAATGTGTGTACTATCGCTATGGTGGGGGCGAGGGAGTTATTCTCTGTATGTATATCGATGACATACTGATCTTTGGAACCAACCTTGATCTAATCAAGGAGGTTAAGGATTTCTTATCTTGTTGCTTTGAGATGAAGGATCTAGGAGTAGCCGATGTTATCTTGAACATCAAGCTGCTGAGAGATGGTGATGGTGGGATTTCACTGCTTCAGTCTCACTATGTGGAAAAGGTCTTGAGTCGATTCGGGTATGACGACTGTAAGCCTTCTCCGACACCATATGATCCTAGTGTGTTGCTTCGAAAGAATCAACAGACTGCTAGAGATCAACTGAGATATTCTCATATTATTGGCTTGTGCCACGAGGCCTGACATCTCTTTTGCTGTGAGCAAGTTGAGCCGGTTTGTTTCTAATCCGGGAGATGATCATTGGCATGCGCTCGAGAGAGTTATGCGTTATTTAAAAGGCACTGCGAGCTATGGAATTCACTACTCTGGATACCCGAGGGTACTGGAGGGTTACAGTGATTCAAATTGGATATTTGATGCTGATGAGATTAAGGCCACAAGTGGTTATGTGTTTACACTCGGTGGTGGAGTTGTTTCCTGGAAGTCTTGCAAGCAGACCATCTTAACGAGGTCAACTATGGAAGCAGAACTCACAGCGTTGGACACATCCACTATTGAAGCAGAGTGGCTTCGAGAGCTTTTGATGGACTTACATGTGGTTGAAAAACCAATACCCGCTATCCTTATGAACTGTGATAATCAAACTGTGATACACAAGATTAAAAGTTCTAAGGATAATATGAAGTCATCAAGGCATGTGAAGAGGAGATTGAAATCTGTCCGAAAATTAAAGAACTCCGGAGTCATTGCGTTGGATTATATCCAAACGTCTAAGAATTTGGCAGATCCCTTCACAAAGGGTTTATCACGTAATGTGATAGATAATGCATCGAGTGAGATGGGTTTGAGACCCATGGTATGAGTTGTCCACAGTGGTAACCTACTATATGTGATCGGAGATCCCGTGAATTAGAAGTGGGAGACAAGCTGTTGGGCAGCTGAGAGGAGAGTATCCTTATATTATATTTCCCACTCCATGAAGATGCAATAATCTTCTATTCTGTATGGCAGGTTGATATTTATCTTAATGTATTCCAAATGGCTTACTTTTATAAGCGGAGATGTTGTCCTGCAGAGCATCTCTTGAGGAAGTTCAAGGCATAGTCCACTATCCAAGTTGTGATCTAGTGTAGCATAAGTTTCTAAGTGGAAGTTCAACTTAACAGTCTCCACTGAGTACCGGTATAGAAAACAATGTTTCGGAACTGAATGATGAGATATGAGCCAATGAGACTTTGTGGGGGATTGTTGGAATTTACTAGTATTTACTAGTCCAAGATAAATTCAGAAATTCTCATTGGCACATTATTATATTTTGTTAATTGGAAAATTAATGAGGCATTGATTAATTAGTAACAGTCACGTTTATTACGGCCGTTTCTAATTCATTAACAGACACGGTTAATACAGCCGTTTCTGATTCACAAACACGTTTATTGTGACCGTTTTTAATTCATAAATGGACGTGCTTAATACGGCAGTTTCTAAATCATAAACGGACGCGTTTATGAGGGCTGCTTTGACTCCCAACCTGCACTATATAAAATCGAACCAAGCCAATTTTGGCCTATATACGCAACACATGGTCTCGCACCCCTGTTCCAAAACCTTGCGCCGCCGTCTTCCAAGTCTTCTCCATCCCGTCTTCCGGCGTGCACCGGTTGAAGAGACAGTAGGCCTCCGGAACCCCGCCTCTTGTGATCCTGTACGGGAGAGGGGCGATCAGGTTTTTGAGGAGCGCACTCGCGCGACTACTGGCATCGAGTTCTTCCCTAACGACGACTTCTTCCCCTACATCGGCAGCCTCTTCATCGACGACATGGGCGACAACAGCAACGCCAACGCTTCGGCTGCCGCTGCACCGTATGATTACTTGATCTTCCTGTTTACGATACTGCTACAATTTCTGCTTGTAGTAGTTGCTTTAGATTCGTTCTATTTATCTACTATTCAAGTAGATCGCATGATTAGTATAATTCTGGTTATTCTAGTCATAAACTATTTACTGTTTTCGTGGATTAAATCAATAGCTAAATTGCTTATATATTCAACAGGCCCTCCCAGCCTTTATATAGGAGGCTGGGTCTCGGGAGTTCGCATCCGATTAGGTTTACAGGTAAGGTAGGTCTCTACCGGCATAAGGTTCGATGCCTTGGAGCGTACTTCGTCTTCTTGGGTCTCCTTCATGGGCCTTAAGTGCGGTCTGCTAGTAGGCCTCCAGTTGGGTTTTAGTCTATACGTGCACCAGGTATTTTCATGGTGGGGCCTCCGAAGGGTAGGCCCACGTCAACAGGGAAACGTGTGTGTTAGATGGAATAAACTTGTAGTAAGCAACTTGATAGTGACAGAAAAATGGGAGCTACTATGATTTTAGCTTGTTTGCTTACCTCAGTAGAGAACTAGAGATAATGCGATGTGACATGCTATATATCCATTAGTGACAACAACAACGGTCTCGTTTGGTCGACCTAGTGCATGAAATCATCCAACATCACGTCACCAATTAAGGCAATACTTTGTGACACCACATAATAGTATAACCAGAGCATGCGAACAACTCACTTTTTTGGAGGAGTATTAGAGAGCTGTGCTGCATCATTCTACATTAGAACATGACGCATATATGAATTAGAATCAAACTCTACAATAAAAATGGCGGTCTTGTGGTTTCATACTCTTGTCACGGGGAATCTATGTATGCATAGCATTTATCTTTTCGAGATGTGCTTATTTCGCGCCATCATATTTATAAGATAAAGGTCCTGTGAATCTGAACACCGCTCCACTTTTTGTCATAAGAACACACTCTTACATTGTTGCACAAGCTTTTACATTTTCTGTAATTAAACATTCGAACTTTAAAAAAAAATCTATTGCATTTACATTTGCAATTTTCAATTTGGATCCCAAGTCAACGATGTTGTTTTTGTTTTATATAGTTTACATTTTTTTCATCTCTTTATAATACACCATGTTGCCTGGCATACACGAGAAGTTTTTCCCCACAGAAATACAGTTTTCTGTATCTCTAAAATTCGTGCTTTCATCCGAGAGTGTAAATGGGCTGCCACTGCACTTTGCAACAGGCGCACGTGTGTACCATAGAGGATAGAACGGCGATGGCATAGCATGGGGAATCACAACTCTCAAAAAAAAAGCATGGGGAACAAACCTGGCCACCTAGGCCCGTGCCAGCGGGCTGGCCCGCGAGCACGCGTGCCCGGCCCGTCATGGGCCTGGCACGGCACGTGCCTTAACGGGCTGTGCTCGGCCCGTGGCCCGCCTGGGGCCATGCTGGGGCCTGGAGGCCGAGCCCGCGTGCCGGCACGGGCACGACCCGTTTAGCGGCCAGGCACGCGGAGGCCCGCGAGGCACGCGACGGCCTGCCAGGCACACGACGCACCGTGCGGTTGATTAGAGCCCAACGGGCATAATTTGGAGGCGCGGGAGGGAATCTTGGAGGGCGCAACGGACGAATTTCGGCCAGTTGGAGCTTTTTTAATCGAGATTTGCACAGATTAGCCCATTTTAAGCAGGATTTAGAGTATATAGCCGTTGGAGGGCTGTTTTAGTCTGAAAAATGTCAAATTTTTTGCTATAAAAAGGGTTGTACACCCCTCTCATTTCTCACACTCAAACATGGTTGATCACAATATGAATATCACCTTCAACCTCGGTGATCTCGACCCCGATTTTGTCGTTGATAGCGATCCCAATGCTCATTCTCCTCTCTTTGACCCAATCCCTATGGCGATCCTTCCCTATCTCAATCACAGCCTTCTCAAGCTTCTCATCCCACCATCTCCACCTCCTCCACCGCAAAAAGGCCACGCAAAAGAACCTCCAAGGTGTGGGATCACTTTGAAGAACAAGCAGTGGTGCCGCCGGGGGGAGGTGCCCCGGAGATCAAGGCCAAGTGCAAATGGCATGGATGCACAAGTGTGTTGTCCATGCAAAGCAAAGGAGGAACCAGCCACTTAACAAGGCACATCGAGATCCACGAGAAGACGGCTAAGAAGGACGCGGCAAGTTCGGTCGCCGGCGTCCAGAGCACGCTCCAATTCAACCCCGACGGTTCGGTACGTAATTGGACCTATGATCCCGCTCTGCAGAGAGAAGCTCTTTGTGCTTTGATTGCTTCTAATGATTTACCATTAGGTTTTGGTGAGTCGGAAGCTTTTGTCGAATATATTCAAACTACTCAAAATCCTAATTTTAAACCTGTTTCTAGACAAACTACATCTAGGGATATGAAAAAATTATGCAAAAAGAATCTTGCTAAAATTAAAGAAAACTTTGTCGAATGCACATTTTCTGTCGCTTTAACATCTGATATTTGGAGTGGTCGGGCTAAGCAAGACTACATTTGTGTGGTTGCCCATTATGTTGATGAAAAGTGGCAACTACAAAAAAGAGTCATAGGATTTGAATTAATTGATGTTTCACACAGTGGTCTGAACATTTCAAATGCTATAAATAAAGTTGTGCAAGATTTTGCTCTCACCTCCAATTTTTTTGCAATAACTCTGGATAATCCTTCGGCAAACACTAATGCAATGAATTACCTCACTCCTTTATTTGACCACTATGTTGCACCCTATTTAATGCATCAACATTGTGCTTGTCATATAATTAATCTTATTGCTAAATGTGCTTTAAAGAAGGTGAAAGACCACGTTGAAGTATTGCACAATGCAATTACTTTTCTCGGTAGTGATAATGGTCGAATTGCCAATTACAATAGATATTGCATTGCATTAGGCACGGTAGCTCGCAGATATAGTTTAGACATGCCTATTAGATGGAACTCTACATATATGATACTTAAGTCACTTATGAAAGACATATTCTTTTAGTGGGTTTATTAATGCATCATATGGATATGAGGCACTCACTCCGCAAGTTTGGCATATTTGTGAACATTTGACAAAATTTCTGGAGATGTTTTATGATTATACTATTACTTTGTCGGGGATTTATTATCCCACATCTCCTATGATGGTGCATGTAATTATAGACATTGCCAGTCAACTGTATCCTCAGAGTCTGCTTTCAGTCTAGCTGGAAGAATAATCGATGATAGACGGACCAGTCTCACTCCTGATATGGTGAAAACACTGATGACCGTGAAGGATGCAGAACTAGCGAGGAGGAGATGCCAACACACTGTTGAAAACAAAGAACTGGGCAGCCATGTTCTATAATCTTGCCATTAATGAAGAAGAAGACCAGTAGTTGTACCATTTGTAATTTTTTGCATCTTTTTGTAATCTCTTTTCCTTTTTGTAATTTAGATTAGAGCAAACTGTACTCTTTTTCCTTTCCAGGATGGAAGGTTTTAATGAGGCAGCAAATAATAAAGCTCACTTTTATCCCAAATGACACTTTGCCTCATTTCTACTATGTTTTCTTTATCGAATGAATATTTTCTGTTTTCTACAATGTTTTCTTTTCATCATATTCTTTCAAATTTTTGGGGCAAAAATAAAGCCACAACATAAATAAATGAGAAGGAAATCTAGTCCGCATGCTGCATGCATTATTGCATTGGAGTGGAGTGACTTGGATTGGACATTGGAGTGCAGTATTGGAGTGGCCGCATGCATTATTGCCCAAGATGATTGTCTGAGTGCATGCATACAGCATACTGCATAGTGCATGGCTTATCACTGCCAAACTTTGATGTTTGATCACTGCACTGAGTGCATGCATACAGAGCATACTGCATAGTGCATGGCTTATCACTGCAAATCTGCAATGCATGCACAAGGCCGGTCGGCCACTCGGCCGTGGCGACCAATTTTTTCATTCGACATATTTTGTAAAATGCAAACCCTAGATCAATTTTTCCTACTATAAAAAGCTCTCACCACCCCTCTCATTTCTCTCACGCAACTACACACAACCTCACACAAACACACAAACACAACCCAAAAAAAACCTCCAAAAAACCTTCGCAGGCTTGGCCGTTTCCGGTAAATTCGCCTTCGCAGTATTCACAACCCAAAAAACCTCCAAAATTATTTTCCAGCCCTCGCCGCGCCGCGCTGCTCCCCTCGACTCTCTCTGGTCTTCGCTGCCGCCGCCGCCGCGGAAACCTCCATCTCGAGCTCCCTCCCCTCGATGACCGGATGAGATGTGCGGCGGCGGCACGCTCTCTCCTCCCCCTCCCACCCGCCCCCCCATCCACACGCACACCGCTGCCGCCGGATCCCCTTCCCCGGCGCCGAGCTCGCCGCCGCCGACGCCCTCCACGCGCTGCTCTCCACCCTCCCGCCCTCTCCCCACGTTCCTCCCTGCCTCTCCCTCCTCTCGCCCCGCCTCACCCCGCACACCGTCGCCGACACCCTCCTCTGCGCCGACCTCCCCGCCGCATCCCGCATCCGCCTCTTCCTCTTCTCCGCCCTCTCCCGCGCCTCCGCTCCCCGCTGCTCCACTCCCGCGCCGTGTCCGTGCTCCTCTCCTGCGATGCCGCCGATGCCGCAATGTTCGACGCCCTCGCCGACGCCCGCGCCGCCGGCCTCCACGTCTCCTCCGCCGCCTTCGCGGCCCTCGTCGCCGCGCACGCCTCCGCCGGCCGCACCAGGAGGCCGTCGACGCCTTCTCCCGGATGGGCGACTTTGACTGCCGACCCACCACCTTCGTCTACAACCTCTTCAAGTCCCTCATCGACAGCGGCGTCATCCTCCTAGCCCTGTCGCTGTATAATCGGATGGTCGGCGCCGGTGCGCGCCCAACAAGGGGACGTACAATGTCCTCATGGACGGTCTGTGCAAGCGGGCCATGTCGGGGGACGCGCTCAAGATGTTTGACGAAATGCTCGAGAGGGGGATCGTGCCTGACGTCAAGATCTATACCGTACTACTCTCGTCCCTGTGCAGTGCAGGGAGGACGAGGACGCTGCACGGCTTCTGTGCTCCATGAAGGAGAAGGGGTGCCCACCTGATGAGGTCACATACAACGCCTTCTTGAGCGGGCTCTGCAAGGCTGGCAGGGTTGATGAGGCATTTGAGCGGTTAGAGCTGCTTCAAGATCAAGATGGGACGTTTGCACTTGGGTTGAAAGGTTATAGCTGTCTCATCGATGGTCTGTTCCAGGCCGGCCGGTTTGATGAGGGCTTCAGTTATTACAAGGATGTTGGAGAAGAATGTTTCACCAGACGTCATCCTGTACACGATAATGATCCGTGGCTGTGCAGAGGCTGGCAGAACGGAGGATGCCTTCTCATTACTCAATGTGATGAAGGACAAAGGGTTTGTGCCTGACACTTTCTGTTACAACACACTGCTCAAGGCTTCTGGGATGTCGGTAACCTGGATAGAGCTCAGTCATTGAAGTCAGAGATGTTGCAAAATAACGTCGTTCCGGACTCCACAACACACACTATCATGATATGTGGACTGTGCAAGAAAGGACTCATAGACAAGGCAATGCAGTTTTTCATGAGATGGGAGAACTTGGTTGCCATCCGACGGTTATGACATACAATGCACTCATCGATGGACTTTATAGGGACGGCAGGCTAGAGGAAGCTCGGATGCTTTTTTATAAGATGGAGATGGGGAATAACCCCTCCTTGTTCCTTCGGCTGACCCTCGGTGCCAACCAGGTGAGGGACAGTGAGAGCCTCCGTAAGCTGGTTGATAGTATGTGCCAATCTGGGCAGGTGCTGAAAGCTTTCAAGCTTGTTCGAGGTATAATAGACAGCGGAGTTGTTCCTGATGTTGTCACATATAACACATTGATAAATGGACTTTGTAAAGTGAGGAATCTTGATGGTGCACTGGGGCTCTTCAAAGAGCTCCAACTTAAAGGAATCTCTCCTGATGAAATCACATATGGGACTCTTATTGATGGGCTCTGGAGGGCACACAGAGAAAACGATGCCATGATGTTGTTCCAGAACATATTGCGGGGTCATGGATCCCCTAGTTTGTCGATCTACAATACTATGATGAGGTCACTTTGTAGGATGAAAAATTGTCGCAAGCAATCAACCTCTGGTTGGATTACTTGCCCAGAAAGTACAATCTCTCAGTGGAAGATGAAGTAATCACAATGCCCGTAAATCTTTTGAAGAAGGATCCCTGGATGAAGCAGTTAAAGAGTTAATCAAGATTGATCAAGAATATGACTCCGTTGATTCGAACCCTTACACCATCTGGATAATAGGTCTTTGTCAGGTAAGGAGAATTGATGATGCTCTTAGGATATTTCGTATCCTTGAAGAGTTCTGCATTGATGTCACACCGGCATGCTCTGCTCTTCTTATCAATTACCTAGTTTGGGAAAGAAATCTAAATGAAGCAGTTGACATCATGATGTATACATTGAGTAAACGTTTCATTGTGTCGCAAGCTGTAGGCAACCGTTTACTTAGGAGGCTTTGTATCCGTTACAGAAGGAGGGATGCACAGACACTTGCATGGAGAATGCATCTTGTAGGATATGATATGGATGTATATCTCCGTGAGCCTACAAAAAGCTTGCTATACAGTCAATAGAAATATCTGTAGTGTGTTGTGAACTACAGAGCTACCCCCACGAGGGATGCTGATGTTTTGTTGTGTATCAGTTTTGTTAGGTTAAACGGCAAAATAGGGTGTCATTCACTGATTTCTTACCTCTTGCAATGATTTGTAACCACCAATTGAGTTGTAACTTCAATAATGAGGCCAAAGGTTTATGTCTGCGACATTTATACCCTCTTGTCGGCACTGTGTAATAACATGCATTTACTTTGGGGAAGGCTGCGATATGTTAGCAGTGTATCTAATTTTATTCTTATCGGCAGCATCTAGAATGTGATACATCCTCATGTAAGCATGGGATCAACTGAAGAAAGATTCATAACACGCTCATATAATTATTTGAGCTTCCAGTAAGGCATGTTTGGCTTGTCTTCTTATACTTATTGAATACATACACTAACTTTTTCCTGTTCTATTGTGCTGCCTTATTGACTTCATTGCCATCTTGTCATTCTGGAGGTGAAAAATGGACTAGGTAGATACTATGCAGGTAAAAGTAGACCAGATGAGGTTGTTTTGTTTCCCTGACTTGGTTATTCATTATGCTACTGCACAACACTTATAATCAGCTTTCTTGTTTCTTTCTTCTGTGCTGAAATGTAGTTACCCTTTCTGTTGGAAGCACAATATCATATTTTCTCTGACAACATCTTAACGTCGATGCTATGTTCAGTTAATTTTTTATGTGAAGCTAGACATCAAATGTTGCTACTACATAGTTGTATTCTCAAGAAATTCAGATTACCTAATATTAAGAAAACAACTTAGCATAATTTGATCATCAGTCGCAAGAAAATTACTTTGTCGAGAACTAGGTGTGCTTTAAGAGGATTTTGTTTGTCTTAATTTCAGCTTTTGTCTAAAGTTAACAAAAAAAGGTGACTTGCTCTGTTTCTGATCCTTTAGGAGAGACTTAATTTGGCTGTTGAATTTTCTGACATGCATCGAAATTAATGTTCCCTTGTTTCACCTAGTATATCTTGATCGTTGTTACTATATTCACAGTTTGCTAGGTTTGTGTTTTGACAGTGGCACTTTCGAAAATTGAGTTTGACAGGGGCAATACCTATCCACGTTTGCAAACCAGCACCTTATTCATGGACCAAGTAATTCTGCTTCACCGGCTTTGATTCACAACTGTGCTTCTCGATTCGTGAATTCCAGTGATTCCCGTTCGATGGTTATAACAGTGATCTCAATTGCTGATGCTGGAACCTGGCCATTTTGTTTTGACACAGGTAAATGTTTATTACTAGTACCACAAAGGCCAAAACTAACTATGTGAATAACGTAACATACTATCTAATAAACCTTTTAAAGCATTTGCAGGAAGTTTACAAGTTACAAGTTACAACAGAACACACAGTTGACAGTATGAAGCAAATGAGAGTTACCAGGGGTGTGCCTTTGCTGTGGTGATACTCTGAATAAGGTCAGCCGCCGCCTCTAATTTCAGCTTGTGGGTCTTTAGCCGCTGGTCGCTGGATTTTTAGTTCGCTTGTGTTCAACGAATCTGGGTGTGAACACCTACTGATCACAGGCGAATTTGAACCCCGCTTTTGATCGTCGATCTGGAGCGGAGTTCGAAGCCCATTCCACCAAATACCAAATGATATGATGTTAACATGTTGCTGGGTAAACCTTGATTGTGTCATCTCCTTTAATCAACCATTGGACAAATGATTTAATGTTAGTGAATGCCCATCAGCATGAATTTTGGATAAACTTAAATATAAACTTTGATATATCTATTTTTCATGGGGACATGGAATAAGACAGTATCTCTCTTTTTTTAGCAATCTTTGAACATAATGATAATAGAGCATGCAGTATATTAGCCACTGTTCAAGATACCTTCCGATATTCCGATTTATCGCTTATTGGTGTCTGACCGATAAGATAAATTGACCGATAAACCGGCTGATTTACCCCTTATCTTGGGTCGACCGATAAGTTCCCGATAAGCGCTATCCCCAACATTGAAATTAGCTAAGGGCGATATGTGAGATTTACTTATTCAACTATGTGAATGTAGCACTGGATATCAAAGAACTACATATTTCCTCAAGCAGTTGAGAGATAATTGAAACTTCTGACAAAGAGTGTAGCTATGGGTCCTCTTTTGGTTCATATCCATGTATGTATGTACCATATAAATGGTTTAAATAAGATGGCTTTTGTGCTTCTTTTCTTCGCCGATGAGTGCATGTCGTATCAGAATCCAGATAAGGTCTTTTTACAGTGTGATTACGTTTGCACGGCTGCATTCATTCTCAACATGATTTCTACACTTACAACTTAAAATATCACCACCTTCATCGGTCCTTGGCCTGAGTAGTGATGTGATTTATAATCACATCTTGTTGCACAACCAAGGGTCTCGAGGACAGCAACTTAATGGTTGTTTATGTAGATGTCATTTTGGGTAATAATTGTAAGTGCTGTCAATTGTCGGTTTAGTTACTGTCCTTGGCAAAATCCAAGTCTGTAAGCAGAGTTTTAAATTTTTAGTTTTGATGTTGTTCAGGAAAAGTGCAATTGTCACTTGCAGGTTCGACTTAATGCTGATAATAGGTAGCACAATCAATAATGCTGAAGGCAGGCAAAGAGCATCTAACATAAGAGTAGTCGATTGACATTGGGATTACATTATACGATGAAAAAAGGGGTAAAAAAGGCATTAACTCTTTGTCCAACAAGGGTGTATCTATAAAGAATTAAAGATACATCCGTATTTAGACAAATCTGTGTCAATCTTTTCCAATCGGAGGGAGTATTAGTTTTTACTGAATTAGCAGGTGATTTAGTAAGATGAGTGCAGTCAACCGATATTAGCTGAAACTTCTAGCCATCCTAGGTTGTTGTTGGAGTCTGGGTTAGTGTACTAGTACTACTCTGGTAGAGTCTAGAGTATTCTATGAAGTTATTGGAGTTTGTATAGTACTGGTGTCCTACTAGGATCTGGATTGTTCTAGTGTATGAGTGAAGTTGTAAGGCTAAGATAAGTTATATAAAGGAGAGTGGTGGAGGTCCAAGGCCTCAGCCCATCCAGAAATTCTTCCAGAAATCAACATGGTATCAGAGCTGCGGTGAGGTGCAGCTGCTTGTGGCTTGCAGGGAAGAAGTAAGGAGAAGCAAGGGAGCTGTGGCTGCTCAGAGCAGAGGTGATTGCTGCTGTGTGTGAGCAGAGGACATGGAAGAGCTGGGTGAGCTCGTAGCTCTCAGCAAGAGCAGCAGGAATCGGACGTAGGGCAGCGCGAGTGCAACGAGCTGCGTGTGTGGTTGCAGCCAGCGGGAGAGGCGCTCCTGTGGCTTTGTAGAACAGCCAGCGCACATTCAGCCAGGGAGGCAGTAGCAGTGCTCAAGGAGGTGTGTGGCTTTGGCTGCAGCAGGGAATATAAGAGAAGGAACCTGGGAGGCAGCAGGCTGAGATTTGTATAGGAGAGAGTGTGTGACCAGCTGCAGGAGCACTTGGTGGCAAGCGCACAGGAAAGAGTTGTGCAGAGCGTGTGTGGCTGCAGAGATTAGCTGCATCTCGTGCAACACAGAGCAAAAGAAGAGACTGTTGCAAGCCGTGAAAGATGGGGGAAATTGAAAGGGTTGAGAAGTTAATTGAAAAATTGCATCAATTGATGAAAGCAAGGAACTTGGATAATTTAACGGTCACGACAAAAGAATCAAGGGAGGTGCTTCAAGTCTCAGCCAAAGAGAGAGAGAAAATGAGACGATCAACCAAGAATGCAGAAAGTTTCAAACCAAGTGGGAAAACGACGATTTTCGGTAATTTTGTGAATCTTGCTCAAACCGGAAAAAGAGTCTCAAATCAGGCTCCTCCAAATGAAGTTTCGAGTACAAATTGGATACTAGATTCGGGAGTGTCGGCACATGTCACAGGTAGGTGGAGTGAGTTTGCATCATATACTTCACATCCACCCATGCATAGAGAGACCATCCAAACAGCCGACATAACTTATCAACTGTCGATGGGGTCGGCACAGTGAAATGCACACCGTCAATTACATTGTCTTCGGTCTTATATGCTCCATCATTTCCGGTTAGTTTGGTGTCTATGAGCTCCTTGGTTGATGATATTGATTGTCGAATCATTGCGATCGATACAATTGCATAATTGAGGAGAGGTCAATTGGAAGGAGGATTGGAGTCGGTGTCGGACATAAGGGATTATGGTACTTGGATAGACAGGAAACAGATGATGCATTATGTACCTTTCTAATGGTTGCTGCAGGAGACAATGAAGCAAAGCTAATGCTCCAACATTGTCGATTGGACCATATATCCTTTGATGCTATGGCTAAGATATTTCCCGAAGAAATGAAGAAGGTAGATAAAGACAAACTTGTGTGTGATGCATGTGAGTATGGAAAACACACAAGGACATCATATGTGAGTCGTGGACTTCAGAGTAAATCGCCCTTTGTATTGATTGACTCTGATGTCTGGACTTCGCCTATGGTTTCTATTAGTGGAATGAAGTATTTTGTCACCTTCATTGATTGTCACTCCCGAATGACTTGGATGCATATATCCAAAATTGCTTCAGTACTAGTATTCAAACAATCAGGACAGATAATTGGACACAGTATGTTAACAATGAATTTGGCAATTTTCTGTCGGAGAAAGGAATACTTTATCAAACTTCGTGTCCTGATACTTCTCCACAAAATGGAGTATCTGAAAGGAAGAATCGTTATCTGCTGGAGGTAGCTCGATCAGTTATGTTTAAGATGAATGTGCCTAAATTCTTATGGAGTGAAGCGGTCATGACTGCTACTTATCTCATCAACCGGATGCCATTAAGAGTGCTTGGGATGAAGACTCCATATGAAATGGTCTATGGCAAAAATGAGTTCATTGTTCCGCTAAAGGTGTTTGGGTGTACGTGCTTTGTTAGAGACCACAGACCTTCAGTGGGAAAATTGATCCACGTGTTATGAAGTGCATCTTCATTGGATACCCATCTAGACAAAAAGGCTACAAGTGTTGAAGTCCTAGTGAACGGAGAACATTTGTGAGCATGGATATGACCTTTAGAGAGTCTGAACCGTTCTATGGAGAAAAGACGGATCTCAACTCATTGTTTGACTTTGAGTCTCCTAGCACAAGTGATGCTAGTCGAGAGGGGGAGTCAACAGTTGAGGAGAAAGGAAGATGAACCACAGAGAGTTGTTGTTGGTTCAATTCCATGTCCTATGAGTGAGGAGAGATGGAGAAAGCCAAATGAAGAACAAAATTTAAGAGTGTATACGAGGAGACAACCAACAAGTGGAGACATATGGAGAAAGCCAAATGAGGAACAAAATTTGAGGGTGTATACGAGGAAGCAATTGCAACATGCACCACAACAAGCTGGAACAACTAATGAGGTCCAATTACAGGGGTGGTCGATGAAGTTAACTCTTTTGAGAGTGAGCCATTTGTCACCAATGATTCGTTGAATTTGCCTATTGCCTGAGGAAAGAACCACGATCCAAGGCAGGAAAGCCTCCTGAACAGTATGGTTTTGAGCATGATATTGCAAACTATGTGTCATATGACTCATTGTCACCGAGCATAGAGCCTTCATTGTTTCATTACAGTCAGCGGCAATCCCAACTGACTGGAGAGAGGCAAAGAAAGATCCTAAGTGGCATGAAGCGATGCTGGAGGAGATGGCAGCCTTTAGAAGAATACGACATGGGAGCTTGTATCACTTCCAAAAGGGAAGAAGCCAGTTAGCTATAAGTGGGTCTACACTATGAAGCATGACCCGAATGGTAAGATCGAGAGGTACAAGGCCAGACTTGTTGCAAAGGGTTATAGCAAGATCTATGGAATTGATTATGATGAGACTTTTGCACCTGTGGCAAAAATGAGTACCGTGAGAACATTGATTTCATGAGCAACAAATTTTGATTGGCCGTTATATCAGCCAGATGTGAAAAATGCATTTTTGCATGGTGATCTTCAAGAGGAAGTGTACATGGAAATTCACCTGGTTTTGGTACATCTCAAACTCATGGAAGGTCCTTAGGTTGAGAAAGTCATTATATGGGCTTAAACAATCTCCACGAGCATGGTTTGATCGATTTGCCGTGCTATGTATGGTATGGGGAGCAGTGTGGTATGGGATACACACAGTGCAATGGGGACCACATTTTGTTCTACCGCCACTCCGAGCGGCACATCACGATTCTTGCAGTATATGCGGATGGCATCATTATTACTGGTGATGATACTGTTGAGATGGCACAATTAAAACAAAAAATGAGCAAAGAGTTTGAGGTTAATGACCTTGGCCAACTAAGGTATTTTCTAGGCACTGGAATTGCAAGGTCACCCAAAGGGATAGTTCTCTCGTAGAAGTATGTCTTGGACCTTCTTAGTGATACATGAATGCTTGGGTGTCGAGCTGCTTCTTCCCCTATTGAGCAATATCATCAATTATGTGCTTAATCTGGAGATCCTGTTGACAGAGAGAGCTACCAATGGCCTGTCGGTCGACTTTTTTATTTATGCCACACGAGACCTGACATATCCTATGCAGTGAGTGTGGTTAGCCGCTACATGCATGACCCAAGAAGTGGGCATTTAGAGGCAACACACATATATTTACGCTATCTAAAAGGGAGTCCTGGAAGAGGTCTATGGTTCAAGGCCAATGGACACTTGAATGTAGAAGGTTATTGTGACGCTGATTGGGCTAGCTGCCTTGATGACAGAATGTCAAGATCGGTATTTTGTGTCTTTGTAGGAGGAAACTTGGTATCTTGGAGGAGCAAGAAGCAACCCGTGGTCTCTCGGTCAACCGCAGAAGCAGAATATAGAGTAGTGTCTGTGTGTTTGAGTGAGATGCTATGGATGAAAGGACTCCTATCAGAATTAAAGCTACTACGGAAAGGACCATTGGTCCTTCGGTGTGACAACAAGTCAAACAAGTCAGCAATCAACATAGCTAACAATCCAGTTCAACATGACCGAACGAAGCATGCGGAAATAGATCGATTCTTATCAAAGAGCGGCTCGACGAAGGCGCCTTGAAGTTAAGCCATGTAACCTCTAGAGAACAAATAGCAGATTGCTTGACAAAGGGATTAGCTAGTAAGGAATGTTCGTTGGCATGTAACAAGATGGGAATGATAGATATCTATCACCCATCTTGAGGGGGAGTGTTAGAGTCTGGGTTAGTGTACTAGTAGTACTCTCGTAGAGTCTAGAGTATTCTATGGAGTTATTCGAGTTTGTATAGTACTAGTGTCCTACTAGGATCTGTATTGTTCTAGTGTATGAGTGAAGTTGTAAGACTAAGATAAGCTATATAAAGGAGAGTGGTGGAGGTCCAAGGCCTCAGCCCATCCAGAAATTCTTCCAGAAATCAACAGTTGTTGTGAGTAGGTCTTTCATTTGAGAACTACTGTTTCAGTTTTATCTGTGATGTTCCTTTCTTCTCTTTGATCTAGCAACTTAGTGACCGAGGCACTTGTTACAGCCCGTGGATTAGAGGGAGAGAGGTGGTGCTGCTGGATTGAGGTGCTAGTGTGGCTGGGGCTTTAGGGAATGGTGTGGCTGGGATTTAGAGGGAGATAAGAGAGACGGGAGAAATTAGGGTTAGCTTCTCGTCCACCTTTCTCCTTATATAGGTGGAGAACCTCGAAATTATGGAATACAAACTCTATTTTTCGGAAATTAAAAGTCCTAAATTGTCGGCAATACGGCCCGTGGCAGTGAGGGCCCAACTTGCCCTTGGTGCCCCCGGGCTAGTATAACTAGGTTCAGTTCTGTAACCCCGTGTTTGCATTTCAACCTGAATACCAAATGCTTACAGGTTTTCCTTGATGCAGGATGTGGACAAAATGAATCTTGTCTCTAGTGATTGTGCTCTGAAAATGTAAGCATACTTCCACTCATGTCAGACTACTGAATTTTGTTTTGTGGTCTGACCATAAATTCCTTCTTAAAAAAATACTGCAGGTTAACGAGCGAAAAGATGGAGAAGTCCCACGAACTGAGGATACTATACAGTAAGTGTTGAATCAGTAGATCTGTTCTCATTCTACTTATTCTGACATCACACTAGTATGCTCAGTAGAGGCTTACAAATACTCTGATCACAACATTGGACACAACAATTTCGAACTTAGAAATGGAGCTAGCCTGGGTAAAGGCTACACATGACTGTATTCTCATCATCACTGAAACCGACAAGGAAAACTCACCACCGAGTCAAGCAATGGCGAACAAATGATACATAGCGAGTTATTTAGAAAAAGACTTCAACCACAGTGTGTGCTAGCTATTCAGACAAAATAGTGAGGACTGGCTCTGCAGGTCCTACGAATTCAAAATCTTGGTGGAGACAGAGGCGGTCCAAGTAAGCTGCAAAGGCTGACACTGTCGGCTACATCGTCTAGTCTTCGTAATGTTGTGCATGTGTCGGTGTATGGATCATATACTTCGAGTGCCTGTCCTTCTCCGTAAACGGTACAATAGAAGATCAACTTGCCGCCATCACGTGTCACTCTCAAAGGCATATAATTATAGGTGAACTCAGCCGTTGGAATCATATGCGCCTTGATCCAAGCATCCTTATGAGAATCTTCTAGGAGCCATGTGTTGATACATCGATAAGAAGTCACCAGCGGCTTCGGTTGAACGACAACCATGCACACGGTGTCATTGAGCTCCGCTATGGTTCTTCTCCCGCAACCCACTACCTTTTGTGGACTTTGGATTGCCTTCGTCCATTTTTCTCTCTCAATGTCGAAGCAAAGTAATGTGTAATTGTATAGTTTTTGCGCCACTAAGAAGTACATTACACCTTTGACAGCAACAACGGAACTTGGGTCACAGGAAAGATTGGCTGGGGGTATTCTGACAACCTCCATCCGGTATCATCTCCTAAGGAGAATACCTCACAACCCCAGCCATCTAAGAAGCGTAGCACCTAAGTTCCAGATGGTATGACCGAAGGCGAAGACGATGCGCCACGCCTCCCACGATCTCACATCCTGTTTGGGACAGTCCACGAGCACCTTTCCGGTGGCTGGGTTGATCACCCATGCACCATTGTGAGATTCATCACTGACGCAGATGAGGTTGTCCATGCTCGCGGAGCGCAAACCAGTGCAATTTATGGCCTTTATCACCCCCACATCGTTGCCGTCCATGTCCATCAGCCACAATCCGCGGCCTCCACCAGGAACTTTCTGCATGGGGCTAACCACGATGAACGTCTCGGCATTGAGAGATTTGTGCGCAGCAACGAAGATCAGATCATGGAGGAGGGCTCGCCACCCTTTGGACACGCACCGGAACGGGCACACATATCTCACCGGCACCCTGGAAAGAACTTCAAGGATTAGCTCCATTGGCAACTTGGCAGCACCTTCCACCGGTGCACGGGTGCTGGTCGCGGCCGAGGAAAACTAGGAACGCGGCGACGACTTTCAGGCGACTGGTGTGGCGTCATGGCGGTGCACGGCAGCGTACGTGGTGTGGCGGCGACAGCTCAATGGACGAGGGTTTGAGAATTGCTGAGATCTTGCGGGCACTGATGAAGGACCCTGATGAAGTACGTTATGTACTTTAATGGGCCCAGGAGGCAGCGGGCAAAGGGATGTATGTTGGGCTTCTTCACTTTGCTAGCCCAGTAAAATTAGCCGCATAGGCATAAACATTACCTTTTTTCTTTTAGAACATCATAGGCCTATATTTTACAATTTAGAAAACTTCACTTTGATTCTTTATTATTTGGCACTGCCTTCTCTGGTGCGGCCTGGTCAGCTTGGGACATCGAGGCGTGGGCCTTCTACTTGTACTTTTGTCCCACATAACAGCACTAAATCAGCGTGAAACTAAGGCTAGTTTGGCTTTAAGTTTAATTTAAGCAAAAAGTGTATTTCTTTCTAGTTCATGCAATATGTGATCTTCGCCAGGGCTATATGTTGGCTGACATATTGGAAACTAAGCCCGTGGTATGCAATTCTGCATATACCTCCCAGACCCCCAATGCATAGCGTTTTCAGTTAATAGCTACTCATTTCATTGGGATTCTTCTTCATGAATTTGATTTATGAAACCGTAAAGTTTGCTATGGTGCTATTCCTTTGGTTCTTTCCATCTTGTGTTCCTAGTTAGCATCCAACAGATCACACACATCCTCTTCTTAAACTGTTACTGCACCAGTATTTAGAAAATAATTGATAGCAACTGCCTTTCCATGGCAACTGGAACTCACCAGTGGTACTGACCAGCAGTTGTAGCCTGTATAACTGCTTGAAAAGCAATTTTGGTCTGGAACTTCAAACTCGAATCTGTGACCGGGACGGCCAAAGGTCTTCTATATATGCATTTTGTCCCGTGCCAGGTGAATTGGTTCTGAACCATGTCTGCCTGTCAGTCAGTAGTAGATACCGAAATTTCAAAGTTGTTTGGGATACTTCTGGATGGGCCTTGGAGTAACACCATGTGGATATACCAAGATTTTTCTCACAATTAGTTTTTTAGGATATTTTTTGTTCATTTCGGGTTCTTCGGTCTGATGAAATGGATCTCATTATCAATAAAGCCAGATGGTTCTTAAGAAATTTTAGACAAGTAGCAAATTTTCACTGAGATTGTGAAAACTGAAAACTACCAAACAATGCTTACAGTACTTTGGAGCATTTTTACAGGACATAACAGTGAAGGAGCGTATGTGACGCGTGGATCAGCTTGGTTCAAGTTACCTTGAACTGCAGATCTTAGTTAAGTGCTCACGTTACCGTGGCAAGGTTAACTCGAGATCCCTGCACCAGAGCACACTCCAGTGCGACTGCACTTCAACAATCATGATCAAATGTAAGTCCTTACAGTATTCTAGAGTATCATTTTTTATCACCAAACACAACCGGTGTTGGATTGGTTGATTGTGGAATGTTGCAAAGTTGGGTCCTTGAAATAATACTCCAAATAGATTACAGTATCAGACCCACCCGTAGCAGCTGCTACCTGGATTGCTAGCTAGCTTTGCTGCGAGAATGATTAGTTTTCTATACACGAAGGAAGTGCCAAGGTTTCATCAATGGGTCAGCTGGCCTAATCAACAGCCTCTTGACCACACCGAACAAAAGGCCTCGAGCGCAGCAGCTGAAAGTACTAAACCCTGAGAAAGAGAAAAAGCGTTGGCCGTCTGAATATTTTCCCTTTTTCCATTTAAGAAGAATGTCAACCATGATTGCTTTCCCACCGACTCCCGTTCATCACTAGCTAGGTCTCTGAAATCAAGGATATTTTAATCCGTGATCTCATTAAATTGTAGACCTTTGGAATAATTTTGCATGATTGGAAATGGCCTTTGCTGTGCATTCTGGCTACCCAAAGTTTCTGTGGACTTTGCATGCAAGTTGCTTACTCCCTCTTGTCAAGAAGGTGGGCTTGGCTTTCATGTTATATGCTAGCTTTAACCATTGTTTTCCTCAATGTAGATTATTCTTCTAAAAGCATTGTTCTTCAGGTGGCCAGTTCAGAATAGTTCCCGTCATCTCATGTAAACCAGGGAGTAACCAAGACATCCAGAGGGAACAGGTAGATTCATTTTAACCGAGAGCTCCAGAACAAAACACATAGCCAGCAAGGTACGCAGGAGTGTACTATGATAATGTTCTACCAGTACAACCTGCTGCAAGGAGTGGGTGTATGTGTATTGTTTTGTTCTCTCAGAGCGGTTGTTGGTGCCCATCCATGCCCCCGAGTTCCAACACTTTTTGGAGTTTTCTGTAGCGCAAATAGAATATATCTGGATCCATGTTTGTGTCGCCCCAAGGATCACGGGTGTTCTTGTTGTAGATGCTGCATGCTGGTGTTCACGATGGTACACTGCCAAGAAAGAAAAACCCTGCCCTGAAAATGAGATGTTGCTACATGTACAAGAACATGCGAAAAGGTATAAGAGGCAAATGGCAAAGGCATGTAATTCAGTGCAAATGGATGGGATGTCGTATAATAACCATTTGGTCAGAGTATTGGTCATGCAGGAATACATATAGACAGACAGAACTTATCCATTTTAGAGGCAATCAAGAAGGTATCCAGTTTCAAGACAATCAAGAATGTAGACAGCAGGTTGAATTGGTCTTGTTGATGATATGTGTTGCTTTCTGTCTGAAAGTTCCAAGAATCAAGCCGCTATTGACCAAGACGCATGCAAACCACTTTGATGATGATGACAAACGAATGCTTTCTGAAGGAGTATAGACGTAAACCATCAATGCACAAACATCTTTCAGAAATTGGACCGGAGAAAAATCATTGTACAGACGAGAAACTAAACATAGAAATGCACAAGCACCAAGCAGAGAGAAATAAAAAAGCAGAACTTCAGAGAGAGAGGAAGGATTGATCAAAACAGTCAAGGTTGTCACTGCGCAGAGGAGGAGGAAGAAGGAGACGGTATCCTGTCGATCGCCTGGAGCACGTCCTTCATGGCGGGCCTCTTGTTGGGCGCCATGGCGCAGCACGCGAACCCCAGCCTCAGGCAGCTCGCCAATGTCTCCTCCCTCCCTTCCATCTCCCCCGCAGCGCCGCGTCGGCCAGCTGAAACATCTGCTCACCTTTTCCTCCCCGCCGTCCACTGGCACAGTTCCACGCTCGCCAGCGCGCGCCCGGCCACCAGCTCCAGCAGCACCATGCCGAAAGAGTACACGTCCCACTTGCGCTCGGCTTCGCCGGGTTCTTGGCAGCCTCCGGCGCCTGGTAGTGCCGCCGCGTCGGCGGCGGAGGAGGAAGGCCCGGCCAACGGGCTCGTCCCTGCTGTTCCGGGTATTGGAAGCGGTGACAGGTCCGGCAGGCTCTTGGCGGATCGCTTGCTCCCGAACCGCCCCGCCGGCTTGAGCCTGCTGTCCCCGGCGCCACGGACCAGCCGGTGGATGCCCAGGTCGGCGAGCAACGGCTCCATGTCCGCGTCGAGGAGGATGTTGCTGGGCCTCACGTTGCCGTGCACGCACTTCTTGTCGTGGAGGTACGCGAGGCCTCTCGCCACGCCGCGCGCAATCCGCAGCCGCGCGCTCCACCCTAGGTTGATCGGCGATGACCCCGCCTTTCCTGCGCAGCGATCGATCGCGTCAGCAATGGCGCCTATGTATATATCGGCATGGCAAACTTCTTGTGAGACGGTGCTTAGTGTGCTTACTCTTGATGGAGACGTTGGCGAGGCTGCCATTGGCGGCCAGGTCGTGGATGAGGAGCATCTCGTCGGGGCCCCAGTAGAAGCCGCGGAGGCGGAGGATGTTGCCGTGCCGGAGCTTGGCGATGGCGCGCATCTGGGCGTCGAACTCGCTGAACCGCCTTACGCCGGCGTCGTCGCTGCCGATCCTGCGCACCGCCAGCGTGGCGCCGTCGGCCAGCACCGCCTTGTACACGATGCTGTCGCCCGCCGCCCGAGGATGTAGGCCGATGCCTTGAGCAGCGTCTCCAGCTCCAGCTCCTCCTCGCCGTCCACCGTCACCAGCACCGACGACCCCTCTTTCGCCTTCCTCTTGGCCGCCACCGCTTCCTTATCTGCGTTGTGGTTCGCCTCCTTGGCCGCGAAGGTGGCCGACGTGTCCGTGAGCTCCTCCTCCGTGTACTCGTCACTGTCGTCGCCGGCCTTCTTCTTCCGCAGGCAGCACGAGAGGCTCCGGCCGACGCCGTCCGGCGACTCGTCCGACGCGGCTCCGGCTTTTTGAACACCGCTGCTCCCATCCTCTGCTTCGCCACCTCCTGCCGCTGCCTTCTCTTCCTCACCTGGTACACGTAGAAGAACACCACGAACAGGATGGCGATGCCAGCCACGTCGCCCGCGGCAATGGCGAGGATGGTGGCCAGCCTCATCCTGCCTTGTCTTCCTCCTGATGCCGGCGCTCCAGAACCATCACCGCCAGGCATCGCCTCGTTCGGATCATTGGGTATCGCCGCAAGGGCTGGCGGCGACTTTGCGTCGTCACATTCGGGGGATCCACGGCGGAGGTGGAAGCATCGGAGCAGAGGCTATCGAGCGGCCTGCCGCACAGTTTATCGTTGCCCGCGAACGCCGTCGCCCTCTGCGCCACGAACGGCGCCACCGCCGGGATCGCGCCGGTGAGGTTGTTGTTGGACAGGTCGATGGTGACGTTGGCCGGCAGGCGCGACGCCATCTCGAGCGGTATGGCGCCGGCGATCCGGTTGGAGGAGAGGTTGATGTACCTGAGCGCGGCCCCGCCGAAGCCAGCCGGCAGCGTGCCGTTGAGCAGGTTGGAGCTGGCGTCGAGCACCTGAAGCGCCGGGAAGCCGCCGGTGGGGAGTGCGCCGGAGAAGTAGTTGCTGGCGAGGGAGACGGCGGTGAGGTTGTGGAGCAGGGTGAGGCTGGCCGGTATGGCGCCGGAGAGCGCGTTACCGGCGAGGTTGAGGGCGCGGAGGCTGCGCAGCTGGCCGACCTCCTCCGGCAGGCCCCCCGTGATGCCGTTGCTGGCGAGCGAGAGTATACGAAGCTCCGGGGCGCGGAACAGGTCGACCGGGAGGGTGCCGTTGAGCGCGTTGCCGGAGAGGTCGAGGTGTCGGAGGTGCTCGACCGGCCCAGCTCCGGCGAGATGGGGCCGACGAGCTGCGCGTTGGGCAGGATAATGCTGACCACTCTCATCTGATCCGACGACGCCGCGGCCATGGCGGGGAAGGCCAAGCAGACGACGCCGTTCCATGCGCAGGGCGTGGCGTCGGCGTAGCCCCAGCCGGCGAGGGAGCCGAGAGGGTCGGCGAGGAGGGAGGACTTGAAGGAGAGGAGCTGCACGCCATCCTGGTTAAGCGCCGCGGCCAGCTGGATGATGCCTAGCAGCAGTGCTAACAGTAGCAACGGGACACGGAGAAGCAGAGGCCGGCGAGCTGCGGCGGCCATGGATGTAGTAAGGTGGCGGTGCTGCTGCGCGATGGCATGTGGTAGCATGGGGATTGGAGGGCATAAGAAGCAGGGTTTTGGCGACGCCGGTGGTTCTGTTTCCTTGGATTGGTTGAGGTGGTGGTTCACCAAATCGATGCTAAAGCTTCAAGAATGGAGGAGAAGATGCGGGAGTGAGTGGAGTCAGAGCAGAGTCAAGAGTGAGTGAAATAGATCCCGTCTTCTCCCTTTCTCCCTAATCTCTCGTATCCTAAAGTACCAAAAGGGGTTGGGAGTGTTGATTGTTGAAACGAATGTTGGTATCTCTCAGTGTGGGGTTTTGTTGATGCATGCTCTGTTTTCTTGCGTGCAAACCTTTGGACCCCTTGTCCAAATTCTCAGCTCATGCATGGAAGCGGTAGACATGGAGGAATTGGTGAAAAGGAGGCTGCGGGCTGCTTTGGTCCAGGGCAAGGGGCCCTTTTCACAAAGATAAAACAGGATTGCGAATCATGCAAATGGATGGTCACACACAAAAGTAGCTAATTTGTTCATGAAAAGGCAGGGTCGAGCTGTGATGGTTTTTAGATAATCGAGCTGTGATGATACTGTTGTGTTGCACATATACATCTTTCTATGCCATGTTACACACATACATCTTGCATTGTGTATTTATGTAAGGACCCATAGTTTTAGAACTTCTGAGGGGTAGAAATTAGATTTTCCTTTGTAATCAGATGATACAACCAGGGGCGGCGCCACTACCGGGGCGAGGGGGGGCGGTCGCCCCGGCTCCCCTGGGGCGGAGCAGGGACCCCCTCTGCATCTCTCTAGCGGTGGCAGCGCCATTGACGTCTGGAGAGCTCTGTTTTTTTTTTGTCGAATATAGAGCACACGCAGGTAAGTCGGGCCGTTGCCCGTTGGGCCGAACCGAGCGACGAGAAATGGCCCAGTGTGGCGCCGTTGACTGCCGTCGATGAGGCCCGACCTAGCTCGTTGCTCGATCCCCAATCCCCATTCCCAAATTCTCCACGCGCCCCGCCGCCCGCCCTAGGCCGCCATCGTCGCCTGGCCGCCATCGACCCGCCGCCGCCGTCCCCTGGCCGCCATCGACCCGCCGCGGCGCCGCCCACCCCTGGCCGCCATCGACCCGTCGTTCGGCTGCCTCCGCGCATCCACGGACCACGCCTCCTGGCTCCTGCCGTCCTGCGTCCGGCTCGTGCATCGACGGCCCGGAGGACGGCCCGGAGGACGGTCTCCTCACCTCCTCAGTCCTCACCTCCTGGCTCCTGCGTCCGGCTCGTGCATCGACGGCCCGGAGGACTGCCGTCTCTGGCCTCCTCTCCCGAGCGGCGATGGACTCGGAAGATGATGAAGCCTGGTTGGCCATAGTAGCGCAGGAGGAGGCACAGATAGAAGAAGAGGAAGCGGCTGCAGCAAGAACAGCGGGGCTCTCTACAAACCGCAAGCGGGGACGCGAATCCACGGCCGACACGGAGCAACATCATCAGCAGGTTATCTATCCCCTTCCTCTTTGATTTCAATTTTCTGTATCAGTTTTGAAGTCCAATGTAATAGATCTGAACACTCAATTTTAATTGTAGGAAGCTGAAACTCCACAAGCTAGTGTTCCTGATGTGTTTGATGTAGCAAATGTTATTGGGGATCCTGGAATTCGGAGGCCAATTGACGAATTTGCAACTACTGAACTGAGAGATACAATGAGAAGGGCATATTTGTTGAGAGGCCGGAGTCATTTGATTGGTCACACATTTACCAAAAGAAAAATTGGGGCAGATTGGCGATCATTCCTTGAAGCATGGTATGATACATATGATTGGTTAGAATATAATGTGGAGAAAGATGCAGCATATTGTTTCTATTGTTTTCTTTTCAAACCTCCAACAATTAGTGTACACCATGGACATGATGCTTTCACAAGAATGGGGTTTAAAAATTGGAAGAAAGGACCGGAAAATTTCAGATCTCATGTAGGTGGACTAACTAGCACTCACAACAATGCCAGAAAATGTTGTGAAGATTTTAGAAATCAAAAACATAGTGTGTCATATGCTCTCACTTGTTATGATGAGAAATCACATATTGACTATGAAATACGTTTGAGGGTTGTGCTTGGTATTGTAAGGTTTCTTCTTGAGCAAGGTCTAGCTTTTCGTGGGCATGATGAGTCCATCAATTCCATCAACCGAGGAAATTTTCTTCAAATGTTGAAGTGGTATGCCTCAAGATGTGAGGAAGTAGCCAATGTGGTCAATCTAAATGCTCCTGGCAATCTCCAATTGACATCTCATGAGATTCAACAACAAATAGTCCAAGCATGTGCAGAAGAGACCTCACATGTCATAATGAGTGAGCTTGGGGATGCTTGTTTCTCTCTACTTGTTGATGAGTCTCGTGATGTATCGGTGAAAGAGCAAATGGGTGTGATATTGAGGTGTGTCATATGTTTTTGTTGAACTCATTTCTTGGAATCCCATAACTCACATGACTATTCTAATATTATGTTCTTGCTTGTAGGTTCGTGAATAAAAAAGGAGAGGTTGTGGAAAGATTTCTTGGTGTTAAGCATGTAGTTGATACTAGACCGGCTTCTTTAAAAACAGCCTTGGATGCAATGTTTCTTAAATATGATTTGTCCATGTCTAGATTGAGAGGACAAGGATATGATGGTGCCTCAAATATGCGTGGTGAGCTACATGGTTTAAAAACATTGGTGTTGGCCGACAATCCTCATGCTTTTTATGTCCATTGTTTTGCCCACCAACTTCAATTGGTGGTTGTTGCTGTTGTGAAAGGAGTTCTAGGTGTTGGTCATTTCTTTGGTCACGTAAACAAGATTAACATGGTTAGTTCTTCTTGTATCTATTGCAAAGATGTGTATTCAACTTTATGTATATAATTTTAAATGCACCATTATTTTGTAGGCAGTGCCTCTTGTAAAAGGAAAGATGCATTGTTGCAGAAGCATCATGACTATATGGTAGCACAACTAGAGAGTGGGGAAATCTCGTCGGGAAGAGGCCAACATCAAGAGACAAGTTTAGCAAGACCCGGTGATACCCGTTGGGGGTCACACCATAGAACACTAATCCGGATGCATCATATGTGGGATTCTGTGATTGGAGTGCTACATGGTATTTCTCTTGATGGAGGAGATCCCGAAGAAAGAGGTTTGGCTTCTGGTTATATGTCCTACATGGAAACTTTTGAATATGTTATAATCTTGCATTTGATGGTTCGAGTGCTTGGTATAACAAATGAGTTGTCACACGCATTGCAAGCGAAAGATCAAAACATAGTTTGTGCTATGCATATGATTGTATCAGTGAAAAGGTTATTGCAAAATCTGAGAGATCATGGATGGGAGCCTCTCTTGTTGGCTGCTACTAAGTTTTGTGATGGAAGAAATATTATAGTGCCCAACATGACTGACAACATTCCAGCTAGGGGTTATCCAAGGATCTCACGCAAGGTGGTTACTTGCCTCCATTATTACAAAATAGAAATCTTTAACGAGGTGCTTGATAGAAACATGGTTGAGATGAATAATAGGTTTTCTGAAACATCTACACGCTTATTGATCTGCACCACAAGCCTTGATCATAGAGACTCATTTAGCAACTTTGATCACGAGAAGCTAGTTGAACTTGCCAATATTTACTCCGTGGATTTCTCTTCACATGATTGCTATGTCTTGGTTGACCAACTCAACATATATATTGATATGATGAAGAGTAGTCCTGATTTCTTATTATGTGATACTCTGGGTGAACTTTCTGTCAAGTTGGTTCAAACTAGACTACATTTGATCTTTCCATTGGTCTACCGGCTCATCACACTTGCTTTGACATTGCCGGTTGCAACGGCATCAGTTGAGAGGTTTTTCTCTTCCATTAAGATTGTAAAGACAGATCTTCGAAACAAGATTGGTGATGATTGGTTCAATGATTTGATGATTTGCTATAGTGAGAAAGAAATATTTCAGAAAATTGATGACAAGAAGATAATGCTACGTTTTCATGCCTTAAGGAATCGTCGAGGTCATCTACCTCAGAAGTTCCATCTTGCTAGCACAACTACAATTTGATGGTAAGAAATCTTACAAGTTGTTTTTAGGTTACTTTTATGTACTAGTGCGTTGCATACACACTAGTTTGGTATTGTAAGGTTTCTTCATTGTACCTCCTGTGTACTAGTGCGTTGAATACACTTTCTTTTGCCTAAATTTTGTGAGCTTTAATATTGTGAGGCTTTGACTTATTTATATTGTTCCTTCCATACAATTGGGGATTACATGTGTTGTAAAAAAAAAATTCGCCGGTGGCACAACTTTTACTGTTCGCTCCCCCTCATCTCAATTCCTGGCTCCAACTGCTAAAGAATGGCATCCATACACATTCAAATTTGATAATGAGAAGACATAGGAAAACTTCTCCAAGTCTCGCACTCGGATCAGCAGCAACCACCAAGCATGTAGAATGGTCCGTTCAAACACAAATTCGCGATTTCCGGAAGCACGCAATGCCCACCACCGAAACAAAGAAATATCAGACATAATCTCCACCGCCGACAAAGATGTGAGAGGGATACCCTGCCGTAATAGCCTCTGGTTGTCCCTCCGGCCTCTCCAACCTCGTCGTCATCGCCGCCATGATGAGGAGTAATCCGCCCATGAACTACGGGTTTGTGACAGTAGCTTGATTTATCTATCTATCTCTATGTGATATCATATTTAGAACCATATGAGTTGTCCTATGTGGTGTTACGATCATGTTCGCATTGTGCTATGGTGGATATTTTGATATGAGGTGAGTAATGAGATGCAATTTCAGTGTGTACTATGATACGAGATGAGTAAAGAGCATCCCCAGTCGGTTCTCAGTCGTTCGGAAATGCAACCGACCGAGATCCAGCTGGGCAAGTAGAATCGGCTGTAGCATGCCAACTTCTGCCCTTGTCAAATGTGCGCAGGCAGCGAGAGGGACAAGTGAGTCACGAGTTACTGAGAACAAAAAAGGGCACACGTACCGCATAGGGCCACAAGAATCTTTCACTCCTTGGCTCTAACCCAACGGTTGTTTACCGTTTGGTTCCTAATCAGATCTGTCCACGCCTCCCCGTCAAAAAATAAATCTGTCCACGCCTTCGTTTCCTGACAAATTAAGATACATCTATGTAGAGCCGTAGAGGTAACATACCTACCTAGCAGTAGCAGCGTAAAGCTGCCGCGGAAATCACATGCGAGCGAAATCTAGTGGTGTCCTCTTCATCCTGTTACTGTTTACCTGCATCCCTGTTTCTCATGTGAGTTTTTTTTTTTTTGCTAATCAACATACTTGTATTCAACCAGGAAGAAGAACAGAGCTCGAACAAGTACACTTGAACAAAAGAAAGCAAAGGAAACAGAGGACGACGAAGCTCGCGCAAACCATCTTCAGCCTCAAGATCGACTGGGGAACGAGCCCTGCACCGCCGGAGACGACGAAGGGAGCGGCCACCAAGCACGACCACCAAAGGAGCAGCAGAGCCCCTAGCCCAGAGGCGTTGACGAGCCGCAGGAGAATCCACCTCCGAGGAGCTGGAAGAGACGACGAAGAACGAGCATCGGCCGGGGGCAGCCCCCGAGCTCCAACTGCACCGGATCTGAGGCCAACGCCGCAGATCCCCGCCTTGAAACCACAAACCTGCGAGGCTGCCGTCTTGAATCCCGCTTTCCAGCAGCACCACCACTCGCGATACCCGGGGACGGACGAGGCCAGCGGATCCGCGGATCCCCGACCTCCAGAAGTCGCACGCGCGACGCCGAAGACCCGAAGAGCTCCGTCGCCGGTGAAGGAGCACGCCGACACCCAAAACCTCGCCGACAACGTCGCCCACACCACAACGCCGCCGGGAGGAACCCTACCCAAACCTACACTATGTACAAGCCGAGATCCGGGGTTCCCCATCCTCCTGCCGCTGAAGCGGCCGGCGGAGGAAGAGGGAACCCGCGGCTCGCCGGCGAGTGAGGTGGATTGGCAAGGAGGAGCCCAAAAATCGCCTATTTTCCTGTAGCAGAGAGGGGAACGGCGTGCGAGCTATGTTGCCAGGCACTTGGATTTGCCCTCTGCCTCTGCCTGCATACTGCGATAACAGGAGTAGGACGGTCCCCAAGTAATAAAGGTCATTTGGGCACTTGATAGCCATATCAAAATACGTACAGTACTTCGCACACAAGCTGTACCTTATTCGTAATGTTCAACTTCACTCAGATGGTGCCATATATCCAACCTGTTCATCAATTATTAAAAACAGGGAACTACAAACGGATGCTCGTTTGAGATGAAAAATACACCGGTGAGCACGTACATCATACTCAGAACTTCAAGCGAACCCAAAGAGAGCTAAGCGGGGGCCTCAAACTCGGAAAATACTTTTGAATTTTGGAGAAACATACTCAGAAGTTTTTAATTTACAAGTGCCGCCCACAGTCAAACCTTGTGCCCCACTGAATATCTTTCTGGGTCCGTACTCGCAAAGAACAGCAGTCGCCCCAGGTGATAAGGTTTCAGGATTATATTGTATCTTCAGACAATACAGATCATCTCTATTCATTCCAAAAGACATACCAGAAAAGTTGATCGTTACAACAAGTAGATAGCTCTGATCTAAGGAGTTTGGAGTCAATGCTTTTGTCTTCAGTTGATAGGGACAATCAGCAACTTAATTTACATAATCATTCTTGCCCTAGCCTACCACAAACTTTTCAGTGCGTGCATTCCGAGCCTTTCAATTCTACCACATCAAAGCGTGGAGGCCTAGCAGCTTAGGGCAAGCTTTATTTCTCTACCATTTTCAGGCCGTGTATTTATGAGGGGCCAAGTTGTAAACACCCTCTCTTTGCCAACACGTTCTGCCGATGCTTGCATAAGGTTCGGCCTAGAATAGTAAGGGTGTGGTCATCTCCCATCTACAGTAATGTCTCTTTCTTACAGGACCATCTTGGTCAACCTTTTATGAGCCTGGGAGAAATGGTATCTCTGCCAGTGAAGTGGGAAGAGGTATAGGGATCTTTTGAGCAGCTAGGTAAGTGATGATACCGGCTACATAACCTGCAAGGGCAAAGCCACTCACCTGCAAACACAAGTAGTATCATGTCAACAATGAATCTTAGCACATAGATGAATAAACCATTGTAATATGGACACTCGTCACTTGGAATACCGTATGCAATGTGTATTCTGCATGCCTGCATTATTTAGTTGCCTATGAGCTATTGTCTACATCAGGTAGCCGGAAACATTTTTTCCTGAAATGCAGTGCCGAAGAGAAATCTCTAAGCTAAGCGGCAGTCTGAAATAAAAGTTCAGCTCTGAGCTCTACTGAAAACTACTCAAAGAAACAATATCAGAAATATGGGTTGTACTGAAAAAGTTTTAGAGCGAAATATAAGAAAATGCACTCAATACACCTTGCTAGTTAACGTCATATAATGAGGTTTTTTTCCTGTAATAGATCATACTGTCGATTGTTATTATGCTCTTTCACATTCCTTTTAAGAGTTGAATGATAAAGAAGTTAACCTTGCGAAAGTACCAAAAGAAATCCACCTTTTCCATTCCCATAAAAGCCACTCCTGCTGCTGAGCCAATGATAAGCATTGAACCGCCCGTACCAGCACAGAACGCAACAAGCTGCCAGAAGTCTGAATCTTGAGGAAATGAAGTCAGGTCATACATCCCCATGGTTGCAGCAACAAGTGGGACATTGTCTATAATTGCTGATGCGACACCAATGATACTTGCAATAAGGTCAGCATTTGGGATATTGGCATCAAGATAGTTGGCTAGCTGCCTCAAAATCCCTGCAGATTCCAAGCTAGTGCAAAGAGACAGAAAGAACAAAACCAACAATTAGAAAATTAAGATCATTAACTGGCAATGGACTAGTGTGTAAAACGTAGAAACGATCCATTAATAAGCAGGGTAACCAAGTTTATATGCATAGAAACAAATTGAGAGTTAGAGCTTTCAATAGAGGAGTGTAAGTACGGTTTGAGCTCAACCCGCCGAAACAGTGTTAATTTTTTTTGTACTAGGTCAGTAGGTCAAGTTGCTGTTTGTGAAAGAAAATGAACTAGCTGATTGATGGCCGGTTTACACGGGTTGAACTTGTTGAAGTGTATAAGTAGTGCACTAGCCCTTTCCATCATTTCGGACTTTTGGTTGTGTTGGCTAGTGCATTAGGCTTAACATGGTATCAGAGCAGACTCTCGAGTTTGAGTCCTGGCTTGCGCAATTTATCCTAAAAATTGATGTTGCCCCCTCTGTGCACGTGTTGACTTGTCTTCCGTTCCCCTGGTGCACTAGCCCTTTCCATCAACTCGGACTTTTTGTTGCGGTGGCTAGTGCATGAGGCTTAACAGAACTCAAACCATATTTGCACATTACTGTCAGATGTATATGAAGTAGCCGTGTATTTTGTAATTCCATAAGAGCTTTCATGCATATATGACATATCCTTATGTGTATATACATGTTGGCTGATTAGCCGTATAATGAATACCCGTAACTCTGCACGACAGGCTTGAAGCACCTTCGGGCTTAGCTCTTCCCAAAACACTAGATAGTCCCTACCGCCCTGCTGTCACCGCCTCTCACTGGCTGCCGCAGGGACTTAGACACCGGAGGCTCTTCCTCTCGAGGGCCTATGGTGCTTTTGAGTATTGACTCTCAGAGATACTCACACTGCTACGTCATATTAATTCTTTTGAGACGACAGATTTTGCTAGTTCTGCTACTCAGTCTTCTAGTGAAAGACTACCTTCCACATCCTTTTAAGCTATATCAAATCTTAAGCTTAAGATAAGATATATATTTGGAATTAGATTGAAATGCCTCCTAACAGTTGTAGGTCAACAGTGGCAAAACCTGATATTAACTACATGCCGCGCCCACGGGGGGGGGGGGGGGGGGGGGGGGGGGGGTGTACCTGCCGACCGACAACAGAATACCTAAGAAGAATAAAATTCCTTGACTATCAATCCGTGAAAGCGCCTGTGGAACTTTCAATCTCTGCCTTCCAGATTCTCCATAATGTATCGCATCTGTCAGAATCCAGAGAATCCCAAGACCAAGGAGCATCCCCATGAAAGGTGGCAAACCAGTGAGAGATTTGAACACCGGAACAAACACTAGGGCTCCAAGTCCAACAGCAAATACAAGCTGCCCTCGAGGGGCCATCTGCTCCGATGACAGCAAACTGGAAGATGTCTGGGATGATCCATTTGCTTCACTACATGCAACATATAACAAGTTATTCCACAAGGCTTCATGAATATTGTTTAATGTCAATTATCAGAAGTAGTCATCTTTTAAAGAACCTGGTGAAGGACATCAGGGCCAGTGGGACCACCAATGAAACTACCGAGGGGAGAAACAAGCCCTGTCAGATCATAAGCCAAGAAGTTCAACACTTTGCTGAAGCAGCATGCAGAAAAAAGAATAAACAAAAAAAAATTCATAAAATGATTAATTGATGACGATCAAGATCATGAGTTTTATTCTGTAAAATGGCGTCTTTCTGATGGGAATATCCCCCTACTTGAGAAATTTAGATTTGGAAGCATCTTCCATTCAATTTTTATAGATTTAAGCAATTCACCTCAGTTTTGCACTATATCTCTAACAGAAATCTGCAATATTGACTAAAATTTTATAATACTGTTGGGTAAAAAGATATAGCACTCATAAAGGAATATGATTAAAAAAAGTTGTCTTATCTTCTAGTTATATCTTTCAAGATACAAGTTTACATGTTCTCCTTCAGTGCAGTTTAAGTTAATCAGGTTCATCATTAACGACATGCATGATAGGATGTCTGAAATAATCATAGTAAGTTCTAACGTCTTGAGCAATAGTGTTCAGTAATAACTAAAGGTAGAAAATTATGGCATGGCGGGTCAATACAAACTTGATCGAAATTTTAGAGAGCTCTAAAATTTAGGAAATATCAGCATAATGAACAATTTAGAGAGATCTAACATGAAGGAAATGTCTGCATAAGCATAACACAGAATACAAGGATAAATTTGCAAATCTGACCTGCATTGTATTTAACGTCGTAATCTGACCGTGGATCCACAACATAGTGGTTGTCACATCACCAATTGGTGTCCATGCACCCCCGGCATTAGCTGCTATTACAACAACTGCACCTAACAATCTGTCCCAATAAGCCAAACTTTACTAAAGATACCAAACATTCCTTCAAACCATTTATTGATGGACTGAAGGATAATAAGTTCCGTAGACCAGCCTTTTGAGATATAATGAGATCTAATTTACGATGTTGCGTTCATCTCTAACTCAATCCTATTTTTTGATGAATATCAAGTGCTAACATACCACTTGGAGAAAGCGTCAACCTAAACCAAGTTGTCTCAGCTGAATCTACAAAAAAATGTTGGCCTCAAATCAACACTTCCCCAAACGAACTGAGAAGGTAATGGTTTGGCATACCAACGTCGAGAGAGAGAAAGAGAACGTTGTAATTTGTACAACTAATCACATTTCCTTTTCCTTTACCTTTTAATTATCCTAAATGAAATTATTATTTTAGTTCAACCTTAAAATTTCATATGGTTGTACATTACTTTGAACAGCCTGTATATATTCCATGAGAGTTTTTCATGTTGATTTGACACTAAGACTAGCATGGCTTGCTATTTTGCGCTAGAATTGGGACTAAATACTTTTCCTATTTGTTTTACCCTTTCTTGTTGCTATGTGCAGTAAGGTGCAACTATCAGTGTAAAACAAATTCTGAGACGCATGAACAAATGTTGCCAAGTTACAATTATCAGTAGACAATCCCACCACCTGGGTTCAAGATCTCATAGGCGCAAAATTTAGGTTCCTACTTATACTGTGGGGGCTTCCCCCACAGTAACTCAAACTTCATTGGGCCAACCTCCCAACTACAATAAAAGAACATGTGCAACTTAAGATCATCTCAAGAATAAGAAAGCATTTCTACAAAATATTTTGATCAACACAGCTTTGTACGTCAGTAATAGGTCTAAGAAAGTAAAATATGGGCTTATGGAAATAAAGAAAAATCATACAGCGAAAACTTAAACTTGCCTAACTTGAGTGTGCCAAAGTATGGCATTGAACCATATGTGCCTTAATGAAAAGAATGGTAGAAAGACGATAAGAGGACAATTCTAAACCAGGTTTTTGCTACTGTGTTGTACAGAGTAAGCAAAAAATAGAAGTATGAAACGAAGGAGAACACGTGGATTGGATCATTGACAGCAAATATGTTGACTTAGGAGCAAAAGAACTACCAAATTATGTACAAAGGTAATAGCTGAGATAATAGAGATCATACTTTCTATACTCTGATGGAGGTACTAGTTTCCGGAGCAATGACACCATGACAATAGTTGAAGTCAAGTTGTCGAGTACAGAACTCATAAAGAAGGTAACAAAGCCAATCTGAAATAAGAAATGATTTATGCATCGAAAAATAATGCATGATAATGAATGGCTCTGAACTAAGAGGTGAGTATTGTAAGGTTAGACTGTGAATCAGTGAGTGGTCGAGCAAGGACATTCTTTTATTCACCAAAGACAGATCCAAAAAGAAACGAATCCAAGGTCGAGATCAGCAGCAGGAATTGTATCCGATTTTGGACTGACAATTGGACCAATGATTGCTCTATAAAATCCCTTTCCCTGGATCTCTACAAGGCCATCCCAACATCCATCCACCTCAAGCGAATGGTGCCTGAACCCCTCCCGGAGGGCGAATGGATTGCAGACATCAGGAACCTCTGCATATTACCACTTTCGCTCAATTCCTGGACATTTAGGATGCAAACAGAGATATCAATCTCCTCCCGGATGCAGGAGATTCAAAGATTTGAAAATGGGAGGGAGTTGTCAGGGAAGTACTCTGCTAGTTCTGTCTATCGCGTCTCTTTCCAGGTGCAGTCCCTTTCATGCGCTATTTGGAAGCCATGGGCAACTCTAAGCTGAAAGTTTTTTATGTGGCTCACCATTCTGAAGCACTGTTCAGTGGCTAATCGAGACCTCCCACACAGTGACTCCTTTTCTGCTGCCGGTCATCCGAGGAACATATCGATAACCCCCTGGCAGGCTGCAGTGTGGTCGGAATTTTATGGGGAAACACCCTTAGCTGGGTCAGGATTTAACTTCCTCCATCTCAGGTCGATGTGAAGCTGTAATTGGTGGCAAGACTCTAGAGAAAGACTGCACAGGCTCAGCAATTAAGGCTTCGACGGCTTGGTCATGCTCATCATTTGGCAGCTTTGGAGAGAGAGAGAGAGAGAGAGAGAGAGGGAGAGGGGAGGGGAGAGAGAGAGAGAGAGAGAGAGAGAGAGAAAGAGAGCGTTCAACAGTATTGCTCTCCCTCTAGTAGCTTAAAGGATGGTGCACTACCGAAGGCAAAGGGCATCACGGTTGCATCCGTCATCCATCCATTTCGTGTAACCCTCTGGCAGTCGTGCCGTTAGAGCAGCCTATCATGGCACTGTAAAACCTTTCTACCGTCATGAACATACCAAGCAGCTCTTTCGAGGAAACACAAAGCCTACATCTCGACACATTGATAAGCAGGTAGATTATTTAGACGCCTATGAGAAGGCGGCTAAACCCGTTATGCCATGCAATTACACCATGCCAATATCAATCAGAGCCCCCTACCAGCAGCCATCGCCTACAAATGCACTTCCCTTTGATGGTCGTCATGAGACAGCCAACCTCTGGATTCATAGTACCGAATATGGCAGTGTTTGGCAACTAAAGTTGCCTGAACTAGAGACTAGGTACAGCGTGATGGCAGATAAAGATTGAGAAACAAATATGAACAATAAATCTGCTAAGTCACTGGAATTAGAGCCGCCTTAGTTTGTAAGGTCAATAGATGAATAGAGAACCAAGCATCTCAAAGAGAACTGTGCAATAGTAGTAAAAAAGACAAGTGGAAGATTTCTTTGGTGAAAGTGTCAGGGATTCCTCTGGACTGAATTACTAGAGGGTGGAGAATTATTCAGTTCAAGGTGAAAAACAGAGACCAGCGAAGTGGAACCACGTGTACTGCGAAGGTTTTTTCTCTATTTACATAGGTCAGTATATAAGTTTGTTTTGTGGGGAGTCACTAAATATAAGTTGATCATAAGTTCAAAACATCTATCTGTTCTGGACAAATAGAGGTCCGCTATAAAGGCAAAAAGTGCGGCTCTAGAACACTTTGGTAATACCCCTCAATGGTTTACCACTGGCAACTCATTTCGGTTTGTTGGTTACTGGTAGCACACTGAGAATTACTAAAAAGTACAAGAACTATCAAATGAAATAAAAACTTCAGTGTAAGAAAAACTCACCACCCAGAGAAGAGTCCTAGGATTTCTAGTAGATATATTGTCAGTCACCAGCTTAAAACCTTGATGTGAATCAACAATCTCCACAATGGTCATTGCACCAAGCAAGAAAAACACTATTTCACTAACTTCAACAGTACTCTGACTCAACTCTTGAACAGCTACATCAGCTGAGGGAGCCTAAATCATATGAAGAACAGAAAAGGAACAATAAAGATAAATAATGAGTTCCAAACATAAGGATTACATTTTCATAACAAGTTCTCTGACTCAATGTTAAGCTGTACTAATGAGTATCAAATATATTCATAGCATAAGGATTACATCAGGATATATTCATGGTACTTCCAAACTAGATTGTCACTAGATATATTCATGGTACTTCTAACAAGTTCTCAAATATATTCATAACATAAGGATTACATCATTGTGATGAAAATGTAAATCATCCTAGTGAAAAAAATTATGGTACTTCCAAACTAGATAGTCACTAGCAAAGACAGGATATCTTATTCATCTTCATGGCAAAGTACAGCTTAACCTTGAGGATGCAAATGCACAGCAACTAAACAGTAAGTCGTAACTAGCAACTAAGCACCATAATCCGACTCCACCAATAATGGAATTAGCATATACATGAAGGATGTCATAAATTTCCTTAACACTGATTACAGTTGAAAGACATGCAGACTTATAAGGGAAGTACTTATTTTTGTTATTAAGAAGATAAACTAAAAAACGGAAACATAGATGGGAACAAGGAGCCATCCATCCAATATTAACGTTGAATAAGTTACTCTCTATTTAAATTATTAAATGGTTATCAAGACAATCCAACTGAGTGAAATATGAAAGTGATGTTCAAGAGATGATTGATAACTTGAATTCTAAGAAGAGTTTCTGAAGTCTCAAAGATAACTTAAGAGATTATAGTTTACCCCAATACTTCTGATAACCCATAGGCAAACAGCCATCAATAATCCAATTCCGCTTTTGTTAAATGCTAGTGATTCCTCAAAAATGATACCTGCATAGCCAAGTGCAAATACTAGCACCATTGCAATGTCCTGCAAAAGAATATAGTTCAACCATGTGTGCAAGAATCATCACCGCCACATACTCAACTACCAGCATAAGGATATTGGTAACTATGCATGTGAGATGAAGAAACTACATAGTTTAAACTGGTACAAAAAAACTGGACAAAGATACTACGAATCAGCAGACCTGGTTAGCAGCAACCCAGGAATGGTTTATCGCAGCTGCCCCAGCCAAAGATGTTGCAAGGATAGCTAAAGTTTTAATAAGATCATTCTTTGGTTTGTAGTTAGCTTCAAAATACTGCGAGCTAACTTCATCAACGGAGCATAAAGGGTCACAATTTCCAGTTGTCTCTGATAGCTGAAATTTTGGTGAAACACGAAGGTATTAGAAACTGCATAGAACATAGTGGGTGGTAGAAAAAACAGACCAACAATGCACTAATACAGGTGAAATCACTATATGAGTTCTAAAGAACTCCTATGACATAGTGTTCGCTCACTAAGATTAAATATAAGAAGAACTCTCTATGCAACATCCGCAATTCCGCATGATGCATGATAACTTGCATTGTCTGGTGAAAACATATAAAAGTTTGATCACAAATAAATTCACGTATTTAATAAATTTGCTTTTTCTTTCCACGTGAATTTGCTCTCTACAACTTGCATTGACAATCGTAAAACATGAAATCGTAATGTAGTATACCAGTATTATCATTCGGGCTTTGGTGCGAATTTCTCGAAGGATGATTAGTTGAGTAACAACACTAAAAAAGCATTCCCAAACTATTTACAAAGTCACCAAAATGTTTATGTGTCATTCCATAAGCGGAACACTGGGACCGGTTTTATACACTTCAATCATTTCTACAAATTGGTACTCCTACCTAATCGAAGCATCTCATAAGTATTTAGATCAACGTGTTAGTTGAGTTTGATCTAATGGATATAATTCTAATGTACTGGTGGTGATGTGGGTATATTAGTATTTTGCACCCACGAGTGGATTTTAGTGTAAAGGGAAATTTGTAGATCCATATAATTCCATGAAAAGTATCTCTTAAACTTGCTAGTTGCTGCAGAACCAGCATAACATAACTACAATCAAACTACCGATGCAAAAACTTTAACATGGTAGGAAATGGGAACCAAGGTGGAAAAATGTGCTTTTCCAAATGACATATTAAAGCACACTTGGCAGCGATATGTAGAATTTATGTAATATGGTATTGACTGCAGCCATGTTGCGAGTGAACCAGTGTATTGACCAATTACAGTTCCTATGTTATGTATAAATGATTTTGTGCGTCGCAAGAGAGGCATATACAAGTTGACCAATCAGAACTCAGATCAACAGTTGACCTAAAAGCATGTCCTTCGAATTTTAGTTAAGAAGTAAGTAATCCTACATGTTTTTTTTTCGCAGGGAGGCTATAATCGTGCTACATTGCATACCAATTCAATCAAATAAAGCACAAGTGAACCGAACTGAATGCTCGACTCTTGAGGTGAGCAGTTTGCACATTCCGTCAGAAGAAACCGCACTAGCATGGAAAATAATCTAATAAAAGTAAGTAAGTAGGACCATATCTCTCGAATTCGTACCTCGTAGTCGTCGGGCTCCTCGTCCTCGGGCGGCACCGGCGGCGGTGAAGAAGTGGAGGCGCAGAAGCGGAGCGAGCGGCGCCATGGCTGGGCGGGCGGAAGAGGGAGCGGGGTCGTGACGAGGGACGACGGACAGTGGTGGCTTCTGCTGCGGCGGCGGAGGGATGGGTAGGAGGGGAGGGAGGGGGAGGCTGCTCGGGTGCCGGCGAGCAAGTAGGAGGAGAGCGCCATTGGCTGGAGCCTGGAGTGTGGGGGTTTTGCGGACTGGCCGTCGACCGAGTGAATGGATGAGAAGCCAGTTTGTGGGTCCCGCAGTTCAGAGAGAAAGCGCATTGGAGGAATCTGTGTACGGGCCAGGCAAACTGGTACGCGAATATTCAGAGACTGGTCATGTAAGAACCTGTATTCTGAAACTCGGCAAAAATCTTTCCAGATTCTGAAAATTTTGAAAAAAATTATACAGTCAGGGTGAATACCCTCCGTTTTTATATCCAAGGCCGCTATCTCACTTTTAAGATACCAAAAAAAAAACAAATCCAACTAATAAATAGCATGGATAATTGCATGAAAAGTCTCTGGCTAATTAATATGATGCATGTGGTGTCTCTTTCTCTATGGTTGCATGCAATGTTTGCGTTAATTAGCACCATTGTACGAGGTAGAAATCCAATCAATACATCTTGAGAAGAGACAGTGGCCTTATAATCTTGTATAGAAACAAAAACGTACATTTGATAGTGGCCTTGTATACATGTGGCCGCCAATATTTTAGCTCTCACTTGAATTAAATACCGGTGGATACACAAAATTTACAACCAATCCTAAGAGCCTCTAGAGAAATAGTTACAAACTTATCGTTTTAAATTTTTGACATAAAAAGTGATTACAGACTTTAGTCATAATAATTCGCTGGTATTTAGCATGACGGTAATCCATTACTAGTCCATTGTATTTTCATGACCTTATAAATATGATAGCACAAAGGCCAACATTAGGCGTCAACCGGTTGCAACATGGGAAAATTAGTTGTCTTCCCCAATGACAGACCCATGAATTTTTCAAAGCATGGAAAAACACAAAGGGTGCGTTTGGTAGCTAATATGTTGGTGGGTACGCAGGGACGGGGCCAACAATTGAACACAAGGGGGCAGTGGTAGAATAATTATTGTGTGTCATCTGGGGCTAACCAGCTAAACTACATGAATAATGAGCTATCATGCTTAATATTACTAGGAAAATCATGAGTATAGCCCCTACTCGTCCCCCTTGTCTCCGTCCCTGTGGGTACGCTGCATGAGGAGGAAATATTTTATTTTGTTTGGGTTGCATGCAAAAGGTGGCCCGGCACACTACACGAGGCCCTTCTCATGTAGGCAAATGGAAACTGTTGAATCCGCAGTTTCTTTAGGGATAGGCCAGCTGGAGATGAGAGTGGAGAACGTCCTTTTTTTCAGTGCGAGGTTGCATGGCTCTCTCACATGTCATACAGGAAGCCGCCACAGCAAAACAACAAGCCATGCATGCCTCCGAACTCCATTAACCACCACATTACCAATCAAAATGATAACATTGTATTTTGCAGTCAACCATACCCTCTTGAGCCTGCCCGTTGATTCTCTCGAACCAGCCTCTCTAGCTGCTATCTACCAAACGGGCACAAGGATGTCAGTCTACCAAGTTGCCTCTATAACCTCTCTAGGCTCTAGCTGCTATCTACTGCCAACCTAACGGCCGGGAAAGGGAACACTATCATTCTACTTGGTTTATGCTCATGTTTCAAAAGTCCCTTCGCTACTGTGGATTTCAGGGATTTGTGTGACAGCGAGTGGTTCAGGCTCACCGGAACAAATGGTATCATTTCTCACTAGGGTAGTTCCTTACTTAAAACTCGCCAGTCTTGATTTTCGTCTCCTTTTTCGAGATGCTTACATTGCCCAATTTTGGCTTCCTGTAACTGACAGCAGATTTTGTTCCCGATAGAACTTTACTCCAGATGAACAAAGATCAATTTTGTTTGTCGCCGGTGTACCTTCTGCCAAAGCTTGCATTATCTATTAGTTGGATTATATTAAATCTCATAAGCGTAAGAACCTGTTTTGTTTTAGGGATAAGCGTAAGAACCTGTTAATCATGTGTCTAATCAAGTAATGAAAGTTTGAATAGTTTCTTCTGTTGGGCATCCGACTCCAAATATTTCATATATAGCAACAATAATAAAAATAGATTGATTCTTTCTGACAAGATAATAGTAACATTAGACCCTCCGGGTGAACTAAAACAAGAATCGCCATCATCTCCTACATGATCCAAACGGCCATTGCTTACTAAGTACTGAGATAGAAAGACAAAAGCTTCACATTACGCCCATGATCCGAGCCGCTCAGCCTCCGTCGTTGGCGCCTCAGGTACAGGTGAGAACGGAGGATATTGGTTGTGCGCGTATCCGGACTGGCTCCCAGGCTGCGGCCGGTACATGCCGGCGCGGGGCACGTAGTAAGGCCGGTACATTCGGGGGTGGAATCCACCGGGATACCGATCCCCACGGCAGCAGTGTCCGTAGTAGCCTTCATGGCAGTAATTACGACGGCGGCGTCCGCCGTAGCTGTAGTCCCGGTCGGAAATGCCGCCGTGATGGTGATAACCTCTACCGCTGCCGTAGTGGAAGTTACGGCTGCTGTAATCCAAGTCAGAGTGGCCGCCGTAATAACCTCTACCACTGCCGTAGTCGTAGTCACAGAGGTGGCCGTCATCTCTACCACTGCCGTAGTCAGAGTCAGAGAGGTGGCCGCCGCCGTATTAGCCTCTGCTGCTGCCGTGGTCAAAGTCTGGGACCCCCCGAAATTTAGGGGGCCCCACCCAGGTATGGTATATGTATACGTATTTGTTAGTCCAGCAAAAAAAAGGCATTGGGTTAATGGGCTGTGTGTGTGCGGCCAGGGCCCAGGGGGAGGCAAGGAGACGCACCTCTCAGAAAATTAGCCATTGCTCTTCCGGACGATCAATCTAATCAGCCCCTGCGGTCGTTCTGTTCCATCGCGAACCAGTCGAGACTGCTGATATTCGGCCGCCGTCCGCCGCCGTCTAACTTCTAAGCTCTCTCCGCCTCTCCCTCGCCGGTCGCCGGCGTACTGGTTCCAGGTGACTACGCGCTATGTGCTTGAGTGCTTCTGATCATCTTCCTCTGATTTTCTCGATCAAGTATTTTATGTACTTATACAATCCAGATCGTAGGAAGACGGAAGTAACAGCCAGTTGGTCTCCTCGCCGTCGTCGCAGATTTCAACTTCCGGCCTTCACTTGTGTGCAATAGCTGGTACAATTTATTTTCAACTAATTTTGTATCAGTAGTTCAATACTCTCTCCCGGTATGATTTATTGATTTAATTTCTACGATGTATTTTTCCAGTGTGTTGCCATGTCTTCCAGAACATATGAATCGGGTGCTGCTAAAAGGAAAAAAGCAAAGCGTGTTGCCGAGTTGATAAAATCACAGAAAGGAGATATTCACAAGTATCTTAAGAGTAATGCCGGTGTTTCGGTAAACCCAAATAATGAGTTGGCGATAGTTGCCGTGGAGGAAGAGCAACAAACCAATGAGAATCTTGAATCTGAGCAACAAGAAGAAAATATCGACACCAACATCGGCGATAGCAATGTAAGTGGCTCTGAAAATGTTGCTAATTCATTGGATGCACATACACAGTCTGCTAGTGTTGATGATGATGAACAGCCAGTTTATACCTCGGATATTTATGATCGAAGAAATTGGGATAATCTTGATAATAAAGCAAGAGATATCTTAGTTGAGAAAGGACCGATTAGAGAGGAAAACATGGAGCAATGTGAATCAAGACATTTTTCATATGATCATTATTATAGGTCATTAAACAATGGAGAGAAGCATGATAGAAAATGGCTATGTCCGCTATGGAGATTTTCAAGCACGTGAAAGAAGTTAATTGTTATCCTATCTCCATTGCTTATCGCATCTTATTTACCGTGCCTGTGACGGTCGCATCCGCTGAAAGAAGCTTTTCTAAGTTGAAATTATTGAAGAACTATTTGAGGTCCACAATGACTCAAGAGAGGTTAAATGGTTTGGCAACATTATGCATCGAGAAGCAATTATTGGATGACATTGATATCGACCCTATTATAAGTGACTTCGCATCGAGAAATGTTAGAAGACATTTTTAAGGTAATGTTTATAAATTATTTGATATGCTCCTGCTTATAAACACATTTACAATATACTATCATCATGTGTTTTACATGTATATTCATTATTATTATTATTATTATTATGTCTAAATTAGGGGCCACGAGTTTTAGGTTCGCCCCGGGCCTCTAAAATCTCAGGACCGGCCCTGTCCCCGCCCGGACCTTCCCTGCCGCCGCCGCCGGCGACCTCCGCGGTGGTGGCGGCACCCCGCTGCCAAAGGTGGTCGGGGAGTTCGTGGACGCGAGGTGGTTGACCGGCTCGTGGGGGCGACGGCGGTCAGGCGCGGTGATGCCGAGTCGGTGGGCTCGGGTCGAGGTCGAAGCTGGGGTCTGCGGGGACGGAGAAGGTCGGGGCCGCGGCGACCTGCGGCGGAGAAGGTCTGGAGCGCGGCGGCTGGCGGCGGCCGGGCGGGCTTGATCTGGGCCCGGCTTAATCCAAGTCAGAGTGGCCGCCGTAATAACCTCTACCACTGCCGTAGTCAGAGTCACAGAGGTGGCCGTCGTCTCTACCGCCGTCGTAGTCAGAGTCAGAGAGGTGGCCGCCGCCGTAATAACCTCTGCTGCTGCCGTGGTCGAAGTCTGGGAGGCCGCCGTAATAACCTCCACCGCCGCGGTAGTAGTTAGAGCTGATGCCGTAACCTCCACCAACGCCGTAGCCATAGTCAGAGTTGCCTCCGTAACCGTAACCTCCACCTTCGTACAATATTTCCATGAAAGGGTCGTGGTCGTCGCGGTACGTCGTCGATCCTCCGTAGCGGCGGTCGCCGAGATACTCTATCGCGGCTGCGTGCCACGTGTGGTAATCGTCCGCCGTCGGTGCCTGATCGTCGCCTGCAAGGTCTGTGAGGGACTTGAGTCTGTCGAGCAGTTTCCTAAAGTCAAACGCGGCTTCGTCGTCGACTTGATCGAGATCCTCATCGAACTGGTAGGCTCGCTCGAGGCGGCCTTCGTTGGAATAGTCGGAGCAGGCGTCTTCGTCATCCGTGTTATCGGCGTACTCCCCGGTGATCAACTCAGGAGGCACCAGCACGGCGGATGCTGCCTCCGGCGAGGCCTTCGCGTTGTCACTGTGCCGAGGTAGCCCGCCATGATTCGCATTGCCTCGATCTGATAATGGCTCATACTAGTTTCGTTCCTTCACCTTCGTGTGTGTAATTTCGCTTTGGTGGTTCGTGGTGTCCTGCGGGGGACGCGTATTTGTAGCTGATATCTCATCGTCGAGATCGAGTAGGCGACGTTATCCGAGGTGATTCCGGTCATGATATCTCATCGTCGAGATCGAGTAGGCGACGTTATCCGAGGTGATTCCGGTCAGATCGCAACGAACGAAACCCAACCGGAGTCCGAGTTCGAGACTTCTTCGGGCCAACTCTTAGCTCTATGTATGGAGTACGCTAGTACGTCTTCTTGAATCATAAACGTAGAACCAAGAAAACACAATAGAGGAACGGAGGCGGATTTTAGCTGCGAGTCTACTGAGTCGGGAAAAGCTTCTTGTCGTTTTGACTTTTGAGCTACACAAATCTCCAACTTTTGTCATTTTTGCGAACACCATAATACAAAACATTTCGCACTGTGATTTTAGACGCTTATATAGTTTACATCATTGACGACATGCGGATTTTTTTTTCAGATTGCTTTAAAACTTTTAAATACTCCCTCCGATCCATATTAATGGTCTCAACATTGTCTAGATACGGATGCATCTAGTCTAAACACTTAACTAGATATATCCGTGTCTAGATAAAGTTGAGCCCATTAATATGGATCGGAGGTTGTATATTTTTTGAATTTTATAAAATTTTGGGATCACTAGAACTCAAAAGCAAAATGACTTTCCGAGAGGTGGTCTGGTCACCTTGCCGACAACTAGTTAATTCGACTCTGTTCTGGAAGAAAGATATGCTCACAACCAAAAGGTTCAGACTCACTGATATTGTGGTTCGGAAAAAACCAGCCAAGTCTCGACACGGAGGGCATGCGCGCAACACTTTCTAGCTATCGGAAGTTGACATGGCAACAGATGAACAAATTCCGTGTTTGAGATTCTGGTGATCAGTTGATTCTAAGATTCTCAATGGAAACATTAGAGCAGAATGGCAACCACAAACGAGGGGGAGTGGGGATTGCTGGGGAGGCGATCAGTAGCTCCACGAGAGAGAACAGAGAAGGCCTTGCGAGAGGACAGAGAGAAAGCCCTTAAGTGTGTTTGGTTTTTGGATGAAGTGGAATGCAATGAAACCATGACATCCCATTTCATTCCAGGAATGGAACCATTCCGTTCTTACGTTTGGTTGATTCCAAAAAGGTGGAATGGAACAACAGCAAATTAATCTAAACATTCAATTAATTTGAGCCTAAATTAATCTAAACGTTCAATTAATCTAAACATTCTCAAAACCGGACTCCAAATCACGGGATAGGAGGACGGCAGCGACCTCGGGGAGATTGGGCCGGCGAGCTCGGAGGAGGGCAGGAGGGCGGCGAGCTCGGACAAGCGCGGTGAGCTCGAAGGAGGGCGCGAGGTCGGAGGTGGGCGGCGACGGCGGCCTCCTCGGAGGAGCACGTCGATGGCGTTGACCGCGGATGAGGGTGGGAGGGCGGCTAGCTCGGAGGAGGGCGCGAGGTCGCGGCCGCCTCGGCTGTTCCTCGGCGCCTCGCCTGGTCGTCGCGCCCCTGCTGACCGCCGCCGCGCCTGGCCGTCGCTCGTTGCTCCGTCCGACCCGACCGTCACTCGTTGCACCGTCGCCGCGGATGCTCCTTGCGCCGCCCGACCCTGTCGTCGCCTAGTCCTTGCCACTGTCGCGCCGCCGTTCGGTCGCGCCTAAGAGGTAAGGGAGAGACGTGGTAGGTGAGGGTTATGATTTATTTTTTAATCATGGAGATTAGCCCTCCGTTCCACTTCATTCCACCTAATCGGTGGAACCACTCAATTCTAGATCTAAGGGCATCTCCAGTCATGCCCCCCAGGAGCCCCAGGCCACTTTTTTGGGCAATTTAGCGCCAAAATCTACCAGTCAGCCTCCCAGGATCTGAAATAGCGCTGTTTTGCGCCGTTTTAGCGCCGGCGCACCCAGACCAAACAAAGGGTGTTGGGTTGCGCCTGGGGGCGCCGGCTGAAACGATTGCTCAATCAATTGCTGCCACGCGCCCACTTTCCTCTCTCCTCTCTCTTTCCCACTTTTCTCTCTCCTCTATCCACTTTCCCCCACCACGCACGGGCAGCACGCAGGGGCAGCACGCCGCCGCCGTCTCTTCCCTGAGTTCCCTCTCTTCCCCACTAGCACGGGCAGCACGCTGCTGCCGCCCGGCACGCCGCCGCCGCCCAGCTCCTCGCGCCGCCGCGCCCTTCACCGCCCAGCGCGAGATGGAGGCCGCCGCGCCCTTCTCCGTGCGAGAGCCGGCCGCCGCGCCCTTCCCGGCCGGCGTGAGATAGAGGCCGCTGTCGCGCCCTTCTCCGTGCGCGAGCCGCGAGATGGAGGCCGCCGGCAGCTCTTCCTCGAGCTCGCCGCGAGATTGGGCGGAGGGAGGCCTCGCGGCGGGGACGAAGGGAGGCTCGTGCCCGGCTTCCGAGGCGGAGGCACACTTGCGGCCGGGGCGGAGGGTGGCCTGCGTCCATGGCGGAGCGTAGCCGGCGTCCGGCTTCCTCTATGCGAGCTTGAGCTCGTGGCTCGCGGGCCCGTCTTCTTCCACTCTGACGGAGCTCTGCCGGTCAAATTCGTCGCATCCGCCTCGCTCCGGCAAGATTTGCTCCACCTGCACCCTCCCGGTGAGACCGCGGTTCCATTCCTGTCGTCCCCCGTCTCGATTTCATGATGGATATGACGCCAGCCTCTGGTCTTCTTCCTCTGTCCGCCATGGCAGGAGCTCAAGTTTCTCATGATGTCCGCCATGGCAGGAGCTCAAGTTTCTCATGATGCTGCTTGCTGCCTTGCCACCTGTCCTCGCTGCGAGCACGGCTGGAAAAATCCTCCCCCAGGAATCAGATTAGCGCCGAATATCGCCGGCGCCACACAAAATCACGTCCTAGGGGGGGGGGGGGCTATACGACTGGAGATGCCCTAAGGGGTATATTCCCTCTGAGGAACCAGGTTCCATTCCACCTCACAACCAAACACATGAATCAGCCTGAGGGGTGGAACGATTCCATTACATTCCACTTGGTTCCAAAACCAAACACACCCTAACCCAGTGAACCAAATGCGGGAAAATATTCCCCTACAACAAAACATCAACTACGATATCTTGAGAGAAAAATTCACGAACAGTCACTGAACTCGTCCGCCGCGTGCAATTTCATCACTGAACTCAGGAAATGCTACGTGCGGGTGCTTAAACTTGTTCCGCCGCTGCACGTACAGTCACTGGACGGTTTGACGTACGTATTTTGGCCACGTGTCAGCATGTCGCACCGTATTGGGCCAAGTCAGCGTAGTATGGACCGCGGCAGGGAGAGAGTGCGAGTGGGAGGGGTTTTCCGAAAAATGGTCTCGTGGGCAGTATCTAGCTCCTTCGCGACGGTTCGTATCTGACTTTCTGTCTCCTCTTCTAATCTAACAAGGAAAGAAAGGGAGAAGCGGAGGCGACGGCGATCGGCTAGGGTTTAGTCGGCGGCGCGCACGGCTGCGAACGGCGGCGGGCCGAACTGCGAACCATGGCACCACGGAGCCGAGCAGATGGAGAGCCTCCCCCAGTTTACGGTTCGTTCTCGTTCGTCCGCCATGGATTTGATCCTGTTCCTCTCGCTGTAGCTGTGATGTAGAACCAATCGTTCGCGCTGGAGCACCAATTCGTGTGGTCTGTTCTTGTCTGTAGTGTAGCGTGGTTTGCTAGGTTTTTTGTGTGATGTGTTCCTGTGCTTTTCTCCGGTAAATTTGACGAATTTGGGCGGTAGAGTACATGTTACTGGTTGGTACTACACATTAGGATTGAGTATTGGAGCTGTACGTGTGTAAATCAATTTTGTGTGACTGAACTGAATTTGTGAACAGTAAAAGTGTTAACTGAATTCGTGAACAGTAGAGCTGTTAACTGAATTTGTGGACAGTAGAACTGTTAACTGAATTTGTACTGTCAATTGCAACTGAATTTTGCAAAGTTACTGAATTTTACCTGCAATATTGTTAACTGAATTTGTACTATAGTTAACTGAATTTACACATGTTCTGAATGTAGGTGACGAAGAACAAGATATGTTTACTGTTGCTGTCAGTTATGGTGGGTTTTTCGTTGGACATGGCCAAGACAAAGCTTACATTGGTGGTTCAATGGTGTGGTTTGATTTTTGTGACATAGGGTACTGGAGGTTGAGCACTGTTCGGGACATAATGTGGCATTTAGGTTTCTATTTTTCAGGGAGTGCAAAAGCTTATTGGTGTTTGCCTGGATTTGAAATGATGCACGATGGATTGACAGAAATAAAATCATCGAAGGACATTGATAACATGTCATGTGCTGTATCACTTGGTAACAAGGTACTCTGCATGTATGTAGACACAGATAACAACATTGAGCAAGGCGAGGGAGTAAGTCAAGTGGACGATGATGTTTTGGAGGGCTCATGTACTGCTACAGGCAGGGAGAGAATTAAGAGGAGGTTGTCAGTTGATGGTGGCTTCTTCTGGACCATCAGCGCAAAACATTTCCATGCAGGCACAAGCAATGAAACAAGAAAAACTTAAAGAATTTCAAGACAAAAAAGAAGCTGCAGAGCTAAAGAAGCTACAAGATGCCGAGAAGAAGACACTTGAGAAGCAGGCTAGAGCTGTAGAGAGAGCTGACCAAAGGAAAGAAGCTGCAGAACAGAGAAAGATTGAAATACTGTTGAAGAAAGAACGTGATGCAGACCAGAGAAAGAAGAACCAAGAGGAGAAGAAGGCAGCCCAAGCAGCTGTAAAAGAAGCGCAAGCAGCAGCAAAGGCAGCTCAAGCAGCAGCAAAAAGAACTGAGCTCCAGAAGAAGAAGGCAGATCAAGCAGCAGCAAAGGCAGCTAAGGCACCTACTGGTGATGGAACATCAGGCAGCTCCTATGTTCCATACCAGGGAAAAAAGGTTTCCATGTTTGACGAACTTAGGGGCTAGACCATGTAATGGATCATGTGATGTTTATTTTGGTGCTGGACCATTTAGATGGAGCATTTTAGGTTTATTTTGGTGCTGTACCATGTGATGGATCATCGCTGGTTTATTTTGCTACTCCTGATGCATTACTGCTTATAACTTAATCAACTAGCAACTACTGGACATGATATCTTATATTATAGCAGTTCGGATGCACTTATTTATTGTACAAATTTACCGTACACACATTTGTGTGATTATGATGATGAATTGTCACCTAAAACTAGTCGAGGATCGTCGACTAGTATGGACTCGTCCTGGTACTGAGTTGGAGCACAAATTACTACTCAGTGATGTACTATCAGAACACATACACCATGAGCACATAATTCTTTAGACCATCAACAAATTACCATCTCATATTTCAACAATTGTCTCAGATCATTCCATACAAGCTTTAAACCATCAACAAAGCACTTAAAACCTACACATTGCTACAATAGCTACTACCAACATCACAAACAACATCACAGTAACACATTTCAGCAGCATCACTACTTCGAAGCCTATCTGAACCACAGCCAACATGACAGGCATCATCTCATCGGCCTGCTTCCCTGCCTCTTGCTCCATCTTCTTCTTCACTGCCGTGGTAACCTCCACATCCTGCTCATAAGCATGCACCCCCTGATCCGCAGCAGCCAAATGACCATGCTCTATCAGATATTCCTCATACTCTCCCTCCCAATGCCAGAAACTACAGGTTTTCTGCACGTGTACAAGAACTGAGGTGAGAAAAGAGGTAAGCTGCCACAGAGAAGAGGTAATGGCGATGGATACCTTGTGCATTTTGCACCTGTAGAACCTCCATCCAGGGTGCTCCTTCATGGTCGAGACGTGGCGCTTCACCACCTTCCGCAGTCGGGGCACTGGATTAGCGGCAGGGAGCGCGCCGAATTCGCGGCGTACGAGCTACCGGTGGCGGAAGACATTCCGGCGGGAGGCGCTAGAGAAGATACAGGGGAGGAGACGGAGGCGCTGGAGAATTGGGAATTTAGGGATTGGAATTGGGGAATTTTACCCTCGAGACCATTTTTCAGAAAACCCCTCCCACTCGCACTCTCTCCCTGCCGCGGTCCCCGGATACAGTGCGACATGCTGACTTGGCCCAATACGGTGCGACATGCTGACACGTGGCAAAAATACGTACGTCAAACCGACCAGTGACTGTACGTGCAGCGGCGGAACAAGTTTAAGCACCCGCACGTAGCATTTCCTAAGTTCAGTGATGAAATTGCACGCGCCGGACGAGTTCAGTGACTGTTCGTGAATTTTTCTCATATCTTGACATGTTTTTACACCCATGAAATCTTTTATGACGAAACAACCAACCAGGGGTTTGTGGGTGTCAAATCGATGTTTCCCAAAAAAGAGATCCGCTACCCGTTTCATCCTAACAAAATAAAACAACTTTGCTACAAGAACTCTCTAGTCTAGCCCGACGTAACAGCACAGAAAACAAAGACACCGGAAGTAGCGGCACAAAAAGGCAAAAGACCGTTAGCAAACTGACGATAGGAACAAGATTTATCCAGAGTCGGTATTAATACACAAGCTTCAACGCACAGTGACCATGCTACTCATTGGTAGTCTCATTATGTCAACGCAATGAACGGCAGTGCTGCAACCATCAGCGTAGGTCGTTCTAGTAATTGGCTAGCATGTTGCTGAACATGGTGAAAGCGTCGAGCACAGCCTGTCTGTCCCACAAAAGAAACTTATGGAGTGAGCCTCTGTGGGTCGCGAGGGAAAAGCGATGTCTTCCTGATGTTGTTGAGGGCGCAGAAAAGCATCACGACTCGCTCCAACCCGACACCAAAACCGCCATGGGGAGGGGCACCATAACTGTATTTGTCAACATAGGTGGATTTGAGTAACAAGGTGAAGAAACATATGTAGTAGCACTCAAATACAATGTTGCAATACAAGTTAAATAGCAAATACTGCAATACTCAGAAGATTGTTGGTCACTAGATGGGTGCAGAACAGACCTGAATGATTCAATGTATGATGATATAGTACTCGCATCAATTCCACACTCGATTGCACGTTTCCTCAGCAACTCAGGCGTGTGCACTCTTTGAGCTCCAGAAATAATTTCCTCGCCTGGTGTATCAGAAAAATTGGTTCAATATCTGACTTAAACGCACAATCATTTCTGCTAATATACATGATATATATACAAGACAGTTTAATATGCAAGACCACAAAAGAACATGTATCCTAAGGTTCTTATTCATATATATATATATATATATATATGAACGACACTTTCTTCAGTACCAGTATGTATTTTCTGTTTTGAACTAATGATGGGCATAGGAAACAAGCCACGCGACCAAGAGTCTAGGACGAAGCTAGCTACCACTCCATGAGTACGAACTGGTCAGTATGCAGTGCAGATTTAACTTATTTTAATTAACTTGGATGGTAGTTTTCAGATGTGTCTTGGATGTTGTGCAAGGTGTCAAGGTCCCAGAATAAACCTGTTCAGGCAGATAGGGTACCCATTATACTAGCAACTATTCTGACCCGGTTAAAGAATGATGCTGCAAGAGAAACTCATCGAGAAAAGGAAACTTAATTTAGGACATCTGCTTATTTTTTCTTTGAAATCAATGCCCGCATGATGTAATTTTACGAGAAAGAGATGTGGTACCACGACTCTTTGAAGCAATGGTAAACTTTTCTGTAATTGTGAAGAAAAGCCGTACACTTTCAATGTATTTTCATCTAACTGGACTAGACAAGAGACAGAGAAACAGTAACACGTGCACATGGTGGGGTGGGGGTGGGGAGCAACTTAATTCCATGTAGATTATAAAGAGAAATACACCTTCATTGGCAGTATATAAAAAGAATGAAGATAACTAAATAGAATAGCAAAGATTTTAAAATTTCGCACCAACAACTAGAAATTAAAGAATGGTTAGGTCTTCAAATGTGTTAAAATCACAAAAGCTATGCCCATGCAACTGGAATCACAAGGCAGTCAGCTTTTCTACTAGTGTCGTAATCGTAATGACAGAAATACCCACCTCGAATGAAGACATCGAAAGAGTTGCTGTAAGCAGGGTCATCATAACAAGGCATGGTGTAGAATGGGCGCACAGCTAATGGATACCGATAGAGAATGAAAAACTCGGTGCCATACCTATAAATAACAGAAAAGTCAGAATTGCTCAAATGTGAAAAGCGATATAATTATACACGTGAAGTAGAATCCACATACTTCTCCTTAACAAGCCGACCAAGTTTTTTCTCAGCTTCAGTGTTGAGGTCACCCATAGGCTCGATTTCAGTTCCAGCTTCCTGCCAAACAGTCAAGTCATCTATTTTCAATCTTTTAATACCAAACTCATAACAGAGTTTTTTGGATAACTTAAATTCTTCATACTAGTTTTATCATATTATATTGAAGGCGCCAAGCAAGAAATTAGATAGCTAGACACTGGAAGTAACTGAACAGAAACTGGTTTACTGAACCCAAGATCCAAAATAAACATAATGCTAGATGTAATAGGTCTATGTAGCATATAATTGTTTAGATAATCGTCAACCAAGTGCACTTTTTCCCGCTTAGTGTCAAGACTATATTTGGATCTAGAGTTTTAGAATAACAATACTATCATCTCAGATTCAGCTTTAAACCACCTAAGATTTTGTTTCATGGCTAAACAATAAAAACTAGACATAATTTGGATCTAGAGTTCGCGAAATACAGGTTATGTTATTCTCGAGAATACAGATAAACCATTCATTTTCTGAAAGCACAGGCCTAAAACTGATTTAACGAACGAACACAATTTATTTCCGACTCCCACTAAATTTTGTCTCCACAGAAAGTGTCTAAAAATTCACTGTACACGCAATGGATTGACTTGCAAGAGTTCGATTACTGACTGAAACAATGATTACTGACTGAAACAATGATTAACAAAACAATTAAGTGGTACAAAATTCAACAAAGAAAAAATGATAATAATGGTCAAGCTGCAAAACAGTCGGTAGATACAATTTTTTCCAAAAATTTGTTGACGAACACCTCAAATTGGTGAACATGCAAAACGTCGCAATATCTATTAATATGTGCTATCATATTTAGGATCCTTCGTAATCTGAAGACCATATTACCCCTACTGGGACTATTAAGTATTAACTGTACAATTCTCATTTTGACAGTATTCTAAACTTGGACAGTTCAAACAAAACACGAGGCAAACAATTACTAGGGCTATTAAAGTTAACATCAATCATACAGTGAGAATAATACCAAATGAACATATTGTATAAGAATGAACATCACTGTGATGATGAAATAGCCACAAGAGTAAAAGTTACTACCTTCAGCATTTGAATCCCTTCCGCGTATGTTAACTTCAAGGTTTTCTCTAGGTACTGTATAAATTAGCAGAAATTGAAACAGTTGTTTGGGCAAAAACGTACAGATGATAACATTAAATAATATTGAATAAGGTTTTACCTTCAGTGGTTCAAATGGATACTGTCTATTTATTGTCTCGAGTTCCATTTTGCAATTTTCATTCAAATGTTTGAATATTGCTACGAATAAGCCATCTATAATATCACAAACCTGTGTACAAAAGCAAGTCCTTGGTCACCATCACTTCGATAAAGAAAATGCACAGATTTTTCCTCCAAAATCTTCCTTACCTCAAAGTAGTGCTCCTTTATCTCCATCTCTGCATCCAGCCCCATAAACTCGCACAAATGCCTGTGTGTGTTTGAGTTTTCTGCTCTAAATACAGGACCAACCTCAAATACACGGCCAAAACCACCACAAATACTCATCTGCTTGTATAACTGCGGAGATTGTGCTAAACAAGCAGGCTGGCCATTGTACTGTAGCTTGAATACAGCTGCACCACCTTCACTTGATCCAGAAATCAACTTGGGACTGTGGATCCCAATAAAATTCTTTGAGAACAAATATTCTCTGAATTTCTGCAAGGTTATCCGACAATGGTTACATACATGGACCAGATAATGAAAAGAAATATTACACGATACAGATATATATACTCCATCCGTCCCCATTTACATGGCACCCTTGTTTTCCGTGATTTGACTTTGACCATCAGTTTGACCAATAACACGAGTCATGTGTCATTAAGTCTTTACCATGGGAAACTTCTTTGGAATACAAATTCAATGGTATAATTTTTATGGCACATAACCAATGTTTTGTTGGTTAAATTGATGCTCAAAGTTGATCCATGAAATGTGAGTGTGCCACATAAACTGGGACAGGAGTAATAAAATCTAGCGTTGTAAGATACGGCATGAATATGACCAACATAAGCATAGTTTTGATAAAGCAATATTATGCGCTGCATTTCCAATCCCAGTTTGTGCAAGGTGTAGTCGAATAAAAATTGAAGCTCAATGTTTGAGGCACCTTTTACATAACAATAACTAAGCGCATGGTGATAGCCTTAACACAATATGCTACTTGGTACAGCAGAATACCCTATGACATGAATGATAACAAATTAACAATGAGTACAAACAACGACAAATACTCACGTTTTCAACATGGCATTGGATACGGAAGATTGCTTGATTGGCAGGTGTCCGCAGATCGATGGCTCGATAGTTCAAGCGTGTGTCCTGGAGAACACGCACCAGCTTCTCTCCGGTCTGCAATCATGGCACGAGTAAATCTCTTAAACCACAACCAGATCATAAGAATCATAGACAGGAAATATGAAACAGTAGTTGAGTGCTTCGTGCAAAGAGAAGGGAAGCAAAGAAAAGGGCATACCTGCTCAGCCTTCTCAAACTCTGCGTCACTACGGGCTGCATCCTCGAGGTTGATTGGCAGTGTGGGGATCGCCCTGTTGATGCAATAGACCTTCCTGACCTGAATCTCCACCTGCCAGTCAAAACGAGCACGCGAACAATTCATTAGCACAAACAAACCAAACGTGTAACGCTTATTTGGCGACAACCATTCAAAACAGATAAAGGAGGTTCTCAAACCACCATCTAACATGATTATTCACCACATCCAGGTTAATTAGGCTGCTACTGATGACAGGAAACAACAATTTTGGCCTGGATGGCTGACCTGCTGGGTGGTAGCCTTGAGGGGCTCCTTGGGGAGGGAGACGATGCCCTCGACGTCGACGATGCTCTCCTTGCTGAGGGAGGTGGCAAAACGCACCATCTGCGTGCTGACGCCGGCGTCGGCGCTGGCGACGAGCACGCACTGCACGGTGCTCATGCTCTGGCGCAGGACGACGAAGGCCATCTTCTTGCTGACGGGGCGGAACGCCTGCGCAGATCCGCGGATGAGCACGGAGCGGCCCGCCGCGGCCTCGTCGAGGTCGCCGATGTCGGTCCAGACCCGGCCGGAGATGACCTTGGACTGGATCTCCTCGACGGGGACGTCGCCGTAGTTGGCCGCGAACGGGTCATGTTCCTCCGGCTGAGGCGTCTCGGTCTTCCCTGCCTTCTCGACCTTCGCTGCCTTCGCGGCCTTCCGGGCCTCCTTGTTCAGCTGCTTCTTGCTGATCGTGGCGGCGGAGAGGTCGGCGGAGAGGTCCTCCGTGGAGGAGGAGGCGGGCGGCGGCTCCGATGACATCGCGTCGGCGGTGGCGGCGAGGGGAGAGAGGAATAGGGTTTAGCGTTAGGATGGTGGAGGGGTGGGTGACTTGACGATAAGAATACCAGCCCGGCCCATCTGGGTGCGCTGGGAAACCAGAGAATGAAAACGCCGTTGCTTTTCTGCGTGCGCACTGGGAAACCAGAGAATCCTCTAATTCTGGGTGCGATGAGAAACCGGGGAATGAAAACACCGTTGAAAACCACTAAAAAAACGCCGTTGAATTTCAACATTTGGGAAAAGAAAGTGAACAGAAACCTTCGTGACATGAATTACAGCTCGGCTGAGTTCTAATTCACCGTAAAATAAAAACAGAACACCACGTGGAACTTGAAATTTAGATCAAATCATTAGAATTGCTACACAACTTTCCACTCATCTGAAAATTAGACATTGATGCGCAACTAAGTACCAACCGACCATTAATTTAAACAAGACCAACAAACTTCTCCCCGCTTCGTTTCGCTTGGGTGACATGGGCGGCAAGCCAAGCGTCCAACCCTAACCTCTATATTGAATATATAAGCAATTTAGCATATAATTTAATCCACGAAAATAGTAAATAAATCATGACTAGAATAATAGGAATTAAGCTAATCATGCGATCTACTAAAATATTAGATAAACAGATCGAATCTAAAGTAACTAATACAAGCAGAAACTCTAGCAATATCTCAAACAGGAAGAAAATCAAGAACACGTACCGTGCAACAGCAGAAGAACCGTTGGCGTTCCCGTTATCGCCCATGTCGTCGATGAAGAGGTTGGCGATGTCGGGGAAGAAGTCGTCGTTGGAGAAGAACTCGATGCCAGTAGTCGTGCGAGTGCGCTCCCCAAAAACCTGATCGCCCCTCTCCCGTACAGGATCACAAGAGGCGGGGTTTCGGAGGCCTATGATACGTCTCAAACGTATCTATAATTTTTGATGTTCCATGCATGTTTTATATCAATTGCTACATGTTTTGCATCTACTTTATATCATATTATGGCATTTATTGGACTAACATATTAACAAGATGCCACAGTGACAGTTTCTGTTTATTATGTCTGTGCATTGCAGAAAATGTCCAAAAATGAAAGTGCTCAAAAAAATCTGAAAAAATTACAAAAATTCTATTTCGCCAGAAGACTCCGGGAGCCAGAAGGACAAGTCCAGGGGAGGCCCACAGCCCCCACACGCACCCTGGGCGCGGTTGGGCCTTGGCCGTCCCCAGGGGTGGTGTCGTCTCCTCGGGCTCTCCAGCCGCCGCCCTTTCGCCTACTTATTCCCCCCGACGCAAAAACCCTAAGTGATTGGACGATTTCCCCAGAAAAGTTTCAGAGCTCCGCCACCACCAAAAACCCTAATTCGGGGGACAGAAGTCTCTGTTTCGGCACCTTGCCGGGACGGGGAATTGCCCCCGGAGCCATCTCCATCGACGCCACCGACTCCATCATCGCCGTTGCTGCTCCCATGATGAGGAGGAGTAGTTCTTCATCGGGGCTGAGGGCTCTACCGGTAGCTATGTGGTTTATCTCTCTCCCATGGTGTGATCTTTATGTGATCATGAGCTTTGTAATCTAGTTGAATCCATAGATGTTACTCTTCATTATCTTATATGCTACTCAAGTGGTTTTATTAATGTAATCTCCGGAGTCACCTTTGTCCCACGGTGCGAAGTTGACAGTGTGCGCCCCGTGTGTGGCTCTTAGGCTAAAGATAACAGGAATACTTATCATGAGTTATTATTTGCGTTGGATGTCTCTATGAAATTGCGGTGTTTGTCTAGTACTATTTAGGGCGCTCAAGTTGACAGTGTGGGGTTCCCTAGATGTGGAATGCGACTTTAAGGTGTGCTTTTATAGCCCTACGCGTGGATTGGTGTTCGTTATCCAACGAGAGAATAACTCAGAGTAGCATAGTGAAGAGGAAATATCTATGTATTCAATTATATTATTATTGTTGAGAGTGTCCACTAGTGAAAGTATGATCCCTAGGCCTTGTTTCTAAGCATTGAAACACCGTTTACAACCAGTTCTGCTACATGTTTGCTTGCTGCCATTTTTATTTCAGATTGCAATTACCACTTATAATCATCCATATTACTTGTATTTAATATCTCTTCGCCGAACTAGTGCACCTATACACCTGACAAGTGTATTGGGTGTGTTGGGGACACAAGAGACTTCTTGTATCTTAATTGCAGGGTTGCTTGAGAGGGATATCTTTGACCTCTACCTCCCTGAGTTCGATAAACCTTGGGTGATTCACTTAAGGGAAACTTGCTGCTGTTCTACAAACCTCTGCACTTGGAGGCCCAACACTGTCTACAAGAATAGAAGCGTGCGTAGACATCAAGCTATTTTCTGGCGCCGTTGCCGGGGAGGTAAGGTAAAAGGTACTCACATCCTCCAGCTACTTAGCTATTTTCTAGCACTGTTGCTGACGTGTGAGTGCTCGAAGGTATTTCCTTTAGATTCTGCAATTATATCTTTTTGTTTCTTGTTTTTATTTCACTAGTTAGGCTTAATGGAAAAAAAATTAGAGAGCTCTATGAAATTTATCTTGAGTTAGGACATGATGCTTTTGAAGAGAAAATTAAAAAACCTATGGAAAATTATTTGCATGATGGTAGCAATGTTATTACTATAAATTCTTTGAACACCATTATTGCTAATGCTATGGAAAAGTCTAAGCTTGGGGAAGCTGGTTTTGATGAATATGATATTTTAGTCCCCCAAGTTTTGAGGAGAAAATTTTCTTTGATGATACTTTGCCTCCAATTTATGATGATTATAATGATAGTGGTATTTTGGTGCCACCTACTATGGAGGATAAAGTTTATTATGATTATACTATGCCTGCAATTTATGATGATTACAATGATGCTTGTGATAGTTTTACTCCCACTATTACTAATAAATTAATTATGCTTATGTGGAGAGTAATGATACTTTTATGCATGTGGATCATGATAAGAATGCTTTATGTGATAGCTATATTGTTGAGTTTATTCATGATGCCACTGAAAATTATTTTGAGAGAGGAAAGTATGGTTATAGAAATCTTCATGTTACTAAATTTCTTCTCTTTATGATGAAGGTTTTGAGCTTTCTCTTGATTTGCTTTTATTTGCTGGGTACTTTAAGACCTACTGGTCCTTATGAGAGAGGGATACACGGTTTCATATATCTCAATAATATTAAGTCTTCTCTCTTTATGTTGAAATTTTTGAAGCTCCACTTGTTTTGCCTTCCTATGCTAGTCACTTTGTGCTTTATTGATTTATTTTCTTACAAGATTCCTTTGCATAGGAAGTGGGTTAGACTTAAATGTGTTTGATATTTGCTTCTTGATGCTCTTTCATATTCAACTCTTATACATATGAGAGCATCATCAAAATTATCATGCCTAGCTAAAAGGCTTTAAAGAAAAGCGCTTGTGGGAGACAACCCATTTTTTTATTTTCTGCTATTTTTATTTTATTTGAGTCAAGGTGCTGTTTACTTATGTATCAATGCCTTTGTATCTTTATTTTCTTGCATTGTTGTGCCAAGTAAGGCCTCTAATAGGAAGATGATGCTAGATTTGGATTTCTGCGCAGGAACAGATTTCTGCTGTTCACCGTTTTGCTTCTGTAAAATCACAGAAAAATTATTTAAATCTGAAATTTTTGTGCGTGATCCTCAGATATGTATGCATCTTTCGTTAGTTCAAAGTTTTTCGATCTGAGCGTCGTAAGTGCCTCGAAAAAATTCGTCTTTGCGGACTGTTCTGTTTTAGACAGATTATGCCTTTTTATTTTGCATTCTCTCTTTTACTAGTGTTGAGTGAAATTCTTTTTTGGGTGGAAGAGCTTCACATAACATCAGTGGCAGTAGCTAATGTTTAAAGTAACAAGTCATATTGCGTCTTTATAGAACATGTGAGTTTTTGATTGTGCACTAACCCTCTAATGAGATTTGCTTTGAGTTTGGTGTGACGGAAGTTTTCAAGGGTCAAGAGGGAAGAGTGATATAATAGGATGGAGAAGAGTGAAGAGCTCAAGCTTGGGGAGGCTCCCATGGATCTCCCCAGCATATTTCAAGAAGACTCAAGCGTCTAAGCTTGGGGATGCCCAAGGCATCCCCTTCTTCATCGGCAAAATTATCAGGTCATCTCTAGTGAAACTATATTTTAATTCTTTCACATCATATGTGCTTTTCTTGGAGCGTCTGTGTGCTTTTATTTTCAGTATTGTACTTTTATTTTCAATAAAGCTTGACTGGACCCTAGCATTCTTGATTGGGAGAGAGACACGCTCCGCTTTTTCATGAGAATACTCCTATTCTTCACTTATATTTGTTGAGTATTCATATCTAGCGCTGTTCAGCTTTTAGCTCTTGTTTTCATGTATCTCTTGTCAGAGCTATTAGCTTTCTTTTGTAGAAAGTACTCTCTTGCTTCACTTATATTGTTTGGAGAGTTGTTAAATAAATTGATTGGTGTTTGGTTGGTTCAGAAAATGTTGCATGTGGTAATTGGTATAAGGAAAAACTTGCTTAATCTTGTAGATCACTAATTTGGATAACTTGATGCTTGTCAATTGTTTTGAGTTAACAAGTAGATCATGATTAAATTTGTGCATCACATGAGTTAAGCCTATTAGTGAAGAACTACCGTAAAGCTTGTTGAAAATTTGGTTTGCATCGGTGGTATCTCTAAGGTCTAGATATTTTCTAATAACAGGGTTTGGTTAACAAGGAAGACGGTATGAAGTCTTATAACGTTTGCAATATGTTTGTCATATAAAACTTGGTGTACGGGTTGATATTCTTGTTTGCTTACATAAACCTTGCTAGCCTAAACTCTGTACTGAGAGGGAATGCTTCTCGTGCATCCAAATCCTTGAGCCAAAATCCATGCCATTTGTGTCCACCATAACTACCTATATGTGGTATTTCCTTGCCACTCCAAGTAAATTTTTCATGTGCTACCTTTAAATTATTCAAAATGTTATTATTCCCTTTTTGTGTCAATGTTTACTAGCTCATGAGGAATTAGTGTGGTTATTCTTTATTCTATTTGTCAAATGGACTTTTACACCTGGACTAGCGGCATATACATCCGCTTATCCTCTAATTTTGCAAAAAGAGCTGGCAACGGGGTGCCCAGTCCCAATTAATTACAACTTTAACCATTAATTCTCTTCACACTTTTGCCCTGATTCATCAGTAAGCAATGACAAACAGTGAAATACCTGCATGTGTGTAAACCAAAGAGAAAGAGGGATGATCTGCCTTGCTGGTAGAAATAACGTCCTTCATGGGAGCCGCTCTTAAAAGTCCGTTTGACAGGTAGAATACTGTTCTCACCCGCTACCATTCGTTGACAATTAACAAACACCTCTCAAAAATAGATACTCCTCCATGGTATGTGATTGATGGAAGGCACCCGAGGATTCGGTTAGCCATGGCTTGTGTTAGCAAGGTTGGGAGGAGTGTCAAATATTTTATGCAATCTCTATATGCTTTCAAAAACCTAAAAGCTCTAGCACATGACTTAATCCCTGCTTCCCTCTGCGAAGGGCCTTTCTTTTACTTTTATGTTGAGTCAGTTTTCCTATTCTTTCTGTCTTCCACAAGCAAACACTAGTGTCAACTTTGTTACAACATGCGTTATATGCTACGTATTGGACTTGTTATACTACTTTGTGTTGACGATATCCATGAGATAAATATGTTGAAAGTTGAAGCAAATGCTGAAACTTAATTCTTCCTTTGTGTTGATTAAATACCTTTTATTAGAACTATTGCTTTATGAGTTAACACTTATGCAAAACTGTTTGATGCTTGTCTCGAAAGTACTATTCATGAAAACGTTTAGCTTGTGTGATTCATTGTTTACTCATTATCTATTTGGTAGCAAACTATAGACCATTGACTTGGATCACTTCATTCATTTACATGTGCCTTGCAATATTATATGATCAAGATTATGATGGTAGCATGTCACCTCAAAAATTATTTTGTTTTTATCGTTTACCTACTCGAGGACGAGCAGGAACTAAGCTTGGGGATGCTGATACGTCTCAAACGTATCTATAATTTTTGATGTTCCATGCATGTTTTTATCAATTGCTACATGTTTTGCATCTACTTTATATCATATTATGGCATTTATTGGACTAACCTATTAACAAGATGCCACAGTGCCAGTTTCTGTTTATTATGTCTGTGCATTGCAGAAAATGTCCAAAATGAAAGTGCTCAGAAAAATCTGAAAAAATTACAGAAATTCTATTTCGCCAGAAGACTCCGGGAGCCAGAAGGACAAGTCCAGGGGAGGCCCACAGCCCCCACACGCACCCTGGGCGCGGTTGGGCCTTGGCCGCCCCCAGGGGTGGTGTCGTCTCCTCGGGCTCTCCAGCCGCCGCCCTTTCGCCTACTTATTCCCCCGACGCGAAAACCCTAAGTGCCTGGACGATTTCCCCAGAAAAGTTCCAGAGCTCCGCCGCCACCAAAAACCCTAATTCGGGGGACATAAGTCTCTGTTTCGTCACCTTGCCGGGACGGGGAATTGCCCCCGGAGCCATCTCCATCGACGCCACCGACTCCATCATCGCCGTTGCTGACTCCCATGATGAGGAGGGAGTAGTTCTTCATCGGGGCTGAGGGCTCTACCGGTAGCTATGTGGTTCATCTCTCTCTCCCATGGTATGATCTTTATGTGATCATGAGCTTTGTAATCTAGTTGAATCCATAGATGTTACTCTTCATTATCTTATATGCTACTCAAGTGGTTTTATTAATGTAATCTCCGGAGTCACCTTTGTCCCACGGTGCGAAGCTGACAGTGTGCGCCCCGTGTGTGGCTCTTAGGCTAAAGATAACAGGAATACTTATCATGAGTTATTATTTGCGTTGGATGTCTCTATGAAATTGCGGTGTTTGTCTAGTTCTATTTAGGGCGCTCAAGTTGATAGTGTGGGGTTCCCTAGATATGGAATGCGACTTTAAGGTGTGCTTTATAGCCCTACGCGGTGGATTGGTGTTCGTTATCCAACGGGAGAATAACTCAGAGTAGCATAGTGAAGAGGAAATATCTATGTATTCAATTATATTATTATTGTTGAGAGTGTCCACTAGTGAAAGCATGATCCCTTGGCCTTGTTTCTAAGCATTGAAACACCGTTTACAACCAGTTCTGCTACATGTTTGCTTGCTGCCATTTTTATTTCAGATTGCAATTACCACTTATAATCATCCATATTACTTGTATTTCACTATCTCTTCGCCGAACTAGTGCACCTATACACCTGACAAGTGTATTGGGTGTGTTGGGGACACAAGAGACTTCTTGTATCTTAATTGCAGGGTTGCTTGAGAGGGATATCTTTGACCTCTACCTCCCTGAGTTCGATAAACCTTGGGTGATTCACTTGAGGGAAACTTGCTGCTGTTCTACAAACCTCTGCACTTGGAGGCCTAACACTGTCTACAAGAACAGAAGCGTGCGTAGACATCAGCCTACTGTCTATTCAACCGGTGCACGTCGGAAGACGGGATGGAGAAGACTTGGAAGACGGCGGCGCAAGATTCTAGAACTAGGGCGGCGAGCGACCATGTGTTTCGTGTCTTCTAGGGTTCGCCCAGGCGGTGCATATATAGTGCGGGTCGGGTAGGACGTGGGCGCAACCCACGATCAAGTCAGTAACTGCCCCACGATTAAAATGAATCAAAACGGAAATGTAATTAACGCGTCCGTTAATGGCTCATTAAGTTTTTCTCGGACTGCAAAAATATAGGCATCGACTCGGCTCATTCCCGCTACCCGCGGCGCGTCGTGATGTGTCGTGGCGAGGCGAGGCGTGGCGTGGTGAGGCGAGCGAGGAGGAGGAGGAGCGCGCGGGAGCCATTCCTCTTCTCAAGCTCTTAATACTAGTAAAATAGCTCACTATATAAAGTGGTGCAGCTCACTCCCAACTAGCAGTATGGGACTAAACATTAGTCCCACTCCACTCACAGCCATATGCACATGGGCCAATGAGAATTTCAGAATTTTAAGTTGGGCTTTGGACCAAAGACCCACTAGCAATGCTAGTCAAAATTCCAACAATCCCCACAAAGTCTCATTGGCTAAACTTATCATTTAGTTCCAAAACATTGTTTTATATACTGGTGCTTAATGGAGACTGTTAAGTTGAACTTCCACTTAGAAACTTATGCTACACTAGATCACAACTTGAATAGTGAACTATGCCTTGAACTACAAGTTTGCTGCGAACTTGTTTCACACAAGTCCATGACCGATATTGGGCTGCCGCAAGGCTTCCCCGCGGTTTGGAGCTTATACGTCATACTCCGAGACCTTTCATGAGTTTATTAAAGAAAACCCAACTCTCATAGACTGTGACGTTTAATAGTAAGACTCATATAGGTGTATTTCTCAATAGATGCTCTGCAGGACAATGATACGTCTCAAACGTATCTATAATTTCTGATGTTCCATGTTGATATTATGCCAATTGTTACATGTTTTATATACACTTCATAGCATTTTTATGCATTTTGTGGGACTAACCTATTAACAAGATGCCACAGTGTCAGTTCCTGTTTTCTGCTGTTTTTGTATTACAGAAAAGCTAGTCTGGAAATATTCTCGGAATTGGACGAAACTTGGACAGAACCTCCTATTTTTCCAACAAAAGACGGAGTCCAGAGGAGAGACGGAGGAGGGCCACGTGGCACCCACAACATGGGGATGCGCGGGGCCCCCCTGCCACGCCGTGGGGTGGTGTGGGGCCCTCGTGGCTCCGCCGTCGCCGCCCTTTCGCCTATTTATTCTTCCCGACGCGAAAACCCTAAACACCCGAGCCATTATCCACAAAAAGTTCCAAGACGCCGCCGCCGTCAACCCTAGCTCGGGAGGGTTCAGAAGCTCTTCCCGGCACCCTGCCGGAGAGGGGAATCATCACCGGAGGGCTCTACATCACCATGCCTGCCTCCGGAGTGATGCGTGAGTAGTTCATCCTTGGACTACGGGTCCATGGCAGTAGCTAGATGGTTGTCTCTCCACTTTATGCTATCATGTTTAGATCTTGTGAGCTGCCTATCATGATCAAGATCATCTTATTGTAATGCTACATGTTGTGTTTGCTGGGATCCGATGAATATTGAATACTATGTCAAGTTGATTATCAATCTATCTTATATGTTATTTATGATCTTGCATGCTTTCCGTTACTAGTAGATGCTTTGGCCAAGTAGATGCTTGTAACTCCAAGAGTGAGTATTTATGCTAGATAGTGGGTTCATGCCTCCGGTAATCTGGGAGAGTGACAATAACTTCTAAGATTGTGGATGTGCTGTTGCCACTAGGGATAAAATAACCGATGCTTAGCTTAAGGGTACGCCGTTAGGTCTAATGCATTTGTTTACTTTACGCACATTACTTAATGCAATTATCCGTTGCTTGCAACTTAATACCAAGGGGAACTCGGTATGACAACCTGGCGGTGGATTATTAGTCATAGACGCTGTTGGATAACGGTCTATGTATTTTGTCGTAATGCCCACATGAATATCATAGTAATCATCATGTCATATATATGCATTGTCATGCGCTCAATATTTTGTCAATTGCCCAGCTGTAATTTGTTCACCCAGCATGTTAGTTATCTTTTATGGAGAGACACCACTAGTGAACTGTGGACCCCGGTCCATTCTTTTACACTGATAATACAACCAACTGCAAACACTGTTCCTTTTCATTCTCTGCAATTTACTACTGTTTTCCACACCATACGTTTAATCCTTTGTTTTCAGCAAGCCGGTGAGATTGACAACCTCACTGTTTCGTTGGGGCAAAGTAGTTTGATTGTGTTGTGTGCAGGTTCCACGTCACGCGCCACTGACAACCTTCAGAAGTGATTTCTTGCTCCTACTGGTTCGATTAAACCTTGGTTTCATACTGAGGGAAACTGCTGCTACACTGCTTCATACCTTCCTCTTGGGGTCTCCCAGCGAACGTGTGATCCACGCAATCAAGCTCTTTTTCTGGCGCCGTTGCCGGGGAGAAGAATTTTCAGATCTCCTCTCTCCCTTCAACGCCTTTTTCTGGCGCCGTTGCCGGGAGCAAGAGGATTTCTGCAAGGGGAGTTTCACGCTTCCAATCTCTTTACTTTGTTATTGTCTTGCTTAGTTTATTTTTATTTAGTCTTGTTTGCTTTATTTATCAAAAACACAAAAAAATTAGTTTTCTGCATCTAGTTTATTTCGGTTTGTTATTATGTCTAGTTGTTTACTTGCTATCAATGGCTTCTCTCTGAACAAATCTTATTGGCTAAGTGGGTTCACGAGGAACAACAAAATTATTATAAGGAATACCGCTTTCTAAAAAGGGAAATATTTATGGGAACAAATAAGTAGATTGAATTATTTTGCTAAAAACTTGTGCTCTACTTATGATGAATCCTACTGCTTTAATGAATCTTTTGTTGTAGAAGGCATAAACACCTCCCTTTCCAATGTGATTATAATGATAATGAAACCTTGGCTGCTTATGCTAAAGGAAACTATGACTTTGTTAATCTTGAACAAATTGAAGAATTTTTTGTTTTTAAGGGTGCCTATGAAATTGCTGGTTATATTCAAGATGATGATGCTCCTTATAGATCTGATACTTTTGCTATGCTTGGATATTGCCTTGAGTATTATAATGATAATCCTTATATTACTGAATTTCTTGAGAAAAGACATCCTCAAAAAGAAGAGACCATTGTCTTGCAGGAACCTGTAGAAGAAGAAACTACTGCTGAAGCTGAAAGCTCATTGGATGAAAAAGAGGAGGAGAGTGATGAACAAAAGAAGGAAGAATGGATTAGCTACCCATGCCTACCTTCTAATGAGAGTAACTCTTTACCTCTTACATTATTTGATCACCCTCCATCCTTATCAAAGGAGGATGAATGTTATGTTCCTGTGGATTCTCTTGAAATATTCCCTATGAGTAAAACTTGTGGAAATGAGTATGCTACTGTTATTTATGATAATCCATGCTATTTTGATAAATCTTATGATAATCCTTTATTTGTGCGTAATTTCGAAATGCATGGTAATGAGAAAGTTTGTTTAGAAAATGTTTATGATAAAGCTCTAGATGATGGTCCTATATTGCTTGATAATATTATGTATTCTACTAATGAAAATGGGATAGGAGAGGTCTTGAATTTATCTAGATGGAGTCCCATACCTCTTGAGAATGATCAATCATCTTGTTATAAAATGGTTAAAAGTGGGTTTGAAAGTTTTAATCCCACTATTTTGAGCTTGATAAAAAGTATGTGTTTGTAGATCATGAAAAGCATGCTTTATGTGATAGTTATATTGTTGAGTTTGTTCATGATGCTACTGAAAATTATTATGAGAGAGGAAAATATGATTGTAGAAATTTTCATGGTACTAAAACACCTCTCTATATGCTGAAAGTTTTGAAGTTGCTTTGTTTTGCCTTCCTATGCTAGTCACTTTGTTCTTCATTGACTTGTTTTCTTACAAGACTCCTATGCATAGGAAGAGTGTTAGATTTAAACATGTTTTATATATGCTTCTTGATGCTCTCTTTTATGTTTCAACTCTTATCCTTATGTGAGCATCATTAAAATCTAGCCTAGCTAAAAGGCGTTAAAGAAAAGCGCTTATGGGAGACAACCCATTATTTTATTTCTGCAATTTTTTTTTTTTGAGTCAAGGAGTTGTTTACTTCTGTAACAATTCCTTTGTATCTTTATTTTATCGCATTGTTGTGCCAAGTATTGCCTCTAATAGGAAGATGATGCTAGATTTGGATTTCTGCGCAGGAACAGATTTCTGCTGTTCACCGTTTTAATTCTGTAAAATCACAGAAAAATTATTTAAATCTGAAATTTTTGTGCGTGATCCTCAGATATGTACGCATCTTTCGTTAGTTTAAAGTTTTTCGATCTGAGCAACGTAAGTGCCTCGAAAAAATTCGTCTTTGCGGACTGTTCTGTTTAGACAGATTCTGTCTTTTATTTTTCGCATTCTCTCTTTTACTAGTGTTGAGTGGAATTCTTTTTTAGGGTGAAGAGCTTCACATAACATCAGTGGCAGTAGCTAATGTTAAAAGTAACGGTCATGTTTGTGTCCTTATAGAACATGTGAGTTTTTGATTGTGCACTAACCCTCTAATGAGAATTACTTTGAGTTTGGTGTGGCGGAAGTTTTCAAGGGTCAAGAGAGAAGGATGATATAATGTGATCAAGAAGAGTGAAGAGCTTAAGCTTGGGGATGCTCCCATGGATCACCCCAGCATATTTCAAGAAGACTCAAGCGTCTAAGCTTGGGGATGCCCAAGGCATCCCCTTCTTCATCAGCAACTTATCAGGTCATCTCTAGTGAAACTATATTTTAATTCTTTCACATCATATGTGCTTTACTTGGAGCGTCTGTGTGCTTTTATTTTCAGTATTTTATTTTTCTTATGGTCAACTTGATTGGACCCCAGCATTCTTGATTGGGAGAGAGACACGCTCCGCTTTTTCATATGAATACTCCTATTCTTCACTTATACTTGTTGAGTATTCTTATCTAGCTATTGCTATGCTTTTAGCTCCTGTTTTGCATGCATCTCTTATTCAGAGCTGTTAGTTCTTTTAAAGAAAGTACTCTCTTGCTTCACTTATAATTGTTTGGAGAGTTTATGTTGAAATAAATTGATTGGTGTTTGGTTGGAACAGAAAATGTTGCATGTGGTAGATGGTATAATGGAAAAAGCTTACATATTCTTGTAGATCATTGTATTGGATAATTTGATACTTGTCAATTGTTTTGAGTTATCAAGTAGTTCATGTTTAAGCTTTTGTATCATGTAGTTAAAACCTATTAATGAAGAACTACCGTAAAGCTCGTTGAAATTTGGTTTGCATGATTGGTATCTCTAAGGTCTAGATATTTTCTAGTAAAAGGGTTTGGTTAACAAGGAAGACAGTGTAGAGTCTTATAATGCTTGCAATATGTTTTCATATAAGCCTTGCTGTGTCGGTTGATATCCTGTGTTTGCTTCAAATAACCTTGCTAGCCTAAACTCTGTACTGAGAGGGAATGCTTCTCGTGCATCCAAAACCTTGAGCCAAAATCCATGCCATCTGTGTCCACCATAACTACCTATATGTGGTATTTCCTTGCCATTCCAAGTAAATTTTTCATGTGCTACCTTTAAACTATTCAAACTTTATTACTCCTATTTTGTGTCAATGTTTACCAAGCTCATGAGGACGGGGTGGATGTCTTTATGTCAACTGTCAAACAGACTTTACCACCGGACTAGCGGCATATACATCCGCTTATCCATTAATTTTGCAAAAAGAGCTGGCAAATGGGGTGCCCAGTCCCAATTAATTACAACTTTAACCGCTTAATTCTCTTCACATTTTTGCCCTGATTTATCAGTCAAGCAATGACAAACAGTGAAATATCTGCATGTGTAAACAAAAGAGAAAGAGGGATGATCTGCCTTGCTGGTAGAAATAACGTCCTTCATGGGAGCCGCTCTTAAAAGTCTGGTTGGCAGGGGTCATATTGTACTTTCCATTTTCTGATTCGTTGACAATTAACAAACACCTCTCAAAACTTATTTTTACTCTCTATATGATTTCAAAAACTTAAAAAGCTCTAGCACATGATTTAATCCCTGCTTCCCTCTGCGAAGGGCCTTTCTTTTACTTTTATGTTGAGTCAGTTTACCTACTTCTTTCTATCTTAGAAGCAAACACTAGTGTCAACTTTGGTGCAACAATTTTTATATGCTCGTATATTGCACTTATTATATGCTTTGTGTTGACAAATATCCATGAGATATATATGTTGAAAGTTGAAAGCAATTGCTGAAACTTAAATCTTCCTTTGTGTTGGTTAAATACCTTTTACTTAGAATCTATTGCTTTATGAGTTAACTCTTATGCAAAACTCTTTGATGCTTGTCTCGAAAGTACTATTCATGAAAAGTTTTTGCTTATATGATTCAGTTGTTTGCTCATTATCTACTTGCTAGCAAACTATAGACCATTGACCTGGATCACTTCATTCATAACATGTGCTTTACAATATTATTTGATCAAGATTATGATTGTAGCATGTCACCTCAGAAATTATTTTGTTTTTATCGTTTTACCTACTCGAGGACGAGTAGAACTAAGCTTGGGGATGCTTGATACGTCTCAAACGTATCTATAATTTCTGATGTTCCATGTTGATATTATACCAATTGTTACATGTTTTATATACACTTCATAGCATTTTTATGCATTTTCTGGGACTAACCTATTAACAAGATGCCACAGTGCCAGTTCCTGTTTTCTGCTGTTTTTGTATTCCAGAAAAGCTAGTCTGGAAATATTCTCGGAATTGGACGAAACTTGGACAGAACCTCCTATTTTTCCAACACGAAGACGGAGTCCAGAGGAGAGACGGAGGGGCCACGTGGCACCCACACCATGGGGCCGCGCCCCCCCTGCCGCGCCGTGGGGTGGTGTGGGGCCCTCGTGGCTCCGCAGCCGCCGCCCTTTCGCCTATTTATTCTTCCCGACGCGAAAACCCTAAATACCCGAGCCATTATCCACGAAAAGTTCCAGAGACGCCGCCGCCGTCAACCCTAGCTCGGGAGGGTTCAGAAGCTCTTCCCGGCACCCTGCCGGAGAGGGGAATCATCACCGGAGGGCTCTACATCACCATGCCTGCCTCCGGAGTGATGCGTGAGTAGTTCATCCTTGGACTACGGGTCCATGGCAGTAGCTAGATGGTTGTCTCTCCACTTTATGCTATCATGTTTAGATCTTGTGAGCTGCCTATCATGATCAAGATCATCTTATTGTAATGCTACATGTTGTGTTTGCTGGGATCCGATGAATATTGAATACTATGTCAAGTTGATTATCAATCTATCTTATATGTTATTTATGATCTTGCATGCTTTCCGTTACTAGTAGATGCTTTGGCCAAGTAGATGCTTGTAACTCCAAGAGTGAGTATTTATGCTAGATAGTGGGTTCATGCCTCCGGTAATCTGGGAGAGTGACAATAACTTCTAAGATTGTGGATGTGCTGTTGCCACTAGGGATAAAATAACCGATGCTTAGCTTAAGGGTACGCCGTTAGGTCTAATGCATTTGTTTACATTACGCACATTACTTAATGCAATTATCCGTTGCTTGCAACTTAATACCAACGGGGAACTCGGTATGACAACCTGGCGGTGGATTATTAGTCATAGACGCTGTTGGATAACGGTCTATGTATTTTGTCGTAATGCCCACATGAATATCATAGTAATCATCATGTCATATATATGCATTGTCATGCGCTCAATATTTTGTCAATTGCCCAGCTGTAATTTGTTCACCCAGCATGTTAGTTATCTTTTATGGAGAGACACCACTAGTGAACTGTGGACCCCGGTCCATTCTTTTACACTGATAATACAACCAACTGCAAACATTGTTCCTTTTCATTCTCTGCAATTTACTACTGTTTTCCACACCATACGTTTAATCCTTTGTTTTCAGCAAGCCGGTGAGATTGACAACCTCACTGTTTCGTTGGGGCAAAGTAGTTTGATTGTGTTGTGTGCAGGTTCCACGTCAGCGCGCCACTGACAACCTTCAGAAGTGATTTCTTGCTCCTACTGGTTCGATTAAACCTTGGTTTCATACTGAGGGAAACTGCTGCTACACTGCTTCATACCTTCCTCTTGGGGTTTCCCAGCAAACGTGTGATCCAGGCAATCAGACAACATCTCCGCTTATAAAAGTAAGTCACTTGGAAGACATTAAGATAATATCAACCTGCCATGCAGATTAGGAGAGTATTGCATCTTCACGGAGTGGGGAATATTATATAAGGATACTCTCCTCCCAGCTGTCCAACAGCTTGTCTCCCTCATCTAATTCACGGGATCTCCGATCACATAGAGTAGGTTACCACTGTGGACAACTCATACCGTGGGTCTCAAACACATCTCTCTCGATGCACTATCTATCATATTATGTGATAAACCCTTTGTGAAGGGATCTGCCAAATTCTTAGACGTTTGGATATAATCCAACGCAATGACTCCGGAGTTCTTTAATTTTTTGACAGATTTCAATCTCCTCTTCACATGCCTTGATGACTTCATATTATCCTTAGAACTTTTAATCTTATGAATCACAGTTTGATTATCACAGTTCATAAGGATAGAGGGTATTGGTTTTTCAACCACAGGTAAGTCCATCAAAAGCTCTCGAAGCCACTCTGCTTCAACAGTGGTTGTGTCTAACGCTGTTAGTTCTGCTTCCATAGTTGACCTTGTTAAGATGGTCTGCTTGCAAGACTTCCAGAAAACAGCTCCACCACGAGTGTAAACACATATCCACTCGTGGCCTTAATCTCATCAGCATCAGATATCCAGTTTGAATCACTATAACCCTCCAGTACCCTCGGATACCCGGAGTAGTGAATTCCATAGCTCGCAGTGCCTTTTAAATAACGTATAACTCTCTCAAGCGCATGCCAATGATCATCTCCTGGATTATAAACAAACCGACTCAACTTGCTCACAGCAAAAGAGATGTCAGGCCTCGTGGCACAAGCCAAATACATAAGCGAGCCAATAATCTGCAAATATCTCAGCTGATCTCTAGCACTATGTTGATTCTTTCGAAGCAACACACTAGGATCATATGGTGTCGGAGAAGGCTTACAGTCGTCATACCCAAAGCGACTCAAGACCTTTTCCACATAGTGAGACTGAAGCAGTGTAATCCCACCATCACCATCTCTCAGCAGCTTGATGTTCAAGATAACATCAGCTACTCCTAGATCGTTCATCTCAAAACAACGAGATAAGAAATCCTTAACCTCCTTGATTAAATCAAGGTTGGTTCCAAAGATCAGTATGTCATGGACATACAGACAGAGAATAACTCCCTCGCCCCCACCATGGCGATAGTACACATATTTGTCAGATTCGTTTACAACGAAACCTACGGCAGTTAAAGTTCTTTCAAACTTTTCGTGTCATTGCTTGGGAGCTTGCTTAAGGCCCTATAAGGAATTCAACAACTTGCACACCTTTGCTTCCTGACCAGGTACTACAGAAGACCATGCGAGGCAGCCAATGAAAGTAGCACTCGAATCGTGGCCAGTCTAGCCACAGGTGAGTAAGTATCAAAGAAGTCTTCTCCTTCTTTCTAGGTATAACCATTGGCCACAAGCCGCGCCTTGTACTTCTCAATAGTACCATAAGGCCTAAACTTTTTCTTGAACACCCACTTACATCCTACAGGTTTACACCCATAAGGACGATTAGTGACTTCCCAGGTTCCGTTAGCCAAGATGGAATCCATCTTGCTACAGACAACTTTCTTCCAGTAGTCAGCATCAAGAGATGCATAAGCTTCTGAAATGGTACTGGGTGTGTCATCCACAAGGTACACAATGAAATCATCACCAAAGGACTTTGCAGTTCTCTGGCTCTTGCTCCTAACAGGAGCTTCATTGTCATCCTTCACAAGATTGTCAGTGTGTTCTATCGAAATGGTACGATCAGGAATATCAGCCAATTCCTGATTAGATGTATTAGGTATCTCCTGATTTGATGAGCTAGGCATATCCTTTATGGGAAAGATATCCTTAAAGAAAGTCGCATCTTTTGACTCAATAATCGTACCAACATTAACGTCGGATACTTCAGATTTTACTATCAAGAATCTATAACCAACGCTATGAAAAGCGTAGCACAGAAGAACACAATCCACGGTTTTTGGTCCAAGCTTGCGCTTCTTGGAATTGGTATATTGACTTTCGCCAAACAACCCCAAGTACGTAAGTAAGAGAGTCTCGTTCTTTTCCTTTCCCATTCCTCAAATGGAGAAACGGTTTTCTTCTTTGTGGGAACTCGGTTTAGGACATGACAAGCTGTCAATAAAGCCTCCCCCACCATGCCTTGGAGAGACCCGAAGTGTCTAACATGGCGTTAACCAAATCAGTTAGAGTTCGGTTCTTTCGGCCACCCCATTTGACTGAGGCGAGTAGGGAGGCGTCTTCTCATGGATTATACCATGTTCCGCACAAAAAGAATCAAACTCATTGGAAAAATACTCTCCACCACGATCAGATCTTTGCGTTTTTATCTTTTGATCAAGTTGGTTCTCTGCTTCAGCTTTATAGATTTTGAAGAAGTTTAAAGCCTCATCTTTTGTTTTCAGAAGATGCACATAACAATATCTAGTGGAGTCATCAATAAGCGTCATGAAATATTTCTTTCCGCCTTTTGTCAACACACCATTCAGCTCACAAATATCTCTGAATGTATAAGTTCCAGTAGTGCCAAGTCTCTTTCCTCTGCCGTCTTATGGGACTTGCGATGTTGCTTAGCTTGCACGCATACTTGACACATGGAACCTTTGACATTAGTGAATTTCGGAATTAAATCCAAACTAGCTAGCCGCGTCATGCTGCCAAAGTTAATATGACCAAGTCGTGAATGCCAAATATTAGACTCAATTTCGTGGCAAACATGATTAATAACTTTAGTGCAAATATCCAACAAAGATAGGCGGAACAAGCCTCCGCACTCATAGCCTTTACCAACAAATTGTCCATACTTAGATATTTCAATTTTATTGGACTCGAAAACCAACTTAAAACCATCTCGACACAGAAGCGATCTGCTGACGAGATTTTTATTGATGGAGGGCACATGATGAACGTTCTTCAGGCGCACGGTCTTCCCCGAAGTAAACTTCAGATCCACCGTACCAACACCTCGAACACAAGCATGTGACCCGTTCCCCATCAGCACGGGGAAGTCCCTATGATCAGGTAAGAAGAAAACATGGACGCATCAACACAAATATGTACATTGGCACCAGTGTCAATCAACCATTCAGGAGAATGACAAACTGAAAAGATGGTAGGAAATATACCGTACCCAGATTCCTTCATTTCAGTATCACCAATGACAACATTGGCAGTCTTGCCGCTGTTCTCAGATCCGCGCAGCTCATGGCGGTTGGGACAACGATGTGCCTAGTGATTCGGATCACCGCAAACATGGCATGATCCCTTCCTCGGCATGTTGTTCTTCTTCTTGAAGTTGGTAGGCTATAACGGCTTGTGCCTATCATCAGACTTGACTTTACCCCCAGATTTGCTCTTGTTAAATTTGGCCTTGTGTGGCTGCTGGTAATTTTTCTTTTGTACCACATGGGCACTAGAACTAGCATCGGCAATTCGAGCACGTGTATCCTTCGCTCTCGCCTTCTCTTCGACATCAAGTGACCAAATGAGATCCGAAACGGAAAACTCTTGTCTCTTGTATTTCAGAGAAGTAGCAAAGTTGCTCCACGAAGGTGGAAGCTTGGCGATAATGCCACTGGCGACATACTTGTTCGGTAAGTTAGACTTAAAGTGCTCAAATTCCTTAGCGAGCGAATGTATCTCATGAGCCTGTTGTACAACAGAGTGCTCATCAGTCATCTTGTAGTCATAGAATTGCTCCATGACATACAACTCGCTGCCAGCATCCGAGCCCCCAAACTTGGCCTCGAGCGCATCCCACATGTCCTTGCCGGTATCAAATGACATATACGAATCCACAATGGAATCGCCAAGGACACTTAGAAAGGCACCCTTGAAAAGGGTATCGAGCTTCTCAAAAACTTCCTGTTGTTCAGTATTAAGCTCGCCCTCAGGCTTGCCTTTGGTGGCAGCATAGCAATTACTGTTTTGAAACCAGTAAACTGCTCTCATGCGCCACCATTTATATTGTACCCCTTTGAAGGGAAACGACATCATAGACGCGAGAAAGCCAGGTGAAGCAAATTGCCTATAATCAGGTTTTTGGATTGTTGAATATATATAAGCAATTTAATATATGATTTAATCCACGAAAACAGTAAACAAATCATGACTAGAATAATAGGAATTAAACTAATCACACGATCTACTAAAACAGTAGATAAATAGATCGAATCTAGAGCAACTACTACAAGCAGAAACTCTATCAATATCTCAAACAGGAAGAAAATCAAGAACACGTACTGTGCAACGGCAGCAGAACCGTTGGCGTTCCCGTTGTCGCCCATGTCGTCGATGAAGAGGTTGGCGATGTCGGGGAAGAAATCGTCGTTGGGGAAGAACTCGATGCCAGTAGTCGCGCGAGTGCGCTCCCCAAAAACTGATCGCCCCTCTCCCGTACAAGATCACAAGAGGCGGGGTTCCGGAGGCCTACTGTCCCTTCAACCGGTGCACGCCGGAAGACATGATGGAGAAGACTTGGAAGACGGCGGCGCAAGGTTCTGGAACTAGGGCAGCGAGCGACCATGTGTTGCTTGTCTTCTAGGGTTCGCCCAGGCGGTGTATATATAGTGCGGGTCGGGTAGGACGTGGGCGCAGCCCCACGATCAAGTCAGTAACTGCCCCACGATTAAAACGAATCGGAAACGGCATCAGCTCGGCTCATTCCCGCAACCCGCGGTGCGGCGCGTCGTGACGTGACGTGGCGTGGCGAGGCGAGCGAGGACGAGGAGGAGCGCGCGGGAGCCATTCCTCTTATCAAGCTCTTACTAGTAGTAAAACAGCTCACTATATAAAGTGGTGCAACTCACTCCCAAATAGCAGTATGAGACTAAACATTAGTCCCACTCCACTCACAGCCATATGCACATGGGCCAATGAGAATTTCAAAATTTTAAGTTGGGTTTTGGACCAAATGCCCTCCAACACTCTCCTCCCCTGTCGCGGCTTGTGAGCGCCACGAGCACCTGTGCGGTAGATCTCTGCTGAGGACACCCGACTGGTCTAGAGCTACGGGTCCATCTACGGGCACCCGTGTCGTACGTGGACACGTGCTAATGGCACGAGATGAAGTGGAAATCTTTTAACTCCCATGGTCCAGTGCTCCTACTATTTAAAACAAAGATCAAAAGTAATATTGCAAGTTTTAAAAAATTCTGAAAAAAAATCCCGATATAGACAATGTTGTCTTGTACAAACGTGCAAAAATAAACTTCAAATACTTTATAATTTAAACTATATAAAATGATAAAAGTGTGGATCCGGATATGCATATATTCAAAACTCTAAACTTATCAGATTTTTGTCATTTTTGTGGGCGGTGGGGTGACACCTCTCGCTCAGTCATGTTTGTCATGCAAAATAAGCCATGTTTTTCATCGTATTGTTTAGATTACAATAGATCTCTTCGCCGAATTTAGAGAGTCAAACATACATTTTTGAGAGTTAGATCACTAAACTAGTAAACTTAGCACGCAACGTGCCATAAATACATTTGGCTCATTATCAATATATACCTGCCTGCCTTCTACTGGTCGTATGACAAGCTCTCAGTAGAGTCATGTTGCCGAACCTACGAATCGGTGCACGACGACACTCGCTCCTGATTACTCTCCGACGGCCTCGGACTGAGAATTATTCTCCGTGGCAGTATGTTCTGCGTTGCTGTCGTATGTGCCTCCATCTCCCTGCTTGTCCTGGTCACTCTCGCAAACATGATCCTCCTCCGACGAACCGTGTGGTGTTTCTTGCCCGCCATTGTCCTCATGCTCCTCCTCCTGTTCACCATGGATTTCCTGCGTGTCTTGGCCATCCGTTTCCGTCGAAACGGCCGCCGCCGCATCCGCTTTGCCGCTGGCAACACTAGTAAATTGCTTGGCCACCTTCTCGCTGGCAGAGATGACCTTGATGAGGTCGTCCAACGACCTGGCCTCCTGCTCCAGCAAGAACTTCTTCTCCTCCATCTCCTCCCTGAGGCTCTCCAGGAGCTCCAGCGCCACCGCGTTGTTGGGCTCCAGCGTCAGCACCTCCTGCACGTCCACGCACGCTAGGTCCAGCCGGTCCAGCGCCTCGAAGCACCGCGCCCGCTTCAGCAGCGCCTTGGTGTACCTCGGCGACGCCTCCAGGGCCATGTTGCACCGGTCGATGGCCTGGTGGTAGTGGTGCTCGTCCTCGGGGCACTGCGTGTTCATGTGCATGTAGCACGCCGCCACGTTGCTGTGGAGCGAGGCGATGTCGTTCTCGTCGTACGCGCGCGGGGCTCGCGGCGAGAGCCGGATCGCCTCGTCGAACTTGAAGGCCGCGCCGTCGTAGTCACGCAGCCGGAACAGCGTCATGCCTTCCTGCTTCAGCTCCGTCACCAGCTCCACGATGGCGGCAACCTCGTCCTGGACCGCCGCCTCTTCTTCGTGATCTTGCTCATGATCTACCGCTGACAACTGATCCGGATTCTCTTGGGCGCTGCTCATGGCGACGGGAGTTGCAGACCTTGCGTCCCCGATCGGAATGGTTAACGGGAATTAGTCTCAGACCGATCTCCCTCCTTTAATTTTCTCCTCTACCGAGAGAAATGTCTTCTTTGTGCTTCAAAATATGCGAGTGTCCCTAGCCCGGCCTTGTCCCAGATTGGTCGTCCTCATGCATACATGCCAAATCAAAGGGTTGGAGTAGAGGAAGAAGCGGAGGGCCTTCTTCTATCCGACACCAATGGGTACCTGAGCCTTCATGGCCACCCACACGCTTTCCTTATTCTGGTTGCATCCATGCATTCACCTTTTTCTCTCAAGTACTCCTTCTGTCTCAAATTAGGATGCCTATAAGTTTTGGCTAAAGTCAAACTTTATAAATTTTGACCAACTATGTAGAAAAATATCTATATTTACAATATTATCTTAATGTTATTAGAAAGCATCATAAAATACATTTTTATATTATATGCATTTGGTATTAGGGATGGTGATATATTTTCTATAGAGTTCGTTAAACTTTATAAATTTTGACTTAACAAAAATTAAAAACTAATACGCATCCTAACATGGGATAGAGAGAGTATCATTGTGTTGTTTACTTATTTTGGGGAGTTGTAATTGGTGAGGGCTTAGCACGCTGATTTTAGAAGACGCATATGGCGCCTAGCCCGTATCCACACTGTTGGCCTTTTTTAGGATCTGCGCAATGCAAGGTATTACATTCTTTTCATGGCTTGGTATTGCAATGTGATTCCCACTCACCTCCCATACAAGCGGCAACCGTCCAGCCCACCTTGTTGGTGATCGATCTCTCCACGCCCCACCTGCCCTTTTATAGTTCGAGGCCTGAGCTCGATTTGGGCGATCATACACGACGTATGCACATGCTAAGAAATAGCACAAGTGATACATATGTCCATTGTAAACTATATATATACATATATATGAAAAATGCATAATTATTTTGCCGCACATATGTACACCAATGACCCCTGTAGACGCCATGGTTTCACACCGTTTTAAGAATAGAAAAGTCGTTAAAAACAAATAAGTTGGAACCTTCCATCGCTCCCATGCAAAAATTGATGATTGAGCGTTAGACTATCCCAATAGCTGGTGTGCCCGAAAGAGCACAAATATGGGTGTCCTACGTTTTTTCCGAAAACTCATAAAGATATGCACGTCAAAGAGAGGTTTTTTACAAACCTACATTGGCCAACATGACGAACACCACATGCAGACACCGCTTTGGGTGCATGCCTTGCCGACCCTCACAGCGTGTTTGGTTCGAGAGAGTTTGCGTTAGGGAATGGGAGTTTGGGGGAGGCGGGACTCACGGTCCGTTAATTGGTTTGTGTGAATGGGAGTTATGGAGGGATGGGGAAGGGGAATTAAGGAGGTTAACTCCCTCAGATCTCTTCCCTTGGGGAGTAGGTAATTCATCCGGGGATTGGGAATTGGACCGAAAGCTTCACGCTCAATCCGTCCTCTCTTGCGTGACTTGCGTCGTCGATAGCATCTGCTGGTCTGATCGCGAGCTCGGCCTACAGCATGTGCCACCGCCATCCAAGTTATCCCATGTCGCTGTCTCTCTCTCATCCTGACTATGTACCATGACGAGCCGGTGAAGCCTCCGGCGCACGCCGGCCGCGTGCCACTTGACGATAGTATGGTCAGCCAAGATGCATCCAACAGGAGTCTCAGTCGTCCTTGACATGCACCGTGGGCACCGGCCGTTGCAAAGATAAGGTTGTATGAGAGTTCAGCTACCAGGCTTCATAGCAAGTTGCTGGACGAATCGATCGAAGCTTACATCCATTGCTTACGTGCTTGTGCGTTGGTGCTTGAGAACAACACATATAAGCTGAAACCTACAAGGAATCATCATCCTGTCTAGCACTTGCTGCGGCCGGATGTGAAGCGCAGGCTACATGTCACGCTTTACGCGAGGCATCAGCGGAAGTTGTCGAGCTCTATGCGGACCATGGTGGGAGGTCACGGTACAGGGATGGAGACGATGGTGGACGTCGTGGTGCAGGGATGGAAACTATCTTCCTGTCAATTCCCCCTACTAATACCCACGACGTGCCAAACGTGGGATTGGGACTGCTAATCAACTTCCCAACCTTAATCTCCCAGCTAACTCCCACTCTAAACTCCCACTCCCTTTCCCCCATAGTTGCCAAACACGCTGTCAGGATCCTACCCATTGATGGAGGCGGAAAGGGCCATGGCACCCCCACCTCAATTACAATTTGGACCATACAAAACACTGGTACTGCTTCAGTGCGCCACCCTAGACTTATAATAAGCCGTACAAAGCTCGTATGGCTCATCTGAGCCATTTTTTCTGTAGCTGGAGCCGAGCTGGCGAGGGGTACACTCATCAAATCCCATGGTTAAGGATTTAGGGTTGAGATTATGGGGAGAGAACGTGGTAGTACTGGTAGTTTCGTTGGCTGACAAGCAGAGGCAAAGATTTACCCAGGTTCAGGCCCCTCGGGTGGAGGTAAGACCCTATTTCCTGCTTGTCTGTTATTGATCGTGTGAGATTATGCGGTTGCAAGGGGGCTCCGACGAGATGTCGATCTCGCTAGAACTTTTGGTGGTTCGAGTATGGCTTGGTCTCCAGATCGGCACCCCTCCCAGCCTTTAAATAGGCTGGGTCTCGGGAGTTCATAACCGACCTAGTTTACACGTAAGGAAAGTCTAAACCGACTATGCCTATGTCTAATCTTGGAGGGTACTCCATCTTCATGGGCCTCTTGTCTTGGGCTTCGAGTATGCTCTTCGTAATTGGGACTTAGTCGTCACGTGCACCAGGTACCCTCATGGTAGGGTACCCGAGATGTATACCCATGTCAGTAGCCCCCGAGTACTTGTCTGACTCGAAGAATCGGGTATGGACTCTTTCGTAAGTGCACGTCATATGCTTTGTATTATAATTGAAATTCATGTATGAATAGCACATGTTGGCTATGTCGAGTATCTTATCGACTGTGGTTTTTGCTTATGATGATCAAGGGATAATAGCTTAGCATGCCCAGTACACTCGACAGATCGGGACTGGTTAACTACACATTCGGGTAAAACCTTACTAGCTTTCAATCAAACTCGAGTCCCCGGACTCGAATCTGGAACAAACTGGTCAGATTCGACTAGGCCGCGGAGGTCTTACTGAGTCGATCTGCAGTATAGATTTGAATTTTACCCAATGCGTCCGTCAGGATTTTTCATCATGTCTGTTGACACGGAAATTATAAGGATTGACGTTGCTGGAACGGTCCTTAGCTCAGCTCGAAAGTTCGGCGGGTCTTACCTTTGCACCATGCGTGCAGCATCCGAGATTTTGCGGCGGACGCAACTCGGGAATGTTTCGAGCATGATTTTGCATATGAACTGAGTCGAACTTTTTGTCAACTGATGATTTGTCGTTATTCCATCGGTGCGCGACAGCGCTCCCGATGGGAGTAGCCCCGAGATAGTGCTTTATTGCTTTGCAATGGAGGATAATCTCAGATCTTTTACCACTTCATATGTTAGTCGAAGAAATTTTTTGCCGTAAATCTATCGGGTGCACGACAGTGCTCCTGATGAGAGTAGCCCCCGAGATTTTGCTGTATTGCTTGTAATGGAGAATAATCTCAAAATCATTTTATCTTGAGCACCTCCAGTCGAAGAATTTTTTTTGATATGCCCCCGATGGGAATAATATGCGTTAGTCGAAGGAACGGTCGAGTGACCAGTTTTGCCTTAACAGTGCTCTTCCTCACACGAACCAAATAAGGCAGTCGAGTGACCGATATGTGTTGGACGGACTCGAATGTATTTCCGATCAAAGCGTTTGAAATGACGTCAGGGATGACGTTTTTGACGACTGCGCTGCCTGACACGCGGTGGCACATGCCTCTCTTCCCTTTATACTTTATAGTGCTGAGTGATGGCGTGAATCACACGTTCGTTGGGAGACCCCAAGAGGAAGGTATGATGCAGTTCAGCAGCAAGTTTTCCGTAAGAATGAAACCAAGGTTATCGAACCAGTAGGAGCAGCAACTCTTCAGAAGGTTGTTGGTGGCCGCACGGCGCAATACGATCACCAACGTGGAATCTGCACACAATACAATCAAACTATTTTGCCCCAACGAAACAGTGAGGTTTTCAATCTCACCGGCTTGCTGAAAACAAAGGATTAAACGTCTCGTGTGGAAAATGATGTTTAATTGCAGAGAATAAAAAAGGAACAGTTTGCAGTTTGTGGTTGTTTAATCAGTGTAAAAGAATGGACCGGGGTCCACAGTTCACTAGTGGTGTCTCTCCATAAAAGCTAACTAACATGTTGGGTGAACAAATTACAGCTAGGCAATTGACAAAATATTGAGCGCATGACAATGCATATATATGACATGGTGACTACTATGATATTTAATTGGGCATTACGACAAGAAACATAGACCGTTATCCAACATCATCTATGACTAATAATCCACCGCCGGGTTGTCATCCGAGTCCCCCGTTGGTATTAAGTTGCAAGCAACGGATAATTGCATTAAGTAAAGCGCGTAATGTAAACAAACACATATGCCCGTGGACATAGCATCGTTAGGTTATCCCTAGTGGCAACAGCACATCCGCAACCTTAGAACTTTCTATCACTGTCCCAGGTTAAATGGAGGCATGAACCCACTATCTAGCATAAATACTCCCTCTTGGAGTTACAAGCATCTACTTGGCCAAAGCATCTACGAGTAATGGAAACCATGCAAGATCTTAAATAACATATAAGATAATTGATAATCAATTTGACATAGTATTCAATATTCATCGGATCCCAGCAAACACAACATGTAGCATTACAATAATATGATCTTGATCATGTAGGGCAGCTCACAAGATTTAAACATGATGGCACAAAGTGGAGAGACAACCATCTAGCTACTGCTATGGACCCGTAGTCCAAGGATGAACTACTCACGCATCACTCCGGAGGCAGGCATGGCGATGTAGAAGCCTCCGGTGACGATTCCCCTCTCCGGCAGGGTGCCGGGAAGAGGTTCTGAACCTTCCCGAGCTAGGGTTGATGGCGGCGGCTTCTCTGGAACTTTTCGTGGATTTTTGCCCAGGTACTTAGGGTTTTCGCGTCGGGGAGAATAAGTAGGCGAAAGGGCAGCGGCTGGAGGCCTCCGTGGGGCCCACACGTGGCCTCGGCGCGCCAGGGGGGTGGCCCGCGCCCTACCCGCGTGTGGGGCCCATGTGGCTCCTCTCCGTTGCTCCTTTGGTTCGTCAGGCGTGTTCTGGAAAAATAGGGACCCCCGTGTAGTTTCGTCCAATTCCGAGAATATTTCCAGACTAGCTTTTCTGGAATACAAAAACAGCAGAAAACAGGAACTGGCACTTCGGCATCTTGTTAATAGGTTAGTCCCAAAAAATGTATAAAAGTGATATAGAGTAGATGCAAAACATGTAGCAATTGGTATAAAACAAGCATGGAACATCAAAAATTATAGATACGTTTGAGACGTATCACTGAGCACGTTCGAGTAACGACTCCTCCTGTCGTCGAGGCTTCGACTCCTGATCATCCAGGTGCTTCTCCTGTGACCCCGGAGGTTGCGCAGCCAGCAGTCGCAGCTACTGCTTTGGTGACCACCAAGGTTGCAGATACCCCGGCGGCTGAAGTCGGGACTTCTACTTCCAAGTCTGAGACTTGGATGGACCACGTAAGTGTCCTATGACCACCCGCATATGTTGCGTCGGATATATGTGCTGATTTATACTAATTGCATTTGCTTGTAGCCGTACTACCTCAATTTGGTAGAATCGGGGAAAGCTTTTGTTCAGATGGAGCAGGAGAGCGACAGGCTGCGTGTGAACTTGGAGCAGCTCATTCGTAAGTGAAATTTGACTCTGTACCCGAAGGTCTTTTTGCACTGTCTTTGTTTTGTCGAATGCTGACTGACCGCGTTGCTTTCCAAACTCAGGTGACAAGGAAGCGGCTGAAACCCGAGTAAAGGAGCTAGAAGAAAATCTTGCCACTCAAGCTACCGAGTCGAAGAAGGCCGCGGATACCGCCCAGCGTTCTGCCGCTGCGCGTGAGATGGAGTATGCCGAGCGACTGGCTGGCCTCGCACAGAACGTGAGAGGTAAGGAACCATCTTTTTGTACGCCTCCCGTGTACCCGTTGGGTAGTATGTAGTAATCTTACTTTTTCTGGTTCATGTTATAGAGGCGATTGGTGTGCCAACACCTACTGACGTGGTCAGTGATGGGCTATCACTCGACCAGGTTATAGGTGACCTTGGTGCTTCCTTTGCCCAGGCGAAGGACTCCCTTGCCAAGTCTGCCAGCACCCTCGGCGCTGTGTACAAGGAGGTGCTCCCACTAGGCGAGGTGCCGTCGACTGCTGATGGCCTTGCTGGCGTGCTTGGACCGGAGACTTCAACCATGGCGAGCTTTGCTCGTGCTCTCACGGTACGCGGCTCGGAGTCTACCCTCAAGCTCATTTTGGGTCATGGAATAAAGGGTGACTTTGAAGCGGCCATGTCTGACTTCCCTCGAAGGCCTGGCGGGAAGCCTATGTCTCTGAAATCTGTGTGAACCAGCCGCTCGACTGGCCAACAAGTTCATAGCTACTATGGAGCGCCGAGCGGCGGAGGTTGCCACTCGCGAGAATAGGGCTAGGTCAGAGTCAGTGTCTGAGAAATAGGGTAGTCGAACCCATATTTATGTTGTGTAATTAAACCTTATGATCACACGAGTATGCGTGCACTTTTGCTACCTTTGTTATGAATTTAATTCCTTCGTGCTTTTGCCTGAATGGCTATGTGCTATTACTCGACTGAGCTGTGTGATGAATCTCCCATGCCTGATTGAAGATTTTTATGATGTTTGGAACAGCCACGGGCAGCCTCTACTTCAACTGGCTTATCGCGGCATCACGCCCCTACTCGATCTCGAGCTCAGGTGGCAAACGATTCCGCAGTAATGCGTTATATGAAGGCTCGAGTCGCAAAACTGGAGCAAGAGTTGGGGAGCGCCCGGAGTGAGTTGGATAGGATGAGGGCTAGGCCTGCTCTACCCACTCAGCGAGAGGAGTATGTGCTTGGCGAGATGGAGATCGTGAACAGACAACTCGAGTGTAAGCATGACTGCTCTTATCTCAAGAATTCATAGTCTGTCTTTTTGTTCACCCAACGCGTGTAGTTGCAGGTTTTGTTCCAGATTTCCAGGCGGAGCAGGCTCGTGTAGATGAGCAGTTGAGCAATGCGACTGACGAACCCACGACTGGCCGTCAGCACTTTCGCTTGGATAAGCACCGAGCACGCATACTCGCGACTCTGCAGGATCGAGTGTGGCGAAGCACTATGCTGCTCGAGTTATGCAGGTCGGCCTTCAGCCGAATCAACCAGATTCTTTTCCCAGCGGGGCCGCAGCCTCAAGGAATCCATGCATTGCTCGGGCTTTTCCGAAGTGCAGGTCCTATTCAAGATTTGATCACCCAGAAGCTTGTTGATGGAGCCAACGCAACGATGGCTTATATCCGAGCAAGCGTCCACATATGCAGCTACGTCCACCCGTGCCTGGATCAACTTTGTCGCAGTCGCATCATGACGATACTGCCGAATATGCGAAGGTGTTGGTTGAGTGCTATCATGCTCAACTTATGGGCCATGTTCCTCCCGTCAAGGACGAACCAGAAGATTAGGGTTTTTCTGTATAGGGGACAGCCCCCGAGTGTAAATTTGCCACTTTGTACATAATGTATTTTTGTTTACTTGTATGTATGCAGCCCCCGAGTGTATCGAACGGGGTTTTATGACAAACACTCAATATATAACATGAATTCTACAGCCCCCGAGTGTTCGAGTGAGGCTGTGAATTTTTGCGATGTTTGGAACTTCAACTCATGTTATTGAGCAACATGTTTGTATGATTTTTATGACCCAGCCCCTGAGTGTTCGAGTGCGGCTAGGGTAGTATATTTGAAGAAGCAGCGAAAGCTCATGTTTTGAGGTAGCGCAGCCCCCGAGTGTTCGGGTGAGGCTAAGGTTATGCGACTAAGTTATGCGAGTAGTAAACAGGGAGAAATATGAGGAATCATTGATTATATTCTATTTTTGAATGTTAAGCTGCAGGCCACCTCATTAAAAACCTTCCAGTCCCCTTAGGTACCCTGGTAAGGAAAAGAGCGCGTCTGAAGCCTGCAGCCATCTGACATATGTGCATATTACATTGTGCGACTGAGCAATCTAAGCATAGAAACGGCGCAACTGCGCAACGTTCCAAGGATTGTGTGAGAGTTCGCCTGTCTTCGCGTGCTTCAGTCTGATGCTCCACCACCAATGACCTCGGTGATGATGAAGGGTCCTTCCCATGGAGAAGCAAGTTTATGCACCTTCTTTTGCTTCAGTCGAAGTACCAAGTCGCCAACCTCGAAGGACCTGGTACGCAGTCGACGGTTGTGATAGTTGCGGAGATCTTGCTGATAGACAGCTGTGCGTGCTAGCGCTGTGTTGCGTGCTTCTTCGAGCAAGTCGACTTCATATTCGAGTGCTTCATCTGCATCTTCTTCGTTATATGCTTCGACTCTTGATGCATTAAATCTTACGTCTGATGGCATGATTGCTTCTGCGCCGTAGACCATGAAAAATGGGGTGAATTGTGTTGAAGCATTGGGAGTTGTGCGGAGTCTCCATAGCACAGACGGGAGTTCTTCGACCCAAGCACCCGCTGCCCTTTTGAGTGGCACCAGGAGGCGTTTCTTGATTCCGCTCGTCACAAGTCCATTGCCTTTTTTGACTTGGCCATTGGATTGCGGGTGTGCCACGGACGCATAGTTGAGTGTGATATCTTGCTCTTTGCAGAAAGTTCGGAATTTCTCAGCCGTGAAGTTTGTACCATTATCAGTGATGATACTGCTTGGCACGCCGAAGCGGTATATGATGGATTTTATGAAATTGACTGCTGTAGTGGCAGTCGAACTTGTGATAGGGACTGCTTCGATCCACTTGGTGAACTTGTCGACTGCCACCAGAAGGTGAGTATGCCCTCCATGAGAGGATTTTTTGAGTGGCCCGACCATATCGAGCCCCCATTGGGCGAAGGGCCAGGCCAATGGTAGTGTCTTCAACACCGATGCGAGTGCGTGCGGCTTTGTGGCGAATTTTTGACAGCCGATGCACCTCTTAACTATGTCCTCCGCGTCTTTGAGTGTTGTTGGCCAGTAGAAGCCTGCGCGAAACGCTTTGGCTACGAGTGATCGACTGCTGGCGTGATGCCCACAGGTACCTGCATGAATATCACGAAGGATGGCCTGACCATCTTCAAATGCTATGCAACGTTGGAACATACCTGATATGCTGCGCTTGTATAGTTCACCGTTGATGACGGTGTATGCTTTAGATCGTCGAGTGACGCGTCTTGACTCTGTTATGTCTTCAGATACCTCGCCGCGGAGTAAGTATGCGAGGAAAGGTTGAGTCCAAGTTGGCTCAATGAGGAGTACCTCGACTGGCAGGTCCTCTGTGCTAGGTGCCTTGCTCTTGGCTGGTGCGGCTGATGTAGGGGATGTTCGCTTCTTCTTGATAGACCTGTGCTCGATGCGCTCGAGGAAGACACCAGGTGGAACTGGTGCTTTGGTCGCGCCAATGTTGGCTAGCTTATCTGCTTCCTCGTTGCTCTCGCGTCCTATGTGCCGCAACTCGCAGCCTTTAAAGCTGCCCTCCATTAGGTTGTACAGATCGCGGTAGGCGATCATGTTATCTGCGATTGCGTCATAGGCCTTCATCGTTTGTCTTCTTCGTTATTGGATGGTAACTCGAAATCCATTTGCAGTATATAACGAAGCTTGTCGCCTTTTGGTGATATGAGGATGACACCTGCGCCTGCGCCTTCGTTCTTCTTTGAGCCGTCAAAATACATAGTCCATGAGTTGGACACATCTGGTGCTCCGGGCAATTGAGCTTCGATCCACTCGGTATGGAAGTCAGGTAAGACTTGTGCTTTGATGGTCTTCGGGTAATCATACTTGATATCTCGCGGTTCTAGCTCGATGAGCCATTTTGCGACTCGCCCAGTTGCATTGGGGTTTGTGAGGATGTCACCGATCCCTGATGTGCTGATTACAGTGATCGGGTGTTCGGAGAAGTAATGCGTCAGTTTCCTTGAGGAGATGAACACGGCATAGGCCAGCTTTTGATAGTGCGGGTACCGCTGTTTTGATATGGAGAGCACTTCACTCAAGTAATAGACTGGACGTTGTATGATTTGGGTGTGTCCCTCCTCCCTTCGCTCGACTACCAGTACGGTGCTCACCACCCTGTTAGTTGTGGAGACATATAAGTACAGTGGCTCATGTTCCCTTGGTGCGACGAGGATTGGAGGGCTTGTGAGGACTCGCTTGAGGTCCGTGAAGGCTGCTTCGACTTCTTGCGTCCACTCGAATTTGTCTGCTTTCTTCATCAGTCGATAGAATGGGAGTGCTTTTTCACCCAGCTTGCTGATGAATCGACTGAGTGCCGCTACTCGACCCGCCAACTTTTGCACGTCATGGAGCTTTGAAGGCCTTTGCATCGTCAAGATGGCCTGTATTTTCTCCGGTCTGCCTCGATTCCTCGAGCCGAGACTAGATACCCGAGGAGTTGTCCGGCTGGCACGCCGAACGTGCACTTCTTCGGGTTGAGCTTGATGTGGAAGCGTTTGAGGTTTGCGAACGTCTCTCGCAAATCATCGAGTAGTGTGTTTTCCTCCGTTGTGCTGATGACGATATCATCTACATAGACCTGGACGTTTCGCCCAATTTGCTTCTTGAGGCAATCTTGCATCATGCGCTGGTAGGTTGCGCCTGCGTTCTTGAGCCCGAAAGGCATTGTTGTGTAGCAGTAGACCCCGAGTGGGGTTATGAACGCCGTTTTCTCTTCATCCTCTTCCTTCATCCTTATCTGATGGTAACCCAAGTAGGCATCCAGGAAGGACAAGCGAGCGCACCCGGTGGTGGAGTCGACGATCCGGTCGATTCGAGGTAGTGGAAAGTGATCCTTTGGACAGCACTTATTGAGTGCCGTGAAATCTACGCATATTCGAAGGATATCTGTGTTCTTCTTCTCCACGAGTACGAGATTGGCCACCCATTGTGATTTTTTGATCTCTCTGATGAAACCTGCTGCAAGTAGTCTGTCGACTTCGGCTTCGACTGCGGTTCTTTTGGGGCCGGATAGGCGGCACATTGTTTGCTTGACTGGTTTAGCATCTGGAAATAATTGTAGAGAGTGCTCGGCGAATTCTCGGGAATACCTGGCATGTCGGCTGGACACCACGCAAATATATCCCAGTTCTCACGGAGGAATTCGACGAGCGCACCTTCCTATGCAATAGGCAGACTCGACGAGACATTGACTGTCTTGGTCGGGTCAGTCGGGTGCACCTGATGCGACCTTGTGTCATTGGTTGCGTTGAATGCTCTGTCGACTGCCACCTTTTTGTGCTCCGGCATAAGTGTTCGATCATTGGAGACCGCTAGATCAGCGAGTGTTGCTTCCATGCCGAACATCTCGGAGATTTTACTAAACTCTCAGTCGCAAGAGTCGGACTTTTGGAAGTTTCCTTTGACTGTGATTACTCCTTTTGGTCCAGGCATTTTCAGCTGGAGGTATGCATAGTGTGGGACCGCCATGAACCGAGCAAACGTCTGGCGTCCAAGTATGGAGTGGTATTGTGACTTCCAGTCGATGACCTCGAACTCGATCGACTATGTCCTGAAGTGGTTCTTGTCCCCGAACGTTACGTCGAGTTGTATGGTGCCTTCTGGGCTTATTGCTTTGCCTGGGACGATACCGTGGAAGGTATTTGAGGATTTTAGCAGGTTTTCGACTGACCTGTTCATTTTGCGGAGCGTATCTGCGAAGATTAAGTTTATGCCGCTGCCTCCATCCATGAAGACCTTGGACATGGCGTAACCTCCAATTTGGGCGTCGAGTACCAGAGCGGAGTGCCCTGGACGAACCACCGATGGTGGGTGATCCTCTCTGCTGAAACTTATCGCAGTCTCAGATCCCTTCAAGAATTCAGTTACAGCAGGAGGTGACATGACCGCCATGTTTACTTGTTGGGTACGAAGTTTTTGCTCCCTGTTGGAAGGGCGACCTTTCTGTATCATGTACATATGCCCTTGGGGTGGAGGGTACTGAGGTTCGTCCACCCGAGGTACATGTTGTATGGCACCCGCTATGTTTTCGCCTGCGTGAGGCTGTGGTGGTGGAGGTGGTGCCATGATACATGTAAAATGCATACATGAACTTTGCACTTTATTCGCTCATATTCCAATCATATTTGCATCATATAAGGGTTATATCAATGTTTTATCATGATTTGGAAATATCTTAATGATTTCCTATTTTTTATGGAATTAACCCTGCACAGGCAGAAAACCCTAGTTTTGTATTTTAATGTTTCAGGGACCCAAACGTCGTCCAAATCACCTGCAAATTTAGGGGCGTCATTTTTTGGAAGGAAGAAGACCTGTGGGCGAAGGAATCGATCAAACGGAGGCCCGAGGGCCAAAAGAGGGGGGCCCACGCGGCCACAGTACCAGGCCACGTGGGACCCACCCATCTGTCCCTCGAGGCTCCGTTGCCGTTGATCTTTGCTCCACTGACTCCGTCTTGACCTAAAAACGCCTATAAAAAAGGTCCCCCGACGTTCTCTGGAAAGAGGCGGCGGAGAAACACAGAACCACGAAACAGAGAGTCAGAAGGCTGCCGCCGGAGAAGATCGGATGGGGGAAACGCCGCCGGAGTCACCTCCGGAGGGCTCCACCCCTCTCCGGCGTGTTCATCATCAACATCTACAGCAAGAACATCTCCACCATCATCACCATGATGAAGGGGAGTAGTCCACCCCCTGGACTTGGGTTTGTGGTGGTAACTTATGTATCTCTCCTCTCTCTTGAGCTTCACTAATTAGTACCGTATGAGCTGCTAAACATGATTATGGTCATCTATGTAATACCTTTGTGGTGAATATTGTGGTATGACATGATTTGTTATGCATTTACCGTTGTGTTGGAGCTTTTGTGATTTGTCATACTTTGGAGATATTTTATGATGCATGTGATGGTTTGATTTATTCATAATGCCTTATTTATCATTGTCATGAGGTGATTGACACCACCAAGTGTAGATAGATGAGAGAGTTGTGATCACACACACGAAATATAAATCATTGCACTTGTGTTTAGAATATTGTCCATTAAGAAGTATGATGTATGTAGGTACGGGATGGCCGATGTGACACGGCGTAGGTATTGAGTGACACAGTACCGCCCAACATCCTTTATCTGGGGGTAAAAAGAAAGAGTATGATGTGGAAGTGAGAGCAACCACGCTAGCCTTACGAGGGTGACCTAGCAACACAAATGAATATTTCTTTCAACTATGTGTTTTAGGACATATAGCTGTCATAAAAGCTACCATTAAAACATGACAATTGTGTGTACTTTATCTATAACATGATAATCACCATAGATGAGAGAGAGGATTAAGTGAACCCATGAACCCATGTCCATTGTTCCTAGAAGAGAAAACCTTTGTCTTGTCCTCTTGCGTTGAAGAGGATTGGAACACTTTTACATTCTTGTTTTGCTACATCGAACTTCCATCCATCAACCACCTTGTTCTCCAAACTTGTTTAGTGCATAATCAACTAAAACTTGTGACACTTTAGTTGTAGGGAATAGATAACTTTTCCTTCTTGCTCCTGTGGATCGATACCTTACTTACTCATTGAGAGGTGCTACGGTGATCCCTTGCTCTTGGGGATAATCAAGTACTTTTCTGGCGCCCACTAGTACAGAACGACACATCGGAAACGGGCCAAAAACCCCATCGGAAACGGAAAAAGGGTCCGTGTCCCCGACCCCGTTACTGATGTGAAGGCCCTCATCGGTAATGGAGGCGAAAAAACCGTCGCTGATGAGGTGTCGGTTTGGCAACGGTTGTGCATAACCTCCGTTTCTGATGTGTCGGAACATCAGTAACGGAGATTCTGTTTCTGCTCGTTTGCATTGAGATTTCTTCATAAGCCTAGAGCAGGAATAAATTTGGCACTGGACATTTAAAATTTCACAGCAGAAGCACAAAAAGGCTAACAAATTCATTCATTCATAAGGTATAACAAATGTCACCGATACATTGCATCACAAGACAACCAATTACTTATCTTCATTGTCATGCCTCTCTAAATCTATCATTGACATGTCTAGCTAAATCTATCTATGTCATGCCTCTCTAAACTTATCCTTGTCATTTCTAACTTAATTTATCTTCATGACTTGCTGTTAGAGTTCATGAATTCAATCTTCTTCTTGGACGGTGTCGCCAAAATATAATCAACTCGCCGCTTTGTCCCCGACCTTGTATTTAGCTCATTTAAATGAGCTAAACGGATCAGCACCATGCTCTACACATAGTGCAATAAGCGAGTGCTGATGTACTGAAGGTGCCTCTTTTGTAAAGTGGTAACTGAAATGCAAAGAGAGAATATATGACTCCATGTTAGCTCACTATACATCTAGCATAAAGGACATACAACACAAAAGGATGCATAAGACAGAATAACAAACTTACAAATCCATTGCATAGTTGTTGTGTACCAACAATTATGCCGGACGACAAGCGCACCTTGGCTAAGGACCCGGCTTTTTATACAGTGTCACCGAAATGTACATCTGTTTTGCAAAGGAGATAAGTCAGCCATGAGTTTCATACACTACCGATTTATGCTAGTTATGTTCTTTTCGAGCGACACTACGTAGTCGTCCTCAGTGGCGGAGATAGAACATATTGAACCAGGATGCACACATGTTACCACAATACATTTAAAACAATTTTTAGGGGTGCATATGTGATGAAAAATTGCTAATTTACAAAGAAAAATTCCTTCTCCCGGTGTCCTATGCACCCGGCTGGCTCAAGGTGGATCCGCCAGTGGTCGTCCTCATCATCCTCGGATGTATTACAACCCTAGTTCTAGTTCAGTTCATGAGTGTCCTATGGAAGAAAACCTAAGCAGAACAATGACAACAACCATAGTTCGTCGGCACGACGGCCGGTCACAAATAGATGTATTACCTTTGGATCTGGCGGCGGGAGTACGTAGTCGTCCTCGTCGTCCTCGGATCGACATGCCATGCGCCCTCCAGCTACAGATCAGGCGACGAGATCTGCCCGGGTGGAGCAAAGAACGGGTATGCGCTGCCACGGTCGGAGGAGAGGAAGATGCGCGCCGACACAGTCGGAGGAGAAGAAGATGCGCGCCGCCACGGTTAGAGGGAGGGAGATGCGCGCCGCCACGGTCGGAGGAGAGGAATATGCGCGCTGCCACGGTCGGAGGGAGGGAGATGCGCGCCGCCACGGTCGGAGGGAGGGAGATGCGCGCCGCCACGGTCGGAGGGAGGGAGATGCGCGCCGCCACGGTGGAGCTAAGATCTGGTGTTGCGTGGAGGCGCCGCCACACTTTGAGAGTGAGGCTGAGAGTGAGCGATAGAGTTTAGGGCTGTGTGAAGGGCGCATTTATAGCAAAGTAGTACATCGGAAACGGAGGGTATAAACAACCGTTTCCTTTGATTTTTTCACTGACACACTGGGCTTATACTGATCTCTACTAGTATTGAAGTTGAAGAACATAAAAATAAATAACTATAACTACTCCTCGGCCTCCGCCTTCTCCTGCTCGTATGCGAGGAGAGCCGCGTATTCGTCCGTGTCGTCGCGCGGCTCCTCGCCGACGATGTCATCGCCGCCCGTGCGCCCCTCCCACATCTCGTCGTCGTCGTAGGCAGGATCGTCGCGCAGCTCCGGTGGGAGGAGGAGCCGGCGGCTCTGAAGCAGCTCAACTCTTTTCGGCGGCATAGGCACCGACGCGCGGTTGAGGTGCCAGCCACCGGGTAGCCGAACCTTTGACCATGGCACTGGCCTCCTATATTGCTAGTGCCGCTCCGCGACGGCCTGCCCGATGATGACGCGATTCCATCCAGGCGACCGCGGACGAGCGTCTCTCCGCCGCGGCGAGCGGCTGCGGTCGCGGGCGCCCGAGGATCCCGCGTCCTCTTCCGGCGGCATAGGCACCCTCCTGTCGTTGACGCGCCAGCCAGCGGGGAGGCTAACATTTGACCAGGGCACTGGCCTCCTATATTGCCAGTGCCTCTGCGCGACGGCCTCCGGCACGACGACGCGGTTCCAATTCAGCGAAAGCGGGAAACTGCTGCGGCGAACGCCCGAGGAGTTGCTAGGAGTATCCATGGCTGCGACGAAGTGGCGTACTGAGATGGACGGTGCCGCGGCGCCACTACGCCACTACGCCATAGCAGTTACTCTGCCTCGCTTCGAATTCCAAGAAGATGGAACGTGTCCACATTGGAAACGGACACCCAAAAGTCTCCGTTGCTATAGAGGCACATATCGGAAACGGAGCCAGAATTAAGACCGTTGCCAATACTATGGGTAACGGAGTTAATACTTTCTCCGTTACCTATGTTGACGGGCCAGCCACAGGCCAGGTCAGGTTTGTACGCACTGGCCGCGCGGAAAGCACGATTCTCCGTCGCCTAACGCCTGCCGTTTCCATAGAGGGGTATTCGATGTGTCGTTCTGTACTAGTGGCCGTTGCCGGGGAGCGTAGCGCTTAAATTTCTATTCTTGTGTGCACTAGACTAAGCTTGGGGAGGTTCCTTTTATATCTTGCAATCATCAAAGCTTGGGGAGGTTCTTTAACTTGTTTAATGATACTATGTCTCCCATTTATGATGATGAATATGATATTTTCAGTCCACCTCACTTCAACCATCTTGATACCAAATAAGAAGCCTAGCTATATGGCTATAAAGAAAGCGCTTTGCGGGAGGCAACCCGGTTATTTTTTGTGTGATTTTCTTTTGTCCTCTTGCTGTACCAAGAGACTTTGTTTATAGTTTAGGTTCTGGAATTTTCAATAAAGTGCCAAGTTTTACCTTTTTGGTTTGAAAAAGTTGCTTATAGCGTTCGGAGATTTTATTCCTGCACAATCAGTGCACGGTATGATTTTTAATTCTTATTCTATAACTCCGAATGAGCTCATATTTGAACTGTAGTTGCAACTTTTCATCCTCTGTATGCATGAATTTTTCGGAATTTTTGAGAAAGTTTGGTAGGGTAGAAAAATACGTTTTGCTGCTGCTGTTTTTCTGGACAGATTCTGTCCCATTTTGTTTGATGCATGCTTTGAGCTTTTAAGTTGAATCTTTTTTATCCAATTGAGTTTATGAGTAGGCATACAACATTATACACTTTCTGGACATCTCATATGAATTTTTGTTCAAGATTATATGCAGCAAGAAACATATTTGTTTATCACTATTAATGCACCCCACAGAAAAGAAATGGGAGAAACGGTGTTTTGAAGTTTTTTCACAGGGATTGGAGGAGATGCACCAAGAGCTATCCAAGGATGGTGAAGACCATAAGCTTGGGGATGTGAAGACAACCCCACTGGACCTACACACTCTCGGTTTGCACACGTCCAACTTCTTTTTTCGATCGAAACACTTTATCGCATAAACTTGGAGCGTCTTTTTTTGTTGTTTGTTTGAGTTTGAGAGACCACCACACTATCATTTATATATGGAGAGCTACTGGAAATATGGGTTGAAATATGTTGGATGCTTTTATAAGATTGGGAAAAGGGATGTTTGAGTTGATTTTTAATGATACATATAGTTGCATGATTCATGAGCTTGTTTATGAGTATATTTGCAAATCTTTTCAAGAGCTATCACTTATTCATGTTTTGGTGCTGATTGTTATTTTACTTGGTTTAACATGGATTAGTTAGTTCTATGGACACTCATGCATGCATCTAGATGGTCAACTTTTCCCTTTTGCTAGCCCAAACATTCCAACAAGTAAAACTTGTTTCCAACACCTTCAACCAAAGTTATTCCAGTGAGTCCACCATATCTACCTATTGGCTTTATGCTATTCCGAGTATGTTTAACATGATGTTTGTGTTATCTTACCTCTGAATGAAAATGTTTATGTTATTGATTGCCATAATTGGTTATATAGCTCTCACGAACTTGATGCACAATGTACTTTATTGCATAATAAAACATGACCCATTGTGATTAAGATTATGATGTTAGTGGCTTGATAAATGTTTTGGGTTGGAAGTTAGCCATATGTGCTGTCACATGGCAAGCTTTCAACACGCTCTTCATTTCATTTAGTTGATATCATGTGCTTTTGTCTATGGATGCTTATCATGTTGAAATAAATGTGGATAGAGTAGTTTAAATGAGTTTGTGTAAATGGTTAGAGAGACGCCTGGGCCGCTAATCTAAGCCATGCATCATTCATGGTGGAAATTTACTTACATACTATGGTGAACCTTCTGTGATACACCTTGCAATAAAAAGCTATTCCAATGGTAAATAAAAAGGGTGTTGAGATTGTTCATTTTGTTTGTTTGTCTTGTCATTTTGATATGGGCTTGTTCCATATATTGGGACAAGAGGTACCCCAGTTGACGCTCTTGATGATACTATTATACTTACAATGATATTTAATTGAACTTGCTTTGTTTCCCAAGTTGAGTAACACATGGTGTAAGTACTTGTATTCAAGGGGCATGAGACATTCAACCTATACTTTGTCAAGCACACTACTCATATTTGCTTTCACTTTAACCTTAATCATTCAAGATGCTATGATAGGGGCAATGAGAGCTTGACACCAATGAATACCATATTGCAATCATTAACTTAAGTAGAAGAGTTTGGAAGTTGGATGAAACTTATGCATGCTTTACCTCTACTCACATATACATCTTTCCAAAGTGTACACCTTCATATTCAGATTTTCATCTACACTCTATGACCATTGTAGGATGTTCTTGCTTATCATTATGCATACATGTGGTCCATATTACTTGCTTCTATGTTACACTTTGTGAGCTATCAATGAACATCCTTGTCTTGAATACTTGATATCACTTCATAAACTATCTTGCATATTGCTACTCCTTTGAAGAATGAATCATTTGACTTTATGTAGCAATTGTAATCATCTTTGATATCCATTGTTAGTATTAAATTGCAAAGTCCATGTTAGTTTTATCACCTTCATACTCGAGGACGAGCATGGGTTAAGCTTGGGGATGTTGATGCATGTAAAATGCATACATGAACTTTGCACTTTATTCACTCATATTCCAATCATATTTGCATCATATAAGGGTTATATCAATGTTTTATCATGATTTTGGAAATATCTTAATGATTTCCTATTTTTATGGAATTAACCCTGCACAGGCAGAAAACCCTAGTTTTGTATTTTAATGTTTCAGGGACCCAAACGTCGTCCAAATCACCTGCAAATTTAGGGGCGTCATTTTTTGGAAGGAAGAAGACCTGTGGGCGAAGGAAGCGATCAAACGGAGGCCCGAGGGCCAAAAGAGGGGGGCCCACGCGGCCACAGTACCAGGCCACGTGGGACCCACCCATCTGGCCCTCGAGGCTCCGTTGCCGTTGATCTTTGCTCCACCGACTCCGTCTTGACCTAAAAACGCCTATAAAAAAGGTCCCCCGACGTTCTCTGGAAGAGGCGGCGGAGAAACACAGAACCACGAAACAGAGAGTCAGAAGGCTGCCGCCGGAGATCGGGGGGGGAAACGCCGCCGGAGTCACCTCCGGAGGGCTCCACCCCCCTCCGGCGTGTTCATCATCAACATCTACAGCAAGAACTTCTCCACCATCATCACCATGATGAAGGGGGAGTAGTCCACCCCCTGGACTTGGGTTTGTGGTGGTAACTTATGTATCTCTCCTCTCTCTTGAGCTTCACTAATTAGTACCGTATGAGCTGCTAAACATGATTACGGTCATCTATGTAATACCTTTGTGGTGAATATTGTGGTATGAGATGATTTGTTATGCATTTACCGTTGTGTTGGAGCTTTTGTGATTTGTCATACTTTGGAGATATTTTATGATGCATGTGATGGTTTGATTTATTCATAATGCCTTATTTATCATTGTCATGAGGTGATTGACACCACCAAGTGTAGATAGATGAGAGAGTTGTGATCACACACACGAAATATAAATCATTGCACTTGTGTTTAGAATATTGTCCATTAAGAAGTATGATGTATGTAGGTACGGGATGGCCGATGTGACACGGCGTAGGTATTGAGTGACATAGTACCGCCCAACATCCTTTATCTGGGGGTAAAAAGAAAGAGTATGATGTGGGAGTGAGAGCAACCACGCTAGCCTTACGAGGGTGACCTAGCAACACAAATGAATATTTCTTTCAACTATGTGTTTTAGGACATATAGCTGTCATAAAAGCTACCATTAAAATATGACAATTGTGTGTACTTTATCTATAACATGATAATCACCATAGATGAGAGAGAGGATTAAGTGAACCCATGAACCCATGTCCATTGTTCCTAGAAGAGAAAACCTTTGTCTTGTCCTCTTGCGTTGAAGAGGATTGTGACACTTTTACATTCTTGTTTTGCTACATCGAACTTCCATCCATCAACCACCATGTTCTCCAAACTTTTTTAGTGCATAATCAACTAAAACTTGTGACACTTTAGTTGTAGGGAATGGATAACTTTTCCTTCTTGCTCCTGCGGATCGATACCTTACTTCCACATTGAGAGGTGCTACGGCGATCCCTTGCTCTTGGGGGTAATCATGCCATCAAAACGGACACATTGTTTGGCTGAGGCACGGGCGCGGGTGCGGGTGCGTTTGCGGCTGTTGCCTTTCTGAGATTTATGTAATCAGTCGGCATTTGGTCGAACTCCCTACAGTTTCTCATCGAGTGACTGGAGCGCAGTTTTCCATCTTCCCCTTTGTACAGGTGGAATCTGCAATCAGCATCCATCTTTTCTTCGAATGATCGCTCGGATTGTGCTCCGGGTCGTGTTTGCGCCAGTCTTTCCTCTTGTAGCTGTCGCTGCGTTGGCCGCGGTCTCGACTGTCCCGGCGATCATCTCGACTTTCCCGTCGATCATCTCGACTGTCCGTCGATCTTCTGACCGTCGGTCGATTCTGTCTTGGTCGTTGCGGGGCGTGGAGAACCCAGCCGCCATGAACTCGGGTCTGTCGTCGTCGTAGCAACGTTTTGAACGTTTGCGCCTTCGATCGTCTCTGTATGAGTCTCTGCGGCTTCGACTGCCACCTTCTTGATTGTCTCGGGGTGAGGACCCGCGTGTGATGCGCGCCATGTCTTCTCCGTCTGCCCACTCAGTCGCAATCTTTAGGAGGTTAGCCACAGAGGTTGACTTTTGGCGACCAAGTGCTTCTTTGAAGTCTCGCCTGGCGAGGCCCATGATGAAGGCATCCATGGCCATATCCTCTGAAATTACTCCGACTGAGTTGCGTATCTCAGTCCATCGTCGGATGTATGACCTCAACGTTTCGTCTGACCGTTGAACGCAAGCACGCAGCTCCTCGAACGTTTTTGGGCGCTCACATAGAGGCTCGAAGTTTTTGATGAAGTCTGTGCGGAAGTGATCCCACGAGTCGTATGTTGATGGAGGTAGAGCCTTGAGCCAGTCACGGGCTGTGCCTTCGAGCATGAGTCGTATGTATTGCATGGCTGTGGTGTTCGTGCCTCGCTGGCACGAGACAGCCAGTCTGTAGTCTTCCAGCCATCCTGAAGGTTCCTGTCGACCTGTGTATTTGGGTTGTTCAGATGTGAGTTTGAACCCTTTGGGCATCCGTGTCTCGCGGACGCGTCGAGTAAAGCACGAAGCCACGCATGACTGAGGCTCTTGATCAGAGTACGAGTCGCTACTGTAAGATCTGCGTGATCTGCTCCTGGACCAGTGCCTACGTGAGCTGCTTCTTTTCTTCGAGTGGTGGCGGCGACCACTACGGTTATGCTCTTCACGACGTGTGTCAACTATGGCACGATCTCGACTCCCTCCCGGAGCTGTTGGAATTTGGCGTATGGCCTTTGCTGCTAAGGCGAGTGATTTGATCTGTTGGCGATGTAATTTTGCATTGGGGTCATCAGCTGGAGGCTTGATTGCCTCGAGGTATGCTGCAGCGGTAAAGAGAGCACCCGCTGCTGTTTTGGGTACCGGCACTCCTTCCTCGTTGTATGTCATGAAAGAGTTGCCTAGGTTGCGGGTGAGTGCCGCCCTCTCATCCGGCGAGAGGTGTGACAACCTTGATCTGGGTCTTGTGTCTGCCTGACCGGTGGAGCTCAGGGAGAGCTGTCTTCTGCGCACACTCGACAAGCTAGCTTGCTTTTTACGTTCTTCGAGTGTTGCCCTGATCTGCTGCAGTCGAAATGTTTCCTGCCAGGTGAAGTACTGGAAGGTCAACATCTCCTCCCGTGTTGCGTCCATGGGCATCATTGTGCACTCCTTGATGACTTTATCTGCTTTTGCTGCCATCTCAGCAGTAATTATGAGAGTTGTGACTCCGTCCGGCATAGTAACCGTGCATGGAAATTCTGTAGGCCTGCGACTGGCCGCAGCATCAGATGATTCTGCGGCGAAGGCAACGTAGACCTGCTGGGTATCACCCGAGGGAATGTGTGTGTGCTTTCGAGTCCCGTCATGGACTCGATGTCATCATCAAGGCTCATGTCGGAGTCGATATGCCCATCGAGTGGTCCGTGTGGACGGATCTCGCTGTCGACGCCTTCAATGCCTATGCTCATCTCGATGTCGTTGAAATTGTTATGAATCTCGAACTCGAAGTTGTTGTTGGTGTAGATCTCGCAGTCGACGTAGTTGTCGATATGAGTTTCGGGCTCGTCAAAGTCGCTGAGGGAGATCCCGCAGTCGAAAGTATCCTCGAGTGGGAGATCGAGCTCGGGATCGTTTGTGGGGTATGCTGATTCGGCCTCCTCTCCTTGGAGTTCGTCGATGAGCTCGTTCATCTCTCGAGTCGACATGGTTGTTGCAGACGAACAAGCTTGGAGAGTTGACGATGGTATGGACGCAGTTGATGGATCCGCAGTCGAAGGGGCCGCAACCGCTGGAGCCTCGGGTGCGGAAGTCGCGAGTTGGCATGGATCCGTCAAGTCCTGCACACCAAGCTTGTTGACGAAAAAATTGAACGAACCAACGGTTAAACCCAAACCTGACTCGAGATCGGAGAAGGCCTCTTGGAATTCTGGCTAGTATGGCTCGAAATCCATCAGAGGATCCGATGCGCTTTTTGCAGGTGAAGCTGTCGTGCTGCCGTTTGTCGAGTGAGTCGGCGAGTTGCCGTGTGTCGCCTGAGTCGGCGAGTTCTGGTTTGTTGATGCAGCCGGCGAGTTGCCGTTTGTAGATCCGATCGACGAGTCGCCGTTTTTCGATGGAACCGAAGAGACCGTGAGTCCAGCACTATTCTTTCCCACAGACGGCGCCAATTGACGAGGGGTACACTCATCAAATCCATGGTTAAGAACCTAGGGTTGAGATTATGGGGAGAGAACGTGGTAGTACTGGTAGTTTCGTCGGCTGACAAGCAGAGGCAAAGATTTACCCAGGTTCAGGCCCCTCGGGTGGAGGTAAAGACCCTACTTCCTGCTTGTCTGTTATTGATCGTGTGAGATTATGCGGTTAAAAGGGGGCTCCGACGAGATGTCGATCTCGCTAGAACTTTTGGTGGTTCGAGTATGGCTTGGTCTCCAGATCGGCACCCCTCCCAGCCTTTAAATAGGCTGGGTCTCGGGAGTTCATAACCGACCTAGTTTACATGTAAGGAAAATCTAAACCGACTATGCCTATGTCTAATCTTGGAGAGTGCTCCATCTTCATAGGCCTCTTGTCTTGGGCTTCGAGTATGCTCTTCGTAATTGGGTCTTAGTCGTCACGTGCACCAGGTACCCTCATGGTAGGGTATCCGAGTTGTATACCCATATCACGAGCCGACCTGCTCACAAAGCCTGGGAAAAATGCAGCAAAATTTGTGCATGTGGGGATTCGAACCCAGGTCTCACGGGTGTAGCAGAAGGAGCACAACCGCTGTGCTAAGCATGGTTCGGTGGTTTAGTACGCAGCTTATTTAATAATATTTAAGTTTTCATGTCTTTCATAGTTAAGGCAGGTAACACATGTCCACGGGCGGATTCAGCGCTTCGATGTTGCCTAACTCCTGGGCGAGATACGCTCTAGCTAAGGAGAGAGCAGTGTTTTGTAGCTTGTCCTACACATAGGATATTCTTTCGAAAAATTAAAAAACGCTACCTTAAAGTTTCAAAAAAATCTGAAAATAATTCTACATGTAGACGATGAAGAATTCTAGCAGTGTGCAAAATATCAACTCGAAATACTTTGTATTTTGGGCCATGTAAAAATGACAAATTTCTAAATCTGCGGCGGTGAACAGTGAAAATCGAATTTTTTCAGATTTGTCAGAATTTGTCTTTTTTGTATAGGCGGAATACAAAACATTTCGAGCTGTAAATTTGCAGCACATTAGAGTACGTCGTTGTGAACCACTGTGATTTATCTCAGAATTTTTTGAAACTTCAAAATGTTGATTTCAAAAAACAATAAAAAAATGTCCTAAGGGTGGGACGAGCAAGAAATGGATTTCCAATCGGCCAGGGCAACAATTGCTCACGTGTTATCGTGTCTGCCAAAAAACAAATACTCCTCAGACGTGTGGTGTCCTTGTGGGTATTGAGCCATTGAGGCTTTAGGCCTAGACATTGTATTGTCGCACGCGCATCAGGCCAACACGTCAACACTCGACTGAATCGACCAACAACGTGTTTGTTTAGGTGCATGCACCTCAGGCTCTGATCTCCAAAATTATATTTCGATTTGAAATATTGTATACATGAAATACGTGCGCGTCGACGAGTAGGTTTCATTCCTATCATGTCTAATTTTAATGCAACGAGCATTTTAATGTGTTGTGAACTTGTGAACATGGTAATGTATTGTGAGCGTGTAATGTATTATATTCCTGTTTCCACATTAAAACTATTTTGAACACAATAGTTCTCCATATTTCGTACATTTTTCTGAGAATTTTTTTAGTTGCGCCGCGTCGCGCCCACACTTCATCAAATTCCTGTGTCCACCACTGCACATGCCCTAGCTATACAGATAAGATTTTCCATCATTTTTTGACTCACTAATCATAGAAATTGAGTACCAAATTATTCAAAATTAATTCTAAGAAATTAACAATATGAAATTAAAATATAGATAAACCCATTTCATGAAAAACTTGATGATTAGTGAACATAAAAATACAAGACATTGTGTGCGTCTTGTATGCTCTACTCGCGGAAGCATGGGGCAAGGCGGGGCCGGTGGCGGTATCCACATGCACAGGCCTAAACAGCTTGACCTAGAACCATCATGTGGGTCCCACAACATGCAACATAGTTAGGAGTGTTGTATATGGGTTCACATATCTCAGAGGTGATAGATATACAACTAGATTGCTATGTGTGTTGCCCAAATGTGCTAGGTCAAAATGGCTAAGCGTATTTGCATGTGGGAGAACCACATGCACCTTTGGGACATGTGGAACCACATGTAACACCCCTAGCCATCTTGATCCCAGCATATTTTCCACATGTGGACCCACATGCAACAGTCTCATAGCCATATCTTACCATCTTTGGGATATATAGACCCGCATGCAACAGTCTAATAGCCACATCTTACCACCTTTGGGACATGTGGACCCGCATGCAACAGTCGTAGCTATGTTGTATGTTGCAGGACACACATGATAGTTCTAAGTCAAGCTGTGTAGTGCCAGTGCATGTGATTCAAATGTCTAGTAGGTCCTATAGGTATGTATCTACCATTTTTTTAGATATGTGGACCCACATGCAACACCCCTAGCCTTCTTGACCCCAACACTTTTAGCACATGTGGACCCACATGCAACATTCATAGCCATATCTTACCATGTTTGGGACATGTGGAGCCACATTCAACACTCCTACCTATATTGTATGTTGTATGACCCACATGATAGTTCTAGGTCAAGCTATCCAGTGCCAATGCATGTGGTTTCAAATGTCCAGTAGGTCATACAGATATGTATCTACCACCTTTAGGACATGTTGGCCCACATGTAACACCCCTAGCCATCTTGACCCTGACACATATAGGACATGTGGAGCCACATGCAACATCCTCATAGGCATATCTTAGCACCTTTGGGACATGTGGATCCACATGCAACAGTCCTACCTATGTGTATGTTTTAGGACCCACAAGATGGTTCTAGATAAAGTTGTCTAGTGCCGGTGCATGTGGTTACAAATGTCTAGTAGGTCATATCACTAGTAGGGAAAAGCCTACCAGTGACGCACACTTTTTGGTTATCTGTGGCGCACGGCTCGGGCTCCACAGGTATCTCGCCACTAGTAAGTTCAATACCAGTGGCACACGCCCTAATATGTGCGCCACTAGTAACAGTTTATGAATTTCAAAAAAATACTACTAGTGGCGCACTCTTTCTGTTTTGTGCGCCACTAGTATCATTTTCGGGATTAAAAAATAAAAAAAATATATCTATTGCAAAGTTCAGACGCACAAATAGCATTTTCAAGAGTGGTATCCGACATTATTAATTACAACACCACATTGTTTCAGAAACACAAATATACTAAAGCCTCGCTACAATCCGGTGTCAATGTCGTCGTCGCCGCCCCCATAGTCCCATGTCGATGTCATCGTTGCTGCCACCGCAGCCCCTTGTCGATGTCATCGTCGCCGCCACCGCAGCCCCTTGTCGATGTCATCTTCGCCACCACCGCAGCCATGTCGATGTCCGCCACAACCCCTTGTCGATGTCGTCGTCCCCGCCACCGTAGCCCCGTGTCGATGTCATCGTCGCCACAATGCCATGTTACTTAGCAGCCAGAGATCTTCAGCAACACCTAAGCAACAGAAGCAAGTTAAATGGTGTATTGGTTCGAGCCAAGTTTTGTGCAAGACATGAATGTTTGGAACAAACCTGAACGTTTACCTCTCTAAGTCTACATCCAAAAACTTAAATGTTCTTAGCAGGCAGGGACAACAAATTCTAACTCTAAATAGTACATGCAGAATATAGGATTGGTTCGATGTTCCTATCCCCAACTGAATACGTGATTGCTGAAACATATAATTTTCAAGAGGATTTGAACAGGTTTAATCCAAAACAGTAGCTTCACTTGGTATTATGCTAATTCTAACCCTTTCAATGACTTATTTGCTCTAGCTTCTCAATGAATTGATTTGAATAACCAATTAATACTTTAACAACAGATTATTATCAAAATGTACACAGTAAGCTAATTCCAGATGTCAAACCAGGAATAATTCAAGCAAGGAAGGAATAATTAATTTTATTCAAGTATTGCAAGCAAGCATGCAGGATAGCTAATCTAATAACCCTATTACCCCTCCTTTTCCACTACCTATGCGTAAGCAGCTGACAAATGACACAAAATTGGTCATGTGTACAATTGGCTTGATCATGTGAGCTAGTCAAATAAGACATGCCTGATAGCAAGCTCAGTGCAAACATCTGTACATGGTTAGCCAAGTGACTAAGTGGTGATTCCACGATTACTAATCGGAGTTGAAAATAATGTTTTGCAATAACAATACATCAACTTGTTTTAGTCGCTGCATATTCTAAATTCGAATAAGGAATATACGTAGTGTGTGAAGGTGTGTGAAGGTTTTATGACAAGTAAGAAATATATGCAGTGTTATAGCAGTAGCATACTAACCATTCTAGCATGTTAAAGACTACCAGATCAGATCCTTACTCATAAATTCAAATCATACAAGTGCATATTCTAAACCAAACAGTATACCAACCATTAATTCTAGTCATTACAATGAGCTTTAGAGATTAACATTAGTGAACTAACAAAATTTGGTTACTACAAGACATAGCTCTAGTTGAAGGAACATTTTAGCTAAACCAAGACATGTCCAGTAGACTAATCAAATCAGACATGTCCAGTGGACTAATCAATAGGAAATGTGCTATGCTTTAATTCTGTTTTAACATGCCAGTGACCTCAATATCTAAATTATTTACTTAAATAATTATGTTTTCTACCTTCTCGTGGATTTATATACAAATGATGCCATTAGTAGACAAACAGAAACGTGTAGTGTAATGCTATGCGTAGCCTACATATTTATACAGGTATACTAGCTATGTTCTGAGGATGATCAGATCTATTTTTTTTCCTTTCTTATGTCTCTGTCAGCTATGCTTAGCCCTACACGATTTTAAACTAGACAGAATATGCAAAAAATGTGGATAATAGAAGAATTCATCAATTACTATGTGCAACTAATTCATCTAGACCCCTTCTGCTCAGATTGGATACAAGAAATCGAATCAGCGCACTAGTTTATTGTGCAGGCATGAAGTTGTCAGATTGAATGTAAAGGCTCGGGAGGGCAGGAAAATTGACCTGGGGGAACCCGGCCGGAGACCTAGGGAGGCGGAGGAGGAGCACCGGCGCGGCGCAGGTTGTCATTGTACAAGCTTCTGGCCGCTGCGCCGTCGCCGTAGGGCGCCGCAAGAGTGAGAAAACCACTACCACAGGCCGACGCCACCGGCCGCTTCTTGAAGGCGAGCTTGGTCGGGCCGACGCCATCAGCCGCAGCCGTGACTCTGCCGCTGCCGCCGGCCCCAGATACGCGGCGACCCTCGCGGCGGCGGCTTCCGCCTCCACCTCCACCAGAGGTGGCGGCGATCTGCACGTCGATGCGGTGCGGGTTGGTGGTTCGCGCCTCGCGGCGACCTACCTTTGGGGTGGGTGAGGAAGACGGCAGCGTGGCGGTCGGAGACGGCGAGGGGGCGCGCGGGAGGGGAGTGGAGGTTGAAGATGGGGAACGGGGAGGAGGGGGTGGGCAGGCGCGGGAGGGGAGCTGTTGACGAAGGGGGGGAGAGAGGGGATGAGATAAGATAGAGAGAGAATAGAAGGCAGCGCGACAGTGTGTCACACCTAAGAATATCTGTGGCGCACGCTATATTTGTGCGCCGCAGGTATTTTTCCTTTATTTGGGCCACACATGAGAGAGAATACCTGTGGCGCACATAAAAATATGTGCGCCACAGGTATCTAGTTATCTGTGGCACACATCTTTTTACGTGCGCCACAGGTATTCTCTCTCCTAACCAGCCATCCCGGGAAACAATACCTGTGGCGGACATTTTAATTTGTGCGCCACAGGTAAATAAATACCTGTGGCGTACATATTTTTTGTGCGCCACATATATTCTCTCTACTCCGTTGGCATCCTGGGAAACCTTATCAGTGGCGCAAAAAAATAAATGTGCGCCACTGATAACATTCCACTTATAAGGCTTTTTCTACTAGTGTATGTATCTACAACCTTTGGGACATGTGGAGCCACATGCAACACCCTAGCCATCTTAACCCCAACACATCTAGGACATATGAACCCACATGCAACACTCATACCCATATCTTACCACCTAAGGTAAATGTGGACCGACATGCAGCACTCATAGATAGCTATGTTGTATGTTGTAGGACACACATGATAGTTCTAGGTCAAGTTATCTAGTGCCGGTGCATGTAGTTCCAAATTTCTAGTAGTTTATATGTATCTACAACCTTTGGGACATGTGGACCCACATGTAACACCCCTAGCCATATTAACCCCAACACATCTAGGACATGTGGACCCACATGTAACACTCATAGCCATATCTTACCACATTTGGGACATGTGGAGTCACATGCAACACTTCTAACTATGTAGTATGTTGTAGGACTCACATGATAGTTCTAGGTCAAGCTGTCTAGTGTCGGTGCATGTGGTTCCAAATGTCCTGTAGGTCATACAGATACGTATCTACCACCTTTGGGACATGTGGACTCACATGTAACACCCCTAGCCATCTTGACCCCAGCACATATAGAACATGAACCCACATGCAACACTCATGGTCATATCTTACCACATTTGGGACATGTGGACCCACATGCAACAGTCCTACCTATGTAGTTTGTTGTAGGACCCGGTCAACCTGTTTAGTGCCGGTGCATGTGGTTACAAATGTATAGTAGGTCATATGTATCCACAACCTTTGGGACATGTGGACCCACATGCAACACCCCTATCCATATTAACTCCAGCACATATCAAGGACAGCTGTACCCGCATGCAACACTCATAGCCATATCTTACCACCTTTGGGACATGTGGACCCACACGCAACAGTCCTAACTATATTGTATGTTGTAGGACCCACATGATAATCTTAGGTCAAGCGGTCTAGTGCCGGTGCATGTGGTTCCAAATGTCTAGTAGGTCATATAGATATGTATCTACCACCTTTGGGACATGTAGACCCACATGTAACACTTCTAGCCATTTTGACCCCAGCACATGTAGGGCATGTGGACCCACATGCAACACTGTCATAGCCATATCTTACAACCTTTTGGAGATGTGGACCCATATGCAACACTCTCATAGTCATATTTTACAACCTTTTGGATATGTGGACCCACATGCAACACCCATAGCTAATGTTGTATGTTGTAGGACCCACATGATAGTTATAGTTCAAGTTGTCTAGTGTCGGTGCTTGTGGTTCATGTGGACCCACATGCAACACCCCTAGCCATCTTGACCTCATCACATATAGGACACGTGCACCCACATGAAACACTCTCATACCCATATCTTACCCCCTTTGAGACATGTGGACCCAAATGCAACACTCCTAACTATATTGTATGTTGTTGGACACACATGATAGTTCTAGGTCAAGCTGTCTAGTGCTGGTGCATGTGATTACAAATGTCTAGTAGGTCATATAGGTATGTATCTACCTCCTTTCGGACATGTGGTCCCACATGCAACACCTCTAGCCACCTTAACCCATCACATATAGGTCACGTGGATCAACATGCAACACTCTCATAGCCATATCTTACAACCTTTGGGATATGTTGACCCACATACAACACTCCTAGCTACGTTGTATGTAGTACATGATAGTTCTATGTCAAACTGTCTAGTGCCGGTGCTTGTGGTTACAAATGTTTAGTAGGTCATATATGTATCTACAACCTTTAGGACATGTGTACCCATATGCAACACCTCTAGCCACCTTAACTCAACACATATAGGTCATGTGGATCCACATACAACACTCATAGTCATATCTTACCACCTACATGTGGACCCACATGCAACATTTCTAACTATGTTGTAAGTTGTAGGACACACATGATAATTTTAGGTGAAGCTGTCTAGTGCCGATGCATGTGATTCCAAATATCTAGTAGGTCATATAGGTATGTATCTACCTCTTTTGGGACATGTGGACCCACATGCAACAGCCCTAACCATCTTGACCCCAACACATCTAGGATATGTGGACCCACATGCAACACTCTCATACAAGCGAGGCGAGACAATATTTTCTTTTCGATACCATCCAGAGAACAGAGAGTCAGCGAGCATAGCAAGGAAAGAAGGCGAATTTGATGAAAATGTCTTGTATTTTTTATGTTTATTAATGTGCTATGACCATCAATTTGCCGAATAAGACACCTCGCCCCATTCCCCCGCGAGGAGAGCATACAAGATGCACATAATGTCTTGTATTTTTTATGTTTATTAATGTGCTATGACCATCAATATTTTTGATGAAAATGGGTTTATCAATATTTTAATTTCATGTTGTTAATTTGTAAGAATTTATTTTGAATGATTTGGTACTCAATTTCTATGATTAATGAGTCAAAGAACGATGTAAATCTTCTCCATATAGCTAGGACATGTGTTGCGTGCGTTATATATGGTGTGATCCATCCATCGAGAGGGGATTTGGTGTACATGGGCAACAGCGATCCCGGTTTTGAATTTGTTTTAAAAATGATACTTTTGAGTTTCGAAAAAAATCTAATTTTTTGAACATGAATACATTTATATGGTATATAATCTGTGCAAAGTTTAGGTTCAAAAACTTTTTATTTCTGGCTACAGAAAAATAACAAATTTGTGTATCTATAAAGTTGTAAAAACAGCCCATATTGTGTCACGAAATTGTCTTTCTTCTGTAGCCTAAAATAAAACGTATTTCAGAGTGAAATTTGGTGCATATCTAGATAATATATATATGTACGCATATACTTTTTTCAGAAGTTTTTGGAACATACAAATGCGATTTTCAATTTTGTTTAGAAAATGGGATCACCGGTGCCCATGTACAAAAACAAATTTCCGCCATCCATTTCCCTCAACTATGAATGACGCGAAAATTCTAATATTATTTAACAAGATGGCTAATCCCTCCATTCCTATGAAGAGGGCGTATATTTTTTTTCAAATTGTCGCCACAAATTAAGGCGCAGGGTGCTGCTTGCTCCGTTCCTTCCAAAACTAACCCTGCCAGCTGTGTACAACGACCAAAAAAATCAGAAGAGTTGGCCCTGCCATTGGCCGTGCAGGGTGCTTGCGGAGAGAGGAGCAGAAAATTAGGAGACGAACAATTATTGCGGGGCTGCTATTGGTTGCATGCGTTCCATGAAGGATAGAAACGAGGAGATGGTTGGCCAAAGAGAAAAATCGGTACTTTTGGAAAGATTTACTTCCTGGATTCTCTCTTAATCCCCGAGCCAAAATTTTCACGCCTTGTTTAGAGGAACGAACGGAGTACATCACCGAGGCATGTGTAGCTCAGTGGCTTCGCTCCTCGTGTGTTCTCGAGAGACCTGAGATCGAATCCTAGGAGGTCCAGTTTTGCTGCCTTTTTCCGCGGCTTGCATAAAAGCGAGCCTTCAGCTGGCTCCGGGAGTCTCGAGCTCTGCTCGGCTCCAGCAGACGGTCGGCTCGGCTCCAGCTAATAGGCTATGCGGGAAGATTTGTACTGTTGATATGTTTAGGGTGGCGCAAGCAGGAGCGACAAAACACATAATAACTTAAGTTGCCCCCCTCGGCTACTATCAAATATATTTTCGCCCCTCCTACATGTTGATCAAAGTCCGCCACTAGCGTCGAGCACTATCATCACCGAGGCATGTGTAGCTCAGTGGCTTCGCTCCTCGTGTGTTCTCGAGAGACCTGAGATCGAATCCTAGGAGGTCCAGTTTTGCTGCCTTTTTCCGCGGCTTGCATAAAAGCGAGCCTTCGGCTGGCTCCGGGAGTCTCGAGCTCTGCTCGGCTCCAGCAGACGGTCGGCTCGGCTCCAGCTAATAGGCTATGCGGGAAGATTTGTACTGTTGATATGTTTAGGGTGGCGCAAGCAGGAGCGACAAAACACATAATAACTTAAGTTGCCCCCTCGGCTACTATCAAATATATTTTCGCCCCTCCTACATGTTGATCAAAGTCCGCCACTAGCGTCGAGCACCTTTCAGGGCGGCGTTGCGTAAGTGTCGACGGCCAGCGTATTGCGTACAAGCGATATGGCCCTGATCGTCATCGGAATTGTACAGTTCGTGACATATGTTTTTGTTCTTTCATTTGGAGCTTATGCACGTGAGAGATCTACGCCATGTTGCATATTGAAATATCTAACGGTGCGTTGTTATTGGTTTAAATTGATAAATATACACGGCTTTCTTTATATCGCGTGCCTTGAAATATAAAGATTGCCATAGGCCCATAATAAATCTTTTAGTAGGGAACATAACATTTATTACTATCCAAAGAGGTACGTCCATGCGCAAGGGCATGTACAATGGTTGATAAGACAATCTTATAAAAAATCTATCACATAATTAAGATATGACGATAAAACAAGATGTACAATGAGTTATTTCTTAGTATTATCTATAACTAGTACCAACTGTCCCTAAATATGCGATGAGACAATTATTGTTAAGAGATCATCTCTTCGATAAGACTCTAGTTCACGTGTATCAATACCATGTATCGGTTTTGCGGTGCGGTGGTTGCAGCATTTCAGCCAAAATATTTGAAACAACCAAATGAAGCAGACACTGATGACGTGTGATGGCACGTTCGCTGGGAACTCCAAGAGGAATGTGTGATGTAGCGTAGCAGCAGTTTTCTCTAGATTACAAAACCAAGCTATCGAACCAGTAGGATTTGGAGAAGACTTCGGCTTGGTGTCAACGACATTTGCGCCGGAAAAGTGTTGATGTGGACCTGCGTACACACGATCAAACTACTGTGTAAATCTCTCTGACTTGCTGAACACAAATGATTAAACGTATGAGGGAAAATAATATGAGAGCAAAAATGACCAGCGAGCAAATGACTAGGAAAAACTATGAATACGGCTGTAAGCAATATAAAAAAATAGGACCGAGATCCACAGTTCACTAGTGGTGTCTCTACAAAAGATAAACGTGTTGGGTAAACAAATTACAGCTGGGCAATTGACAAAGCATGGGCATTTAACAATACTATCATGACAATATGTTCACCGTTTCATTTAATATGGGCATTACGTCAAAATACATAAACCGTTATCCAACTGCATCTATGACTAATAATCCACCTCGGGATCGCTATCCAGTATGTCTCCTGAAAGTATTAAATTGCAAGCAACAGATAATTGCAATAAGCATGGTGCATAATGTAAGCAATGAGTATTAACATATAGCAATAAACACCTCCGTTTTACCCTAGTAGCAACAACACATCTCAAGCCTTAATCGTTTCTATCAACTCGAGCTCAGACAAGAGAGGCATGAACCCACTATTTAGCATAAATACTCCCTTTACTGATACAAGTAATTATTTCGGCCAAAGCATACACAATCATCAGAGAGCATGCAAGATCATAAATAAAACATATCATAGATAAACTGAACAATAATGTCATGACTCCATAATTCATCGGATCCCCGCAAACACAACACATAGCATTACATAAAGACGATCTTATTCATGTTAGACAGCTCATAAGATCTAAACAATGGAGTACAAGGGAGAGAGACAACCATCTAGCTGCTGCCATGTACCCGTAGTCCGTGGTGGACTACTCACGCATCACTCCAGAGGCAAGCATGGTGATGTAGATGCCTCCGGTGATGATCTCTCCCTCCGGCAGGGTGCCGGGAAGAGTTTCAGAACCCTCCCGATCTAGGGTTGGCGATGGCAGCGGCCTCAGAACTTTTCCGGAAAATATGATCGGGTACTGATGGTTTTTAGGAGGAAGACAATTTATAGGCGAAAGGGCGACTCGAGGAGGTCTCGGAGCCGCCCAGGTGGCACCGAGCCGCAGCCAAGCCCTAGGCCGCGGCTGGGGGGCGTCTGGGGCCTGTGGGGCCCCTGCAGGCGCCCTCCTGACTCCTTCTTTGTTTCTTCGTAAAATTAATCTTTGTAAATTAAGAGGCGGGGGCATAGAGGCAACAAAATACTATGGCCGGAATGCGAAGAGGCGACATGGAGAGTGGGGGATGGTCGCGGCGAGTGTAGTGTGGGGTGGAGCAACGTTGAAAGGGGGTGGTGGCGCCGGCGATTGAGTGGAGGTAGGGGAGGAGTTCAGCCCGAAAGGGATGGTGGAGAAGAAAATAAATGGTTGGGTTGCTGCCGTGTGGTGCCTTCGTCAGTATACAACGTGGCGCGCGTTGCCACGGTTCCCCCCCGTTGCCTCCCTACAAACCGGGCGCGAAGCAAGGTTATCAGACGCTCTATTGGACCCGTCCGACAACTTTGCCGCTATTGGGAGCCACGGTGGGGGCTTTTTGTTGTCGGTGCCCAACAACAACGTTTGGAGCGCCGGTGGAGATGCTCTTATGGTACAAAAAAACCTACAACTGCAACTCCCCCCCCCCCCACACACACACACAACAAGATTTGTTAACGGGGTTGAGGTGGACATGTCTAAAATTCCCAAAACATGACTTATATACATTCTACTATATTTCGTTGTATTACGCGAAGGCTCAAGAAAATGTTTTCCAGTTCACAATAATTACGATTCAGAACCTAGCCGCAACCATATATATAAACATGTTTTTTTTACTCCATGAACAACATAGGACTAAAGCAAAATAAAAATGTCCAACCAAACTTGTGTAACTTAAGTATATTCTCAAGGGGGCACAATTTGGACATCAAGCTTGTGATTAATTATTATTTTACAGGTATTGTTAGGGGCTGCGGATAACAGAAGATTGGTGCTTTTGTTAATTTTGTTGCATATTATCTCGTTGGTATCCCTGCAGCGCTAGTTTTCACCTTTGTCTTCCATCTCGGTGTAAAGGTATTATATATTCCCTAGGCATCTTAAGTAGTAATTATTATTATATAACATTGCTATTTGAACCAACCAAGTGTGGAATACTCCTTTGATGCCTAGTACGGTGCATAATATAATAGTGTTGTCAAAATCAAACTTTGTAAAGTTTGATCAAGTATACAATAAACATTATCGATACCTACAAAATGGAATCAACATTATTAGAACGATCATGGAATATAATTTCATATTCTTTCTATAGATATCAATATATTTTATACTTTTTCAATCTTGACTTTAAGTTAAACTCATATGCACCACATTTTAGCAAGGAGGAAGTAGTAAACCTAGTAATTTTTTGTGGGTAAGTAAATTTAGTAGTTAATTGTATTTCGTGATTAGTTCAATCTCCATCCATCTAAACATCTATGCATGCACGCAGGGGCTTTGGTTTGGAATACTGAGCGGATTTATGACACAAACGTTTTTACTTCTCCTCATTTCCTTTGTCACCATTAATTGGGATAAACAAGCATAGATACATTTTAGCCTTAAATTTACGCACCTAATAAATCTCTTTCTACTTCGTTTATACTCCCTCCGTTCCAAATTAGTTGACTCACATTTGTCAAAAAATGGACGTATCTAGACACTAAACAAGTATAGATACATCCGTATTTAGATAAATGCAAGTCAACTAATTTGGAACGGAGAGAGTATATATGTTTAGGATGCTCACAATGTATATGTGTTTAATTATGGTATTTGCACAGGCAATGAATGCAAAAGAGAGAATTTTGAATTTTCACTCGGCCTCCGCTGAGCCATGATTAACAATTTTCACTCCGCCTCCCGCCGCTGAGCCATGATTAGCGACATCACAAAACATCAGTGATACTTCACCTGCACCATGCTATTATATGCAGAACGAAGACAAATTGTTTTTGTCAAGGTGGATATTTTAGTGATAAAAGGCGCTTTTTATTACTCAAAATATTACGACATTACACCCAGGCTCTGCATAATATAAGGATGCACACGATCGAAAAAATTCTGAAATAGCAAATAACCTGAAAGGAGAAAGATAGGTGATCACAAATGAACTTTACATCACCTAAGTCGGTGGAGGACCAATCCGTAGATCACGCAACCAACTATATTGGATAAAAATATCCCTCATCGTACTCTCCAACAGTGGAAACACCTCCATAAACATGTCTCCATACCACACATCCGAAGATTTTTTTAGCTTCACTTGATTTGGTACGGCATAGAGCTAAACCCTCTCTTAAGGAGGGTATGACCCAATGGGTGGCCACTTTATGAACATTTTATTTGTAATGCTTGTACATACTTTTGAGAAAATAGAAAATTAACAGTAGGGACCTTCCCCACTGTTTTGCGTGTCAAAAAAAAGTTGTGACCATGGTAGATGACCTGCATACAAGAAAAATTCATATCATTAGAAACTTCATTTTTCATAGCCAAACAGACCAAATGACGGCAAGCTCTCCACCCTAATAAGATTATCATGTAACCAGTTGCCAAAAAAGTCGTTTGTGTTCCGCATTTGCGAGTCGCCAATAATAAATCAGGGTACCCAAATAGCTAATAGGATATTGACCCTGCTTGCATCCCATTAATTCCGCATATAGAGCACCCACGTCATGGGCCTTCCGTAAACAGAACAATTTTCACTTTTATGGAAATTTATTTTGAGTCCAGAAAGTTGTTCGAATGCTGATAATATTAATTTTAAATTCTTAGTTTTTTTAGAGCATGCTCCATAAAGAGGATCGTGTCTTCTGCATATTGGAGAATGGATAGTCCCATCGACAAGATGCAGCACTACCCGTTCAACCAGGGCATCGTTTTTTATGGTTCCATTATATTAGCCAACATATCAGGCTGGGTCACGTTGTCGTAATCCTTTTTCTTAAATAACGGCCAACATCAATATTGATTGTAACAGTCACACTACTCTAGACATAATTTTTTATCAAAGCACGCCATACCTCATAGAACTCTTTCATTCTCAGAGTTTGCTGAAGAAAGGACCACTTAAGTTTGTCATATGTCTTTTCAAAGTCAATTTTTTAATATCAACCATTTAACTTTTTCTAGTGTACCTCATGGACCATCTCATGTAAGGTTACTATCCATTAAGGATATTTTTTCCTTGCATGATTGTTGTTTGTGTGGGACGAACAATATGGTCAGCCCTTGAATTAAGCATAATGCTTACGATTTTTTGAAAAATTTGAAACTAACATTAACGAGACACATAGGTATGTATTGTTGAATCCTTTATGCTTAATTAATCTGAGTCAACAAAACTATCTCACCGAAATTTAAGTGGAACAAGTCCGTGATGAAGATAGCCGAACAACTCTAACAGGTCCGACATACCAAATGTTCCGATAGAACCCACGGGAACTGTCGGGGCCAGGATTTCATTTGGAAAACAAACTCTCTTATTTCTTTCTCTGAATAAGGTGTAATAAGAACGACATTTTCCTCCTTCGATACTTGGTGATATCATCTATTCGCAATGTCGCCAGTGAGACACCAAATAAGAGAGGCACAAGGGCGGGGAGGCGCCTCGACGCATGGATGTGGATGCGGCGCCCCGACCTCGATCGGGGCGCGGGAGCCGTGGTATCCGGAGCTTGCCATGACGACGCCGAGAGCTTGCGCGAAGAAGAGAACGTTGGGAGGCAACGGAAATCATTCCGGACGCACAGATCCAGCGGTGATGGAGATGGATTGTAGAGGGTGGATCGGTGTGTGCAGATAAGAGTAGGAAGGAGAAAGGCGAAAGTTGTCTCAACTTTACCTCCACAAAATGTTATTGTGGTATTTATATACGCGTAAGAAAACCACCCCTGCTGTAAATTTGCATTACTATAGGTCCGGAGCCTGTTCTTTCCTATAGGCAAAAACAATTGACTACGAGCTCTTATTCTGTATCTGTTCGTCATTTTCCACCCCAATTTTTTTTTTGAGACAACCTGTACGTGTTCAAACCAGAGAAGCTACACGAGACATACATACACGCACACGGTGGAAACATCCAAAAGGACACCTGTCCTGGAGAAAGTGCACAAAGGCCCCTAAGGAGCAAAAAATTGCAAAGAAACCCCTCAACGACCTCCTGCACAGCAGCCCATTCTTCCGTCCGTTCCGATCTCCGGCGCCGCCGCATCTCCACCGAAGAGGAGGACGGAAGCACCACGATCCCAAGGACTGACGGAGCTCGATAGCAGCCCAGCTGCGTTGATTACTGCAAGATCCATCCGGCACAGCGCCGGAATCGAACAAGACTTTGAACGAACATCGGCGGAGGAACACCTCCGAGCAGCCGCAGCCCCAGCCTCTCCTCCAGCCGCCGTCCGGGGAGGAATACGAGGCCTGCACTGACCATCCACGAACACCACTCCAGGTCAGCCATCCGCAAGCCGTCATCGCCGGCCCACCCCGACCCCTACCTCCATCCACCTCCTTGGCGGCGAAGAGGGAGAGGAAAATGAGCCACGCCGATCCAAACGGAGCAGCCAAAATCAGCACACCTGCAGCTTTATTGTAGGAGACAACACCAGCCCCAATCTCCACGAACGCTAGCCACCATGGCCGCTGCTCGCAGAGAGGAATCGGTGAGGAGACGACGCCGCCGCCAAACGCCACCACCAAGCTCCAGACCACCACAAGGGGAAACCGGGACATAGCCCAAACTCTAAACCTACACTTAGCCATACTACTAGCTACACACCTAGATCCGGCGCCCTTCCTTCGCCATCTCCGGCTAGCTACTCCGGCAAGGAGGGCATCGAGACGGCCCGGTGCTCTCGAGACGACTCTCAACAGGGGCAGGAGCGAGGAGAGAGGGGAGGGGGGGGAGAGGGACCCCAAACTTAAAACTGACGAGGTTTTGGTGGCTTCTTCGTGAGTTGTTACGCAGTCATGAGCTGGTGGGCCGGGCTGCCGACATCCATTGGATTTTTATATTTTGTGAAATGAATTATGCGGACACGACAGGTGTATGGTTGCTCTTGTTCCGCGGCTTTGTGGTGGGGCAGTTTTCCGCCGACAAGCGCCAGCTCTCATCCTTCTCGTGGCTTCGGCGGCCAAACTACATAAAGCACCGGAGCCCAACTCCCAAACCAACAATCGACTTCGATCCCTCTGAGCAAAATATCAATCTTCTCTTCCTCTGCGAGATCAGGAACAACAGCGGCATGTCGACCACCGACACCAGCTCTCCCAAGGTACGCCGGCCGGCTCTCTGTATATGGTGATGTTCTTGCTATTTTTTCGCTTGCTTGGAGAGTAACACATGAACTGTCTGATGAACAATCCAGGACGCTCCGGCGCCCGCGCCGGTGAACGACGCTCCGACAACGGAACCGACGCTGATAAAGACGGTGCAGACGGTGGAGGTGACGCAGTCGGCGGGGCAGGCGGACGGGGAGGGCAAGATCAAGCCGATCGAGATTGTGCACGAGATCCCGGCCGAGGAGCCTGCGACTAAGCAAGAGTAGTAGGCCAACAACTGGAAAAAAAATACAGTGTGATTGGTCAACGAGGCCGTGTGCGATTGCTATTTCCTGGTCGAGGAAATGGCCGACTAATGATATGTTTCCGTTCGATGATTTCATGATTTGATCGGAATACCTTTTGTTTCGGTACAAAATAAGAGTGAACTTATAGCGACTGAGCCTAGCTCAGCTGGTTTGGTTCCTTGTGGTGGAATCGGCCCACTCAGGTTCAAGTCTTAGACTTGGCATGGGTGTTCGCATTTTCCTGGATTTTTCAGGATTTAACCGGCGCTATGCTTTTAGTGGTAGGTGACGTGCCCGTCAACAGCGAGACGCCCGTGGTAACTTCGTCAAACTCAAGACCTACCGGACCAGTCTCTCGGAGGTGTTCATAGGTGCGTGTGTTCATAGGGGTGTCTGAACGTGCGTATTTGTGAGCCTCTGCGTCTGTACTGTGTTTCTCAAAAAAAAAATAAGAGTGAACTTATGAACATGTAATTTTAGGCCTATTTTTCACATCAGCATGTATTTCCGGGGTTGTACTACTGACTTACTGAATCTTTTTATTCGACAGTGTATGGTTTCCTTAGAGATCTGCAGAACCTTTTGTGCAACGCGCTACCAAAGTTGCTTTTTGACCAACAAGGAGATACATATTGACAAACAAGACCAGTAAGACAAAAAAACACCGAGATGCGAGAACCATACTGACCGTTTTCTTCCTTTTAATTGTTCGACGAATTCCGGAGTTCAAAACATGCATTGAATAGGTAGAAAAAGGTTGGGACACCTTCAAACGATCTCCCCAACCAAGCCGTTTAAAACCGCAAAATAACGAGATCAAATAACCCTGAAGAATCAGCTGGGGACACACTCGAGCCAGCACATGCTTGCAGTTGTTTACCACCACCAATTTAAAGGTTTGGTAGACCAAAATGAATTCAGAGATCGAAAATGTGGCACCATGAGCCAGCGAACTACTTCCTTTAATGGCATACCAACTGCAAATATCCACATGAGTCTAGTAGATCCGATAACACCTACATTCACTCGCCTTTCGCCGAACCGGATCAAACGTCGGCGAGGTAGGGAGGTGCCACCTTATTTCAACGCGCCATCATCACACACCACCTCGCCGATGTTGCTATGGAGACCAAAACATAAAGGAAATAAGTACACGTGAAACCTAAAACATGAAAGAACTAGTCCCCACCCTTCTTGCCGCCATGAGATCGCCGGACGGGGGGGGGGGGGGGGGGGGGGGCAAGGCGGTGGAGCTAGGGTTTGGAGGTGTGGCGGTTGGGTTCTGTTTTCTAGCTAGGGAGCTTACACAATCTCTATCGATCCGGTTAAAGAGTCAAAATTGTAAAATAACCGTTATGTTATGTTATGTTTTCTTTTTGTAAAAAAAAACCGTTGATGCGAGACCCCGTAAGCAAGACTCGCATGTAAAAATATAAATTGAGGCCAGTGCACCTCATTTTCTAGTGCTAGGGTCAAGTTTTTCATTTTCCATACACAATGAGAAGGTTGACGGGAGGCAAGTTTCTGATGGAACGATGCCCTTCCTCCGCTGGACGTACACCAAGTCTACCCAAATTCCAGCGAATCGCGCATGACAATGCTCATTTCTTGCTTTGCGGTGACTTGTAGCCTCTCCATGGAGCTTCCTCCTACTATGGGACGCCGGAGCCTGGGCGAGGACGAGGCAAGGGGGCGAGGACGGAAGAAAAGGGCCCGTTGATGATGTAGCAGGGGCCGCTATGTCGGGGAGTACATATGGTGGGGCAGCGAGCGTAGAAAGGAGGTGGCGGCATTATCGGTAACCTCGAGCATGGGAAGAATACTGGAGGTAATAAGGGAAAAAAGGAAAAGGAGAAAGGAAAAAACTCTTGGCCCACTAGCAGATGTGCTCATGTGGTAGAATTTTGATTGCGATACCAAATGTGTACGTATCTAGATTTAGATTTAAGGTTTACCTAGCATTTACGATATTATTTTTTACGGGAGCTAGTCCTTCTTTTCCATACCAAATTTCCTTGCTTAGACTAAGTTTCATTTACTTATTTAAAGTTAAACTTTTGCCAAAATTGTTGGCACGATTCGCAGTCTGGGCCGGACTTTCAAAATGCACGGGCCAGAAGTCACGATATTTTGTTATCTGAAGCGGGCCTCTCCAAAAGGAGACAGCGATCCAAGAAGCAACGAGAAAAAAAAGAACTCGCAGACACGAACGACTCGAGCATAGGAAGCCAGATCTCGCGTGCTCCGGGGCTGCGACAGCCACCACCACCAGAGGAGGAAGAAAGCAGCAGCAGCAGCAGGCAGCAGATCCCGGGAGCAGAGGAGCAGCAGCAGGCAAGGGGAGGGGACGACGATGCTTCCAACGACGGCGTCCAAGGGCCGCGGGGCTGCCCGCTCTGCCCCGCCGCTATTCGGCCCGTATCTCCGCCGTATCGTGAAGGTTGGTGTGGTCTTCTCCTCCTCCTCCTCCCGCTCTCTCCTCGGAGTCCACATCCATTCGATCGGATCTCTTCGCCATGCCCGTGGTGCTGATCTGGCGTACGAGTTACTGAGTTAGCAAGGCCGCCGTCGCGCTTCAGCTGCTGTGATTTGCGGCCTGGTGCGACGAAAACCTCGAATTCTCGTTAGGGTTTCACACATCGCGGAAATGCGGGCCATCTGTGCGGCTTTTGCCCATCGTTTGGTTTCGGGGCACGCCGTATGGGAGGGTTCTATGGGGGTTTGGTTCAATTTCTGCTACCTAGGGGCGTCTGTGGCGTGGATTCCCCAAACCAGACCAATTTGAAGTGAGGGCAGCGCGTGAGTTCGAGCTGCATAGCTCAATCAACATTCGTAATTCCAGGCCATCTGGTCGACTTTGCAGATTATTACTTTGCACCAATGAGCTGGGAACTGTTTCTGTTGTTTGATGCTGTAAAGGTTGTTTTTCCTGATCCTTGATGCATCAACATATATTGATAGGTTTAGAAATGGGTGTGACCTGCTTTTCTTCATTGGATTCAAGACTGTCAAACTCGATCTTGTAGGGTAGGTTCTTGCCATTTGTTGTAGATCTGGGATGTTGGTATATTTGGTTGATATTGGGGTTGTTTTTAGCTATCTCGTCTGTATTTGGTTAACCACTGACGAGGGAAAACTGTCTAGAATTAATTCACCTAGGTTGTACATTTATATGCACTCAAGAGATGTCAAGGTTATGCTCATATCTGTTGTTTCCCCGCAATATCCAAACTGGGGTTTAATTGATACAGCAAGAAGTTTCTTAAACCTTTCGACAGAGACCAAACGAATTAAAATAAACAACCTAGCAAAAAGAAAACTACTTCTGTCATCTAAACACTAGATTTATACTGTCGTAGATTTGAGATGTTGGTACATTGTGTTGATGCATACGGAGTACATTTTTGCTACCACAAATTGTGGGCATCCACTGTGGTTGCAAGGTTAAATTGAGCCTACGCCTAGGCGCGCTTGTGCGCCGAGCACTAGCCTTCCTCCTTACTTTCGCCCTAAATGCTGCACTAAGCATGGCGTCTCCCTCGTCGGCCCTTCCTTACCTTGCCGCCTACCTCGATGGCCCTTCCCTGACCTCACCGCCTCCCCCATCCGCCTTTCCTGACCTCACTGCCGGATCTGCTCCCCTTCCTTGAATTTGCTGCCGGAACTGGTTCCCTTTCTGCACCCGAGCTCCTCTTCACCTCAGGTAGTCAGGATGCATCACCTGCTTGCTCCCTCTTCCCCTCTGTTGTTTGCTGCCTGCGCTGCTGCCTGGAAGGGAGCAGTTGGGAGAAAGAGATAGAAGAGAGTAGATTGACGGTCAAGATCAGAGGATATAGACGGTTCAGACTGGGCTGGGCAAGCTAGGGTTCCATACGGGCCTTACTGGGCCAATAGATTAGAGCTTATATGCTCTGGAAAATGCGACCAGCTGCCCCTCATGCTATGTCTGTACAGAACGCTCAAGTGCGCCTAGGTGCCGCTTAAGTGGTAATTGCACTAAGCAGAGGCCTACCGCTCGCTCAGCGCCTAGCGCTTATTTGTACCTACTGGCTAGAACAATTACATTGCTTTCATATGAAAAGTGACATGCTTATGTTATGTGGTATTAATTGTTTTCTTTACTGGTGACTCTGTATTTCAGTTTGTTACTTTGTCTCAACTATGAATATTTCCTTCCTATAGTTGCACCTCTGGCAAGAAAAATGTTATGTATGGCGGCCTAAAGATATAACATGCATTTTAGATGATACTACGTGTTTAGTAAATCACCCCTCAATTCAAAATATAAGGCACAAGTCTTCGAGTTATGTTTCACATATGAGTTATGCATTGAATTTGGTAAAACTTTCACTCGTTTTCCCTTATTTATCTTATTTATCTTTTCCCCTCTCTGTATCACTCGTGGGTCAACATTCATGGTAAGTCACTGCTGTTCTCTATCATTCCCAAAACTCGGAAGACATTAAAAAAAGAATATCATGATCAATTCCCTACCATTCTCTTTCCCTATGTTATAATTTCCTTAATTTCCATGCCTGCCCAAAATATATTAGGAATGTCTGCTTGAAGTGTTAAACTTCCTTCCAATACATTCTGTATGTGCTGAGAGGGAGAAGTATAACACATTCTTCTCCATATAATTTTTGCACAATGTATGCATGCCATTGTGTCCTGTGCATTCGGTCTTAAAGAGTTGATCTGATGAAACGTGGATTAAAGCCTCCTGAGACATCTCTATATATGTAAAAAAAATCCTATCGATGCTCTATCTTTATTTTTCTGTGGAGTGAACATTGGATTGCTGATTTTGTTCATGGGATTGATCCTTCAATCTTCATTATCTTGTATTATGTGGAAACTGTGAGTAAACTTAAGTTAATAAGCTAAACATAACCCTGTTATCCACTTATACAGTTGCCCTGAATAACGGAGGAAAATGCTCTGATTTTGTTTCGTATGAGCCTTTTGTGGCACTGATTGTATATATTCCAACGTGGGTCTGTAACATGTGTTCCCTCAAATTGTTTTTCTCAACAGTGGCAGCAAATGGACATCGAGTACACATTTTGGCAAATGGTTCATCTCTGTACTTCACCAAAAGTAGTGTACGCATCCTGCACTCAGTCCAGCTCTGACTTACTTTGCATTATTATATTTACTGTTTTCTGCAGATATTGTCGTAGTAACATGAACACCTCTTGCGCAATGATAAATTGGTATCATCCAAATTCTCAATGCTTAGGTCCCTGCTTGCTAAGTTATAATTCAATAGTAACATGAACATCTCTTCCGCAATGATAAATTGGTATCATTCAAATTCTCAATGCTATGGTCCCTGCTTGCTAAGTTCTAATTCAAGGATGCGTGAAATAGCACAGTCGATAAAGGCATGAAGAACTTCATTCTAAGCTCTCACAATTAACACCACCACCAGCACATCAATGCATTCATTGACCAACTTATAACAGTACCTACATCTGACCCACTTGCACTTGCACACAAACCCTAGCTCGTTTATTCCTTGCTAAGGTTGAGGCATACATCCTCACCTTCATTTCATCATTTGAGGTTGTCTGGTGTTAAGAAGGATGACTTATTCCTGGTTTTCATTTTTTATGTTCATTATATAGTTAAGCACCTGACTTGCTTTTGTCTATTTGTATGCATCATGTTGCGATTATGGAAGACAGCTACCAGCACACCAAATATCACAAGCGTACGTGGTCTACCTCTATCTTTTTCCTGAACGTGATTGTGTTTGTTTATTGATGTACTTACATGCTATTGTATTCATTTATCTGCATTTGATATTATAGCAGATTCCTGATATCTTTTATTCTTATTTTCAGAAACAAAGAACCAGTGGGCTCGGGATGATCCTGCATTTGTTGTCATTCTAATTCTTTTTCTCGTGTTTGCGACATCGGCTTACTGTGCAGCGTGAGTTCTTTATAGCCTTTTCCTTTTATTTTGTGGGGAGTTATCTTTGTAATTCCCTGCCTGTACAATATAGTATAGCATATTGTAATAGTGGGGAGCAAGGAATAATCTTGGCGATAGTTTGAATCTATCTTTTGCTTGTAATCTATTTTATTTTTTCTCGTTCTTAATAGTTAATGTGTTCTCTTCATTTTCTGTTGTATCAACTTGTTGATTTTGTTCTCCTTTTTTTCAGTATTTGACCTCTAACCTTTGTCTTTAGGTTTGGAGAGAGTGCGCCCCATGCTGCTTTAACAATCACCTCGGTTGTGTTTGTCCATTTCTTGTTTGCTGGGCTAGTTTTGTCCACACTTTGCTGGTAAGTCTTTCACGCTGTAGACTTTGAACTTAGCGGCAGCAGGCAGCATTAACATCATCTTGTCGGTACTTCTCAGTTCTGTCAGTGGCAAGATTTACTGTTTTTATTTCTATGGGACGTATTACCTCAACATGTGTCAGTAGTGGTGCTATGGAAAATGGAAAACAACATAAGTAACACTGCTGGGCTACACTGGTCATATGTATAATATGTTCAATGAAAGCGAAGCATATTATAAGGAGCTAGGGCTTATTGGTTTCATGCTGACAATAGTTTACCAGCTATGGTTGTTATTTCGAAACACTTTGTCTATCTTAATAATTTCTCAAGAGGTGGTAGCAGCATTGTAGTTTTAGTCTACATTTCTTGCCTATGTTACATTTGCGGCCTAGTGTTTGATCAAATGTACTACACCGTGACTAATCTGTTAAAATATTTAACACACACACAAATCTGAAAATGAAGAATAGGAACTAACAACTGAAATGCTTCCACTGCAGGTTTCTTACGAATTCTTATTTGAGGGAGGAACCTAACAGCCATGTGGTTGAACAACGTGTCGAGTGGTAAATTTTCTATATTCTACCACCTAATGCATTTTCTCTTGAATTGTATTTCCGTCATTTAGAGGCGATCTTCTGTTTCTTTTTTATTGTCACTGCATCAATTTCAAAAACATTTTAACAGAATAGTTCTATGAAACTCATGGACACATGGCTGTATGTCTCTGTAATTTCCATGGAATGACAACTCTTCTGTCCGATTATCTTGTATTGACTAATAACTTCGTTAAGAAATCATAATTGCTTCTTCTACTGCTTTGTTTGTGAGGTCTCTGTCAATATTATCTATAATGGCAAAATAACATTTCAGGCTCTATGCATTTGATGTTCACTGCAACTCGTTCTTCCCTGCATTCATCATCCTGTATGGTATGTTTCTCTCGGTCTGAACATTGGTTGTAACATTTATGGGATAGTGTATCTGACAATTTTTCTTCTCAGTGCTTCAATACTTTTTGTCGCCTCTGTTGATCGCACATGGCTTCTTTCCTGCCCTATTATCAAACCTTCTGTTCATGGTGGCGATTTCTTATTATCACTATCTGAACTTTCTCGGATATGATGGTAAGTTTATTCTGATCTATCCGTAGACTCTATTGCTCATGTATATAAATGTAAGCACTTCTGTCCTAACAAAAACATGTTCTTTGGTTGCAGTTCTTCCATTTTTGGACCGAACGACATTTTTCTTGTACCCAATTGGACTTGTCATCATACTATCACCACTTAGTAAGTGCACTCTATACAGTACCAAGTTTACCCCTGACAATCATCTCACATATTTTCCTTTATCTTGTAGTGATACTCATAGGTTCAATCCGACAAGATACTTTTTGAGCTTGTACTTCCGTTAAGATTGATAACTAGTTTGCTAAGTAAAAGAAGACAGTGGTGACGAAACTAATGGCAATTGGATATACAGTTTGAAGTAGTAGCATTTTAGATCTCTTGCGCTGTCGAGGGAGAGAGAGCTTTGGAAAAGCTTAGAGCGCACTGGTGGGTGCGGGAGGCCATCATTGAGAACCTTCTGAATGGCGTCCATTTTGGTGCCAACTTGTTCATATTATGTGTTGTTTCTATGGACCTGAGCGCAAGGAGACTAAGTGTACACTTTTATTGTGAAGTACAATACCATATCAAACTGGCATCAATATTGCATATCTTTATTCCATCAACCTTCTTTCCTGTCTTCGATTGTCTAGTCTCTTGTTTTAGGACCAAGGGCCGGTGCCTTGTATGTTTTTTCTTGGCCAGTTACTGTTTTTATAGGTCTGGTTAGTTAATCAGCAAACTTGGGTAAAAAGCCCTGGTTTTGTGGGATGTTGGGCTTACCTTTTTGAAATTCGTATACGGCTTGAGTTTGAAGTCATTGAAAAAATCAGGCTTTGTCCAGGATGAAGTAGAAGTGGAAGAATTTGTGCCAATGGTTGCCTTGCAGCTGGTTTGTTACAGCAGCTAGTAACAAAGATTATAAACATGAACAAAGCCGGACACTGGAGTTTATAATCTTTGTTACAAGCTGCTGGAACTAAGCAGCCGGTTAGTTACAGCAGAAAGTAGAAGTAGAAGTGGTTGTGGTTTAGCCAGATCTCAAGCTAGCGAATACAACTTTGCCATCGGTAAGTGAATGGGAGCTCCATGTTACCACGGTTGAAGCCACGTGAACCTGGGCATTTACCAGGTGATTTTTTTAGTCTGATTCCACGACCTTATGTGACTGCCATCAAGAATGGATGATATCACCTTGCGGACACTGGAGTTCTGATGCGCAAGCCACCGATTTAAGCATTCTGCAGTTCGACCGTGCGGATTGTGAAGAAGTAGACCATAGCCCGGCACATCTTGTTGCTAAATATCAGGGCGATGCTCCTTCATTCAGCTGGATGGACGTTGGTCCTGCCTTCGTAATTGGTTTCGTTGCCAGTGATATCGCTGTCTAGTGGAATATAATTTCCAGTTAAGAAAAGGAGAATATTTTTCGGAAAGTCACTTTTGACTCCCGAGTCCCGTGCATCAGTGACCCTACTAGCACGTAAATATATACCGGTTTCAGAAAAATGTGAAGAAATTCTGGGTGTAGTTAAAGATAGATCCTGCTAGCATGTAAAATATCAATGCAAAATTCTTTATATTATTAGCCACAGAAAAATGACAAAATCTTATATATTTTAGAGATTTGAAATTGTGCACTTAGATCAGATACATTTGTCATTTTTGTGTAGCTTAAAATATAATATACATCATTAACAACTGGCATGATTTCTTTCAGATTTTCAAAACTTGTACTACCTCTGATGCCAAAAAACTGTTATGAGTGCTATTATTGATTTGTACTCTCTCCGTTCCAAATTAATTGACTTCCATTTGTCCACATATAGATGTATCTATACGTGTAACATGTCTAGATACATGTGCACATTCCGACACTTATACCGGATGGGATGGAGTATGATTTTTTGAAATGAAGAGAACACTGGTCCAGTGCCACTGGAACGCTTCCATCCACCATCACAAGCATGGCGAATTGGCGATCAGTACGTTGCTTCGTACGTACTCCCTCCGTTCCAATTTAATTGACTTGCTATCCACCACATGTGGATGTATCTTGACTTGTTATCCACCACATGTGGATGTATCTATACTTGTAACATGTCTAAATACATCCACATGTGGTGGATAGCAAGTCAATTAAATTGGAACGGAGGAGTACATGCCGTACTGTGGGACGTAGCGACAAGACACTACTCCGAAAGAAAGAAAGTGGTAGACTTCCACATGGTGGTCAGTTGCAACCATATCGATCTCGATCGATCGGCCGTGCATCGAGGTCGACTGCCGCTGTTTTAGCGGCAGCATTAGCTGGCGTTGATCGATGGATTGCTGTTTCATTCCTGCCCCTCTTTGTTTGTCGGTACAAAGTACTCCCTCGTTCCAAATTACTTGACTTGGTTTTGTCTAAATACGGATGTATCTATACTTGTTTAGTGTCTAGATACATCCGTATTTAGACAAACCCAAGACAAGTAATTTGAAACGGAGGGAGTAACACGGCGACGCGACCAAGCAGCCGGACCGTACGCGCGCCCGGCACGCTTCGTAGCTACTCTCCATCAAATTATAAGATGTTCTATCTTTTTTTCTGAATTGCCCCGTTTCAGTGTGTCTGTTCATTCATTTCGGATGTAGTTTATACTGAAATATCCAAAATATTTTATAATTTGGAACGGGGGGAGTAATACCGTTTGCCAAATCCACATCCCCGGTCCTGGTTTATACTGAAATATCCAAAATATTTTATAATTTGGAACGGGGGAGTAATACCATTTGCCAAATCCACATCCCCGGTCCTGAATATATGGATCCACATCTGTATCGTCATACCTCTCGGTATCGGTCTTTGCGGCGATTGTTTGTAAAATCTGGGACGCAAGAAATTTGATTTCTGTGAGAAGATAAATGAAATAAAATGCCCTCGTAGCATTTTGTTGCTTCCATTGTTCCAGATGTTAGGTTGTTGCTGGATGGAAAACATTTTACTTGTAAAGAATCATACACTGCCATCACAAGCGATATCTCCAACGACTCGGTGCGACATGTCTAGGCTGCACTGATACCTAACAAGGTGAAAAAAAATCATCGACTGACTCATCGTGAAGACATATCTCCATAACAAAACCCTCAAGACAATAAGTTCACGCCGCCGATGCGGCTCTTGATCTGATGTTGTATCACGTTCGTAGCTACTCCTCTCAGTTTCAAATAATAAGATGTTCTATCTTTTTTTTGAATCGCTGCGTTTTGGCATGTTTGTTCATTCATTTCGGATGTAGTTTATACTGAAATATCCAAAATATTTTATAATTTGGAACGGGGGGAGTAATACCGTTTGTCAAATCCACATCCCCGGTCCTGAATATATGGATCCACATCTGTGTCGTCATACCTCTCGGTATCGGTCTTTGCGGCGATTATTTGTAAGATCTGGGACGCAAGAAATTTGATTTCTGTGAGAAGATTGATCAAACCCCACTGGCAACTCTTGCCAACATTGTCTACCCTGTGGACGGAAACATAAGGAAAAATATAGTCGTTGTTAATTTTTAGTACTTGCACTTAACGACTAGACTAAGATAGCAGTACATGGCCGGATGATGGTGGGCGGTTATTGAAAGCACACGTCACCATGCACCCTAACCTTGACAAGTTCCATGTAACCATTAGGTACGGCACAGTGGCGACTGCCGAAGAAGAGGCAACTTTGAGCGTTGCTCTGGAAAAGGCGGGCATGATCATGATGTGTTGGCCGTTATATACCCACCATGCACGGCACGATTACACAAATTAATTGATCAGTGTCAATTCACGTTGGAAACCAACAAGCAAGGACTAACTAAACCTTAGTCACACAAGTCATTTTGCTTTTAGAAGCATGGAAACACCAAAACAGAATTCCTTACCCTGTCACCTCCCTCCCACTGAAGTGCTGCTACCACCACAAGAGCCATTAACCGTCTCGTCTTCTCTGAAGCGCAAGATGACACATCCTCCACAAAATTCAAGCACCAAGGATAGAGGAGCATATGCGGTTGGCCGTTAGAGGATACCTGCACCATGACCAAACAAATCATATCACACACTAATTTCAATATATTACTACTACTATACAAGGGTGTTAACTAAAGCCGAATCAAAATAAAGTGAAGCTTAGTACTGTTGTATTGGTACTCTTTAAGCACGTATCTAAACAGAAATTTGTTAAAGGAACGGGAGATCTACTAGTGGAAGATGTGATTTGTGCATAGCCAGTCAATGGAGCAGAAAGAAGGGAAAAAATAATACATTGTTGTGAGTGACGAGTGGATTACACAGGGGCAGTTGCAGTTGTTGCCTGGATTCCATCAACACAGGGGTGCTGCTCCCTTCTACTCAACCGTCACCTTATGATGGTAGGAGTCCAGCAGTAGCAACATAAACAATTAAGTAGAGTGAGATGCATGATACGGTTATTCAACACGACGAGATGAAAGGACACGGATATCGCTTAGAGAGAGGGGGGGGGGGGGTTGAATAGGCGATTAAAATTCTTTTCGGTTTAGTCTTGAATAAATGCGGAATAAAACTTACGGTTAATTTATCAAGCTCAAAACCTAAACAATGCTAGGTTTACCTATGTGCACCAACAACTTATGCTAATCAAGATAACCAACTATGTGATAGCAAGATATATTACTTCAAGTTCGATGGCTATCACAAAGTAAATTGCATAAATAAGAAGCTCGGGTATAGAAATACCGAGGCACTTGGAGACGATGATTTATCCTGAAGTTCACTTCCCAATGGAAGCTACGTCTCCGTTGGAGCGGTGCGGAGTCACAAAGTGATCCCCGAATAGCCGTCAAATGACACACCGTAATCTCCTTCGTGCCTCCACCAATGCGGAGTGCCACGAACCACTATGGGACACTTGAGGGTGTTCACCGAACCCGTACAAGGATGAGGCACACTCCACAACTTAATTGGAAGCTCTCACCGAATTCCCGCATCTCCCAAAGCCACAAGAATCACAAGGTTGTGGCGCGACTCCACAACTTAATTGGAGGCTCCCAACTATCCCGCGAGCCACCAAAACTCCGAGATCAACAAGGACCGTCTATGGCACTCCAAGTACCCAAGAGGACAAGCTCTAGGGCACCCCAAGTAACCAAGAGTAACAAGCTTCTCAATTTCGATTTCCACGTATCACCGTGGAGAACTCAAACCGATGCAACCGATGCAATGGGCAAGAACACAAGAAGTGCTCAAAATCCTTCACTCTCAAATCTCACCAAAGCAACTAATGCTATTGGGGGAGAAGAGAGGAAGAACAAAGAGGAACACCAAATCCTCCAAGATCTAGATCCAAAAAGATTCTCCTCACTTAGAGGAGAGATTGATTGGTGGAATGGTAGATCTAGATCTCCTCTCTCTTTTCCCACTAAATGGAGGCAAGAATCATGGAGGGATAGAGAGTTAGCAAAGCTCAATAAGGTCAACAATGGGGTAGAACACGAGCTGCAAAGTTGGCTGGCTGGAGGTAGGTGGAGGGGTATTTATACCCCTCCCAGAAAAAGAGCCGTTGCAGACAGGGGAATCGGATATTCCGATATAAGTAGGGATCGGATAATCCGACTCCACCGGATAATCCGAATCAGCTAGAATCGGATATTCCGAAAAACTTCAGTACTTCCCAGAACTGGTTGCTTTTAAAGTCCTTAGCCGATTTCGAGAGAAAACTTGAGAGTCGGATATTCCGACGAAGTCAGTACCGGATAATCCGAATGTACCGGATAATCCGGCTCGACCGATATCGGATATTCCAAAAATCTCCAGTACGCACTGTTTTTAAAGTACTTAGCCGGATTCGAGCAAACTTGAGAATCGGATAATCCCAGTGAGCTAGGACCGGATAATCAGATTCCCCTGCTAGAGCAAATCTAGACAGAAATAGCAAAATCCTGAAATGCAATAACTTTCTCGTTTGAACTCCAAAACAGGTGAAACCAATTTTGTTGGAAAGTTAACGACAAATATAGAGGGGATACCACACATGGGAGGTGTGGACCCTATCTCGAAGGTGGACCGGTAATATTTCCAACGCCGAGAACGTAACAAGTTTTCCAAACAAAATCCATTTTCGAAGAACTTGGTCTTGTCATGAGGATCACAACAAGCACCGAAACCCAACAAGGTGAAAATCCAAATAAAAACCAAGAAAGATGATGAAGGCAAGTATGCAAAGGTTTGAGCTCTCTCCAACTAATACGCTAAAGCTCAATGAGAGCCCCTCTTGATAGTACGGTAACTATCCGATAACCTGGTCTCCCAACCAAGAGACCGGTAAAATAGAAACCCTATCAACATCATACCTTTGCCTTGCGCATTCCACTTGAGCTAGATGACGTCGATCTTGATCTCTTCAAGTGGACCACCTTTCTTGATTGTGCTTCGCTTGGTGAAGACTCAAACATTGCTCCCCCATAATCCACTATGGGAGAGCCTCTCTTAAGCACATCTTCACATGAATATTATCTCTAAATGGGTGGCAAGCTTCAAGCCAAGAATTTCTTTGAGATGCTCCTCTTGAACTTGCGCTTCTCAACAATGATGACGATCACCACTTGACGTCATCGTTCATGGGTTATATGAAATCTTCATTTGATGCAAGCCCATAGAAAGATACCTAACCACACATAGAAATGTTACACACATATCATGGGTTAGTTCACAAAGCTATATGGACAATTGCTTACCATACCATGAGATACATGATCCCACTTGGTACATCTTGTAGCTTTGTGTGTTGATCAATATCTTGATCAACCTTGTATCTTTTCTTCTCTTTTCAATAGATGATGTCTTGAAGATTACCATGAATGATCACATAATCCTTTTCTTCAAGACATACTTGCGATATGCTCAACTCACATATGACCAATCATCGGATAACTCCTCGAATACCAACTTGGTATCATATCAAGTATATATCCATACACCTCGATGATCTTGATGCCAAATACTTCATTATATCAATATATTCATGTCATCAACCTTGAATCCAACATATGGAGTTCAAGCATGGTCTATGGACAAATACTACAAGTACAACTCAATGCAACCATTAGTCCATAGGGATTGTCATTAATTACCAAAACCACACATGGGGCGCCATGCCCTTTCAAGAGAGGTTAAAAGATAGTGCATTATTGCTTCCTAACCAGCATACGAATTGTTGCAGGTTTAGTGGGAGTTCCATATATAACTTTAATTAAGGTTGCTTCCTTTCTGAGGGAAAGATATCAGCATCACTTTTGCATTAACCAAATCATACAAAACAGGCCGGTAATACAAGTCTGTATCTCACGATAAAGATATGAGCTATCTGCTGCGACCGTTATGCGGCCATTTGGCTCGAACTTCTCCCCTTTTTGTTTTATACTACACACGTAAGATCTAAGGGATATTGTGTCCCTTACCGATGCGGTCATTTTCATTTTGCGGCCTTTAAATTTAGAGGTGCCACTTCACTGGGAGCGACCTCGAGGAACTAAACAAATGGCACGACCACTTGTTAGTACACTTCACCACCGGCGTCTCCTCTCCTAAACACCCCCCTTCGTTGCCACCTCCACCGAGTAGATCTACCGGGATGCCTAGCCGCTGGTCCGCGCCTCGGCCAACACGCACGAGGCGATGACCTCTCCCATGTTGACTCTGCGCAGATGTCGCGACGAACTTCGACAAGATGTACCAACGACATCCGGCAGTTTAGACTGTCCGACCCTTAAGGAGGAAGAGGAGACCAAGCAGTGGCATGGCATCCGTGCGGCAGTCAAAACGTCAATGTCACCGCCGGCTCCTACCGGCTTCCATTGGCGTGTGATCCATCGCCTATCGAGCACGTATATACATCGTCACTTGATCTATGTCGCCACGTTGGGCTGGCATGCGCATGTCCGGACATGAGTAGGCCACTAGAAGAGATCGGATCGGAACATCAACGGCTCAGTTGGCCGTACTCGGATCCGTGCAGCAAGAAGGCACTGCTCCAGTGATAGATACACGCACATGCGTGGTGGATGCATATCATAGACCGATGGCCACCAGTTTGGTTGACGTCTGTTTAATTGGCAGCGGCGCTGAATGTTGTTGTTGCACATGCTGCCTGGGCGACCGAGCTGCCGTACGTACGGCCACTAAACTACCCGTGCCCACTGCTCCTGCATTTTAGCACGAGAGATGATTTCGTCGATTCATCGTGCATGGACCAGAGCGCTTCTTCCCGGAGAAATGCAACATCATCGCTGCTTTGGATCCGGAGATCGTTTCACTTTACCTGCTTAGAGGTGACCGTAAAACGCAGAACGGAAAACATGTTTTAGGGCTAAAAACTGCTCGGACAGAACATAAATCGTAAAATGGAGCGGTAAAACAGAATATCCCTTTGTGGCCTTCTGTAGAATTATGAGATTGACGGAATATGTTGGATGTATTATTGAGTCTCATGGACGAGTATATATAGGCATACAAGGGACCGACTTGGAGTACAAGACAAGAAACAAATCCTATCTCTACCATATCTTTCTGTAACACAAATATACTCTAACATTCCCCCGCAGTCGTAGCGGTAGCGTCGTGAACAACTGGAACGTCGCGGACGGTCAGACTGGAGATAAGCCGAAGTAGAATCCAGGGGCTGACATCCCCCCGCAGTAGGAGCGGGAACGTCGTGGACGGTGTCGCGGCGCGGAGCTTGGACTGTAGAGGAAGCTGATGAGTGCTCAAGCGAGGTGGTAGCCCTTGTTGCCGATGTCGAGGGAGCCGAGAGCATTAGGCGGTGCAGCCTTGGTCGTGGTACCGTGCGAGAGGTTGCCGTGGTCGATGTCGTGGTCGGGGTTGCCGGTGTCGAGGTAGATGCAGAAGAAGCCGCGGGCGCATAGTGCGCGCGAAGAGTGACGTGGACGCGTAGAGGCAGTCGTCCAGGATGCCGATCCGAAGACGACGGAGTCCGAGCCGTCGAGGACGAGGTGCGACCATTGTTTTGCCGGAACAAGGCGCACGTCGGGGACGAAGGCATACTCTGGCTTTGCCAGAGCCGACTACGCATAAAAGAAATCGGTGACGCGGTCGAGGCTGTCGTAGAGGAGAAAGTCGATGCCGAAGACGTGGTAGAACCCGATGTAGACGAGGCGTCAACCTGAGCTTGCCAGACTCGGGACACGCCGGGACGAAGGCACACATCGGTGTTGCCAGTACCGTGTGTGCGGGGGCAGGGACCACCATGAACCATACACCAGTGTCGGAGGGGCCAGCAGAGGAGGACTCGACGACGGTTGCGGTGCCAATCGGCGGGGGTTAGAAGGTGCCGATGTCGCCCGCGGTTGTCGAAGTAGACGTAGTCGGGGACGGGGATGATGACGCTGGCGACGAGGTCATGGTGGTCGAAGATGTAGAAGGCGGCGAAGGCAGCAGCGGCCTAGAGTAGCCATGCTGGACGCTTGGACAGGGAGTGGTCGACGGGACCCACGACAGCCTGAAGTGGCCGTGCAGGTTACCTTTAGAGGTGCGGCGGTGGTACTCGAAGTAGGCGAGGAAGAACCCGGCGGCGTGACGAAGAGCATGCGCGGACGGTGGCGTTCCCGCGCCTAGGGAGGCGGCGCGGCGCATACCACGTAGAAGTCGACGTGCGGGAACGGCGGAGTGGACCGCGTGCCGCTGCGCTACGGCCCGAAGGGGCGACGCAGCAGCAGCGCGCGAGTGGGGCGACGGCGGGATGCCGCCGGCGGCATACACGCCTAGGAAGGCGCGTTAGCAGCCCGCAACATGGACCAATGGCGGCAGCGCGATAGCCTGTCGCTCGATCGGTGGTAGGCGCGTGCTCGGGGACGCGCTTGGCGTAGACACGCATGATCGGTTGATCAGACCGACTGGCGATGTACGCGCCATGGCGAGGATGACGACGTGTGGATCGAGTCGATGACGACGTTGTCGGTGAAGTCCCGGTCGATGACGGCGAAGACGAACCGGCGATGTAGACCGTGCAGGTGAGGGAAGCCGGCGGCGTCGAGGCGTCCCTTGGACGGCACGTCCGGCCTTGCTGCGTGGTCGGTGAAGACGAGCCGGTCGGTGCGGAGTCGGCGCTGGCGAGTCGGCCGCGATAGCCGGCTTGAAGGAGCCGACCGGTGCGGAGTCGGCGCCGGCGAGTCGGCCGCGATAGCCAGCTGTCGAGGAGCGGGCCGGTGCAGGTCGATGCCGTTGTCGGAGTAGAGACGCGAGAAGACGACGGTCGGTGGGCGACGCAAACCGATCTTAGATCGGAAGACCGGATCAAGAGACCGGAAAAAAAAGACACTAGGGCAGCCGAGCAACCGCTCGACGGACGAACCCTAGATACAGGCGGCGCGGCCCCCGAGAAAGATCATCGAGATCGATCTCCCCGGGGGCGGCGCGGTTCAGAAGCGCGGCGGCGGCGGCTGGGTCAGATCGTGCCGCTCTGATACCATGTAGAATTATGAGATTGGCGGAATATGTTGGATGTATTATTGAGCCTCATGGGCGAGTATATATAGGCGTATAAGGGACCGACTTATAGTACAAGACAAGAAACAAATCCTATCTCTACCATATCTTTCCGTAACACAAATATACTCTAACACCTTCTTCTTCCTTGTGTGTTCCTCCAATCCCTCCGCATACTAAAATCCACCGATAGTATAGAGGAGTTGAGCTAACTACGGCCAGGCAAGGATCGATCCATCTAGTATACTCGTACTAGTACTCCCTCCGTTTCACAATGTAAGATGTTTTAGGTGTTACACAAGTTGTCTAGATTCGGACTAAAAAGTGTGGACATGCACACAACATTGTCTAGATACATATGTGTATATGTGAATGTGAAAAAGTCTAAAACATCTTATATTGTGTAACGGAAGGAGTAGAAGTTACCTACGATGGCCGCTATCATGCTGCGCGTGTGCCATCGTCCATCTAGAGGCCATCCTCCCGGGGCAGACAGCGGCCACGTGTAGGCACCCGTCTCCGCCGGAAACAAAGCCCCCCGGGTGCAGTGGCCCGCCGCTGGAGCTTGGTGCCCGATTCGGCCCGCCGTCGGTAGGAAGCTTTGCAGCCGCCAGATCCGCCACCGGCGCACCGAGCCCCCCTGGGCCGGCTCGCTCCGTAGCCGCTCCAGTTTTGGCGATTCTAGGGAGTTTGGCGGAAGATGGCCGGATTCCGGTGAGTTCCGTGACGAAAGGTCATCGACGCGTCCTGAACATTCCCTCCCGCCAACGTCTCGCGTGTGATACACGGCACCCTCGGTTCGGCCGCGGAAACAGTGAATCTTTGATTCGACTGGGCGAAGTTTCGGCAGCCCCTAAATTTTTTCCAGGTCAGGGTGGTTTACGGTCTCTGTTTGGCCAGTTTTTTCACCTAAAAAACCGTAAGCGATGGTTATTTTTCAGTTCCGCCGCTTTTACGGTCATTGTTAGAGATGTTCTAAGCGAGTGATGATTTGCAGCACACGGGCGACAATGCTCTTGGATTTTGAAAATTTTAAAAGTTGTACTTTTGAATTTTTAAAAAACATACAAAAAGACACATGGTGTATATCTCTCGGAAGTTGGTGAAAAAGACGTTTTATTTTGGGCTCTAGAAAAAGACAAATCTATGGAATTAAAAACTCTTATTTTTGGCCAAAAGTTCTCTTTTTCTGTGCATTCCTGCTTGTATATTTTTCCATTAATTATTTGAAGATCTAGAAATACAATATTGATTTTTTGGGTAAAAAAACGAGAGCACTGTTGCTCATGTGCTTTGTGAACAATTTCCGCTTCTAAGCGTCCAATTATCTTAGAAAAATGTCTTTGGTAATTTTAGCTCACTAAATTTGCACAAGCTTAGTGATCTCAAATTACACAGTACTAAACTTCAGATTACATGGTTTGTTCGCAAACAACTTATAATAAAATATTCATCCAACTTTTAGACCTTGTGGCTATTTTTATACTAACAGATTGGGTGCGTCAGATGATCAATCGTTGATGGTTTGTTCAAATGGTGTGTCACCATCCACTCTAACCATGAAAAGTGTCTACTCTACCACATTTGCCCAACCAACGCGGAGGTGGCTACCTAAAAAGAAGCAAGTCAGAGTTGTGCTCTTAGAAAGCCGGACTTCGTTACTTTATTTAATTACAAAATGTAAACTTACATTCATATGAACATGTATCGTTGGCCATTGTATACACATCGTGTATGTGTGATAAGTCAAAAGGCTAACTATATAAACCTTGCTCGAGTGCTCGATCGATTGAACTGCAATGTGGTAGCAAGTTGTTCGGCAGAAGTCTGCTAAACTACATATTACGTTCTAGCTTGCTACAAATTAAGCAATCTTAACACATTTCACCGAAAGCAAATGACCAAATCATAAACACATCAAAGCAGTTGAATCAAAGGACATTTCCGTAATTCACCGCAAAATGACAAACGCATCCTAGTCACAGGCTCATTGTGCTTAAGCAGATGCAAACGGAATTCCTCACCATATCTCCTCCAGTAGTGGATTGTTGCGGCCCCCAGAGGAACCAACTAACAAACTCATGTTGCTTTTCCTTGCATTATGATGAAGAATATTCCTTCATTTCCTTCCCTAACTTTCGAAAGTAAAACATGACACACCCGCCACAAATTTAGGCGCCATGGAAAGAGGAGCATATGCATTTATCCCTTAAATGATGCCCACCGTGTCTAAGCAAATCATAACTAACACTATGAATATGAATGTTAACTAAAGTTGGAACCAAAAGCAAGCTTAGTGTTGTATTAGTATACTTCAAGATTATTGAAATAAAATTATTGAGTGGAGTTTATAGCCAGTGAAAGTAGCGATCTGTGCATAGCCAGTCAGTGGAGCAAAACAAATCAGTGGGAGCAAGTGATCAATGTATTATAGATGAAAGGCTAGTTGCTGCCTAGATTCCATCAAGAGAGTGGTGCTGCTCCCCCTAAACCCAACCATCACCGATTATGGTTTAGGTGTACAAAGTGGTTTGGTATAATAAACTTAACACATACTCCCTCTGTTCTAAATTAGATGACTTCAATTTATCAACATGTGGATGTATCTATACTTGTAACATGTCTAGATACATCCACATGTTGACAAATATAAGTCATCTAATTTGGAACGGAGTGAGTATATACCAGTACAACTTCCGAACCAAACTTTTGATACCAACCACACAATAATCCTACTTCAAACTTTATGAAAAGTGGAGTATTCTTTCTGAGCACGATCTTGGCGGTTGCACTGTGAAAAATATGTGGGCAATAGTTGTACCCGGTGCGACCCAACAAATCAGCCACCAATGAGTCTGCATATATGTTCTCAAAAGACTCTGGTGATCCATCTAAACGTAGATTATTTTCGTCGGCAAAACAAGGAGATCCTGCTATTGCTACAATTAATTACTTGAAGGTAACGTGCATTTGCTTAGTCTTAACTGCAAATGAAAGAAATGAAACACCTAGTACCCATGAACGAATAAGGTTGATCTAACATTTTGTCCAAATTAATTCATCGGGGCATTTTATCCATTTATTAAACATAGCTTACTTCTAAGCTTGAAAGTTATGAAAATCATTTTTCTTCAAGCAAATTATTAGTACCACTCCTAGGATTGCATTTAAGGAGTCGGCGCACTGGGAACGTTCTTAATGTTGGCAATATCGATTACACCGACAATTGCAAATTAGTTAAATAATTAGCACTAAACATAGTACAATGTTGCTTCCTACGCACCATGCAAAAATGTTGCTCGTTTGGTGGGATTTCCAAAAACTTTCTGTATCCCTTTTCATGGAAATTAATATTTGAATTTTTTTTCATGGAAAGGAATCAGCATGTCTTTATAGTAACAACCAAAAAAATTAGAGAAAACTAAGATGTACAATAGCAACTCCAGTAAAACACCTAAGATACTACAGGTACTCAATCCAGTTTTCCTTTTCTATGCCTAAAACAAATGGTATCCAAATCTCATGGTTTGGCATGAATTAGTGGAGTAAAAAAGGTGGAACCGTGGAAAGGTGGTTTGCCGCAGCGGGCGCATACTGACTCGATCACTCAGCCTACGACCATTTGCCTCAGTCGGTACACCCCGACGTTAGGGCAACTCCACCCCAAATCGGACATCAAATATATTCGTTTTGATATGTTTGGAGCCATCCGCGAACAATTTTTTTTTTCCATATCCGTTTGGTGTGGGAAGCAAACACAACGGACCATCACGAAATGAAAACACAAACATGAGATTTTGGGGCCGAAAGTTCACAAATATTCACTAAAAAAACTATAACCCTATGCTACTGGGTTCGGGGGGGAGGGGGTGGGAGGTGATGCCGCCGTCGCTGGCTCGACCGTTGTGCGCGGCCACACGCCTAGTCGGAGTCGTCCTCAATCTAGATGAGGATGTGCGGCCACGCAGGCGCGGGTGGCGCCGGAGGCCAAGTTGGCCCCCTCTGGCCACGCCGGAGCCGACGCCTAGGCCTGCATCGCCTCGCGGGCGGGCCACGGTGACCGTGGTTGTGGAGGCGGTGACAGGCGAGCCTCCTAAGCTGAGGCGTGGAGGGTCGGGGCCAGATCCGGCCACATCCCGTCCTCCTCGAGCTCAGAGGCCTCTATGGCCGCATGGAGAGCGGCGTCGTCGTTCTCTACCTTGTCCGCGGGCAGAGCAGGCACGGCCACGGGCGGCGTGCCCGTGTTGTCGTCGTCCATCTCGTTGAGGAAGGCGTGGAGGTCAAAGTCGTCCTCCTCCTCCTCCGACTCCAGGTCGTCGGGGCGCCGCGGCTCGGTCACAAAGAACTTGTGCTGGCACTCGTTGTGCTCGGCCTCGAACCAACGATCCCAAAGATCGGTGTCGATGGCGTAGGCCGAGTCGTCCCGCAGGTCGAGTGGGAGGAACGCGCAGCGCCAGCAAATCTCTAGGTGGCGCGCTGGCCCTGTCGCAGGCACGACGGGCACCGGCACAGGGCGCCGGTTGAGGTGCCACCCGTGTTGGAGGTGCCCGTACCCCCAAGGCAGCCGCTAGGGCTCGCGCCAGAAGGGGTGGGCCACCTCGACCGACACATTGACACGCCCCAACGACGGCGGCGTCCGAGGAGGACAATGCCTCGTTGTCGTGGTGGCCGCCGCGTTTGAACCAGCTCAGTGTTCTCATCGCCGGCGATGAGGGCGCTCGGGAGTTAGAGTTTTGCATAAGAGGAGCTAGACTTTCAAGCGAGAGGATGGAGTGAGATGGGGATGCGGTGGGGGTCCTCGTTAAAAAGGACCAACTTGGGGAGATGAGCGGCCGCGTGTCGCTGCCAGGTATGGCTGTGGCAGACACGAAGCGTGTCAGCGTATAGTCCGCGTGGGCGCATCCGTGGATCATATTTGTGCCCGATTCCGCCGGGGCAGGCAAAAAATCGTATCGCATGATCCGTTAGGTCATGTCTGTCCGTTCGGACAGAAACAGATTGGGTGCCCGTTGGGTTTATCCTTACAAACTAGAGGCGTTAGGCAAACAGTGGAGGTCATTGGACGCGTACCAAAATCGGACTGATGTTCCGCAAGTGCGTGATAGCTGGCAACCATGACGTGGCGCCGTCTCGCTAGTCGCTACGCCCACGGCTGGTGTACAGGCAGCACAGCGAGCGTATGGACAAGATCGGAAAGCAACGGCTTCCATTGACAGGGAGAGTAGAATTTTGCCGACTTTTCCCATGGTAAAAGGACAAGTCCGGCCAGTTACAACATCTGCAAAGTGACACGTCAATAACGAGCAGCTACTAGTTGACAGGAGAGCTGGTGGACATGAAATAGCTAGAGAGTTTTATATTTTGATACGAAGAGAGTAGTAAATGAAATATGAATTGAGCAGGCCCAATCATAGTAGTCACTCAACTGTTGGCAAACAAGTGTATCCATCACTACATGGTTGTGCAGCATAGTTTGACCAAATCAAGCAAGCTACGCTTGGAAAAGTTGATGAGTTTGCTATAAACATGCTACCGGAATACTCGGATCCACCGAGTGGAGATAACGTTTTCATGCTAGTCCAACGAGAGATGAGATGAAAAGACGACGAGAACACTATTGCATGATAAAGTTTCTTAACTCGGGCGTTATGTAATTCAATTAGAGCATCTCCACTTGGGGCGTTCAAACGGTCGCCCAAAGCCTAATTTGTGTCCGTTGGGGCTTTTCGGACGAAAACTGCTCCCACTCGCGCCTCCCAAAACCCAGTTTTTGTCCGGTGTATGTCCGGCAGTGCCACACCACGCCCTTCACTTGGGGTTTCTTGCGGCGGCCCCGGACGCAACTTTGTGTCCGCGTAATCCAATCATTTGCTTCCACGTAGCTCTCTCCTCTATCCCTATCTTTTCCCCGTCTCGCATTTCTTTTTTCTTCTCGGTGATGGTGATGGATCATCTACAGAGCTTCTCGGCGCCGGCGGCTGGAGCTCCGGAAGCTCGGCCGGACGACGTCTGCAGCGGCGGAGGACGAGGCCGTGCGGCCGTCGCGCTGCCGACGAAGCCCGGTCATCGGCGAAAAGAAGGTAGGCTGCTCGTGCCGTCACCGTCGCGGGCTCGTCGTGCTGGAGCTCCATAGACCGGCCGACCGACGCGTGACCGCCTCCACTCGATCGATACTAGTATGTGGCCATAGATCGATCGATACTTGTATCGATAGCTAGCTGAAATTTGTGTACTAGTAATGGAGGAGCGCACCACAACCACCCTGTCCTGCCGCCCTCCTCTTCCCCAGCGAGCTCGCGCTGCGAGCAGCCTGTCCCGGAGCAGAGCTCCGTGGTCGTCGGCCTCTGCTACGGGGTGCGCCTCGCCGTGGTGCAGAGCAGCGCCACGGTGGTACAGCTCGAGGACGAGGAGCAGCTCCGGCTCCACACGGTCGTGCGTGCCGGCGCCGGCGGCGACCTGGTGGTGGCCGTTCACGCCCATCAGCTGTTTGTGAGAATGCATAAACTAGTTTGTCCAAAACGGCTGGGGTGTGCGACTGGGAGCGAGGCCGCCTATTCTTGTTTACTCGTGTTTACTCGTCCGGACACGCCCAAATCACCCATCCGGACACCCTTTGGGCGGCCGTTTGGGCGGTGCGACTGGAGATGCTCTTAGGAGAAGAGAATTGATCTAAGAACAAAAATGGCGGTAATACCCCCGCCCCCGGCCCCCGCGTCGCTCTCTCGAGGGCGACTCGGGAGCGAAAAAACCCTAGCCGCCCCGAGCCCCTTCCCTCCCTCCCCCTCCCCCTCCCCCCCCCCGCCATCGCCGGAGGACGCCGCCGGCGCGGCGGCTAACGGTGGCGGCGGGGAGACCCCTCTCGTGTGCGTGGGTGCATGGTGTGGTGTGCGTTTCGGTGACCTCGGGACCTGGATGGGCTTCGCCCCTCCTTCCTTTCCCCCCGTGCGAGCTAGCTGTGTTTCCCCTGCTCAGCCGCTCGCCGGCCCTCGCAGACGCACGTCGCAGGCCCCAGAGCTCTCCCTCGCTTGGGTGCAGGGGCTCTCCCAGATCCTTGGGGGGGATCTGGTGGGCGGCCGGACGGCCGCCATTGGGGGCTTGTGGTGCTGCTCCGGCGTCGTGGTCGGCGCCGAGTGGTCTTCGGTGTTGCCCGGCTCCCCCGTGCTGCTCCGGTGGCCGTCGGGCTGCCAGATCCCGAGCCGCGTTGCTGGATCTGGGCCGGGCTGGGCCGGGCCGGTTGTTCTGCAGGTGGGAACTCTGGCATGCTCTCGCTTGTGCTCCCTATTGGGGCTGGAGCACTTCGCGACCGATGGGGTGTAGGTCGTCGATGGCGGTTGGTGCTGTCTTCTCCGCGTCCTCACGGCGGCGGCCGACATCTGGCTGCAGATGGGTCTCGGTGAAAACCGTGCAGTGACTGTGTCCGTTGCTGGTGACGACAACACCTCCGAGTGTCGTTCCCCTTGTTGAAGGCGTCGCCATGTAGACCCTCTCCTTTGTTCAGTTCGCTGGATTCCGCCCCTCCCTCCCATCTCGCTCCCGCCAGTGCTCATTCGGTTTATGTTTACCTCGTAGCGGCTTGTGCTTTGGGGCTTTGATGAAAACTTTGCAGGGCCTCCGTCTCTGCCGGCAACGACGACGTCTCCGCACGCCGCTTACCTTCTTGGAGGCGTTGCTGCAAGCCCCCTCGAATTCCCAAACCCTGATTGGTTCTCTTCCCCGACGGCGTGTCTTGGTGGTGGCGATGATGGTGTGGAGGAGGACGTTGGTTTCGACATCATCGGTGCCGTCTTCGTGCAACAGATGTCAAGGCGCTTCATGCGGTTCAAACTATAGTCTAGTTTGGCTGTTTTGCCTTTGTTGTACTCTGTTGCTCTGAGGTGCGCGTGTGTGTGGGTGTTGTGACTGGTTTCTCCAGCTTGTTCCTGTATGCTGTAACTCTTGGCCGGTTGTTGGCTTCGTTAATTCAAAGCTGGACTCATTTCGAGCCTTCTGTCTAAAAAAGAACAAAAATGACGACATTTCTGCAATCTGCAGTAAGGTACGTACTCTTCTCTGTTTCAATGCATAGAGCATGTTTTATGACAAGTGAAGGCGCAATTGGTAGGTCCGCGGACGCCCATCAATCAATCTATTCCTTCCTTGATTGAGCTGATCATGTCTTTTGTTGCGGCGTTCAGTTCTATGGTTTGGCCGAACGGAGCTTTCCTCCCTTTTCGCTCCACCCTTATCGATTTCCATATATACACTCGACCTATGCAGTCCATCCTGCACAGGCACGAAAAAACAACAGGGGCAAGATGGTAAGTCACTGTCATTTGACGCTAACTTATCAAGGCGGTTATACGATGTAGACGTCAACCTACTGCACGCGCATGTATGCATGGACTTTAGTATATACTCCCTCCGTTCCTAAATATAAGATGTTTTAGATTTTATTCACATTTACATGTATGCACATTCATTTTTAGTTTTCACCTAGCCAACATGTGAGCTAGCTAGAACATCTTATATTGTGAAACGGAGGGAGTAATATAGAAAACAAGTGTATACCTACTCTCATGGAAGTGGATGACAGACGGTGAGAATTGAGCGAAAACCGGCGCACGACGTAGCGCAGTGCAACGGAAATTTCGAAATAATTAAACACGACGTACTATTGTATTTTATGCTCTGTTTTCTCATTTCTGCATCTGATTGGGCACGAGCTGTTTAAATTTATACACACAGGAGATTCCATGTTTCTTCAAAATTACTGGCATTAAAGTATCGAGTTATCTTTATTAAGTTTGAGGCTTGAGAAAGACATCACGAACTCCGCGCATTGATCAAGAACAAGCACGTGAAGTTTTACAGAGACACACCACATAACTTGAAACTTGAGATGTTGCTCTAAAAAAAAGAATACCATGTTTTTACTTGGAAATAAAAGAATACCGTTATTTTAAGTCGATTGGACATAAAAAACGCTTGCGTAAAAAAACTTACGACCTCCTAAAGTGGCGACCTTGATCTGTCCATGCGTGGATTCGCGGGCTCTGTATGAAGCTTAAGTTGTACTGAGATTTCTTCCTTGGTATCATATTTTAGCGGATCGGGCAGTTCCGGCTGCAGTCCCAAGGTTTTCAATTACTACTTTCCTATTCGCAACCATTGGAGGCAGCTCAAACCCACCACTTTGAGAAAAAAGAAACTATTTATGCTTTCCTGGACATGATGAGACTTATTTTTGGCGGAAGAAGAAGAGTTAGCATGTGCACACAAACATGTATTATTAATACTTCAATGATGCCAAATAAAATCAGATCTTGATAACGAGCAAAGCAGGTAACAAAGAAAGAAAAACCGAGGTCATCGAAGTGGACAACTGTTGGAAATATGCCCTAGAGGCAATAATAAATAAATGTTATTATCATATTTCCGTGTTCATGATATATGTTTATTTCCATGCTATAATTGTATTAACCGGAAACATAATACATGTGTGGTTGCGTAAACAACATTGCGTCCCTAGTAAGCCTCTACTAGACTAGCTCGTTAATTAATGATGGTTATGGTTTCCCAACCATGAACATGAGTTGTTAATTAATTAACGGGATCATGTCATTAGAAGAATGACGTGATGGACAGACCCAACTAAGCATAACAATATTGATCGTTTCATTAAGTTTTTATTGTCATGCCTTTTATTGTCAAGTATCCTATTTCTTAGACCATGAGATCATGTTATTCCCGGGTACTGGAAGAATACTTTGGGGACATCAACCATCGCTTCGTGACAGGGTGATCATAAAGGTGTCTTACGGGTATCTCAGAAAGTGCTTGTTGAATTACATGAATCAAGACTGGGATTTGTCCCTCCGTGTTTCGGAGAGATATACTCTGGGCCCACTCGGTAGTGCACATTCGGTAAAGCTTGCAAGCACGTGACTAATGAGTTAGTCACAGAGAATGTTGTATTACGGAACGAGTAAAGAGTACTTACCAGTAACAAGATTTAACTAGGTATAGTGATACCGACGATCAAATCTTGGGTAAGTAAAATATCGCGTGACAAAGGAAATTGTATACGGATTATAGTAGTCCACGACATAGTGGTTCAACCGATAAAGATCTTCGTTGAATGTGTGGGAGTCATTATGGATATCCTGGTCCCTCTAATGGTTATTGATCGGAGAGGTGTCTCCATCATGTCTGCACGTTCTCGAACCCGTAGGGTCACACACTTAACGTTCGGTAACGCTAGAGTAGCTCTGGGATAATTTTGTTAATGGTGTCCGAATATTGTTCGGAGTCTCGGATGAGATCCTAGACATCACGAGGAGCTCCGGAAGAGTCCGGAGGTAAAGATTTATATATGGCAAGTTGATTTCAGGGTTCCGGAAAAGTTCGGGATTTTTCGGCAGAGTGTCGGAATGTTCTAGAAGGTTCCGGAGGGTCCCATAGTGGGGCCCACCTGTCCCCAACGACCAAGGGTGGCCCACTGGTCCATTTGACCAGTCCTACTTGGTCCATGCAGCCATTCAATGGGTAGCCCTTTAAAAGGGATGTTACCACTCTTGAAAGAGGGGGTTACCACCTTTTAAATGAGAAGGGGTTACCACTATTGAAAGAGGGAGTTTCTACTTTGGAAATAAAGTGGCTGCAGCCCCTTGCCTATATAAAGAAGAGGGAGAGGTGCACCAAGAGACAGAGGCTTGGCCGCATCACTGGCTTGCTGCTCCTCTACCTCCCGCGCACCGCTTGGCGAAGCCCTGCCCGCGGGAACTCTCCACCATATCCACCACCACGCCGTCGTGCTGCTGGAATCGATCCCACCTACTTCTCCCTCTAGCTTGCTGGATCAAGAAGAGGGAGACGTCATCGAGCTGTACGTGTGCAAGCCTCCGGAGGTGCTGCTCGTTTGCGGTGCTGATCGGATCGAACATCGTCAACAACTTCACCGAGCTGCGTTGAATTAAACGTTCAACGCGCGTGTTCTTCGAGGGTATGATGAACTACTCTCCCCGTTACTAGAATCTTCTAGATAGGATCTTGAGTGTTGCTTCCGCATGTGAGAGAAATTTTTTGTTTTCTATCGCGCAAACTCCTACAGTGGTATCAGAGCCGGATCTATGCGTAGATGTTTTGGTACGGGTAGAACACATATGTGTATGTGGGCGTTGATAATCTTTTTATTACTTCCTTTGTGTATTTTGAATCTTAGTGGCATAGTGGGATGAAGCGGCCCGGACTAACTTTACATGTCCACGTACATGAGACTTGTTCCACGACTGACATGCAACTTGTATTGCATAAGTGGCTTTGCGGGTGTCTGTCTCTCCCACTATAGTTAAGATTTAATCTACAACGGGTTGTTAATAATTTGTTTATCACCGTTGTGGTTTCATGTTCGTAGGTAAGAACGGTTCTTTCTTCGAAAGCCCTAAGCCACGTAAAATTTGCAAAGAATAAGGGAGAGGCGTCTAACTTGTTTTTGCAGGGGTGCTTGTGATATGGTATAGCCCAAACTGTTTCATATGATATATTTGTGATGTATGAGATGATCATGTTTTGTAATGTTTCACGACTTGCATGTCGATGAGTACGGCAACCGGCAGGAGCCATATGGTTGTCTTAATTATCAATTGTATGACCTGCGTGTCAACTTCAAACGCCATGTAATTGCATTATTTATCGCTATGAGTTAGCAATATATGGGATGCAACGTGGTGGAGACAACCAAGGCGCCACATGAACATGGCGCCATGATGGAGATCATGCCGGTGCGTTTAAGATGGAGATCAAGACGCAATAAAAGGGCTATACCATGTCACATATTTTTATGCATGTGATGTTTATCCTTTTATGCATCTTATTTTGCGTGTGCTCGACGGTAGCATTATAAGATGATCCCTCACACAATATCAAGATAAAGTGTTCTCCCTTAGTATGCACCGTCGCGAAAGTTCGTCGTTTTGAAGCATCTCGTGATGATCGGATGTGGTAAACTCTACGTTCACATACGACGGGTGTAAGCCAGTTTTACACATGCGGAAATACTTTGGTTAACTTGACGAGCCTAGCATGTACAGACATGGACTCGGAACACGACGAACCGAAAGGTTAAACACGAGTCATATGAATGATATGATCAACATTTCGATGTTCACCATTGAAACTACATCTTCTCTCGTGAAGATCGGACTTGGTGTAGTGGATTTGGATCGTGTACCACTAGACAACTATGAGGGATGTTGTTTTAAGTGGGAGTTCGTTAGTAATTTGATTAAAATGAACTCTTTATCATGAACATAGTCTAAAGATGTCTTTGCTAAAATGTTGTAGATCATGGCCCGCAACGTAGCTCAGTTCAACTTCAGCGCATTCCTTGAGAAAGAAAAACTGAAATCATCTGGTTCAAACTTCACTGACTGGCACCGCAACCTGAGGATTATCCTCACTGGGTGTAAGAAGCATTATGTGCTCGATGCTGCGCTAGGTGACCCACCTGCAGACAATGCGCCTGAAGCAGAACAAAATGTCTTTGAGACGCGCAGAGATGACCACATTATAGTTGCCTGTGCCATCCTTACATCTCTGGACACTGATCTCCAGAAACGTTTTGAACATCACGGCGCCTATGAGATGGTTGAAGAGCTGAAAACCATGTTTCAGACTCAGACCCGCGCTGAGAGATATGAGATCTCTGATAAGTTCTATACATGTAAGATGGAGGAGCACAGCTCTGTCAGTGAACATGTTGTCACCATGGGAGGCTATATCCAACGCCTAATTCAGCTGGGATGTGTGATCCCGGATGAGTTAATCACTGACAGGGTGCTGCAGTCGCTCCCTCCGAGCTACAAAGGCTTTGTGCTGAACTATAACATGCAAGGCATGAATAAGACTCTTAATGAGCTCTTTGCGATGCTGAAATCTGCAGAAGTGGACATCAAGAAAGAACATCAAGTGTTGATGGTCAATAAGACCACCAGTTTCAAGAAGGTTAAGGCCAAAAAGGGTCACTTCAAGAAGAGTGGCAAATCTGTTGCTGCTCAGGGCGGCAAACCTGTTGCCACACCTGTGAAACCCAAGGCTGGTCCTAAGCCGGACACTGTGTGTTTCTACTGCAAGGGAGACGGTCACTGGAAGCGTAACTGCGCCAAATACTTGGCGGATAAGAAGGCTGGCAACGTCAAAGGTATATTTGATATACATGTTATTGATGTGTACCTTACTAGTTCTCGTAGTAGTGCCTGGGTATTTGATACTGGTTCGGTTGCTCATATTTGCAACTCGAAACAGGAGCTGCAGAATAAACGGAGACTGGCGAGGGATGAGGTGACGATGCGCGTCGGGAATGGATCGAAGGTCGATGTCATCGCCGTCGGGACACTACCTCTTCATCTACCTTCGGGATTAGTTTTAAACCTGAATAATTGTTATTTGGTGCCTGCGTTAAGCATGAACATTATATCTGGATCTTGTTTATTGCGAGACGGTTACTCATTTAAATCAGAGAATAAAGGTTGTTCTATTTCTATGAGTAATATCTTTTATGGTCATGCACCCAACGTAAATGGTTTATTCTTGTTGGATCTCGATAGTAGTACTTCACACATCCATAACATTGATGCTAAAAGATGCAAAGCGAATAATGATAGTACCACATACTTGTGGCACTGCCGTTTAGGTCATATTGGTGTAAAGCGCATGAAGAAACTCCATTCTGATGGACTTTTTCAATCACTTGACTTTGAATCATTTGATACGTGCGAACCATGCCTCATGGGTAAGATGACTAAGACACCGTTTTCCGGTACGATGGAACGGGCGAGTGATTTGTTGGAAATCATACATACTGATGTGTGTGGACCAATGAGCATTCCAACACGTGGTGGATATCGTTACTTCCTAACTTTCACTGATGATTTGAGTAGATATGGGTATATTTACTTAATGAAACACAAGTCTGAAACATTTGAAAAGTTCAAAGAATTTCAGAGTGAAGTAGAAAATCATCGTAACAGGAAGATCAAATTTCTACGATCTGATCGTGGAGGGGAATATCTGAGTTACGAGTTTGGCATGCACTTGAAAAATTGTGGAATTGTTTCCCAACTCACGCCACCTGGAACACCACAGCGTAATGGTGTGTCTGAACGTCGTAATCGTACTTTATTAGATATGGTGCGTTCTATGATGTCTGTATCCGATCTGCCAATGTCATTTTGGGGGTATGCATTAGAGACAGCCGCATTCACTTTAAATAGGGCACCATCTAAATCCGTTGAGACGACACCATATGAGTTGTGGTTTGGTAAGAAGCCAAAATTATCGTTTCTTAAAATTTGGGGATGCGAGGCTTATGTCAAAAGATTACAACCTGATAAGCTCGAACCCAAAGCGGAAAAATGCGTCTTCATAGGATATCCAAAGGAAACCATTGGGTATACCTTCTATCACAGATCCGAAGGCAAAGTTTTTGTTGCTAAGAATGGATCCTTTCTTGAGAAGGAGTTTCTTTCGAAAGGAGTGAGTGGGAGGAAAATAGAACTAGACGAGGTTATTGAACCTTCTCCCGAATTGGAGAGCAGCGCAGCGCAGGAAGATTTGGATCTTCAGGCACCGCCTTCACCAGCTAGAGAGAAAGAAGCTGATGATAGTGATCATGCAGCTTCGGTCAAAGTTCCCGTTCGCAGGTCGACAAGGTTACGTACTGCTCCTGAATGGTACGGTAATCCTGTCTTGAACATTTTATTGTTAGACAATGATGAACCTATGAACTATGAGGAAGCGATGATGAGCCCAGACTCTGGAAAATGGCAAGACGCCATGAACTCTGAAATGGAATCCATGAAGGAAAACCAAGTGTGGACTTTGGTTGACCTTCCTGATAGCCGTAAGGCTGTTGAATGTAAATGGATTTTCAAGAAGAAAACAGACGCTGACGGTAATGTCACCGTATATAAAGCTCGACTTGTCGCAAAAGGTTTTCGACAAATTCAAGGAGTTGACTACGATGAGACCTTCTCACCCGTAGCGATGCTAAAGTCTGTTAGGGTTCTACTAGCAATTGCTGCTTATTTCGATTATGAAATTTGGCAGATGGATGTCAAAACTGCGTTCCTCAACGGAAACGTTGAAGAAGAGTTGTACATGGTACAACCTGAAGGTTTTGTCGATCCTAAGGATGCTGATAAAGTGTGCAAACTTCAGCGATCCATCTATGGACTGAAGCAAGCATCCCGGAGTTGGAATCTTCGATTTGATGAGGTGATCAAAGGTTTTGGATTTGTCCAAAATTATAAAGAAGCTTGTGTTTACAAGAAAGTGAGTGGGAGCTCGGTTGCATTCCTGGTTTTATATGTAGATGACATATTACTTATTGGGAATGATGTGGAGCTGCTTAACAGTGTGAAAGATTATTTGAATAATAGTTTTTCAATGAAAGATCTTGGTGAAGCTGCATACATATTGGGCATAAAGATCTATAGAGATAGATCAAGACGCTTAATAGCACTTAGTCAAAGTAAATACCTTGAGAAGATAGTGAAGAAATTCAATATGCAGGATGCAAAGAAAGGTTCTTTGCCCATGTTACAAGGTAAGCCATTGAGTATGACTCAGTGTCCAACTACGGCAACAGAAATAGAAAGGATGAAGAAAATCCCCTATGCCTCGGCCATAGGTTCTATTATGTATGCCATGTTGTGTACTAGACCGGATGTGTCCCATGCTCTTAGTTTGACGAGCAGGTACCAGAGTGATCCTGGAGAGGCTCACTGGACAGCAGTTAAAAATATCCTTAAGTACCTAAAAAGGACTAAGGACATGTTTCTTGTCTATGGTGGTGATGAAGAGCTCTCCGTAAAAGGTTACGTTGATGCTAGCTTCGATACTGATCCAGATGACTCGAAATCTCAAACAGGGTATGTCTTTATCTTGAATGGAGCTGCGGTTAGCTGGAGGAGTTCCAAGCAAACCGTCATTGCGGCATCTACATTAGAGGCGGAGTATATGGCCGCTTCTGAAGCAGCGAAAGAAGGGATATGGCTGAAGGAGTTCGTCACTGAACTCGGCGTTGTTCCGAGCGCACTGGATCCCATGGAGATTTTTTGTGACAACACTGGTGCCATTGCTCTAGCCAAGGAACCAAGATGTCACAAGAGTTCCAAGCATATCAAACGCCGGTTTCATCAAATTCGTGAGCATGTCAATGAAGGAGATATTACCATTAGCAAAGTACATACGAATCAAAATATCGCTGATCCGTTGACTAAAGTTCTTCCACAGACAAAACATGATCAACACCAGAAGGCCATGGGTGTTAGATTTTTACCAATGTAAACTAGATTATTGACTCTAGTGCAAGTGGGAGACTGTTGGAAATATGCCCTAGAGGCAATAATAAATAAATGTTATTATCATATTTCCGTGTTCATGATATATGTTTATTTCCATGCTATAATTGTATTAACCGGAAACATAATACATGTGTGGTTGCGTAAACAACATTGCGTCCCTAGTAAGCCTCTACTAGACTAGCTCGTTAATTAATGATGGTTATGGTTTCCCAACCATGAACATGAGTTGTTAATTAATTAACGGGATCATGTCATTAGAAGAATGACGTGATGGACAGACCCAACTAAGCATAACAATATTGATCGTTTCATTAAGTTTTTATTGTCATGCCTTTTATTGTCAAGTATCCTATTTCTTAGACCATGAGATCATGTTATTCCCGGGTACTGGAAGAATACTTTGGGGACATCAACCATCGCTTCGTGACAGGGTGATCATAAAGGTGTCTTACGGGTATCTCAGAAAGTGCTTGTTGAATTACATGAATCAAGACTGGGATTTGTCCCTCCGTGTTTCGGAGAGATATACTCTGGGCCCACTCGGTAGTGCACATTCGGTAAAGCTTGCAAGCACGTGACTAATGAGTTAGTCACAGAGAATGTTGTATTACGGAACGAGTAAAGAGTACTTACCAGTAACAAGATTTAACTAGGTATAGTGATACCGACGATCAAATCTTGGGTAAGTAAAATATCGCGTGACAAAGGAAATTGTATACGGATTATAGTAGTCCACGACATAGTGGTTCAACCGATAAAGATCTTCGTTGAATGTGTGGGAGTCATTATGGATATCCTGGTCCCTCTAATGGTTATTGATCGGAGAGGTGTCTCCATCATGTCTGCACGTTCTCGAACCCGTAGGGTCACACACTTAACGTTCGGTAACGCTAGAGTAGCTCTGGGATAATTTTGTTAATGGTGTCCGAATATTGTTCGGAGTCTCGGATGAGATCCTAGACATCACGAGGAGCTCCGGAAGAGTCCGGAGGTAAAGATTTATATATGGCAAGTTGATTTCAGGGTTCCGGAAAAGTTCGGGATTTTTCGGCAGAGTGTCGGAATGTTCTAGAAGGTTCCGGAGGGTCCCATAGTGGGGCCCACCTGTCCCCAACGACCAAGGGTGGCCCACTGGTCCATTTGACCAGTCCTACTTGGTCCATGCAGCCATTCAATGGGTAGCCCTTTAAAAGGGATGTTACCACTCTTGAAAGAGGGGGTTACCACCTTTTAAATGAGAAGGGGTTACCACTATTGAAAGAGGGAGTTTCTACTTTGGAAATAAAGTGGCTGCAGCCCCTTGCCTATATAAAGAAGAGGGAGAGGTGCACCAAGAGACAGAGGCTTGGCCGCATCACTGGCTTGCTGCTCCTCTACCTCCCGCGCACCGCTTGGCGAAGCCCTGCCCGCGGGAACTCTCCACCATATCCACCACCACGCCGTCGTGCTGCTGGAATCGATCCCACCTACTTCTCCCTCTAGCTTGCTGGATCAAGAAGAGGGAGACGTCATCGAGCTGTACGTGTGCAAGCCTCCGGAGGTGCTGCTCGTTTGCGGTGCTGATCGGATCGAACATCGTCAACAACTTCACCGAGCTGCGTTGAATTAAACGTTCAACGCGCGTGTTCTTCGAGGGTATGATGAACTACTCTCCCCGTTACTAGAATCTTCTAGATAGGATCTTGAGTGTTGCTTCCGCATGTGAGAGAAATTTTTTGTTTTCTATCGCGCAAACTCCTACAGTGGTATCAGAGCCGGATCTATGCGTAGATGTTTTGGTACGGGTAGAACACATATGTGTATGTGGGCGTTGATAATCTTTTTATTACTTCCTTTGTGTATTTTGAATCTTAGTGGCATAGTGGGATGAAGCGGCCCGGACTAACTTTACATGTCCACGTACATGAGACTTGTTCCACGACTGACATGCAACTTGTATTGCATAAGTGGCTTTGCGGGTGTCTGTCTCTCCCACTATAGTTAAGATTTAATCTACAACGGGTTGTTAATAATTTGTTTATCACCGTTGTGGTTTCATGTTCGTAGGTAAGAACGGTTCTTTCTTCGAAAGCCCTAAGCCACGTAAAATTTGCAAAGAATAAGGGAGAGGCGTCTAACTTGTTTTTGCAGGGGTGCTTGTGATATGGTATAGCCCAAACTGTTTCATATGATATATTTGTGATGTATGAGATGATCATGTTTTGTAATGTTTCACGACTTGCATGTCGATGAGTACGGCAACCGGCAGGAGCCATATGGTTGTCTTAATTATCAATTGTATGACCTGCGTGTCAACTTCAAACGCCATGTAATTGCATTATTTATCGCTATGAGTTAGCAATATATGGGATGCAACGTGGTGGAGACAACCAAGGCGCCACATGAACATGGCGCCATGATGGAGATCATGCCGGTGCGTTTAAGATGGAGATCAAGACGCAATAAAAGGGCTATACCATGTCACATATTTTTATGCATGTGATGTTTATCCTTTTATGCATCTTATTTTGCGTGTGCTCGACGGTAGCATTATAAGATGATCCCTCACACAATATCAAGATAAAGTGTTCTCCCTTAGTATGCACCGTCGCGAAAGTTCGTCGTTTTGAAGCATCTCGTGATGATCGGATGTGGTAAACTCTACGTTCACATACGACGGGTGTAAGCCAGTTTTACACATGCGGAAATACTTTGGTTAACTTGACGAGCCTAGCATGTACAGACATGGACTCGGAACACGACGAACCGAAAGGTTAAACACGAGTCATATGAATGATATGATCAACATTTCGATGTTCACCATTGAAACTACATCTTCTCTCGTGAAGATCGGACTTGGTGTAGTGGATTTGGATCGTGTACCACTAGACAACTATGAGGGATGTTGTTTTAAGTGGGAGTTCGTTAGTAATTTGATTAAAATGAACTCTTTATCATGAACATAGTCTAAAGATGTCTTTGCTAAAATGTTGTAGATCATGGCCCGCAACGTAGCTCAGTTCAACTTCAGCGCATTCCTTGAGAAAGAAAAACTGAAATCATCTGGTTCAAACTTCACTGACTGGCACCGCAACCTGAGGATTATCCTCACTGGGTGTAAGAAGCATTATGTGCTCGATGCTGCGCTAGGTGACCCACCTGCAGACAATGCGCCTGAAGCAGAACAAAATGTCTTTGAGACGCGCAGAGATGACCACATTATAGTTGCCTGTGCCATCCTTACATCTCTGGACACTGATCTCCAGAAACGTTTTGAACATCACGGCGCCTATGAGATGGTTGAAGAGCTGAAAACCATGTTTCAGACTCAGACCCGCGCTGAGAGATATGAGATCTCTGATAAGTTCTATACATGTAAGATGGAGGAGCACAGCTCTGTCAGTGAACATGTTGTCACCATGGGAGGCTATATCCAACGCCTAATTCAGCTGGGATGTGTGATCCCGGATGAGTTAATCACTGACAGGGTGCTGCAGTCGCTCCCTCCGAGCTACAAAGGCTTTGTGCTGAACTATAACATGCAAGGCATGAATAAGACTCTTAATGAGCTCTTTGCGATGCTGAAATCTGCAGAAGTGGACATCAAGAAAGAACATCAAGTGTTGATGGTCAATAAGACCACCAGTTTCAAGAAGGTTAAGGCCAAAAAGGGTCACTTCAAGAAGAGTGGCAAATCTGTTGCTGCTCAGGGCGGCAAACCTGTTGCCACACCTGTGAAACCCAAGGCTGGTCCTAAGCCGGACACTGTGTGTTTCTACTGCAAGGGAGACGGTCACTGGAAGCGTAACTGCGCCAAATACTTGGCGGATAAGAAGGCTGGCAACGTCAAAGGTATATTTGATATACATGTTATTGATGTGTACCTTACTAGTTCTCGTAGTAGTGCCTGGGTATTTGATACTGGTTCGGTTGCTCATATTTGCAACTCGAAACAGGAGCTGCAGAATAAACGGAGACTGGCGAGGGATGAGGTGACGATGCGCGTCGGGAATGGATCGAAGGTCGATGTCATCGCCGTCGGGACACTACCTCTTCATCTACCTTCGGGATTAGTTTTAAACCTGAATAATTGTTATTTGGTGCCTGCGTTAAGCATGAACATTATATCTGGATCTTGTTTATTGCGAGACGGTTACTCATTTAAATCAGAGAATAAAGGTTGTTCTATTTCTATGAGTAATATCTTTTATGGTCATGCACCCAACGTAAATGGTTTATTCTTGTTGGATCTCGATAGTAGTACTTCACACATCCATAACATTGATGCTAAAAGATGCAAAGCGAATAATGATAGTACCACATACTTGTGGCACTGCCGTTTAGGTCATATTGGTGTAAAGCGCATGAAGAAACTCCATTCTGATGGACTTTTTCAATCACTTGACTTTGAATCATTTGATACGTGCGAACCATGCCTCATGGGTAAGATGACTAAGACACCGTTTTCCGGTACGATGGAACGGGCGAGTGATTTGTTGGAAATCATACATACTGATGTGTGTGGACCAATGAGCATTCCAACACGTGGTGGATATCGTTACTTCCTAACTTTCACTGATGATTTGAGTAGATATGGGTATATTTACTTAATGAAACACAAGTCTGAAACATTTGAAAAGTTCAAAGAATTTCAGAGTGAAGTAGAAAATCATCGTAACAGGAAGATCAAATTTCTACGATCTGATCGTGGAGGGGAATATCTGAGTTACGAGTTTGGCATGCACTTGAAAAATTGTGGAATTGTTTCCCAACTCACGCCACCTGGAACACCACAGCGTAATGGTGTGTCTGAACGTCGTAATCGTACTTTATTAGATATGGTGCGTTCTATGATGTCTGTATCCGATCTGCCAATGTCATTTTGGGGGTATGCATTAGAGACAGCCGCATTCACTTTAAATAGGGCACCATCTAAATCCGTTGAGACGACACCATATGAGTTGTGGTTTGGTAAGAAGCCAAAATTATCGTTTCTTAAAATTTGGGGATGCGAGGCTTATGTCAAAAGATTACAACCTGATAAGCTCGAACCCAAAGCGGAAAAATGCGTCTTCATAGGATATCCAAAGGAAACCATTGGGTATACCTTCTATCACAGATCCGAAGGCAAAGTTTTTGTTGCTAAGAATGGATCCTTTCTTGAGAAGGAGTTTCTTTCGAAAGGAGTGAGTGGGAGGAAAATAGAACTAGACGAGGTTATTGAACCTTCTCCCGAATTGGAGAGCAGCGCAGCGCAGGAAGATTTGGATCTTCAGGCACCGCCTTCACCAGCTAGAGAGAAAGAAGCTGATGATAGTGATCATGCAGCTTCGGTCAAAGTTCCCGTTCGCAGGTCGACAAGGTTACGTACTGCTCCTGAATGGTACGGTAATCCTGTCTTGAACATTTTATTGTTAGACAATGATGAACCTATGAACTATGAGGAAGCGATGATGAGCCCAGACTCTGGAAAATGGCAAGACGCCATGAACTCTGAAATGGAATCCATGAAGGAAAACCAAGTGTGGACTTTGGTTGACCTTCCTGATAGCCGTAAGGCTGTTGAATGTAAATGGATTTTCAAGAAGAAAACAGACGCTGACGGTAATGTCACCGTATATAAAGCTCGACTTGTCGCAAAAGGTTTTCGACAAATTCAAGGAGTTGACTACGATGAGACCTTCTCACCCGTAGCGATGCTAAAGTCTGTTAGGGTTCTACTAGCAATTGCTGCTTATTTCGATTATGAAATTTGGCAGATGGATGTCAAAACTGCGTTCCTCAACGGAAACGTTGAAGAAGAGTTGTACATGGTACAACCTGAAGGTTTTGTCGATCCTAAGGATGCTGATAAAGTGTGCAAACTTCAGCGATCCATCTATGGACTGAAGCAAGCATCCCGGAGTTGGAATCTTCGATTTGATGAGGTGATCAAAGGTTTTGGATTTGTCCAAAATTATAAAGAAGCTTGTGTTTACAAGAAAGTGAGTGGGAGCTCGGTTGCATTCCTGGTTTTATATGTAGATGACATATTACTTATTGGGAATGATGTGGAGCTGCTTAACAGTGTGAAAGATTATTTGAATAATAGTTTTTCAATGAAAGATCTTGGTGAAGCTGCATACATATTGGGCATAAAGATCTATAGAGATAGATCAAGACGCTTAATAGCACTTAGTCAAAGTAAATACCTTGAGAAGATAGTGAAGAAATTCAATATGCAGGATGCAAAGAAAGGTTCTTTGCCCATGTTACAAGGTAAGCCATTGAGTATGACTCAGTGTCCAACTACGGCAACAGAAATAGAAAGGATGAAGAAAATCCCCTATGCCTCGGCCATAGGTTCTATTATGTATGCCATGTTGTGTACTAGACCGGATGTGTCCCATGCTCTTAGTTTGACGAGCAGGTACCAGAGTGATCCTGGAGAGGCTCACTGGACAGCAGTTAAAAATATCCTTAAGTACCTAAAAAGGACTAAGGACATGTTTCTTGTCTATGGTGGTGATGAAGAGCTCTCCGTAAAAGGTTACGTTGATGCTAGCTTCGATACTGATCCAGATGACTCGAAATCTCAAACAGGGTATGTCTTTATCTTGAATGGAGCTGCGGTTAGCTGGAGGAGTTCCAAGCAAACCGTCATTGCGGCATCTACATTAGAGGCGGAGTATATGGCCGCTTCTGAAGCAGCGAAAGAAGGGATATGGCTGAAGGAGTTCGTCACTGAACTCGGCGTTGTTCCGAGCGCACTGGATCCCATGGAGATTTTTTGTGACAACACTGGTGCCATTGCTCTAGCCAAGGAACCAAGATGTCACAAGAGTTCCAAGCATATCAAACGCCGGTTTCATCAAATTCGTGAGCATGTCAATGAAGGAGATATTACCATTAGCAAAGTACATACGAATCAAAATATCGCTGATCCGTTGACTAAAGTTCTTCCACAGACAAAACATGATCAACACCAGAAGGCCATGGGTGTTAGATTTTTACCAATGTAAACTAGATTATTGACTCTAGTGCAAGTGGGAGACTGTTGGAAATATGCCCTAGAGGCAATAATAAATAAATGTTATTATCATATTTCCGTGTTCATGATATATGTTTATTTCCATGCTATAATTGTATTAACCGGAAACATAATACATGTGTGGTTGCGTAAACAACATTGCGTCCCTAGTAAGCCTCTACTAGACTAGCTCGTTAATTAATGATGGTTATGGTTTCCCAACCATGAACATGAGTTGTTAATTAATTAACGGGATCATGTCATTAGAAGAATGACGTGATGGACAGACCCAACTAAGCATAACAATATTGATCGTTTCATTAAGTTTTTATTGTCATGCCTTTTATTGTCAAGTATCCTATTTCTTAGACCATGAGATCATGTTATTCCCGGGTACTGGAAGAATACTTTGGGGACATCAACCATCGCTTCGTGACAGGGTGATCATAAAGGTGTCTTACGGGTATCTCAGAAAGTGCTTGTTGAATTACATGAATCAAGACTGGGATTTGTCCCTCCGTGTTTCGGAGAGATATACTCTGGGCCCACTCGGTAGTGCACATTCGGTAAAGCTTGCAAGCACGTGACTAATGAGTTAGTCACAGAGAATGTTGTATTACGGAACGAGTAAAGAGTACTTACCAGTAACAAGATTTAACTAGGTATAGTGATACCGACGATCAAATCTTGGGTAAGTAAAATATCGCGTGACAAAGGAAATTGTATACGGATTATAGTAGTCCACGACATAGTGGTTCAACCGATAAAGATCTTCGTTGAATGTGTGGGAGTCATTATGGATATCCTGGTCCCTCTAATGGTTATTGATCGGAGAGGTGTCTCCATCATGTCTGCACGTTCTCGAACCCGTAGGGTCACACACTTAACGTTCGGTAACGCTAGAGTAGCTCTGGGATAATTTTGTTAATGGTGTCCGAATATTGTTCGGAGTCTCGGATGAGATCCTAGACATCACGAGGAGCTCCGGAAGAGTCCGGAGGTAAAGATTTATATATGGCAAGTTGATTTCAGGGTTCCGGAAAAGTTCGGGATTTTTCGGCAGAGTGTCGGAATGTTCTAGAAGGTTCCGGAGGGTCCCATAGTGGGGCCCACCTGTCCCCAACGACCAAGGGTGGCCCACTGGTCCATTTGACCAGTCCTACTTGGTCCATGCAGCCATTCAATGGGTAGCCCTTTAAAAGGGATGTTACCACTCTTGAAAGAGGGGGTTACCACCTTTTAAATGAGAAGGGGTTACCACTATTGAAAGAGGGAGTTTCTACTTTGGAAATAAAGTGGCTGCAGCCCCTTGCCTATATAAAGAAGAGGGAGAGGTGCACCAAGAGACAGAGGCTTGGCCGCATCACTGGCTTGCTGCTCCTCTACCTCCCGCGCACCGCTTGGCGAAGCCCTGCCCGCGGGAACTCTCCACCATATCCACCACCACGCCGTCGTGCTGCTGGAATCGATCCCACCTACTTCTCCCTCTAGCTTGCTGGATCAAGAAGAGGGAGACGTCATCGAGCTGTACGTGTGCAAGCCTCCGGAGGTGCTGCTCGTTTGCGGTGCTGATCGGATCGAACATCATCAACAACTTCACCGAGCTGCGTTGAATTAAACGTTCAACGCGCGTGTTCTTCGAGGGTATGATGAACTACTCTCCCCGTTACTAGAATCTTCTAGATAGGATCTTGAGTGTTGCTTCCGCATGTGAGAGAAATTTTTTGTTTTCTATCGCGCAAACTCCTACAACAACATCACGATAATATGTGCACAAATCTACCACAAACCCTATGGAATGTACCGAACAACAAAAGAACTACGGTCGCTGGAGGTGAGACTGCCGTACGACAAGAAAACTTCTTTCAACAAGTTTTCCTTTTGTAATCTTGCTTTTGTTCATGTTATATCCTTATATAATATCAATTTTAATGTTCTAAATATTATCAAATCTTCAATAAAGCATTGTAAAATTTATTTCCCATATTTGCACACTTTTCTACTATTTTTATTATACATGAATTATCAAAGAATATTTTTAGAGGTAAATTCTCACATTTAATCTCAATTGTAATTGTGGTAATGAGATTGGTCTGCACTAGTTGTCTTATATTACGGGAATTATTTAATTTGTGGTCGAAAGTTCAGAATTTAGCAAAGGTCATGCCGAAATTGATAGCACGCAAATCAACTAACCAGCCCTAATTCGTTGAGTTAAGAGAAACTTTGATCACCTCGACATCCTATATCCTTTTTAAAATTTCTCAGATTTTTTAGCGCAATCCGTACTAGAATCTACCTAGAAGCTACCTCGTTCCAGTATCAAAGCTACGGAATGTTACGTGTGAAAAAATAGCAGTACTTGGTTACTGGCAAGACGGAGAAGTATAGATGGTAAGAGCCTTGTGAAGGCCAGTTGAGTGAAGAAAGAACAAATGGATGAAGAAGTAGACCACCAATGAAGGGGAAGGGACAAAGATGGGAAAAATCACCGGGGCAGATAAAATATGTTCACGAGATCGAGCGACCAGAAAACCAACAACGGAGGGTGAGATTAGCTTTAAATTTTCTAGCTAAATATTTTTTCAGAAATTGGAGAGAATCGTATAAGGGTAATCAAAGCGAATTGTATCTTAAGCTAAATCTCTTATGCATTTAATGTTTTTCGTCCCTAGTTATGCGTCAATGGTAGATGTCTTATGTCTAGTTGAGACTCCATCCCTTTCAAAATATAAGGCCGGTTCTTATGACCGAGGTTTTGACCAAATATTACGAATTTAACTTGCCACTTATGTGATATAAATAATAATCATAGTAAATTACTTTTGAATAGGAATACAATTATATCAATTTTATGTCACATATATTACATATTATGTAAAAGACTAATTTTTGGTCAAATAAGTGAAATACGCCTTATATTTTAAAATGTAGGTAGTACGTGTTTAGTTACATCAAATATCGTTGTATTTGGACCGCCATGAAAATATAAGATGTGGGAGTGACTGACAATTGGATAGATGAAGTTCAAACGATACGCAATCTGTTTATTGTCTATACATCAGGTTTAGCGTCAAATAATATGGTAGCTAGATTGTACATTTGGTATTATTCATGATAAGTTCGACTCGAGAAGACTCTAAACCAACCAACGGTCGGGTGATAAACTTGACGGTGATAACAGTTACCTTAATTTGGCAGAGTAACGGTTACCAAATGTATAGAGCATGACACCATGTGATGATATTAGTGGATCGATCCCGGGTTAGCGGCAGCCAAAGTAGCGAAGAAATCTCTCGAAGGAGAAGGCCATCAGGGTTATCCCTCCATCGTGAAGGAGAAATCTGGCAAGTGTACGTAGAAGCATGAAAAGTGGCGCTACAGGAAAGGCGACCCCAATTTCTTGATGGATAGCTCTCGGGTGGTAGTCCGTCACCGTGTTTGTGCTCATTGACCAACGGTCTATGAGGACACTTGTGTGTTGGGGAGGTTCTTTCTTCGGTGCCTTGTAGGAGTAGAGTGTTTGTAGCGTCTGTCTATGTGTCTTTGTGGTCGTGGTGCATCATGATTTGAGACTAGTCCGCTTGCCTCTTGGGGTTGTGGCCAAGTTTGTAATGGTTTTCGTCCGGTTTTACACAAATTAATTGGGCAACTTTCTTCTTCTTAGTTAATTAATGGATGAGCCAAATATTTTGCCTCAGTTTAAGAAATGTTAGTGGATCGAACATACATCGAAGTTTCTATATGATAGTTTCTGGAAGGTCGTCCTCCACTTAAATCCCCAACAAATGGAACAAGAAACTGCAGGAAGTAATCCAAAAGGAAAACAAACATGACACGGAACAAGTGAGTGGCGATAACGATGAGATCGACTAGAGGCCAGCCGGAGTGGCGTGGACGACCGTTTAGGCAGCTGGCATGCAACAACTAACGGCCCAGAACAACACGCGCGGGGAGCTGGAACAAGCAAACAGACAACAAGCGTGATCCATGGAAAAGAAAAACGGGCAGAGCGAAGTCAAAAAGGAGCTAGCTCCATTTGCATGCATGGACGATGAAGCGGAGCCATGCACGTCCCCGTCAAAAGTCGAACCGAGCAAATCATTATCGTCTCGTGCGTCAAAGGGAACGACCAACATGTTAGAGTACGTTAGTCCGTCACCTCCCTTGCAACCATCGAGCGACACGCGGTAATACATCATCATCAGTATACATGCATACGGTCAACAACCACCACCTACGTATGATATATATGACGGTAGGGGTAGGGTGTGCGCGCGTGTGTTCATAGGGGTGAGTGTGTGCACGTGTAATACTATGTTTCGCAAAAAAAAAAAAACTAAACGGATGGGCTAAGATGATGATGATTTTGAGCGAGTCGTTCCGTAAGGGGTCTCTTTTGGATTGAACAATTTTCATAGCAATAGTAGAGGGTTCCGATTTAAAGGATTTTTTGTAAGGAAGCTCTTTGAATCAAAGAAATGATACCTACAAAAAATTTATGGATTGCGTGCCCATAACGGAATCCCATAGGAATTTAATACCCTCTTTAAATTACAGGAATTTCGATACACGTGAATAGGGACAACACACGATTGGGATGCCACGTACCGTAAATTTTTGTCTGATTAGAAAAGACAGAAATTTTCCGAGTTGTGTCTTTATATGTTGCACATGATTCAAACACATGAATTCAACAGTATCGAGTCAGAGAGAGTGGAGTCAGATTGAGAGTAAGTAAGTAAAAGTAAAAGTAAAATCAGGTTTAATCTCATGTGGAGTTTCCTCTGAAATGGAGGGTATGAGAATAGATTTCATAACAATTTGGTGAACTCAATCCTTTGATCTAAAGGGATTCCATAGGATAAAATCCTATTGATTAGAATCCTACAAAATATTTTTTGAAATTTTGACAATTCTAAGAGGCCCACAACATTAAGTTTAACCTCTTTTTTACACTCATTGGTGAAAGATTGAGACATTTTTCCAATTGTTCATGTGTTCCATTCAAATGTTCATTCCTGTAATTTTTCTCTGTTTTTTAATCCCCTGTTTTGCGCCTGCAATCCAATTAAATTTGTGTGTTATTTCAAATCATGTGCTTTTTAACCCTAGGATCCAAATAAGACCTAAGCACCTCCCAAAAGGCCCAATCCCAACGGACGAAGGAGGAATGGAAACGCTCGCAAGAGTTTATCACTTTTTCCAGGAGGATGTGAACAGAACAGCTAACATGATCCGATCCCGCTAATTATTCTAATCCATTCTTAATTTTTTTGCGGGGTCACTTAAGATTTGAAAGGAAAAAAGACGAGCATTCCCACACTCACACGTCACTGGATGTTCGTTCGGTGGTTGCAACGGGTAAATCGCGGTCGGCGTCTTGCCTCCGACGACGCCCCAATCACACATACATACAATCGACAATTCTGCAGTGCAGCCGTTGTTTTCGCTGAACTGACTGCTGACTAAATGAGCATCGACGCCTTAACAGAAAACGGCTTTCTTTTCTTCTCCCCGTCCAAAGGAAGCTTTATTCTTCTCCCTCAATTTCCTTTCGTTGCTTGCCAGCTTAAACAAAACTAAACTAAACCACCGACTGCTTGTAGCTATCCAATAAGAAGGAATTAGCACGGCTAGCAACAGTATTTTTTGGCTTGCGTTAGGTGGTCAGGTTCGATATATGGAAGGGATGGATGGATGAGGGTTGCCCAAATGCCCAGGACCAGAAATCATGCATGAACGAACTACCTCCGAAAACAACATCTTCTAACCAAAAATATCTCCTGCATGCCAGGCAAACCGCACACACGCATCAATCAATCAACTTGCATGCACCCACGCGTGTACTAAATTCCAGCACTCGAGCAGACTCACTGGAAACCAACCAACAAACAAACAGACAAGCCAACAGATTAACAAACCGTCCCGCCTCAGCGTGACGTCCCCAACGGAACAAACCGACACACAGGATCGTAGTACAAATATACTACTACCACCTACTGTTTCAGAGTACTAGAAATAGAGATACAATCAACACGACCAACGCCAGGTGTGGCTTTCGACTGAATTCATCCAAGCCAGCCTGTCGGACCCCGATGATAGACTCTTCTCTCAAGCTGATCACGCTGCTAACCTCTTCACCTCTTGCGAGACTCCGCTCCTACCACTGCGCTCTCCGTCGCCAAGGCCGTCCCCTCCAGCGGCACGCCGCAAGACGCTTGCGGGGGTGACGCATTTCTCCCTACCGTACTCCAGCGCACGTCTCATGAGCAAGCACAAGGGGAAGAAAGTTCCTATCGCTGCCCTCGCCGAGAAGCTCCTGTGCAATTGTTTGGGGATCCTTAAGGAGGGCGAGATGATAACTGAGAACGCCATAGCCAAATTCGTTGAACTATTTATGGGCAAATTACCTGATATTGCCGTGGCAGCGCTGAGGGCCCTATTCCGTCTCGACTGCGACCTAGCTACGGCGGTGGAAGAAGCTCTCTTGGCTCACGGTGGCGCGGCGGCGATCGAGCATGCTGCTGATGCTGACTTCGAGGCACCTCCTGATGCTGCTGGGGTGGGCGCTAGCGGGGCGTCCGCGCTGGCGTAGGCCTCCTCTGTGTGCTCCACTTCTGGGTCTACCATGTTTCCAATGAGTGATTACTTCATCGACATTGTAAGTTGGAATGTTCGGGGCTCAATGATCCTGACCGCCGCTCTGTTGTGCTCGAAACCCTCGCGAGCTGCTCCTGTCACATTGTGTGCCTTCAAGAGACGAAACTCCAGTTTGTGGACTCCTTCATCGCTGCTTCCATTGGGGGCTTGCGTTTCCAAGGTTTCGCCCAAAAACCTGCCGATGGGACGCGAGGGGGAATCCTACTTCTTTGGGATCTCGACGCGGTGGATATAACAGATGTGGTGCTTCACTCCTCCTCAATTTCGGCCACGGTGACCTCGAAGCGCGATGGTGAGGTGTTCAAGCTCACGGGGGTCTATGGTCCTACTAATGACGCGCTCAAAGATGACTTCTTTCAAGAGCTTGTTGACCTTAAGCCGTTGGCGGGGGAGAAATGGTTGGTGCTTGGAGACTTCAATCAGATTCGGCGGGCTCGGGACAAGAATAATAATAACATCAATAGAAGTCGTATGAATAGATTTCGGACAGCTATCAATGCATGTGAGCTAAAAGAGATCCACCTTCAATCTCGGCGTTTCACTTGGTCCAATGAACGTAACACTCCCACCATGAGCAAGATTGACGCCTACTATTGCAATGAAGAATGGGATATCACTCATGACGATCATATTCTTCACGCCCTCTCGTCTTCGCTCTCCGATCATTGCCCTTTGCTTCTTGCTTGTTGTCGGGGTCCTAAGAAGCCCAATACCTTCCGCTTCGAGGACTTTTGGGTACGCATGCCCGGCTTCCTTGACGTGGTGAAGGAGGCGTGGGCCGAACCCTCTCTTCACACCGACCCCTACCACATCCTCCATGACAAGCTCAAGCGGACCGGAAGGAAGCTCAAATCTTGGAGTCGCGGCCTCTTTTCCAACAACAAAATTCAACTCCACATGGCGTTGCTTGTCATTTTGCAACTTGACAAAGCCATGGAGGCTAGGGCTCTTTCTCCGGATGAGAGGGACATCCGGACTAGATTGAAGAGGCGGGTCATTGCTTTGGCGTCACTTGAGAGATCTCGGAAGAAACAACGTGCTAGAATTGATAATCTCAAGGAAGGGGATGCCAACACTAGGTACTTTCATGCCAAAGTGAACTCTAGGAGGAGGAAAAACTTTGTCTACAAACTTCGTCACAATCAATGGTGGGTCACGTCTCATGAAGACAAGCAAATGATTGCTCAAAATCACTTCCGGGAGGCTATTGACCGTCATGGCACCGGGGCTCACGATCTAAATTGGAACACTCTAAACCTTCCCACTCATAACCTCGAGGGGCTCGATGATGACTTCACGGAGGAGGAGGTTAAAGCGGCTATCATGGCCATGCCCTTCAACAAGGCACCCGGCCCGGATGGGTTCTCCGGCAAATTCTTCAAGGCATGTTGGGACATTATCAAGGCGGACGTCATGGCGGTCATTTTCCGGTTCTCGAACCTCCACACCAACAACCTTCATTGGCTCAACTCCGCGAACGTTGTGCTTCTACCCAAGAAGGAAGGGGCGGAGGAGATCTCCGACTTTAGGCCTATTAGCCTCATCCATGGCATCGCCAAGATTGTGGCCAAGATTCTATCTTTACGCCTCGCCCCTCACATGAACGTCCTTGTTTCTCAAGCCCAAAGCGCCTTCATCAAGACTAGGAGCATCCATGAAAACTTCCTTTTTGTTCGCAACTATGCCCGTTGGCTTCACCGGAGGAAAAAGGCCACCCTACTCCTCAAGCTCGACGTCAAAAAAGTGTTCGACTCGGTCAAGTGGGGTTACATCTTTGAGCTTCTTGATCACCTTGTGAAAGTGCATGTGTTGCCCCATGCGTGGTTTTGGTAATTAATGACAATCCTTATGGACTAATGTTTGCTTTGAGATATTCTTATAGATCTTGTCCATAGGAAAGATTGGAGTTCATGTGTTGGACTCTAGAAGCTTATAAGATGACCAAGATCTTATTCAAGGGTTTATATGAAGAATGGTCTTATATTGAATTGAGCATATCGCAAGTATGTCTTGAAGAATAGAATACCGTGGATATTCATGCTCATCTTCAAGACATCATCATTGATCAAGAAAGAAGAAAAGATACAAAGTTGATCAAGGCTAAGTGGAAAGGATGGATTCAAGTGATCAACACACAAAGCTACATGTTGTACCATGTGGGATCTTGTGATCTAATGGTATGGTAAGCAATCGTCTATATAGCTTTGTGAACTAACCCATATATGTGTGTGGAGTATCTATGCGGGGTTAGGTATCTTCCCATGGGCGTGCATCAAAAGGAAGTTCCATATAGCTCATGGCGGATGATGTCAAGCGGTGGTCGTCATCAAGATAATGGCCAAGTGAAGGTGTTCCTAAAATTGGCTCTCCCATATTGTGTATGGGGGAGCATTTCACAAGCCTTCACCAAGCGGAGCGCAATCAAGAAAGGTGATCCAACTTGAGGTGATCAAGATCGTCATCATCTAGCTCAAGTGGATTGCGCAAGGCAAAGGTATGACCTTGATAGGGTTTCTATTTTACCGGTCTCATGGTGTTAGTAAGAGACCGGATTATAGGATAGATGCCACACTTTCAAGAGGGGCTCTCGAATGAGTAACTTGATCGTATCATTCGGAGAGAGCTCAAACCTTTGCATACTTGGCATCATCTTTCTTGGTTCTTATTTGGCTTTTATCCATGTGAGAATTTAGAGCTTGTGTTCATCTCCATACCAAGCTCTTGTTCATCAAAAACGGATTTCATATGAATATCTTATTGCGTTTTTGTTGTTTGAGGTTTTACCGGTTTGTCTTTTCTAAGAGAGGTCAAACTCTCCACTTGTGGTTTCTTCCTCACATGATAGACTATGATGTGTATTTGCATGATCTTGTAGGGCTTGTGATTATCTTCGAAACAAGCAAAAGATCATAGAAAACGGAGTCTTGATGATTATCTTGTTGAGTTTTGTTGTCGGAGGTTTTACCGGTTGTTCTTTAATAAAGAAGGTTTATCTTTATACTTATTGCTTTATCCTCCCATATTGGACTATGATGTTTCTCTACATGTTCTTATAAAGCTCTTCGTTGCGATTCCAACGAGCCAAAGATCATCGAAAACGGAGTCCGGATGCAAAAGTTATTGTCGTTTTGGTGTTCGCTATTTTGCTGTTTTTCCTGTGGCGGTAGTACCGCCCTCGGTACCGCCAGAAACGGGTTCTGAAGCCCTTATCCGGTAGTACCGCTGGGTTAAGAGGTAGTACCGCTGCCTGGAAGTTTTTTTCATCCTGTTGTGTCTTCCAGACCTCCCAGGGGGCGGTAGTACCGCCTAAACCAGCGGTAGTACCGCCCCGACGCATTTCTGCACCCAACGGTTAGATATTTGGGTGACCTATTTAAGGGGCCTTCTTCCCCAATGGTTCCCCAACCTTTCTAGCAAGTTTTGCCCTCCATTGTTGACCTCCAAAAGCTTGCTTTCTCTCAATCCCTCCAATGATTCTTGCTCATTCTTGAGGGAAACAAGAGAGGAGATCTAGATCTACATCTCCACCAATCAATCTCTCCTCTAAGTGAGGGGAGCATATTGGATCTAGATCTTGGGATTCATTTGTTGCTTCCTTGCTCTTCCTCTCATCTTCCTCCATAGCATTAGTTGCTTTGGTGGGATTTGAGAGTGAATTGCTTTGAGCACTTCTTGTGTTCTTGCCATTGCATTAGGTGCATCGGTTTGAGTTCTCCACGGTGATTCGTGGAGGTGAAGTTTGAGAAGCTCATTACTCTTTGTGGTTCTCGTTGCATCTTGGGTTGCTTGTAACCCTAGGTGCCTTTGTGAGTCTCGGAGGAAGTCCGAGGCATTGTTGGGAGGCTCCAACTCATTGTGGAGTTCCCCGACCTTTGTGTATCGGTTTGGTCAACGCCTTCAAGTCGACCTCATAGTGGAACGAGCCAATCCCTCACGGGTGAAGCTCACGGAGAATAGGGTGAGCACATCCGTGCTATTGGAGCGCCTAGGTGGCTCCACACCCCTCCAACGTAGACGTACTTCCATTGGGAAGGAACTACGGGAAACATCTCCTCGTGTCCACTTTGCGGTTACTTCTATACCCAAACCTTTACTTATGCATTTACCTTTGTGATAGCCATCGAGCTTGAAGTTATCTATTTGCTATCACTTAGTTGTTTCTTGCTTAGCATAAGTTGTTGGTGCACATAGGTGAACCTAGCTTGTTTAGGTTTTGTGCTTGATAAATTAAACGCTAGTTTTATTCCGCATTTATTCAAGCCTAAACCGTAATTATTTTAAAACGCCTATTCACCCCCCTCTAGGCGACATCCTCGTTCTTTCAATTGGTATCAGAGCCAGGCTCTCTTTATTAGGCTTCACCGCCTTGAGAGTAAAGATGTCGTTTAGAGACTTAGCAAATGATCCCACTTTCATATTCGATGGCACAAATTATGATGTTTGGAAAATTCGCATGCTTAATCTTTTTCGGGTGTATGGCCCAAAAATGGAGAGAATTGTAGATATGGATTTTCCTCCTCCAAAGGATCTCCAAAAGTTATCTTTAGAGGATGAGGAAAACTCTTATCTCAATTCTCTAGTATCTCATGCTATTGTTGGTGTTTTGAGCAATGTAGTTCTTGAGTCAATCATGCCTTTTCGGAATGCTCATGATTTATGGACAAAGCTTCAAGACAAATATGATGTGTCCAATATTATTGAGGATGATTGTTCTCCCTCCACTTCCGGGCGTGATGAGTTCTCAACTTCCTCTACTTCACCAACATGTGGTAAGCCACAACCTAATGAGATGGTGAGTAGTGCTAGACTTTGCAACAATGGTAGTAAACTTACTATTGATGATTCTTTGCCTCAACATTGTTGCAATGATCTACCTTTGGACTTAAACACATCTAGCACCGTTCATGCTTTACATGCTTGTGTTGATAGTCCTTGCATATCATGTGGAAATTGTTTGTCTAAATCTCATGATGATATGCTTGCTTTATCTTGTTGCCATACTACAAATGTGTGTGTTTCCTCTATTCCTTTGGTCACTAACATTGTAGAGGAAACCCAACTTCCTATGGAACAAGATGTGTACTTGAGTGGTGCCTCAAGTAATGTTTCATCTTCATCGACCATCTTTTGCCTTATGGCTAAGGACTCAAAGGTATCTCCTACTTTGAATCCCATTGAATCGATGATGATGTGATGTTAATAATGAAGAGAATGATATTGTTGATTCTCTAAATAAGAAAGGTGAAATTGTCTTTCTTGCTTTGAGTAAAAATAAAAATGCTCGCTCTAACTTCATGGAAATCATGGCTAATGCTATTGAGGTCAATAAACTTATTTATGAGCATGAGGACACCATTGTGGAAATGGAAGGTCGTGAGCAAGGCTACACCGATGAGATCGGGGATCTTTCTATTGCTCTTAATGAAGAGCAAGAGCGTAGAAGGATCCTTGAGGAAAAACTTTGTAGTCTTGAGGAATCTTATAGTTTAGACTTTTCTAAATTAAGAGAAGATCATGCTCTTGCTCTTTCTAATGTCCTCAAATCTAAAAATGATGATGCTTGTGCTACTAACTCTACTTATTGTGAAGCATCCATATTAAAGGAGAATGTTGAGCTAAGGGCTCAACTTGAGTTGCTAACAAGCAATTATAGGAAATTGGAAGAAAGTCATGAAAAGCTCTCGAGCTCTCATAATGATCTTCTAGTCTCCCATGATCGGCTAAAGTTAGCTCATGAGGCTACTTCAACTAAGGTAACATCTTGTGAGCCTCATGTGGACAATGGCACAACTTCTACTCGAAATGTTATATTGCCATGTGCTAGTCCTAGTAGTTCATCCACTCATGATATTTCTACATCTTGTGATGAATTGCTTTCCATGCCTTGTTGCTCTAACAATGAAGCATCTACTTCCTCTAGTGCTTGTGTTGAAACTAACCATGTAGAGGAAATCAAAGAGCTCAAGGCGCAAGTCACTTCTTTGAAGAAAGACTTGGAAAAGCGTCATGTTGGGAAGTCGGCACTTGACAATATGTTGAGTGTGCAAAAATCCCCAATGACAAGAGTGGACTTGGATTCAACTCCGATGTTAAGAAGAAGTCCAACATCAAGAAGAAGCACAAGACCATCAAGAAGAAGGGCCTAGAACAAGTAAAAGATTCGGCCAAGATTGTTTGCTTCAAGTGCAAGATTGAAGGGCATCATGTGAGATCTTGCCCAATGAAGAAGAAGCATTTAAGTGAGAAGCAACAAGGGAAGCGGCCTCAAGTTCATACTCAAGTATCCAACGTTGAAGAAAGGCCACTTCCCAAGGAGAATCAAGCTAAAGCTTCTCAAGTTGAGAAATCAACTAAGAAGAAAGGTGGAAGTAGATGTTGCTATCTATGTCGCGAGAAGGGACATCTTGCTTCTTCATGCACTAACGGTACCTTATCCAACCCAATCATAATTGATGATGTTTACTCTCTTGAGAAGGATAAGGTTGGCAATGTGTTTGCCAAATTTGTTGGTACTCAAAGTGGTGTCAAGAAAAGAACCATTTGGGTGGCCAAGCCTATTGTGACTAACCTCTTAGGACCCAACTTGGTTGGGGACCAACAAGCTAAAACTTGATCAATAGGTGTTGTGGAGGGCGTTGGAGACTTGGCTACATTATGAAGAATTAAGGGATCTTCATCAATCATATTTCCCAAGCCAAGTCATTTGGATTTCATTCTCTATCTTATATCCAACGTGCCTCCTTGCGGTAACGTGTATTTAAATTATATATACATTGAAAGTTGCTTGCCCCTTGCATGTGTTTGGTTTTGTACCTTGCATGTGTTTGACTATGATGTGCCTACCACTTACCTATCTTGAGTAATCTAGTGTGTGTATGTTGGTTTGCACATCATGGTTGTGTGTGTTTGTGTTGAGCCTCTATTGCTTCTTGTTTTTATCTTAATTGGCTCTTGTGATAGTTTAATGGACTTTCCCATTTTGGGGGAGTGATATGCTTTCGGCACGTCACAATCCTAAAAATGTGTATACATGAGGAATACCACTTAGTGTTGATATATCAATATTATCTAGTCTCTATGTGGTATGTCATGCTCATGAGAAATTCGAATTCTAAATGTCCATTAACTATCTCTATTTGGTTTTTGTTTGCCTCTTGTTGAAAACAAATGGATTATCACATTATGGGGGAGTAATAAGCATTGTGCATATTACGAACCTAGAAAATGTGAACAAGTGAGGTTTTGCCACTTAGAATTGATATTGTAAATTATCTTGTTCCTATGTGGCATGTTTCTCAAACAAGTTCCATATTTGCCTATTCGCTCTTGTTTGAGAATATGATCTTGAATATCTTTGTCATTTACCACCGAGAATTATCTCCATACATTACTTGTCTTTACAAGTGATAATCTTATTTGTGGTAAAGTATATTGATCATATTTACTTTGGTCTTTGCTCTTAATTGCCTTATTTATTGCCAAGGATTAGTTTTGATCAAACTTTCTTTTGTCTTCCTTGACCTTTGGTCCTCTTGCTCTACTCATGTTGTTTTGTTTTTCTTAAAATAGAAAAGCCGTGATCCCATTCTTGTGCATTTACATTCAAAGTCACACTTCTAAGATAATGCACTATTCTTGGGGGAGCTATCCTATTTTGAGTAGAACACCATCTTTTAAATTGGTATTGGATCTTATTGCTTTTCTTGAACATGACTAGTGTTTGAATAATATATGGAGTGTGATGATCCCATTTGTGTGCATTTTGCATTCCAATGCAAGATCATAAATAATGCACAAATCTTGGGGGAGCTATCCTATATGCTTTAGAACATTATTTGTCTTCAATTGCTACTTGATCTATTTTAAATTGGTGTTTGAGCCCGATGACATGTCTCGTGGAAAGACAAACCTTTTTGTCTTGGTACTTTGTGCCATCATAGAAAGTGTAGAGGGTTTGGTCTATTTGTTGAATCTTTCTCTCTTTGGGAGTTAGTTATCTCATTCCTTGATATATCTTTCATTTGGTATCTCTTCTTTGGTATCTTTCTCAATCATGTGTTGATTTGGGTTTTGATATAATTTGGACAATTCTCTTGCATGTCACACTTTGGTGTGCCTTCTTGGTATTCTTTGTATTTTGTCCAAATTGTGTCTTCTTTTGGTTCTTGAAGGTCTTGACATGCATATTTACTTCATGTATATTATGGCATGTTTACTTTCTTTGATCCAATATATCGGGTAAACTCCACCGAATCCTAAATCGGCTAAGATGTGCATGAAATTCAATTTCATATCCATATGCACATATTCATGTGGAGTTTGTCCTTGTATTGTAGTTTCCTAACTACTTCGGACCCAATATGTTTGGGGACCATTTTGTACTTGAATTGTGTTTTAGGTACTTCGGAGATGCATTGGATGCCTTGTCTCATTCATAAGGAAGGTGCTCTCACCATGTGCTTATTGAAGCCAAGCTATGATGATCGTGATTGCTAAATCTTCTACATCACCAATGCCATCTCGGTAACAAGTATCTACCTCATGCATACTTTTCTTGCATTCAACCTTGTGTAGGTTGCATCTTGGCATGATTTCTTTTGTTCCTTGTGATACTTGTTTCCTCTCTCAAAGCATCCCAACTATCACTTTTCCCTTGTGGATATTTGTGATGCCTTTGATGCGTTTGTGTTGGAAGTCTATTTATATCCTTTAAGATAAATTTGAGCTATGTGCTATGCTTTTAAGCAAAGATCTTAATGGTGTATATATGACTTCCTCTTGGGTATCATGTTCTTCTCTTTAGTAACTATTTTGTGTGTACATGTTTCTTTGTGGATGTATATCATATGATTGTTATCTACTTAGAAATCTATACACATGAGAAATGTTACATCGCAAATTGATATCCTATTTCCTTGGTGTCCACCTCTATGTTTTTGGATCTTTTGGTGGCTCCGGAAAATATTTGCCTTATGAGTGCTTGCCTTTTTTTGGATCTTGTGCACTCATTTTTGTCGGTTGTGTGTGTTGAAATGACATGCTTTGCTCCTTGCTTATCATTCCTTTGAGACTATGGTGATGCTCAATGCTCACCTATGATGTACTCTTATAAAAGGGCTTTGCTATGTCACACACATCATTTGGTTGAGCCTAAATCTTTTAAATGTTCTCGCATTTGGATTTTTTGTCGGTCTTCTATTTGATGCTCAACCATATGATTGTTGCAAGTGTTATGCCTTGTTTTATATACATTCTCTCTTGCACATGTTTTGTGTTTCAAAGGATTATGGGGGAGTGAGGATTCCATGTTGTGCACACTATATTGCAATACAAATCCTTATTGTGCACGTACCTTGGGGAGTTCCCTCTTGATTATTAGAACACTTATCATAATATTTCTTATGTTCAATTGGTTTTTCGGATCCTTTGATTGGATACTTCTTTTGTCGAAGTATCTTTCAATTTGATTTCCTTTTGCAATCTTTGGATCCTCAATATAGTTTGATCTCCACCCAACTATTCGTCATTGGATATGTGCATTTGATTTCACTCATTTATGAGAAATGCACACATTATGGGGGAGCTCTTACTATATTGGCCTTCTAAATTTTTCCTCCCATTTCGGCAATCGATGCCAATGGGGGAGAAGTTTAGAGGGTTTAAGGGAATTTGGTTTTATGCTTTAGTTTGTTCTTAAGCATTTGCTTTCATGCTCTTGCATCCTTGCTCTTTGTTGTGCATGGTTGCTTAATTCATTATATAAACCCTCGTAAAAGGGATTGTCATCAATTACCAAAATGGGGGAGATTGAAAGTGCATGTGTTGCCCCATGCGTGGTTTTGGTAATTAATGACAATCCTTATGGACTAATGTTTGCATTGAGATATTCTTATAGATCTTGTCCATAGGAAAGATTGGAGTTCATGTGTTGGACTCTAGAAGCTTATAAGATGACCAAGATCTTATTCAAGGGTTTATATGAAGAATGGTCTTATATATGAGTTGAGCATATTGCAAGTATGTCTTGAAGAATAGAATACCGTGGATATTCATGCTCATCTTCAAGACATCATCATTGATCAAGAAAGAAGAAAAGATACAAAGTTGATCAAGGCTAAGTGGAAAGGATGGATTCAAGTGATCAACACACAAAGCTACATGTTGTACCATGTGGGATCTTGTGATCTAATGGTATGGTAAGCAATCGTCTATATAGCTTTGTGAACTAACCCATATATGTGTGTGGAGTATCTATGCGGGGTTAGGTATCTTCCCATGGGCGTGCATCAAAAGGAAGTTCCATATAGCCATGGCGGATGACGTCAAGCGGTGGTCGTCATCAAGATAATGGCCAAGTGAAGATGTTCCTAAAAGTGGCTCTCCCATATTGTGTATGGGGGAGCATTTCACAAGCTTCACCAAGCGGAGCGCAATCAAGAAAGGTGATCCAACTTGAGGTGATCAAGATCGTCATCATCTAGCTCAAGTGGATTGCGCAAGGCAAAGGTATGACCTTGATAGGGTTTCTATTTTACCGGTCTCATGGTGTTAGTAAGAGACCGGATTATAGGATAGATGCCACACTTTCAAGAGGGGCTCTCGAATGAGTAACTTGATCGTATCATTCGGAGAGAGCTCAAACCTTTGCATACTTGGCATCATCTTTCTTGGTTCTTATTTGGCTTTTATCCATGTGAGAATTTAGAGCTTGTGTTCATCTCCATACCAAGCTCTTGTTCATCAAAAACGGATTTCATATGAATATCTTATTGCGTTTTTGTTGTTTGAGGTTTTACCGGTTTGTCTTTTCTAAGAGAGGTCAAACTCTCCACTTGTGGTTTCTTCCTCACATGATAGACTATGATGTGTATTTGCATGATCTTGTAGGGCTTGTGATTATCTTCGAAACAAGCAAAAGATCATAGAAAACGGAGTCTTGATGATTATCTTGTTGAGTTTTGTTGTCGGAGGTTTTACCGGTTGTTCTTTAATAAAGAAGGTTTATCTTTATACTTATTGCTTTATCCTCCCATATTGGACTATGATGTTTCTCTGCATGTTCTTATAAAGCTCTTCGTTGCGATTCCAACGAGCCAAAGATCATCGAAAACGGAGTCCGGATGCAAAAGTTATTGTCGTTTTGGTGTTCGCTATTTTGCTGTTTTTCCTGTGGCGGTAGTACCGCCCTCGGTACCGCCAGAAACGGGTTCTGAAGCCCTTATCCGGTAGTACCGCTGGGTTAAGAGGTAGTACCGCTGCCTGGAAGTTTTTTCATCCTGTTGTGTCTTCCAGACCTCCCAGGGGCGGTAGTACCGCCTAAACCAGCGGTATTACCGCCCCGACGCGTTTCTGCACCCAACGGTTAGATATTTGGGTGACCTATTTAAGGGGCCTTCTTCCCCAATGGTTCCCCAACGTTTCTAGCAAGTTTTGCCCTCCATTGTTGACCTCCAAAAGCTTGCTTTCTCTCAATCCCTCCAATGATTCTTGCTCATTCTTGAGGGAAACAAGAGAGGAGATCTAGATCTACATCTCCACCAATCAATCTCTCCTCTAAGTGAGGGGAGCATATTGGATATAGATCTTGGGATTCATTTGTTGCTTCCTTGCTCTTCCTCTCATCTTCCTCCATAGCATTAGTTGCTTTGGTGGGATTTGAGAGAGATTTGCTTTGAGCACTTCTGGTGTTCTTGCCATTGCATTAGGTGCATCGGTTTGAGTTCTCCAAGGTGATTCGTGGAGGTGAAGTTTGAGAAGCTCATTACTCTTTGTGGTTCTCGTTGCATCTTGGGTTGCTTGTAACCCTAGGTGCCTTTGTGAGTCTCGGAGGAAGTCCGAGGCATTGTTGGGAGGCTCCAACTCATTGTGGAGTTCCCCGACCTTTGTGTATCGGTTTGGTCAACGCCTTCAAGTCGACCTCATAGTGGAACGAGCCAATCCCTCACGGGTGAAGCTCACGGAGAATAGGGTGAGCACATCCGTGCTATTGGAGCGCCTAGGTGGCTCCACACCCCTCCAACGTAGACGTACTTCCATTGGGAAGGAACTACGGGAAACATCTCCTCGTGTCCACTTTGCGGTTACTTCTATACCCAAACCTTTACTTATGCATTTACCTTTGTGATAGCCATCGAGCTTGAAGTTATCTATCTTGCTATCACATAGTTGTTTTCTTGCTTAGCATAAGTTGTTGGTGCACATAGGTGAACCTAGTTCGTTTAGGTTTTGTGCTTGTTAAATTAAACGCTAGTTTTATTCCGCATTTATTCAAGCCTAAACCGTAATTATTTTAAAACGCCTATTCACCCCCCTCTAGGCGACATCCTCGATCTTTCACCTTGGCTTCCCTCCTAAATTTCGTGATTGGCTTGCGGCGTTGTTCTATACGGCTTCCTCGCGTGTGCTCCTAAATGGCATTCCGGGTCCTCCAATAAAACATGGGAGGGGGTTGTGGCAAGGTGAACCCCTCTCTCCGCTCCTTTTCGACATCGCCATCGATCCTCTTCAACACATCCTTCAAGTGGCCACGGATCAAGGGCTTCTTCACCATCTTCCTGGGAAGGGTGCTAGGTTTCGGTCCTCCCTCTATGCCGATGATGCGGCCATCTTCATGTGCCCTATTCGTGAAGACATATCCGCACTTGCTCAAATCCTAAACAACTTTGGAGAGGCCACGGGGCTTGTGTCAAACTTTGCGAAGAGTTCGGTCACTCCCATCCGTTGCGATAATGTTGATCTTGATGCCGTGCTACTTGATCTCCCGGCTCCAACCGCTTGCTTCCCCTTGCGCTACCTTGGGCTCCCCCTTGAAGTGAAGAAATTGAAGAAGGTCCACTTCCAATACCTCGAGGATAAGGCGGTGGCTAAGCTCAACCCTTGGGCGGGTAGATAATTCAACATTGCGGTCGTGGAACCCTTGCAAAGACGGTCCTCACATCTCAACTCATTTACCCTCTCACCGTTCTTGATATCGCGCCGGAGACTATGCTCTTCTTCAAGAAACTTATTAGGAGCTTCCTTTGGGCGGGTACCGACAAGGTCTCCGGCGGCAAGTGCAAAGTCAATTGGACGGTGGTGTGCCAGCCTACTTCCTTAGGAGGGATCGGCCTTCTCAACATGGACAAATTTGCGAAGGCTCTACGTCTTAGGTGGGCTTGGCTAGATTGGACGGCGCCGGAGAGACCGTGGGTGGGAATGGAGGCCCTTTGCAAGAATGATGAAATGGATCTCTTCCATACCTTTTCAACGGTGACCGTGGGTGATGGGTCAAGGCCTCTTTTTGGGATGCGCCGTGGGCGGACGGGATCAACCCCAAGCTTATCGCCCCTCTCATTTATGATCTCTCGAAGAAGAAGACTTGGTTCGTCAAGGAGGCCATCACCGATGACGCGTGGATCCTCGATATTGACTTCAGAGAGGGGCTCTCGGTTCAACACCTTGAGGAATACACTAAACTTTGGCAATTCACCTCGCAACTTCAACTTCAAGACGATGTGCCGGACACGATCACGTGGAAGCTCACCCTTTCCGGTGCCTATTCTTGCTCCTCGGCCTACAAGGAGCAATTCGCCAGGGAGGTCGCCTCGCCATTAGACAATATGGTGTGGAAAAATTGGGCTCCACCCAAATGCAAGCTCTTCTCATGGCTAATAATCCAAAACCGTGTGTGGACGGCCAACCGCCTTGAGAGGAGGGGATGGCCTAATGGTCGGCTTTTCCCCCTTTGTCGTCGGGAAGATGAGATGGCTAGACACCTTCTCTTCACTTGCCGCTTCTCTATTCGCCTTTGGGGCATGATCAAGAATTGGCTCAATGTTGGGGACTTCAACCCCCCGGATTGGGTGGCCTTCAATGACGTCCAATCTTGGTGGGAGCACCTTGCCATCACAAATGGGAGAAGAAGGAAAACAATCCCGTCACTACTCATGCTTGTGACTTGGGAAATTTGGAACGAGCGCAACTCGCGGATTTTCAAGCACTTGAGCACACTTCCGACGTTAATTTTCGCTAGGATTAAGTTAGAGGCGAGAAATTGGGAGCTTGCGGGTGCCGAGCATTTGGGTCATCTCTTGCCGGGAGATTAGGCTTTTGTATTAAGGGTGGTGGTCTATAACACTAAAACTTGTCCGCAACTTCTTCTTAATTAATTGAAAAAAGGCAAATCTTTTGCCTTTCCCTTCAAACTACTTATTGCTGTGAGAAAAAGCTTTCAAATGTTTATTGCGTCGACTTCAGATAGTTTCATGGAATTACAACAAAATTCGTTTGGCCGTGCCATGTATTTTTCTCACGCGGAGCCACGAGTGAACTCAATTACTCCCCGCTTAAAATGGAGTGAACTCAAGCTTGTCCCAAGTTTTAACATGCTTTACTTTATACTTGGAGGCCAAAGTAAGCAACAATGTGTTGTTAGAACATCTCCACCGCTCCCAAACGATCCCCCAAATTGGGACAGAAAAATCAAAAGAGTGGATGTTGAAGCCGAACTCGGAACGGCCAATTGGGAACAACAAATAAAGGTGGGAAAGAAGCTGGCATCATCTCCCTCCATCCAAGATTCGATTGTCGAGTATATGAAGGAGGTCACATCGTGCTCGACTTGCAAAGTGAAGATACACCAAGAAAACCAAGGAAAGGAAAGAGGGACACCTACTTTGGCGTGCAAGACCAAAAGATCGAGAAGATTCAAGAGAATAGGGAGGTCAAAGAAAATGGCCGATAAGCGCAAGATCATATCCACCGATACGATCGAGCAACATAGCCCCCGATCATAGGCTTAGCGAGAAAACCAAGGCGTGACGAAGGAGAGGAAAGGAAGGGCCGAGCCTCCCGAAGAATGATTTTTATGCATTTCCGCCCATGTGTTGTGATGTTGGTGTCATTTTGGTGTGACTTTTATTTGGTGCCAACTGACACGATTTCAAAACCATAAACCAACTGAAACTTGACAAGTTTAGCTGCTGCAGATCCTAACGCTTTCTTCTTCCCCCGTCTTTCCGGGGACAATAATTCAAGTGGAAGTGGTCAAAGCTGTCATGTGAGGAGGCAGTTGTCACCGCCCCAGCTCATACTCCCTCCGTTCCAAATTATTTGACTTGGATTTGTCTGTCCAAATACGGATGTATCTATACTTGTTTAGTGTTTAGATATATAGACAAATACATGTGACTTGATTTTGTCTGTCCAAATACGGATATATCTATACTTGTTTAGTATCCAGATATATAGACAAATGCATGTCAAGTAATTTGAAATTTTGGAACGGAGGGAGTACATAAACTTCACTTTGCGTGCTCTACGCTAAGCTAGCTGCCGTTTCAAAACTCTCAATTCACACACGCTCATCAATCAATCACCCACATGTCAAAAAGCATTATTACTCCTCCAAACAGTAACCAGAAAGAGGGGGTGTGTCAGAGAGTGCGCACCAGGCAGGCAGTTAGCTGTCGCTCGCCCATTCTCCACTGCCACCATTATTCCGTTTCGTCCTCTGCTCTGCTCCCCAGACCAGACACTCCAACTAGAAAACAACCAACACAAAACAGAAATGGTCACCTACTCTGCTACCAGTACTTGCGGAGGTACCAAAACGAATCGACTTTCTAAACGAAACTGGAGAAGCAAGATGTGATCCACGATCCAAGAGCTCGGTCTCTCTTTTCTCCTCTCATTTCATCTTTCTTTCTCTGTACAAAAAGAACTCTTCTTGAGCTATCCAGCAAGTCTGCTATGAAGCTATGCTCTGCTTATTGGCATAGTAGCAGTAGCTCCAGTCAGACGAAGTTTTCTTCGCCTCGTATCTGGAGAACCAACTACCACGGACATCGATCGATCCTGGATGGAGCTTGAGGAGGAAACTTTTGGAAGAAGAAAAAGACTAAATAAGACAAAATCTAGGGAATTATTGTTGTTGGGGAAGAAGATCTAAACAGGTCCGCCGCGCCGAGCTGCTTCGTCTTCGCTTGCCGCCTCTGTCTTTTCTGTTTCTCTTCCACTCGCTCCGTTGATTGTTTCGGGGTTGATCTTTGCTCGTGATCGAGCTGCTTGTGTTTCGCTACTCGATCTTGGCCATGCTCATCAAGCGCTTGGCGGCGTGGACGCTGTCGCGGGGGTCGAAGCCGGACATGTAGTTCCGGACCTCGATCCGGATCATCTCCTGCATCATGGACAGGAACTCTCCGTTGAAGGGCCGCTGTTGGGGCTGCGGCGGTGGCGCCTGGAGCTGGAACGGCATGGGCGGCGGCGGCATCTGCTGAGTAGTCGGTGCGGCGGGCTGCACTGGAGGATGAGGAGCCATGGGCATTGCCGGAGCCACCGGGGCTGGCTCTGACGAGTCCTGACCTGGCAGGGAGAGGGAGAGCGAGAGGGACGTCGCCGGCGGCGGAGACGACGGTTCCGGCATGGGAGGCGCCGGCGTCGGGAAGACGGCCACCCCGCCGGCGCGCGCCACGGGGCGGTACACGTGCGTCGTGTGCTGCGAGGCGGCAGCGGCGGATGGCATGACGGAGGGCAGGCTCTGGTGGCTGGAGTCGCTGAGGTCCGACCCCGACGGGCTCCCGGGGCTGAAGCAGAGCGCTCCCGGGTGGCCACCGTCGCTGCTCGTCCGCTTCAGCGGCCGGTCCTCGTCGTTGGCGGCGGCCGCGTCATCAGCAGGCGGCGAACAGCCCGAAGCGTCGGAGTACTTGCGCTTGAGCGTTGAGTTCCAGTGGTTCTTGATGGCGTTGTCGGTGCGTCCGGAGAGGAGCCTTGCGATGGTGGCCCACTTGTTGCCGAACCTGGCGTGGGCGCGGAGGATGGTGTCGTCCTCGTCGGGGGTGAAGGGGCGGTGCTCCACCTGCGGCGAGAGCTGGTTGCACCACCGGAGGCGGCAGGACTTGCCGGAGCGGCCCGGGATGGACTTGCTAATGAGGGACCAGTTGCGGGCGCCGTGGCGGCCCACGAGCCGCTGCAGCGCGTCGTCCTCCTCGGGGCTCCAGGGGCCCTTGATCCGGTCCACGTCCTTGCCTCCTCCTCTACACGCCGCCGACATGGCTTCCGATCTTATCTGATACGATTTGATCAGTAAGTAGCAGCAGCTGGGAGGCTACTTGGAAGAAGAATGAACCTGATCTGATATATTTCAGAGGAGGTTTCGAGAATGAAGGAATGAACCGGAGGGAGGAGAAGAGTGGAGGGAGCGGAGGGGGCAGGGTCGGTATATATAGTTGGAGGAGAACACTAGCCGGTTGTAACGGGTTCCAGCCAGGCAACGGAAGGAAGGAGACGGGACGGTTGATGCTGCTGCGATTGTGCCTACAGCTGGCCTGCTGTATAGTAATTCTCAATTCTGGATATGAACTTCACAGACCAAAAAGTGTTTACGCAAAAAATTCAAAAAAAAATACAAGTCTCAAAATGTTGAAAAAAAAGGGATGTATCAAATGGTGTAGCACACGAACATACAAAATGTCAATTTCAAATACTTCGTATTCTGAACTACACAAAAATGACAAAATCTGAGAAATTTGAAGACTCAAATCCACACTTTTACCATTTTGTATGTACCTCGGAATACAAAACAAATTGAAGTTGATTTTGTTTACACGTTTGTGCGATACACCGTATCCGGTGATTTTTTTTTCATTTTGTTTGAAACTTGTAATTTCGATTTTAAAAACTACGGTATTGTTGGCTACATCGTGTGATCATTGGAGCTTAGGAGCACGAAATGTCCACTCACCGATGAACATGATTACTAATGTATTGTACTGTTTTCCATGACATACAAAAAAAATAGCTCGTCATATTTTTGGCTGAGCTAAAACTGTAGATGCGGGTCTAGGTGCGGCAAAAAGTGCACATTTTCAAAACTTGAAATTTTGTTAGATTTTTCATTTTTGCGTGGAAAGAATACAATGGATTTTGCATCGGGTTTTTTCCACACTTGTATAGCTCAACATTATCTACATGTAGGATTTTTTTTCTAGAAATATCGTTTTTCATAAACTTACAAATATCGTTTTTTATTTAGAAAAAGGGCTCCTAAGAATCTGGCTCCATTATTCATACTTACCGGATTACTAATGCGACTGTATTTTGTTTGTATGGGAAAAACGTATGATGACCATCAGAAGCTCCCGGCGGTTTCCCTTTATCTCACGCGTGTGTGGCACTGCTTCCTCGAAAGAGTATGACCTATGCTGAATTCTAGTACTACTCCTTATTTCATACTGCTGGATTTCGTACAGTAACGTGTGAGGCGTAGAGGGAGTTGCTTTTTTTTTTTGTGCGATTTTTTTTTCTGTTTCCTTAGGGCACCATCAACGGTTGGCGCAAACGGACACCTAAATGTGTCCGATTTGATCCGTTTGGGGGCGAACCACGGACACGTTTAGAGTTTGGGGTGGGGATGCCCCCAACGGGCAGGGGCAAACTTAGACAACAACAAAAACGAAATTAATTTACATATATAGGTAGCAGGGCCCCACGGGCCAGTGACAACAAAATACAAATAAAAAAAGAAAAATAAACCCTAATGCTACTGGGTTTGGGGACTGGAGTTGGCGCCGCCGCGGTTAGGACCTCGTCGTGGCCTCCTACACGTCGTCATCCGAGAGGATGATGTACAGCGGCACGGCGTAGAGGTGCGCCGGTGGCCCCGCAGGCGGAGGCATCTGCGGCGCTTCGGGGTCCTATGGCCACGCCGGTGGTGGCACGTACGCCTAGCCCTCGCCTCCCTCTGGCCACGGTGACCAGGGGACCTGCCAGCGCGCGCGCTCCATTGCCGCCGCCTCCTCCTGCTGGCGGAGCTGCTCTGCCGCCGCCTCCGCCGACTGCCGGAGCGCCTCCGCGATGCCAGGCCACTGGCCAAGCTCCTCCAGGTTGGAGGCATCTATGCCGGCCTGGAGGGCGGCAACGTCGTCGTAGGGCGGTGGCACGTCCTGGGCGCCGCGGTAGGCCGCCCAGTTGGGCGGCGCGGCCTCCATCTTGACGGCGCTGTCGTCGTCGCTCCAATCGAAGTCGGAGGAGGAGCCATCGTCGATGGCCGGCTCCTCCTGCACGGGCTGGTACCCCCGGCGGCGCCTGGGCCGCGAAGGCCGCCCGTCGGCGCGCGTCGTGCTCGACCTCGTACCAACGATCTCACACCGTCGAGTTCATCGCGTACGCTGGGTCATTGACGAGGTCGGCCGGGAGGAAGCTGTGGCGGCGGAGGATCTCCTCCGTACGCGCCCTGTCGGCGCGAGGGTCCTGCGGCACCGGAACGCGTTGCGGCGTCAGATGCCATCCGTCTGGCAGGTGGATGTCTCCCCACGGAAGGGGCGCAGCGACCTCCCAATAGATCTGCGCCACCTCCGTGGAGACGCGGGCTTGCCCGGCACGGCGGCGAGCATCCCGTGCCGCACTACTAGGAAACTAGCTATAGATGGAATTGACTTCTGTGGCGCATGTAAAAGTGCGTGCACCATAGAAATATTTCTGTGGCGCATATTTTTGCATGCGCCACAGAAATGTGGCAATTCTGTGGCGCACATAAGTCACATGCGCATGCGTCACAGAAATACACATTCTGTGGCGCACGTCGATATGCGCCACGAAATTCCAAAAAAATTCAAAATTTTCAAAAAATTAAGAAATCCAAAAAACTAGAAAAATACAAAAAATCCAGAAAACTTCAAAAAAGTATTTTTTTTGATTTTTTTTGAACTTCTAAGTATTTTCTGATTTTTTTTATTTTGTAGAAAAAATCTTCTTTTGAAATAACTTTTTTTCCTTTTTGGAATTTCTAGGATCTGAGAAAAGTTCAGCGGGTAAATCCGGGTGAAATCGAGCTCCAATTTTTCTTTAGTTTTTTTGATAAATTAAACGCGTTTTTCCGATGTAGTATGCAAAAGTTATGGCCGTTTTTTTTCTTTTCTTGCAAAAAAAAGTCAAAATTCATATTTCAAATTTTCTATGCCAACAAGACACTAAAACCTAACTACATCTCAAAGGATTTTATTTGTTGAATATTTTATCATTTTCTTTTATTTCTACAAAACTAAAAAATGCGATCCACGGGGGAGGGGGTAGGCATGAGGAGGGAAAAAATCTCAATTTTTTTAAATTTTTTTTCATTTTAAAAAAATTACATTTTTTTCTTAAATTTTCAAAAAAATTGGATTTGTTGGATTTTTTTGGATTCTTTGATTTTTTTGAAGTTTTCAGGGTTTTTTGAGTTTCTTGGATTTTTTGAAACTTTTGGATTTCCTTTTGAAACTTTTGAAGTTTTTGATTTTTTTCAATTTAAAAACACACATATATATACATACCACACATAAACTACACATATATATACACATACAAGGCTTAAGAGTGTTGATATGATACTTATATCAATAAGAACTTGAGTAGCATAAGGGTAGTTGAATTGAATAGAACTTGGAAGTTATCCGTGCATGGGTTGGAGCAATTTGAGGATGGGTGACATAGCGTGAAGTCATCATTTGAGATAGGTTAAAAAATTCAGAAAATCCAAAAAATTTAAATATTTAAGTTTTTCCAAATTATTTCATTTTTTGTTTTTTCCTGAATTTTTTGAGAATTCTGTGGCGCATATCTTGTGGGTGCGCCACAGAAATACAAGAATTCTGTGGCGCATGTAGATATGCGCCACAGAAATAAAATTTAGTTGCAAGACTTCTGTGACGCACTAACCCATGCGCCACAGAAGTCTTTTTTGGTGCGCCACAGATAGGGTATTTCCTACTAGTGCCGCCGTGAGCTTCGCACGGCGGTCTGCGGCACGGCGGGGGGCGTCGGAGGCCAGAGCGGGCGCGCGGGAGCTGGAGGCCTGCGCATTGTTGCGGCCAGGCTCGAAGAACCAGCTCTTCTTCATGGCTGCCGGCGTCGAGGGGCGGTGGCTAGGGTTTGGAAGAGGAAGCGCGAGTGGGGACCGGTGGGGATGGGATAGGTGGGGGTTGCTCCCCATTAAGAAGGACCCAACGACGTGGCTAAAGCGGTCACAGTCGCTGCCAGGTAGGCCAGAGGCGGACATGGGAGGACACAGCGCGTGTCCGCGGCTCCCCCAAAACTGGACAAAAAATGGACCGCGTGTGGGGCTAAACATATCCGTTTGCGCCAGCCCGTTGGAGCGCCCCTCGTGTCCGATCGGACAGAATTCAACTGGGATGCTCCGTTTGCGCCAGCCCGTTGGAGGTGCGCTTAAAGCAGAGTAGAATGTTTTCTTTTTTTCCTCGTTTCAAACGTTGAAAAAAAAGGTGATTTGTGTTGGTTGGGTGCGGTGGTGGTGAGTCGTCGTGGGCGCGCGGTGACCAGGGGACCTGCCAGCGCGCGCTCCATTGCCGCCGCCTCCTCCTGCTGGCGGAGCTGCTCTGCCGCCGCCTCCGCCGACTGCCGGAGCGCCTCCGCGATGCCAGGCCACTGGCCAATCTCCTCCAGGTTGGAGGCATCTATGCCGGCCTGGAGGGCGGCTGCGTCATCGTCGGGCGGTGGCACGTCCTAGGCGTCGCGGTAGGCCGCCCAGTTGGGCGGCGCGGCCTCCATATTGACATTTTAAAAAAATTACATTTTTGTCAGATTTTTATTTTTTTATTTTTTGTCATTTTAAAAAAAATTACATTTTTCTTAAATTTTCGAATTTTTTGGTTTTGTTGAATTTTTTTGGATTCTTTGAATTTTTTTGAAGTTTTCGGGTTTTTTTGAATTTTCTTGGATTTTTTGAAACTTTTGGATTTCCTTTTAAAACTTTTGAAGTTTTTGATTTTTTTTAATTTAAAAACACACATATATATACATAGCACACATAAACTACACATATATATACACATACAAGGCTTAAGAGTGTTGATATGATACTTATATCAATAAGAATTTGAGTAGCATAAGGGTAGTTGAATTGAATAGAACTTGAAAGTTACCCGTGCATGGGTTGGAGCAATTTGAATATGTGTGACCTAGCGGGAAGTCATTATTTGAGATAGGTTAAAAAATTCAGAAAATAAAAAAAATTCAATATTTAAGTTTTCCAAATTATTTCATTTTTGTTTTTTCCTGATTTTATTGAATTTTTTGAGAATTCTGTGGTGCATATCTTGTGGGTGCGCCCCTCGTGTCCGATCGGACAGAATCCAACTGGGCTGCTCCGTTTGCGCCAGCCCGTTGGAGGTGTGCTTAAAGCAGAGTAGAATGTTTTCTTCTTTTCCTCGTTTCAAACGTTGAAAAAAAAGGTGATTTGTGTTGGTTGGGTGCGGTGGTGGTGAGTCGTCGTGGGCGTTGGGAGTTGCGGAGGCGCGGTCGTGTGTGTGATTGGTGGTCCAGTCCAGCCCGCACGGGAGCTAGCTAGCAAACCAACTGCTCCCGCTCTAGAAGACAGTTTAGATCACGTAGTACTCTGTTTGTTTTGTCTTGATCAGCGTCCGCGATCTGCATGCGGTTGGTCGCCCGTCCAAGGGATCCACACGTCCCGGCGACCGACTACTCTTCAGTTTCTTTACGACGATCGTTCCGTCAGTGTGACTCTAACTAACAACCGGCCGGAGGTGAATATATGCGGGGAACTGACCACTAACTACCAAGGACGGCACGCCGCAACTAACTTCATAAACAGCATGAAGGGAATCGACCGATCGATGCAAGAAAAATACTACTTGTCTCCCTGGGCTGGGCCGGTGACGGGTCTCACGTCTCAGCTCGCTACATCACACACGCGCACGCACAGCTTCGATCGGGTGCCCTGCCCAAACAAACGCCCGTCCAGTCGAGTGTAGATAGCTGCGTCAACCAACTTGCCTTCACCCGTCTCCATCCTACTCCACACTCATCTGAAAGCCCCACCCTGCACCAACCGTTCCAAAACCACCCATCTCCAATTCCAATCTTCCTCATCAAGTTTACAACTATACTACTGTACTATCTATAATTTTTATAAGACAAACTCTACTAAATGCATTAATTTACTCTATCTTTACATGCAAGTTGTCCACGTCATCCACTATTTCAGCCATCAATTTATCCATGTCATCCCATATTAATCAATAAATATCTATTCATACATGCCATCGATCGACATCTATACTTCTTAGCCCATGTACAATGCGGAGTGCTAAGGGAGGTATTCACAAAAATAAACCAGATTTTTTGTTAATATAGGAGAGGTGTCTAGTTCAACATCTTTCTTCTATGAATAAGCACCAATATTTAAACAAGAACCTGTTTGATTTTTTAAGCAACGTCCTAGGCACTCCCCATTGTACATGCCCTTACAAGACAAAACCCTATTAACATGAACTAAATTAGTCTATCTCTATAAGGTGACCACGTCATCCACTATTTAAGCATCAATTTATTCATGTCATCCCATGTTAATTAATAAAAATCTATTCATACATGTCATCTATTGACATTATAAATTATTTTACCCCTGCAATTTCCACATAATCAATTTTTAGCGGTTATGTACATTTCACGGTAATTAAATTTAGATTCTCAACTAGTGGCAAATCAAATCCTCGATATTTCCTCTCTTTTTTTTGCATTTCATACGTCAAATATTCTTTCTTTTATAATCGATTTTTAGCGGTTATGTACATTTCACGGTAATTAAATTTAGATTCTCAACTAGTGGCAAATCAAATCCTCGATATTTCCTCTCTTTTTTTTGCATTTCATACGTCAAATATTCTTTCTTTTATAATCAATTTTTAGCGGTTATGTACATTTCACGGTAATTAAATTTAGATTCTCAACTAGTGGCAAATCAAATCCTCGATATTTCCTCTCTTTTTTTTGCATTTCATACGTCAAATATTCTTTCTTTTATAATCAATTTTTAGCGGTTATGTACATTTCACGGTAATTAAATTTAGATTCTCAACTAGTGGCAAATCAAATCCTCGATATATCCTCTCTTTTTTGCATTTCATACTTCAAATATTCTTTCTTTTATAATACAATTTTTTGTTAAAAATTTCCGTTGATGTTGTGGGGTATCTTTCTTCACACAAGCTCTGCATTTTTGGCGGCTAGCCAAAGACAGAGCCAAAGCGCGTCAAATCGAACCGAAACCCCGCGACATCAATCAAATCTTAATTAATCAATAAGTACGTGCGTACTCCCTTGTTCTGTCTCTCTGTGTTTGTTCCTGATGGACCCTGGTACTGACCGGTCACGTCAACGTTGCATGGAAGCAATGCTAGGGACAATTTCATTCCAACCAACGGGAAATGGCAAGAATATCTTTCGTTCAAGAACCTTCGCAGGAATTTTAGATGGTCTTACTGTCCTTTGTGACGTAAAGTATTTCTACAGAAATTTTGAGGATCAGTATTTGTAGAAATTTTCTACTTGGGCCTATTGATTCATGATTCTAAAGTATAGGAATAGGAAAAAAGGCACAATCCTAATATCAATCACATCTTAATTGAATGTGGTTTCAAGCAACAACGCAGGGATCGGGTCGGATCAAATCGGATTTTCCTTACACATTTTCCATCAAATTCGGAGAAAAACCAGAAAATAACTAGTTAAGGATACAAATTTAGATATATCATACCGGATTTGAAACTGAAGCAGAGCTAACCTTGAAAATAAAATTAACAGGATAGGTACGTGCACAAGGGACACATACATTCGCGCTACTCCTCCGCCACCTGCATCATCACGAAGCCCTCACATGAGTCGTGTTTTGTGAATGAGCCGAGCTAATACCTATGCCACATCTATGCCACATGTATGCACGGTAAGCCACAACACATGCAACTGCCACTTGGTGCATGCTACCGTGCTAGAGCGTGCACTGCAAGACGAAACAGTAGGTCTCCAGACTCCTGTCTATTTGCGTATTTTCTACTTATTAGATTGCACGACTATTTTACTAGTTTTGTTTTATCTACTGCTCTCATGCATTAATCATGTGGAAATTGCTCATGGTTGTTTACATGCAGTCTGACAAATTTTTTTAAGAACTAGTCCGAGCCAGTGTCGATAAAAGAATTACTGCAAATGGTTGTTTACATTATATTTAAATTTGGGCAAGTGTACCAACAAATCTATGTACTACTGTACTCCGTGCTAGGCCCCGTCGAGTCCTGCACTTGCGGCTAATCATACCAGGCGCATGCTAACACGTACGGACTGCATATACGTTGCCGCATATTCTTCACGTGTTGTTGATGCTACTGGCGCAGGGGCAATGCATGATTGGGCGCGGTTGGCGACGGATCCCAGATCCCGGCCGTCCGTTGCTCCACTACGGGAAACCGTCAAAAACGCCGACGGCCAAATGTCGGGGCCGTCGGCGTACAGCACGGGCTTGGGCAGACGACGAACAGGCCGTCGGCGTAGAATTACGTCCCCGACGGCTGCCGTCGGCGTTCTAAATCCCGTCGGCGTACAAAGGGCGGCATAACGCGAACCGTCCAGCGTCGTTGATACGCCGACAGTACTGCCGTCGGCGTACACGCGATAAAAACACCGACGGCTGCCGTCGGCGTTTAGTAGTTTTTTTAATTTATTTTCGTATATAATATTCATTTCTTTATTTCTCTATATAATATTTAATGTAGTTGTAATTTATATATATATTGGACCTATAATTGCCCTCCCAATTTCAGTATCCCACCCCCGTAAAATAACGGTTTGAGTTTTCCGGAACCCAACCCTACAACATATACATGTAAAACAAATCAAAACTTTTCCTGGCTATCTAGAGAGAAAGTGATGCCGGTGATGTCGGTCACACCTAGAAGTAGATTCTTGCACATTTACAACACACAACACACTTTTATACATATGGTATGTCATAACCTAGGTTTGGGTAGAGTTCCGACGCTCCGGGCCCCGCTTCGGTGAAACCCTGAATCCGCTGGAAAAACCCTAACGTTTCCGTCTACCCCAATAGACGTGCGTCGAAAGGGGGTAGCCCAGTGGACTTTTTTGCTTGGTTGTGTTAAGTTAGGCCATAGGAACATGAGAAACCAAAGTCTATCCCAAATCGACACACGATTCCATCCGGTTCGCCCGAAAGGGGAGAATTGGCGGGAAACAGACGCTCGAAAGAAACACACGAAGGAAACACACGATCCGTGTGCTTCTTCCTGATCCAACGGCTCACCAGCGCTCGAAAGAAACACACCGCTGATCCAACGGCTCAGAAGCACACGAAGGAAACACACGATCCGTGTGCTTCTTCCTGATTGGGCATACTACAGCTCAGAAGCCCATTTCTCACTATATATATGTAGTCATGGCCTCCATTGGCATAGCACATCTAAACTGATATCTGATCCCTCATCACTCTCCCGTGGCGTCACCACCGCGTGTGCCGTCCGCCATGCCAAGGTGCTGCCCTCTCCCTCCCCTACGTACCTAGGTTGCACGCACCTTAGTTGTTTGATCAAATTCCCCACTCATTTTTTCAGATCTCGGCGGGAATCGATGATGACCACCGGCCATTTGTTGGACACGGCAGTGTCCGGGACTGGGCTCCGCCGGGCTGGCACTGGGAGGTGTCTTCCGGGACGCGTAGTTTGGTGAGGAATCCGGGTGACGTCGTCGACCCGGATCTTGTTTGGTGGCCGTCGCGTGGGCCAGCCTCGGTGCAGAGGCCGCCGGCCCCCGAGGTGGAGGTGCGTCGCCGTATCAGAGAGGAGGACGAGCACGTCCGTCGCTACCTGGTTAGGTTGGATACGCAAGCGGTGCATGACAATATGTGGTATACACTTCATAGGGATCCTCCTCATGTGAGTATTGCCCAGTGATGGTTCCTTATCTTTGGGTGCAAGCCGCCGGCCGCTCAGCACCTCGCGGCTTAGGACCCGGCAAAAGTTAGTTACATTATTCGTGATGTATTATGGATTAAATAAAGATGTAGACTGTTCTATTATAAGCACATTCCTACTAGTGCAAGTTTGTTGTTATTCGTCTATGTACCCAAGTTTGTTGTCATTCGTCTATGTACCCAAGTTTGTTCTATCTTAGTTGCTACTACTCCGTTTCGATTAATTTTGATAAAAGTTGGTTTCACAAGCCCCAATGGACTAACCTAACACAAATAAAGTCTAGTTTAGTTTTCTTATGTTCCATGGTAACGTGACAAGCCCCAATGGACTAACCTAACACAAAAACCCTAACGTTTCCGTCTACCCCCATAGACGTGCGTCGAAACGGGGTAGCCCAGTGGACTTTTTTGCTTGGTTGTGTTATGTTAGGAAACACACGATCCGTGTGCTTCTGCCTGATCCAAGGGCTCACAAGCGCTCGAAAGAAACACACCGCTGATCCAACGGCTCACAAGCACTGGAAGGAAACACACGACGCCTATAAATAGGCCACTCCTCAGACAGGTTACTCACTCACACAAAACATTCCAGCTCACTCGGAGAGACATCTTTGGGCAACCAGCGGCAAGACGTCTGTGATGACCTGCGACCGTACCAAACGGTTGCAGATCATCATAGACGTCTTGCCGGACGGTTGTAGATTATCAGAGACGTCTTACCGCTGCTTGGATCGAAGTGGCGCTCAAACCGTGTGTCTTGTTTCAGCTATATTTAGACATTCCACACAAATTATCCGGATTTACCCAGCTACGTCCCACCCTGCATGTGATATCGCAGCCACGGTGGGATTGTAGCTGGGTGAAACCGTATGATTTGTTCATTTATGCGTTTAGTCGCAATGTATTTTATCTTGTGTTTTGGGCATCTTTGGGCAACCAGCGGCAGGACGTCTTTTCTGTTCTCTCAGTTTCGGTATCCCACCCGCATAAAATAACGGTTTGAGTTTTCCGGTATCCCACCCGCAGGTTGACAACAATCTAAAGCAACAAATTTCAGATTTTGTTGTGAAATCCTCTCACCTTTGAACTACTTTTCGCATTGATATTAAACAAACCATGTAAATTACAGTGACAACATAAATTACACAGAGAACATTCTTGAACCGCCGATACATAATTGACTAACAAACAAGTAAACATGCATGTAGAACAAATTACAACAATCACGGACAACTAATAAATTTCTCCACCCTATGCCGTGCGTGTGCTGCCACCCTTGCCCTTTGACGAAGATTTTGCCTTCTTGCCTTTGCCCTTGGACGAAGCTTCAGCCTTCTTGCTCTGTGCTTCAACCCTCCTTTCCTTTGATGACGGCATGAAATCGTCGTCATCATCGCTGTCAACTACCCAGAGACAGGAACGACCGTACGAAACACGGTCAGCTTCAGTTCGGTAGAACGGACTATTCGTAACTTTCCTGTCAAACTTATCTGCAAGCCTGGGCATTTCTGCACGAATTTGGAGCGGGGTCCTATACGGAAACCCATCGTGGCATAGCTTCGCCCCGAGTGAAGCGAGATGACTCTCAGTGTGCAAAATTTCTTCAATTGGAACTACCCTACCATCTACCTTCAAATTGCTCGAAATCCTAGCAAGATGCTCGGATGCGGAAATGTGAAACCCGGACACACACTTCTCGCAAGGACCAATACACACCATGTTTGCGATCAAGTGAGTACCATGCCTACCTTCGACTGGGTTATATAGAACTACCGGTGGCGCTCCCGGATCCAACGGCTCACCAGCGCTCGAAAGAAACACACCGCTGATCCAACGGCTCAGAAGCGCACGAAGGAAACACACGATCCGTGTGCTTCTCCCGGATCCAAGGGCTCACGAGCGCTCGAAAGAAACACACCGCTGATCCAACGGCTCAGAAGCACACGATGAAAACACACGATCCGTGTGCTTCTCCCGGATCCAACGGCTCACCAGCGCTCGAAAGAAACACACCGCTGATCCAACGGCTCACATGAGTTGTCTGACTACCTAGGTGAATAACTGCTATGCATTTGAGGATTGAACTGAATGCTTAGATCTATTCCTGCAGGTGATTGACCAAGATAAGCCAAGGCAAGGAATCATCGGCCTCCTTGGTGAAGAAGATGCGCCAGAAGAAAGTTAGTAAAAGTGGAAGAGAACATATTCCGAACCCGCGTTACCTGTCTGACAGTGGTGAGAGTAGAGGTGATGATGCAATTCTTAATTTGTTCATGTCTTTATGCTTAATTGTTCACCCTTTCTCAATGCAGGTGAGGGTGGAGATACTGGAGGAGGGGGAGGTGCCGATGCTCCAGTTCCTCCGAGGGGACGAGGTGCAGGACGAGGATGAGGGCGAGGTGGAGGACGAGGGCGAGGTGAGGGAGGACCAGGGCGAGGTGGGGGCGACGTGTCTTCGGACATACCCTCTGCGGGCCCCTCCACGGACGTGGGGACGGGCCCCTCCACGGACTCGGAGGAGATGGGCCCCTCCACGGACGTGGGGCCGGGCCCCTCCACGGACTTGGAGGCGGGGTCCTCCACGCCGCCGAAGAAGCCAAGGATTCGAGGGGAATCCCAGGTCCCTGATGAGGACAAGGAACCTGCTACCGAGGAGGCGAAGATCCTCATTACGCCTAATGGGAAAGAGTAAGTGACTATATATACTAATTTTGAACATGGTAACTTCATTGTGGTCAGGACAATTTGACATGTACTAATGTTTCATTATTGTGCAGCAACTGGATACATCCTGCGGGAGCCCGTGTGCCTAACACCCTAATTGGAGCTTTGATTAGGAAGTTTTGGCTGGGCTTGTACAGTACCGTCCCCAACGGCGCGACGAAGCTAGCCACCCATTGGGTAGACTATCAGGCCGCCAATTACGCGAGCGGCGGGAAATGTTCTGATGCCGTGATCAACAAGTTTTGGGTAAGTTGAACTTTTCGAATTTCGTTCATACTTGATGTCCCCACCATGCTCTCACAATTTGTTTTTTGTGCATGATTAAAGAGGTTCTATAGGGTACTTCCTGAGCAGCGGGCCGATGCGGACAGGACTTTGGAGGGGGCTTGTAGGAAGTTGACACGACAGCAGTTCTACAATGCAAAGCATACCATCATCAATCATTTCAGTACTGAGACGTTACACAAGAAGGCGGTGAAGCATGAGATTGTGGAGAACCCACTTGAGGTGACCGTAGATGACTACATGGCGGTAAGTAGATTGTTAATGAGATTACATGTTGCTGCTAGGTTGCAATTGCATTATTCGTTCTTCACATGAGTATTGTTTTTTCAGTTTAAGCCCTCATGGGCCTATGGCAAGGATGACGCGTGGAGGGCGTTGGTGTCTAGGTGGGCTGGGGAGGACCCCGAGTTCAAGGCCTTGAGCGAGCGAAACAGGTTAAACCGCGGGAGCGGGGGGACACATTGTGCGGGTGCCCGCAACCATGATCGCTTCAAGGCAAAGCTGGTATATATATACATGAAACAATCTTCATTTATTTCCCCTCATGTTCCTACTTGATACGCATGACACTTCTTTGGCATTGCAGGAGGCCGATCTCGGGGAGCCTCTTACGGACATGCAAACATGGGAGAGGATGAAGATGAAGAAGCCCAATTTTTCTGAGCCTCAGCCCTCGCAGCCCGATTACTTCGGCACTGCCAAGGAGGGGATAAAGGCATACGTCAAGACGTTCCAGGGTATAAATCCGTTTGTGGACAACCCTCTTCGGCATGACACCGATGAGAGAGCGGTGGTCCTTGCCGGGAACGGTTGGGAGCATGGCCGTCCTCTCATGCTTAGTGCGGTACTCACGCGTACTCCTGAGTTGGGCCTCTCGCGTGTCAAGGCTACCCTACCGCCGACGACCCTCCCGTCCTGCCTCGTCGGCCTTCCCGAGCTCGCCCCGATGTAAGTTTTTCTCAATTTCATTCTCTTTCCGACATTCGTTCCTAGCTAAGTGGCTAAATTGACGAGATGCGTTCCCTTTTAAAACTGTAGGCTGATTTCGAGGCGGCCTTCGATGCCGCTTACGCGGACTATGAGAGACAGTATCAGTTGTGGGTACAGAAGAGCCAGGAGTATGAGGAGTGGAATGAGTTGAAGGATGCTGTAAGTTTCAACTTTTGTATTTGCAAAATATGACAAGTCCCATTTCCTCTAGTTTGAACCTTCTTTTTCTACAAATCCTGACATCTAAACTATCTTGTAGGCTACCGAGAAGTTTTTTGCCACTAGAGAGCAGGAGGCGCTGCCTACGCGTCCACCTAGGCCGGGGATCTCGCCCGTCGGCCCAACGAGGGAGTCGGTCGCTCGCACATACAAGCAAGCAACACCGGTAAGTTATTTGCCAAACAAATTGTTACCGCCATGCTGTGCTTTCCAAGTTGCTAACTTGGACTCAAACATGTAGGGATCGAGTTGCTCGAGGAATGCACCCATTGATCCTGCTTTTGCCTCGCCGACTTCGACGCGTGCGCTCGTGGTGCATGGCACTGGTGGTGCCTCGCCGGGTTCGTCGCGTGAGACCACACAGTCCCGTGGCTCTCCGGATTCCCTGTGTGGTTCGACTGGCCCACGCGGTCGGTCGCCTATTTTCACGCGGTCAGAGATAGGTGGCTCGACCTCTCACGAGATGTAGGATTAGTTCGGGTGTTCCGGGTGTCAGTTCGAACTATGTTTCTGTCATTTTGAGTTTGTATGAATGCTTGTATGAATTCGAATCATGTTTGTGTCATTTTGGATATATATGTGATGTTTTATGTGATGTTTCTGTCGTGTTTTATAATTTGTGCAATTTTAATTGTATTTAAAATGCGCCAGAAACCAGCAGCAACAAGCAGCTAAAATTGGAAATTATGGTCAAGGATACGCCGACGGCATTGCCGTCGGCGTAGAGAACTTCCCAGGCGCACAGGGTGCTGCCACGTCATCTAAAATGGACCAAATGGTCACGAATACGCCGACGGCTTTACCGTCGGCGTATGCCACGTCCCAGATGCACCAGCTCGCTCCACGTGGCACTCTAGGCCGACGGCACTGCCGTCGGCGTATGGGTGGAGCAGACGGAGACGGACGGCTTCCGTTTTTGTGGGTCCCACAGCGGCTACACCGACGGTTACGTATACGCCGACGGTTATTTGTATACACCGACGGGCTTCTACGCCGACGGACATACGCCGACGGCCGCCGTCGGCCTAGGCCTACGCCGACGGCAAACGTGCCTACCCCGACGGCTTCTGGCCGTCGGCGTATCGTGGGTTTCCCGTAGTGCTCGTCGTCCACACGTGTGCCCATGCAGTTATCCGCTTTAGCCGTAGTACTCCCTCCGTTCCAAATTAATTGACTTCCATTTGTCCACATGTGGATGTATCTAGACATGTTATATGTATAGATACATCCATATTTATATAAATGGAAGTCATTTAATTTGGAACGGAGGGAGCATAAGATAGGAGTGCAGGGGAGACGGGACCACCACGTACTACGTGCGTGCGGCGCCGTTGAGTTGTCGTTTTGACTCGACAACCTGGACGCCATTCCCGCGGGCCCCACCCGCCGTGTCAGCTACTCCCTCCGTTTTAAATTAGATGATTTTTATTTTCCACATGTGGATGTATCTAGACATGTTACAAGTATAGATACATCCAAATGTAGATAAATGGAAGTCATCTAATTTGGAACGGAGGGAATACTTTTCGTTGTTTTGCTCCTCCTCTCCCTGCATGGCCAACGCCAGCGCGACGGAGAGTGAGGGATGAATGAGACCATGTCAGAGGACACAAATAAAAAATTGTTTATTCTTTGGTGTCCGGTCCAATAATGGGCACCTGCAACGGTGGCCCCCGCATACGGACACCAGAATCGGTCCGTTCGATCTGTTTGGGGCGGTCCGCGGACAGATTCTAGGGCTCTGTCCATTTGGGGTGGAGGTGTCCCAACGGCCCAGCGCAAAAAACATAGATAACAAAATAAACATAAATATTATACATTAACTTGGTTCGAAGGCCCCATGGGTCATTGACACAAACAAAAAAAGCCTATCTACGGCTCCATCGATTGGGGGGAGGGAAGGGCGGCACCGACGTCGTCGTAGGGGAAAATGGGCGGTGCGGGCTCCGGCCTGTTGGCATCACGCTGGCGTCCTACTCATCCTCGTCGTCCGAGAGGATGATGTAGAAAGGAGCGGCGTATAGACACGCCGGTGGCGCAGTGTAACATCCCCAGTTTAGCTAATTCTGATTAGGAGTTGATATGTGCATTCATGCGCATAGCATGCATTAAATCTAACTCTTAAAGAAAACAACGCATTATGAGGCAAATTGAAACACTCTAAATTGTACATTTCCTTCTATTTAAAATGCTCCCAAAAAGGTCCCAAAATCTCCAAACAAAAACATGTGGACCTTCTAATATATGTTAGGAAGGCCACTGGATATTTTCATATTCGTTTCCACAGTTTGGAATCCCAAACATGTTCAAAATACAAGGTATGTTTTGATAATGATAACATAAAAACAGGAACTAAAATTGGTTTAAACCCAAATTTGATCTTTGGGCCGAATCTGTATGTGCTGGTTAATTAAAGTCCAACCCAATTCCATTGGCCGTCATCTTCACAAGCAGCTGCGTGTCGAGGCCGATGTCGTCCCTTCGCTTCAGCGATTCGCGCCGCTGCCGTGAGCAACCAGCAGGGGATAAGACCAGCCCATCCATCGTCATCCCCTCACACCACAGCCAACCGAATTAGCCCGCCTCTCAAGAACCTAGCTTCGCAGCATGGCGACCATCTAGCAGGGCATTGCCTGGAGAGTAGCAGCAGGACTTGTCGCTGTGTAGAAAAGGAGCAGACCAATCAGGAGTACATCAACGATAGCAAGGAGAGAAGAAGAAAAGACCAGGCTATTTCAGATTCGTTTCTTGAGTCTCCTGAAGTTCAGGTACAGCTCGTGAGTGAGGCTACCAACGATAGCTTTTCTTGGTTAAATCTGCTCCTTGTTCTATTGTCTACTGTACCGATGCATAGAAGTGAAAATAGATACTATATATAATAGCGCGTCCGATTCGCGCGCTCTCTTTTTTTGAGAGAGCCAACCCACCTGGCGCTTTTTTTAGCAATTTTTTTTGACAAAACAGTCCAACTTTTTTTTTGGACAAAACGGTCCCGCGTTTTCCCACAAATTTTGAAACGGCCCTCTGATCTAATCGGCCCTCCGCTCTACAGTACACACGTCTCCGCGTCGTCCGAACCAGATCCGATACCCCTATCTTCAGTTCAATCGGTTATTTAGCTCACACATTAATAGCACAATACTAGACCACACTATATACAGACATTTTCTAAAAATAAATTTGTTTCTCCATCCATATGTGTTAGTGTATTTTGGGACGAAATTTACGTTGCGGCGTCATTTTCCGACAATAGTTCTTTTTTCCCGTGGCAACATTCTCGACGTGCACAACAATATTACTTCAGCTCCTCTTTTCTTAATTTCTAACTGTATTCCAACAGTATTGTCCATTGTAAATTAAAATATATTTGAAGCTCCCAATTCGCTGAATAATTGGAGAAAATTAATGGATTTAATTTTAAAAAATGCTCATATAATATATTTCATCCGATTACGGAGTAAAATTAAATTTTAAGGCAAAATACAAACTTATTATATCTTTCTAAATTGTTTAACATTTAGAGATAATACAACTGAAGTCTCTCCGATTATTCAGATAAATCTAATAAATACTAAAAATAGTTAATATTTGGAGATAATCACAATATATTTCCTCTGATTATGGTGCTAAAATAAGAAAATTATGGCAAAATAGAACCATACTTAACATTTAAGTTAGGCCAACATATTTGGATATAATAAAACTTGAAACTCTCTAATTATGCAGTTTAATTTAAAAAAAACGCTGACTAAACGAATATTCGAACTTAACTTTCTCTGATTGCGTAGTTAAATTTAAACAATGCTTGATTAGCTCCATATTCGTACAAAACACAAATTCATTTCCTCTAATGATGGATTAAATTTAGTAAATACTAATACAATACACTTCCTCTAACATATTTACGGCGCGAAACAAACATATTTGATCAATTTAATTTATTAATTTAAATTACACATTCATACCAAAATACAAGTACTTCGAAATACCCTAAACGATAAACTCCTACAGACTTCAGCATTTTTTACAACAGGTGCGGCGTATCGCCGCCCCTAGATACCTAGTAATATTTAGATGGGAAAAGAGAACAACGGAGCAGCAGTTCTTCAGTTTGGTAACCTGAGTGGTGTGCAGAGTTTGATCCCTGTTCTGTCTAGGGTCACACCGAAGCTTTTGTTTCTAGTTCTTCAGATTCAATCTGACTTTTTCGTGAGGTATCTATTACTTGCCAAACTGAACCTATTCAATTCGAAATTAAAGACCAGGAGAAACATGGTAGTTCTCAAGTACTGTATGTCTATACTTGCGTTCAGATTTTAGAAAAAGAGCTAGTCCCAGAAAGTCTTCAGCTTAGCCGAGAGTTACGCCATGTTTTCAGTGTACAGGATACACGTACTCAATTTTCTGAATTTGTAATTAGGATCTAACCTGAAATCAGTTCAGAGAGTTTAAAATATTAATTTCGTTTTCTGACAGGTTTATGTCTTTTAGAAAATAAACTGAACTTGTATATCTCATAAGTAATTCATATAAATCCAGAAAAATACAAATTATATACCGAAATGTTCAGAAAATTATGATCTGTCTATTTATACCAAATCCATGCATGTTTAACTAACCTTGAACCATAATTATGTAGGAGAACTAAATAAACCCTTTTGGGTAATATGGAGTTTCTCCAAATGCTGCTTTTAAATGCATTTGGACTCCAAATAACATGATCTCCATGTGTAGGTTTGCATTACAAACACTTTAATATGTCATTCATACATTTGTGCGCATTGCATTATGCCATGGTTGAATGTTGTTTTCCTTTTCCGGTGTTTGATTCTTCTCGGTAGAACGTGGATACGAGATCGGGATCGAGATCAACAACAGCAAAGACGAAGGTGAATACTTGATCAACCAACGATCAAGTCAAGCACAATATTACCAAAACGTCTATTATATTTGGTTATCAAAGCAAGGCAAGCATAACCTCTTATCTGCCCATATATGATTTTGAAGTATTTCATTCTTGTATTTGCATACGGTTCCAAAACACTTCCCAAAACTTATTTTTACTCTCTATATGATTTCAAAGCCTTAAAAAGCTCTAGCACATGATTTAATCTCTGCTTTCCTCCGCGAAGGGTCTTTCTTTTATTTTTATGTTGAGTCAGTTTTCCTACTTCTTTCTATCTCAGAAGCAAACACTAGTGTCAACTTTGGTGCAATAATTTTTATATGCTTGTATATTGCACTTATTATATTGCTTTGTGTTAACAAATATCCATGAGATATATATGTTGAAAGTTGAGAGCAATTGCTGAAGCTTAAATCTTCCTTTGTGTTGGCTAAATACCTTTTACTTAGAATCTATTACTTTATGAGTTAACTCTTATGCAAAACTCTTTGACGCTTGTCTCGAAAGTACTATTCATGAAAAGTTTTTTACTTATATGATTCAGTTGTTTGCTCATTAGCTACTTACTAGCAAACTATAGACCATTGACCTGGATCACTTCATTCATAACATGTGCTTTACAATACTATTTGATCAAAATTATGATGGTAGCATGTCACCTCAGAAATTATTTTGTTTTTATCGTTTTACCTACTCGAGGACGAGTAGAACTAAGCTTGGGGATGCTTGATACGTCTCAAACATATCTATAATTTATGATGTTCCATATTGATATTATACCAATTGTTACATGTTTTATATACACTTTATATCATATTATGAAATTTATTGGACTAACCTATTAACAAGATGCCACAGTGCCAGTTTCTGTTTATTATGTTTGTGCATTGCAGAAAAGGTCCAAAAATGAAAGTGCTTAGAAAAATCTGAAAAAATTACAGAAATTCTAAAACGCCAGAAGACTACGGGAGCCAGAAAGACAGGTCTGGGGGAGGCCCACAGCCTCCACACCATGCCCCCGCGCGGTTTGGACTGGGCCGCGCCGTGGGGGTGGTGTGGGCACCTCGTGCACCGCCTCGCGACGCCCTTTGGACTATATATTGCCTCCGTAGTGAAAACACTAAAACAATCGATGATTTCTCCAGAAGTGTTCCGTAGCTCCGCCGCCACCAAAAACCAAGTTTCGGGGGTCATAAGTTCCTGTTCCGGCACCCTGCCGGACGGGGATTGACCCCCAGAGCCATCTCCATCGACCACGCCACCTCCACTTCAACTCCATGATGGTTTGTGAGTTGTTCTCCCATGGACTACGGGTTCTAGCTGTAGCTAGTTGGTACTCTCTCCCATGTACTTCAATACAATGATCTCATGAGCTGCCTTACATGATTGAGATCCATCTGATGTAATCGGTGTTGTGTTTGTTGGGATCCGATGAATTGTTACATTATGATCAGTCTATCTATTAAAGTTTGTGAAGTTATTGTTGCTACAATCTTGTTGTGTTTAATGTTTGTCACTAGTGCACGAGTGGCATGATCTTAGATTTAAGCTCTATAATTATTACTTAGATTGTATCTACAAGTTGTTTGCACATGTCCTTGTCCGGAACCCGAGGCCCCAGAGTGACAGCAACTGGGATAACTGGAGTGGATGGTTTTGACATGAGGATCACATGTTTTCACTAAGTGCTAATGGTTTGCTCCGGTGCTCTATTAAAAGGAACAACTTAATTATCAGTAGTTTCCCCTGAGGCCCCGCTGCAAACGGGCTGGTAGGACAAAAGATGTTATGCAAATTTCTCATTGCGAGCACGTATAACTATATATGGAAAACATGCCTACGTATGATTAATAGACTGGATGTTCTGTCTTAATGCTATTTCAATTCTATCAATTGCTCAACTGTAATTTGTTCACCCAACACTTGTTATTGGAGAGTTACCACTAGTGTAGATAGCTGGGAACCCTGGTCCATCTGTAATCATTATTGCTTTACCGTCAACTCCACGCATGCAACTATTTTCTGGTACCATTGCTTCTGTGTTGCTGTTACTATTGCTCTCATATTACTGCTGCTTTCACATCACCCCTGTTACTAGTGCTTTTCCAGGTGCAACTGAATTGACAACTCCGCTGTTAAGGCTTATAAGTATTCTTTGTCTCCCCTCGTGTCGAATCAATAAATTTGGGTTTTACTTCCCTCGAAGACTGTTGCGATCCCCTATACTTATGGGTCATCAGTGTCCTCCTGGTTCGATAAACCTTGGTCATATTTCAAGGGAAAACTGCTGCTGCACTACATCATACCTTCATTTTGGGGTCTCCCAACGAACGTGTGTTGTCACGGTCAACAAGCAGATCTTCTGGTGCTGTTATTGGGAAGTAATAAAACACTCGACCGTTAACACGCCATCAGATCACCACTTGACGTCATCCTTCATGGGCTACATGAAATCTTCCTTTTAATGCATGCCCATGAAAAGATACCTAACCACACATAGAGATGCCACACACACATATCATGGGTTAGTTCACAAATCTATATGGACAATTGCTTACCATACCACGAGGAACATGATGCCACTTGGTACATCTTGCAGCTTTGTTTGTTGATCACTAGCTTGATCAACATTGTATTTGTTCTTCTCTCTTCATTTTATGATGTCTTGAAGATAACCATGAATGACCACATAATCATTTTCTTCAAGACATGCTAGCAATATGCTCAACTCTTATATGACCAATCATCGGATAATTCCTTGAATAATAACTTGGTCATCACATTCTCTTAATATTGATCTTATCAAATATATACATGCAAATTGATGATCTTGATGCCAAATACTCCATTATATCAATATCTTTATGGCATCAATCTTGAATCCAACATATGGAGTTCAAGTATTGTCTACGGACATATACTACAAGAATAACTCAACGCAACCATTAGTCCATAGGGATTGTCATTAATTACCAAAACCACACATGCGGGCACCATGCCCTTACACAAGGCTTACCAATCCATAGGCTTAAAATAATTTAGACATTCAAATTCAAACAATGTCTACAAATTTATTCAAGTTTGGTGGTATTTTACAAGGTTTTGATCAAGATTTCAAACTAAACCCTACAAACTAATCCTCCTTCTCGTCGTCATTGTTGTCGCTGAGGTCAAAGTTAAGGATGAGAGGTCGATGACAGTGGAGGAGGAGACACCGGAGGCGTCCGACACATAGTTGCGGCTTGGCGGCGGCGTATGCTGTTGTTGCGGCTCCCGCACCGCCACGAGGATGGCATGCGTCGAGTCGAGACAGTCTACCTCGAGTCAAGCGGCGTAGCGTGCATGGCCTGCATGGGCGAGGGGAGGGGGTATGGCGGTGGTGCCCCAGCAGCGACTCCAAATCCACATGATAAGTTATTTATTTATTTACTTCTTATAACCCAAATAAAACATGGCACACCGACACGCGTACCCACATAAGATTTTTGGAATGGATCTCTTAAGTGTGGCCATCCACTGGATCTGTCGCCACACTGTTAACACACGAGTGCCACACCGGCTCCCAGAGCCACCAATAATCCTGTGGATGAATCGTTTGGGAATGGCACTACACTCGCGGGATCTTCTAGGGCAATACAAAATATTTACCTTAATGAAACATGGAACACCGACGCGCGTACCCACATAAAATTCTCTAAAGGGTTGTCTACACATATTTTAGTGGGTGACATATGAGCCATTCCGACGTGGGTGCGTGTCCGGACATTGGCCGGCGCCCCCGAGCCACCCTTCAAAGTTGGGGTCTCCCTCAGGGATGTAGGACAGTTTTTCTGGAGCGCCTGACCGATGGGTGCCGCTATAGGGCTTTTGTTTTGTTCGGACACATAGAAACGTTTAGGGTGTGCTTTGTGAGGTGCCAATGGAGATCTACTGAGCTAAACTGGTCAAGTTTCGATTGGTTCATGGTTTTGAAACGTGTCCTATCGACGACTCTTTCTAGCTCACCTTGAGCGCCCGTTCAAAATATTAAAGGGCACATTGTTGCTTACTTTGGCGTCCAAGTAAAATGTTCAAACTTGGGACAAGCTGAGTTTACTCTGCCTTTTGCGGGGAACAAGTGAGGTTATCGCGGTTCCGCGCGCGAAAAAAAGTGTTGTTGTGTACTCCCTCCGTTCTAATTTAGTTGACTTGCTATGTATCACATATAGATGTATCTAGACGTGTTACATGCCTAGATACATCCACATGTTATGCATAGCAAGTCAATTAAATTGGAACGGAGGGAGTATATGGCAGGGTCAGCGAACTTGCTGTTATTTCATCAAAACTATCTGAACTTGACGCAACAAACATTTTGAAAACTTATTCTCACAGAAATTAGTAGTTTTAACTTAGCTAGGTCCATTACCTGTAGCTGCTGGCTTGGATGGATTCAGTTGAAAGCCACACCTGGCGTTTGCTCGTGTTGATTGTATCTATATTTGTAGTAGTACTCCGAAACTAACAATAGTTGGTAGTAGTATATGTGTACTACGATCCCGTGTGTCGGTTTGTTCCGTTGGCGACATCAGGCTGATGCGAGATGGTTTGGTTTGTTAATTTGTTGGTTTGTCCGTTTGTTTGTTTGTTTCCAGTCAGTCTGCTGGAATTGATTACACGTACGCGTGCATGCAGATCCACATATATATATGTAAGCCGATTGATTGATGTGCGTGTGCGGTTTGCCTGGCATGAGATATTTTTTGGTTAGATGTTGTTTTCGGAGGCAGTTCATCACGGTTTCTGGTCATCCATCCGTTCCATATATCGAACCTGACCACCTAACACAAGCCGAAAAATAGTACTCACTCCGATCCATATTAGTGGGCATAGATTTGTCTAAATTAATAAGTATTTAGACTAGATACATGTGTATCTAGACAAAATTGTGCCCACTAATATGGATCGGAGGGAGTAGTATTTCTAGCCGTGCTAATTCCTGCATAGGATAGCTGCGAGCAGCAGTCGGTGGTTTGGTTTTGCTTTGTTTAAGCTGGCAGCAACGAAAGGTAATTGACTTGAGGGAGAAGAAAGCTTTTCCTTTGGACAGGGAGAAAGAAGAGAAGGCCGTTTTCTGTTAAGGTGTCGACGATCGTTAGTCAGCTGTCAGTTCAGGGAAAACAACGGCTCCACTGCAGAATTGTCGATTGTATCGTATGGAGTACGTGTGGTTGGGGCGTCGTCGGAGGCGAAACGCCGACCGCGACGAGTTACCCGCTGGCTGCAACGACCGAACATCGCAAGACGGGTGAGTCTGGGAAAGCTCGTACGTTTTTTCCATTCGCATTTTAATTAAGAATGCAGTGCCCCCACAGCACTGTACTATTAAGAATGGAGTACTATAATTAGCTGGATCGGATCACGTTAGCCGTTCACTTCCTCCCGGAAAAAGCAACGGTTTTGTTATTTCTTACTCGAGTGAGAATTAAGTTTAGTAATCTCGTGAAATTTACATCGTGATGCGTGTGGGATGTAAGTTATACATGAATTGTAACTCATATTTTTTTTTCAATTGTACATGGGTTGCACAAGATTGTAACTGAGTTTTTTTGGGTGCAGATGTTTTGAAAAATGAGTTACAAATGAAATTTTCTCATTTACAAATGAGTTGCATAATAGCTGCAACTGGATTTCCCGATTGCAACTAAAAATTTCTCAGTTGCACATGTAATTGGATGACGCATCCGATTGAGAATTAACTTCATTCTCACTTCAGTGAACCCTAGTCGCTCCAACCCCTTCGAGCGTTTCCGTTTATGTTTCCTCTGTCTGTTGGATTGGGCCTCGACACAAACCCTAGCCGCCCGCACGCCGCTCCCTCCTTCATCTCCCCGCCGTCACCGAAGGGTGTCGCCGGCTCCGACCGCACGGCTTGCGGTCGCGGCGGGGAGCCTCCTCTCGCGTGTGTGGGTGTGGCGTCGTGTGCGCGTGTGTGTCCTCGAGTCTGTGAGGAGCTCAACTAGCTTGGCTGCGGGTGCTGGCGGCGGAGGAGTGCTCGTCGTCGTCAGATTTGGAGACAGGGGTCACAGAGCGTGCCGGATCCGGCCTCAACGCGGAAGATTTTCCTGCCAGAAGATGGGTCGGGCCGGTGTCAAGGCTTGCCCGGGCGACACTCCTTGACGGGGCGTCATCGACGAATACGTCCCTGCAGATCAGAGCCAAGATGGCTTGGCCGTGGCCTGGGAGGCCACCACCGGGGTCCCTGGATCTGGCTGCTTCGATTGCAGCTTTTGGCCCGAGGGTTTGGTCTATCCGACTGGTAGGTTTGATGGTGACCAGTCAGGCTGGGCATAAAACCCTATACCTAAAGCCCAAACCCGAAACCGTATATCTCGAACCCGAAATACCCGAGCACTACATCGGGTAGCAGTTTTGGAAACCTGAATTTTATTCAGGAAATTCGGGTTACATGTCACAGCACCCGAATTTCCTGAACTACCTGAAATACAGAAAGCCCAGTACAAAAAAAATGATTTTAGCGAGGCCCAGCCCACCTTCTCGTTCTCACGCACCGTATCCAGACCACATCTCGATCTCATCCCCTTCTCATTCTCACACAGAGGCTCCTCCAGTCCTCCTATCCTCATATCCCGTTCTTGAGCTCTCGATCTATTCACCACACAACCGTGCCAGATGCGGCCGGCCATCGCCCTCATTTCTCACCAGAGTACGAGACCACCACCAAGAGAACAGCAACAAGCCACGTCTCGACGACCGATTGCCGCCTCCCTCGAATCCCTCGTATTCCACCGGCGAGGCCATAACCATGGCGGCATGGAGCGGTGCAGCCGGCCGACCGGTAGCCGCAGACTCGACCTCCTCCTCAAGCCCTCGTCGTCGGGATGGCGATCCACATCAAGCATCCCCATCCGGAGTACCGCACTGTCCTTCTTCTCCTTCAGTTTGATTTATATCGAGCAATTCTGGATTACCTGAATTGTCGGGTAGCAAAAATCTGACAAATCTCGGGTGTCATTTATGGAAACCCGATTTTCTAATAACCCGACCTGAATTTGCGGGTAAACCCGAACGCCCAGCCTGAGACTAGACACAATGGGGGTATCATAGGTGGTATCATGCATGCAATGTTGGCAAAAAAGCTGACGTGTCACTGCAATTAATGATGAGAGAGCTGATAGTAGTATCATAAGTAGATACCGTAACATAACGGATTCCAATGCAATATGAGTCTACAACCTAATAAATGTAGCATTGTATGATATCACAATTATGTTACTCCCTCCATTCCGGTTTATAGGATGCCTTTGTCAATTCTCTACAACCTAGGTGGCTAACTATTGGTGTCTTGAATAGCAAAATTGGTGACATGCATTGGTTGCCTTACTTTTATCTCTCGTAATTACTCATTAGTTGACCAAATTGGTGTGCGTGCATTGGTTACCTTCCATTTGCTCTCTCCTAATTACTCATTAATTGGCTAAATTGCATCCTATTCTTGGAAAAACCTGGTTTTGAAAATACATCCTATAAACCGGAATAGAGGGAGTACTACCATTGTGGAGGTAGTAACATAGACTAGTATCATATGCATGATACTAGTATATGATACTCCCCATTGTGACTAGTCTGACCAGCTTGTGGTGCGGCGTGAGCTACGGCTGGACTTCAACTTCGGTGGTCTGTCGGTGGGGAGCAGCATGGGTAGAAGGGACATGTGCTCGCGGTCAGGGTGACTAGCAGCCGTGGGGACCAGACCAGAGGCTCCTTGGTACCCCCCTTCTCTGTGTTTGCTCTTAATGGCAACACGTGGTGGTGACGAGTCCGACAATTCTCCTTCCGCTCATGTTTGGTTCTCGTCGACCCCGTGAGAAAAAGGTTACTCCTTTCGGCTCCTCGGTGTCTTCCCGTCGTTGATGTTGATCGCTAGTGGTTTTGCCTCATGACCGTAGGTTCAGGCTTCACTCGTTTCGGCAGTCGTTCTCGGCGTCGCCTGATACTCTCGTTCGGCCTCCCATGGTGGGTGGCCGGGAGAGTAAGGTTGGTGATTCTGGATGTTGTTTTTGGAGTGTCTAATGTGTGGAAATCCGAGGGTTCGAGCGAAAGCCTTGCCTGGTTCAGCCAGTGTCGATGACGATGATGCTCTTGAGCGCCATTCCCCTCCTTGGAGGTATCTTCGTGAATCCTTGCTCTTCTTCCCCACTAGGTCTGGTGTCTCTAGGTGAAAACTTAGACCCTTTCTGGATCGCGCAACGGCGTCACCTTCGTGGTGTAACCTTCCTGGAGGCGTTGCCTTTGGAGCCCATGATCTGCCTCGTTCTCTTGGTTCTCCTTGTCGGGTCTCCGTTCGTCTGGGGTAGCATGATCGATGAAACTTGTTTGGTGGGGATTCCGGCACCTTCTTTATGTGCACATTCCTTTTCGTCAATGCTAGAGACGAAGACTTCAAGTGCTGTTTTGCATTTCACTTATCTTAACTAGCTTGTAGTTGTGCTCTTGGTGTTTTGGATGTCGTTTTTCTCAGCTCTGTGTGTTGTTATTGTAAGCAGTCAACCCTGTATCGGTCTATTGTGTACTCTTGCCGTTTGGCCTTTATTAATTTAAAAAGTTAGGCTCTATTAATTTAAAGCTGGGCACTATGAGCCTTTTGATCTTAAAATGTCATCACCATCTTTATACCCCTATTAGTTTATTCCATTAAGTAGCCGCGCTCATACGTAAACTGTACGTGGTGGTTGTTGACCGTGTATATATATGCACTAGTGGAAAATAGCCCAGCTGTCCCAGGTCCAAAGGGCCTTTGATCCCGGTTTTACAACCGAGACTAAAGGGTCGGGACTAAATGGGGGGGGGGGGGGGGGTCGTCTCGGGTGCTTACGAACCGGGACAGATGGGCCTCCACGTGGCCACGACAGGGTGGCCATGGGCGGGAACCCTTTGGTCCCGGTTGGTAATGTCACCCGGGACCAAAGATTTCTGCCTTTTGTTTTCTGCTAATTTATTTTTTAGGGGTTTCGATTTTTTGTTTTCCAATTAATTATTTTTTGTGAAGATCACGTTGCGCAGACAACAAGTCATACACATAAAGTATACAATACACCGAGGTCACGTTTGATTCATACATACATAAGCCCACAAGTTTATACTACACTGACATCACGTTTCTCACACGTTGAGATCACGTCAATTACATTGGAGGCAAAAAATAATTGTTAGGGTGATAAAATTCTCCAGTTTTCTTCAGGACCTCCTCGTTCAAAAATCCCGCCAATTTCTCTTGAATTGCTTTTAGGCGCTTCGTTGGTATGAGCTGGTCCCACATTCGATCCATCTAGATCAATATGAATATGTGAGTTGTAATTTATGAATGGAACTCAACACAATATGGTAATAAAAAATTGCGAATAGTGTATACATACTTCAGCTGTTCTAACTTCTCTATTCCGCTCACTGACAAAAGAGCGCATGTACTCGAAAACGTAGTATGCACATAAATTAGTCCCTTGTGGCTGCCTCAGACACAACTTTACAAAAAATAGAATTTAATCAAATAATAATCAAGCATGATAATGGTATTGAAACTATAATTAAAGAGTTGCGCGGACCTATATATAGTACTACTTACCTTGGTGGTATAAACATACAGCTCCGGTTTCTAATCCCCTGGAACCTTCACGATGAATCGTTTCCAAACCCTGCCCGCCAAAAGAAAATGATTAAAAGAGTTATTAATTACTTGATATCAGAAAATGAATGAAAGAGGTCGATATAGAGCGATAATGATTGAAATTACCTCTGGAGCATATCTGTCAAGGTTTGGTACTCGTCCATATCTTTCCTTAACGAGTCCATGACTTGAACGACTCCTTGGTCAATTCTAATGATTAGCAGAATCCAGTGGAATCTGCGCACGTTTATATGTCCATGACTCATCGATCACACTAAACATCGAGTATGCAAAATAGAATGTGTAGAAGGTACAGTAACACCCACTTGAAGGTGTAAGGAAAAAGTATTTCTGCGCAGATATTTTGTTTCACTAACCACCGGAGCAAGTTTTTCTCTGTGTCCGTGGGATGGTTATTTACGGTCACTTGATGAATATAATATGGGTCAATGAACCCAGTGTCATAGATGCAGCGTTGTCTGCATTCGATAATCTTCATTCTGCATAATAGCGTACAAAAGAATATAGTGAGATAATTACAGGCAATGAACGAGCAGAGCTAGAGACGTAATTAAATTGCAGAATTAAATCACTTACAAACAATAGCAACTGACGAGGGCTTTGTCGAGAGCGTCTTGATTGAATAACTGAAAAATTTCAGAAAACGGAATATACATCGCGTCATCCGTGGAGTAATGCTCTTTCTTATATGACACCCAGAAGACATCATGCCCGGCCTTTGCGGCGTTCTCGTACCACTGATGCAATCGACGCAATTGTGTTGTTAGAGAATTGACCTGCTCAGGTCTGACCAGGGACATCCCGTAGACATATGTCCATGCATACTAATACTCTCTGGGGTCGCCTATGGTGCCAGTGTCGTGGTGTACTTCCTTATCGGGCATCACCTTGAGCGGGGGGATCGACTGATTTGCCTGTTCTCCGAGCTGGGCCACTTGTTTCCCGCATTTTCCCGTCTGCATCTGCTCCCTCTTTAGGCGATATGCCTCCTGCTTCTCCTGCCTCTCTTGACTAATTGTCTTCTCAATAACACAATCATAGTCATCTCGCAATTTAGGCGGCTGTGGCGGTCCACATGATAGATTTTTCAAACATCTCTCAACTTTTTCTACTGGTATTATCTTTTTAGGCGGGGCCCTTTCGGTCCTATTTGTCTTTTCACATCTGCACACACCGACTCGTCGAGTTCCTCTTGAGTCAAGTCATAAGGTCTCTTTGGAAGAGGCTTTAGCAACTCACGTTCCTCTCGAGTTAACTTATCTGCACTTCTGCTCATCGACGAGAAGTTTAGTTTCCTCTTTAACGAGAAGGACTTAGCAGCGGGCGCAATCGACGGACGGGATGTCGCGGGTGATGGACTCACGACGGACGGGGCATCGAGGGATGGATCTTGAGGTGGGGGATGGATCTTGAGGTGGGGGGATGGATCTTGAGGTGGGGGACTGCTACTCGGAGGAGTCGGTGGCCTTGGCGCCAAGTTTGGAAACACGATGTTTTTCTTGTTCCAGAGAGCGATACCCTTCTTAACTTCTCCCAGTGTCTTCTCGCCGTCACCTCCAGGAATGTCAAGGTCCAGATTAGCATATAACGGCACAACTTCATCCACCCCGACACGAGCATAGCCAGCTGGAATCCCGCCGAGATGGTAGCTTGCTCCAGATTGATTAGGTAAAGCATAGCCGACCGCCACCTTGAAGGACATGTTCTTCATTGACATATGTAGCTCACAGTCTGTCTTCTCCGTGATATCATCCACGGGGTAGTGACCCGCCGGCGGTTCGAGTTCAGAATGTTCTAACTGCGTGGAACCCACGCTGCTTTTCTGCTGATCAGATGGGGCGGCTTCGACTTCAGGACCTACTAGCTGCTGCTGAGATGCCCTTTGCTGACTTATTGTGTTTAGTTGCTCCTGCTGCTGCACCTTGCGTTCCAATGCCGATAACCAGTCTGACTCCTACTTCTTCTTTCTCTGACGGCTTCTATAAGTATCAGCATCTTCTGGAAAACCTTGCTTCCACGAAACTCCGGGTCCATAGCCTCGTACTCGTCCAACTTTTTCAGGATTCCCGAGTGCGAGTGACAGCTCGTCTTTCTCTCTGTCGACCACGTACACTCCCCTTCGTACTTTATCTATTGCGTCCACAAGTTCTTTGGTTATATACTCAATTTTTTCCTTCCATTTTCCCTGAGCAACAGTCAGCCCTGTCACTGGGTCCAACCCTGCCTCATGCGCGAACAACCAAAACTTGGACCTCTCGGGCCAGTCTGCTGTCTGTGGAATGATCCCGTTATCAAGCAGTTTTGCTTCAAAGGCTTCCCACTTTGGCACGGCAGCCTTGTAGCCACCTGCCCCCAAAGTGTGGTGATATTCCTTCTTCCCAGCATTAACTTATTTGTTTTCGATCGGGCCACAGCGGCCTCCGATTTTCTTTGCTTCACAAATGACATGGATATACATCTCGGGTACCCTACCATGAGGGTACCTCGTGCACGTGACGACTAAGACCCAATAGCGAAGAGCCTACTTGAAGCCCAAGACAAGAGGCCCAAGAAGATGGAGTACCCTCCAAGATTAGACATAGACATAGTCGGTTTAGAACTTTCCATATGTGTAAACTAGGTCGGTTAAGAACTCCCGAGACCCAGCCTATTTAAAGGCTGGGAGGGGCGCCGATCTGGGACCAAGCCATACTCGAACCACCAAAGCTCTAGCGAGATCGACATCTCGCCAAGAGCCTCCTTGTAACCGCATAATCTCACACGATCAATAACAGACAGGCAGGAAGTAGGGTCTTACCTCCACCCGAGGGGCCTGAACCTGGGTAAATCTTTGCCTCTGCTTGTCAGCCGACGAAACTACTAGCACTACCACGTTCTCTCCCCATAATCTCAACCCTATGTCCTTAACCATGGGATTTGATGAGTGTACCCCTCGTCAACAAATGTGGGCCACTGCTGTTGTATCTTCACTAGTGGTCCAATGAATTCTGGATCTTGTTCCTCCGCCTCTACATAAGCTTTCCATAAGTTTTTCTTCCAGGTCCGGTATTGTTCGGCCATCTTAATAAGAGTCCAATGCTTGACTTTCTTCTTCAACTGCTCGGATAGACCTGGCGGTAGGTTGACCTTTGTCAAGAGCGTGTCCGAACACAAATCTTTTAGGGTCTTGCCAACATAAGTAGTTGGCTTGTTCTCGTCCTTCGGCTGATGCCATTCTTCAAGGGTGATCGGGACCAAGTCCCTAACAACAACTCCACATTGATTTATATATTTGCGGCGGCACTGTAAGGGTTTCATCGGTTCGCCACTATCACTAACTCTGTCGATCACTATCCTTTGACCCTCCTTCAACGGCTTCGTCGGGCCTCGTTTCGACACTGCTTTCGACCCTTTCGACCCTTTAGCTGCGGATGATTTGCTCGATCCGGAGGGCTAAAAGAAAAAATGATTCGTTAATAACTGCAATACATCTAGTGTGATCGATCAACATAGGCTTAATATACCTCGCCGGAGTTTGTTACGGACACTTCCTTCTCTCTACAAATTTCTTCTTGCTCACCGGAGTCGTTCAGAAATTGGGAGCTGTAATCTTCTCCAATTACCCCATCTTCTTCACCGACAGGCGCGGCTGCACGTCCTGCTATAATCCGAAGCATTTTCATTTCACGCTCCTCGTCTCTAGCGACGACGTCAGGACATTTTGGATCCATTTGCTCTTCACGCTCCTCGTCTCTGCCGAAGGCGTCCGGAAAATTTGGATCCATATATAACTCAATGTCCCTGCAATCAATTTTGTAAAAAGAATATGAAATATTTATAGCAACTACTTACCAAATTTACCTAACACTAACACATGCATTTGCCAACACTAACATATGCATTTGCTAACACTAACAAATTTTCGGACACATTTCCAAAACTAACACAAATCTCGGTTTTTTATACAATTCTCCACCGGCATTATCTATTTTGCAAATCTCACATACAAAAACAATCATGTAATTTTGCATATCTAGCACAACAATTTGCATACAATTCTCCACCAACATCATATATTTTGCAAATCTCACATACAAAAACAATCATCTCATTTTGCATATCTAACACAAAATCGTCTATTTTGCATATCTAACACAAAATCCTCTATTTTGCATATCTAACACAAAACTAAAAAAATCATCTAAAAAATTGCATCTAATAAATTTAAACTACTAGTACTATAATAAATTTGAAGCTAATAACTATCAAATTTGCTAATAACACTAACACTAATAACCTAAATTATGAAAAAAAAGAATAAGAAAAGAATAATTAAGAAACTAACCTCTGTAGCAGGGGAGGCGATTCGGCCGGCGTGGAGAAGGAGAAGGGCGAGCCGGCGGCACCCGGCCTGTAGCGCTAGGGGGAGAGGAGTGAGGCGGCGACGGTGAGGCGAGGCGTTGGAGCGTCTGCAGGTGGTGGAGCATGGCACGGAGGCGCGCGACGGCGGGCGTCGGGAGGGCACCGTACCGGAGCACGTGTATGACGCGGGGAGGCGACGGAGGGCGGTACCGGAGCACGGCGTGGAGGCGAGACGGCTGCGATGGCGGCACGGGAACGGCGTGGAGCAGGGGCAGTTCCTACGTCTTCTCGGGCGCAACTGCGCAGAACAGACGAGCGGGCAGTTCTAAAAAGCACTAAAAGGACCTTTGGTCCCGGTTCCAGCCACGAACCGGGGCCAAAGACCCTTTGGTCGCGGTTGGTAACACCAACCGGGACCAAAGGTCTGTCTGGGCCGCGAAAAATTGCGCGGGAAGCCCAGCGGCCCTTTGGTCCCGGTTGGTGTTACCAACCGCGACTAATGGGCTTTTTTATTTTTTTTCTTGTTTCTTGTTTCTTTTTCTAGTTTCTATTTCTGTTTTTTATTTTTGTTTCTTTTATATACTTTGATTTACATGCTTTTTGAATTGTTTTTTTCTAGTTTCTTTTAAAATGTTCCAATATTTGAAAATCATATCTTTTTCTTATTTATTTTATATCTATTGATTTAATTATCTAAAAATTGTAATAATTATCTCTTTATTTTTAGAACATCCTTTCTTATTTCTGAAAAACATATCTTTTTCTTATTTCGTATTTTTCTCTAGTTTCTTTTTTATATATATTTAATTTAAATGTTTCAATATTTCTGAAAATCATATCTTTTCTTATTTCTTTTTTATCTATTGATTTAATTGTCTAAAAATTTGTAATAATTATCTATTTATTTTAAAAATATCCTTAACATTCCCACACAGTTACATAAAAGGTTTCATAACACAGCTACACATTTCTACATAACCGGACTTGCTAGCTCTGAGGCCGTAAGATTAGGGGGAACGGCGCCGGGAGGAGCCAGCCCCGTTCGCGGCCGCCTGGTTCTCGCGCACATGTTTGCGGTGGAGGGCACGAGTTCGCAGCCAGCTCGGACCACACGTGACTGACATGAGTTGTGACCGCAAAACCCGCATTTAGTCCCAGTTGGTGAAACCAACGGGGAGTAAAGAAGCACACGGATCGTGTGTTTCTTTCAAGCGCTTGCGAGCCGTTGGATCAGGGTGTGTTTCTTTCAACCGCTTGTGAGCCGTTGGGTCAGGAGCGTGTGTTTCTTTTGAGGGCAAAATCAGTGTTGGATCAGCCACATGACACTATATATAGCCCCCCTCTCGAACATGTTTGACACTCAGTGTAGTTCATTTGATATACAAAGCATTCGGATTCCCTGCATACGTCCGACGGTGCATTTGATATGCGGGCACTCAGGAGCCACCGTCGGGCTGTATGTAGGGGAAACCGTGTGTTTTGTTCTATCTACAAATCCTTCAGTTCATCGACCGAATGCAAATTATTCGGATTCCCGGCATACAGCCCAACGGTGCATTTGATATGCAGGCACTCACGTGCCACCGTTGGGCTGTATGACGGGAAAACCGTGTGTTTTGTTCTATCTACAGAATCCTCCAGTTCATCGACCGAATACAAATCCTTCAGTTTTCAGAACACAGTTATAGAAAAGGTTTCATACATTATTACACATCACCAACAACATCCCTATCTAGTGTTCACTTTTTCTTCGTGTGTGTCCCTTTCTTCTGATTGCGCCGTAGCCATGGACAATCTTCATCATTTAACATTATTTAACACGATGCTTGGGCAGTTTTCACTGCGAAGGGCCAAATTTCATCAAACTTATTGTAATCTTCTGACATGTCTGTCTTGTTCTCCACTCCCACGATGTTTCTTTTCCCTGAAAGAACTATGTGGCGTTTTGGCTCATCGTATGATGTATTCGCTTGCTTATCTTTTCTTTTTTTCGGTCTGGAAGACATGTCCTTCACATAGAAAACCTGAGCCACGTCATTGGCTAGGACGAATGGTTCGGTGTCGTACCCAAGATTCTTGAGATCCACCGTAGTCATTCCGTACTTCGGGTCTACATTTACCCCGCCTTCCAGGTTGAACCATTTGCACCAGAACAAAGGTACCTTGAAAGAAGGTCCATAGTCAAGTTCCCATATCTGCTCTATGCAACCATAATATGTGTCCTTTTTCCCATTGTTGTTTGTTGCATCAAAGCGGACACCACTGTTTTGGTTGGTGCTCTTTTTATCTTGGTCGGCCGTGTAAAATGTATTCCCATTTATCTCGTACCCTTGAAAAGTCATATAGTCGAAGATGGTGCTTTGGCCAACAAGTATAGCTGTTCTTCAACAGTGCTGTCATTAATGAACGTGTTTGCAACCACCCGCAGAAAGTCTTCATGTGTTCTCTTTCAATCTCTTCTTCAGGCTGCCCGGCATTTAGAGCGTAAACTATTCATGTGTTCCTTGATATACGGAGCCACCAAGCTGGAATTATGTAGAACTGTGTAGTGTGCTTGATTGAAAGAATCCCAGTCCTTACACATTATTGCTTTCTTTCCTAGTGTGCCTTTTCCACGCAGTCTCCCCTCATGGCGCGATTGAGGAACACCGATCGGCTTAAGGTCAGGAATAAAGTCAACACAAAACTCAATGACCTCCTCTGTTCCATAGCCCTTGGAGATGCTTCCTTCTGGCCTAGCACGGTTATGAACGTATTTCTTTAAGACTCCCATGAACCTCTCAAAGGGGAACATGTTGTGTAGAAATACAGGACCGAGAACGTTAATCTCTTCGACTAGGTGAACTATGAGGTGCGTCATAATATTGAAGAAGGATGGTGGGAACACCAACTCGAAGCTGACAAGACATTGGACCACATCCTTCTGTAAACTTGGTAGAGTTAATGGATTGATCACCTTCTGAGAAATTGCATTGAGAAATGCACATAGCTTCACAATGGGTACTCGAACATTTTCCGGTAGAAGCCCCCTCAATGCAATCGGAAGTAATTGTGTCATAATCACGTGGCAGTCATGAGACTTTAGGTTTTGGAACTTTTTCTCTGCCATGTTTATTATTCCCTTTATATTCGACGAGAAACCAGACGGGACCTTGATACTGCTCAGGACTTCAAAAAAGATCTCCTTCTCTTCTTTGGTAAGAGCGTAGCTGGCAAGACCTTGATACTTCTCTGGATTCAGGTGGTCGTCTCGTTCGTGCATACGTTGGTGGTCCTGCCGTGATTCCGGTGTATCTTTCGTTTTCCCATACACGCCCAAGAAGCTTAGCAGGTTCACGCACAGATTTTTCGTCACGTGCATCACGTCGATTGCAGAGCGAACCTCTAGGATTTTCCAATAGGGTAGCTCCCAAAATATAGAGCACTTCTTCCACATGGGTACGTGTCCATCAGCGTCATTCGGAACAGATAGACTGCCAGGACCCTTTCCAAAGATTACTTTTAAATCCTTGACCATGTCATATATAACATCACCATGAGGGAATTTAGGATTCGTCCGGTGATCTGCCTCACCTTTGAAATGCTTGCCTTTCTTTCTTACGGGATGCTGTTTTGTAAGAAATCGACGATGCCCCAGGTACACATTCTTGTTTCCCAAATGTATACTTTCAGTCTCACTTAAACAGTGCGTGCATGCATTGTATCCCTTGTTTGACTGTCCTGAAATGTTACTAAGAGCAGGCCAATCATTGATGGTTACAAACAGCAACGCTCGTAGGTCAAATTCCTTTTGTTCGTGCTCATCCCACACAGGTACACCTTCGTCACGCCACAACTGTAAAAGTTCTTCAACCAATGGCCTCAGGTACACATCAATGTCGTTGCCGGGTTGCTTCGGCCTTGGATGAGCACTGGCATCATAATGAACTTCCGCTTCATGCACAACCAAGGAGGAAGGTTATAGATACACAGAGTCACAGGCCAGGTGCTATGACTGGAGCTCTGCTCCCCGAAAGGATTAAAGCCATCTGTACTTAGACCAAATCTTAAGTTCCTTGCGTCAGCTGCAAATTTCGGGAACTCCTGTCGATTTTTCTCCACTGCGACCCATCAGCGGGGTGTCTCAGCATCAGGTCTTTCTTACGGTCTTCTTTGTGCCATCGTAACAACTTTGCATGCTCTTTGTTTTGGAACAAACGTTTCAACCGTGGTATTATAGGAGCATACCACATCACCTTGGCAGGAACCCTCTTCCTGGGGCACGGCTCGCCCTCAACATCACCATCACCAGGGTCATCTCGCCTTATCTTATACCGCAATGCACCGCATACCGGGCATGCATTCAAATTCTCGTACTTCTCACCGCGGTAGAGGATGCAGTCATTGATGCATGCATGTATCTTCTGCACCTCTAATCCTAGAGGGCAGACAACCTTCTTTGCTTCGTACGTACTGGGGGTAATACGTTATCCCTTGGAAGCATCTTCTTTATTATTTTCAGCAAATTTTCAAATCCTGTCAGATGTACCATTCTCTGCCTTCCATTGCAGCAATTCCAGTGTGGTACCAAGCTTTTTCTGGCCATCTTCGCAAGTTGGGTACAACAACTTTTTGTGATCCTCTAACATGCTCTCCAACTTCAACCTCTCGTTTTCACTTCCGCTGTTTATCTGTGCATCAAGAATGGCCCGACCAAAATCCGACCAAAATCATCATCGGGCTCATCAACAATGGGCTCTTCTTCAGCTTCGTCTTCCCCCATTGTAGTATCACCGTCTTCAGTGAACGTAGGATAGTTGTCATTATCCTCTTCTTCTTCATTTTCTTCCATTATAACCCCTCTTTCTCCGTGCTTGGTCCAACAATTATAACCGGACATGAAACCGTACTGCAACAGGTGGACGTGAATGGTTTTTGAGGTAGAGTAATCCTGCGTATTCTTGCAGACACTACATGGACAAGAAATAAAACCATTCGACGGCTTGTTTTTCTCAGCCACACGGAGAAAACTATGCATGCCATTAATATAGTCGGGACAGCGTCGGTCACTGTACATCCATTGCCGGCTCATCTGCATTATATAAATATATCAAAAACCATTAATATATAATAGTGACCAAATTAATTAATACAAGTTCATCACATTAAAACCAAAGTAAAGTAAATGTAATACATAGTTCTCATAAAACATACATTAATTGAAACTAACATACAACTATCTAAAGAATTTAAATCCAACAACAAATGCGATCAAAATCGCAACTAAGGTAATTATTGAACCAACAGCATAATGATACCAAGCCTCTTGACTAATGGCATATTTTCTAATCTTTTTAATCTTCAAGCGCATTGCATCCATCTTTATCTCGTGAGCATCGACGACGTCGGCAAGCTTGAACTCGTGTTCATCGATGATGTCGGCAAGCTTGAACTCCAATTTCATCTTCTCTTCTAGGCATTGGAGATGAAGATCTTCACTTCTTTTCAATTTTGCTTTCAAATCATTGTTTTCTTTTACAAAAAACTCGACAATAGGGTCGGTTGGAATTTCCGGTTCAACTACCTCCTAGATAAAAGCGTCTATGTCAAGTTGGTAGGTATAGTTGTTATAAACACGAAATGAAACAAATAGTTATAAAAATATACCACATCCGAATCATAGACCGGACGAGGGCCGACGGGGGCGATATCAAAACCATGACACTATACATATATATAAAAAATTATACAAGAAATAACTATGCATTTAAATCATACAAGTAATTTTTCTTTCAAATAAAAGATAAAAAAAGAGGCTCACCGAGGTGGTGCCGGTCACGGGACGGCGCGGGCTATCGACGGCGGTGAGGACGGGGACGGAACGACACTAAAACCCACAAATCATAAATTAATTTGAGCTCAAAATGCATATAAAAAAATGAACTCCCTAAATTAGCATTTCATCAAACACCTAGCTAGCACTACAAAATTGAAATGAGTTAAATAGCAATGGAATGAGCTAAAGTAGTAACGCCGAAGAAATGATGAAGTTTCTAACCCTTGAATAGAGGGGGTGCCTTCAATCTTCACAAATGGTGAAAAAAATGGGGATTAACTTGAGTGAGGGAGAGGAAATGGAGGAGAAAAATGTGAAATTTCGAGCAATGAAAAATGGAGAGGAGCCGGGGTGGAAGAAGATGACATAGGGGGAACCTTTTGGTCCCGGTTCGTGTTACGAACCGGGACGAAAGGGTCACGGCATGCGCTGTGCCGCGACCCTTTCGTCCCGGTTCGTACAAAAGGTTCCTACCATCCCTGCACTAGCTCATTCGTCTCGGTTCATAAATTTGGTCGGGACAAAAGGGCCGAACCGATGGTGCTTTTTCTACTAGTGATGCATGTATACTGATGATGATGCACTACCGCGTGTCAGCTCGGTGGGTGCACGGGAGGTGACTAACGTAACATGTTGGCTGTTCGCTTTGACGCACAACGTGCATGGCTCTGATGGCTCCGCTTCATCGTCCTCCATGCAAATGGATGTCCTTTTTTACTTCTTTCTGCCAGTTTTTCTTTTCCATGAATCACGCTCGTTGCTTGTTCTAGTTCCCAGCATCGTTTTGGGCCGTTAGTTGTTGCATGCCAGCTGGCAAAACGGTCCACGCCAATCTCATCGTTATCGACACTCGCATTTGTTCCGTGTCGTATTTGTTTTCCTTTTTGGATTACTTCATCCAATTTATTGTTCCATTATTGGGTGATATAAGTGGAGCCGGACCTTCCCGATAGGAGGTCTACGTTTCGCTCGTGAGGCGCTTCCAGCGTGAGCCGACTTCGCCTTTCCTGCCCTAGCCGCCGCCGCCGCAGGCCACCGGCGGAAGAGTTGGCCTCCTCTCCTTTCGCTTGCCGTTCCGGCGGCAGGAGGGAGGGGACCCCGTTTTTGCATGGTAATTAGGATTAGGAGTTTTCTGGCATGGTGCGCCGTTGGGGTGGTGGGAGCGGCGTCCGGGCAAATAAATCTGTCTCAACTCTACTCCTACACCGGCGTTGTTCTTCATGGCTGCGTCTCGGAGTTGGTGGCACTATGTGCTTGCCGATCTTTTAGATCGGTGGCTGTAGGGTTCATGGATGGTGTCGGCGAGGCGGCGGCGACTCCATCAGATGGGTTTTTCCTCCTGCTCTGTCCCCGTTGCTGCGGCATTGTCTCCAGCGTCATGGTAGAGCAGAGAGCATTCGTCCAGGAGTACGTGCAGACAGTGGTCTGCACTGGTGACAACTGGAAGATGGTGCACCTTCTGGTGGGTTCGTGGTTGGAGGCTGACGGTTCAGGTTCCCTACTCCGACGTCGTCGTGCGGGGGTGCTAGTGCTGAAATTCGATGGCGTTTCCGGGGTCGTGCTGCCCTGGTCTGATTCTTTCAACGGCAATGGTTTGTCATATGACAATCTACTTTGGAGGTCCGAAAAGTTGATGATCAGCGATGGAGCCGTGTCGAGCTCAGGTGAAGAGGTGATCTGTCAATTTTTTTCTTTGGTGGCTGCTACGGTGGTGCCGAAGAAGATGGATAGACGTTGGTTTGTCACATAGGTTTGTCATATCTTTCCAGATCTGTAAGATCGGTGTATACGTACTTTGTATCTCGTCTTTTATTTATCAATGAGAATCGTATTACCATGAAAAAAACCTTCCCGATACTATCCATAACCATAGTATAGAACCTTCGAGATATTTTTGATGCAGCAATATAATCGATCTCCGGACATCGTGGTCAGCACGTTTTCATAACGTACTTATCCGTTGATCTGCCGAATTAAGTGTATGTACAAGGGTTGACCTTAGTCTTCTCTTAGAGATTTTTTGGTTAATTAGAGGAGAGAGAACGGAGAAAGAGATGGTTGTGTTCCTATGATCTCTTAAAAATAAGAGAAGACTATTTTGTCCATTGTACCACACAACTTCCCTTATTAACATAAATAGAAAATACCCCGCGCGTTGCTGTGGGATTTTGTTGTGGTGTTTCTGAAAGGTATTCTGTAGCTAAGAAGATGAACCATGACATTAGCATGCCAAATAACTTTCAACTGACTTTCATAATAGAAGAAATAGAAAATTTGAAAGAATAAAATAAATAATGCAGACTGATAAGACCATCCCAATGCAGTTGGCTTTGTCAGACAGCAAAATAAATTAGTCAGAAGTTATTAGTAGCTCAAGTGGAATATTATCAAAGCTTATGTATAAATGTGCCTTTTGTCAGATTTTTTTTCATGCCTTGCTTCATTTCACACTGAAATAGAGTGCTATCCTAGACCTGAATAATATCATCCATTCAATTATGAATTGTTAGCTAAAATATACCTGACTGCAAGATTCGTTGGATTCATCGGAACTAATATTAATTATTTATCTTATGCCAATGCAGCTCTTTGGGTCAAGTTTATAAGTTGAGGACCAAATTTATCTATTGCCACCTCATTCTCTGAATTAATTTGTTCTATCTTTAAAATTTAATAAATAAGAAATTTAGCCCCCAAGAACACATCGATATTGAAATTTGTCTTGCTGAAATACTTATTGGACGCAGATTGTGGGATCATGAAAAAGAACACTTCTTCTTCATTCTGCTCACAAACAACTAAAGTGTGAATAGTTTTGTTCGCACCAACTGAAACATTAATATTGATGGAAGTAAGAATATAAGCATCACAACGTTGAAATTACTTGGCATGCTGACTTGAGAATTAGCAATGTCAAATTCAGGTGAACAAAGACACTTTATAAACAATCTGACATAGATAAATTGATAATTTTAGATAGTCTGATGCCATGATATATTTCTCTTTCATTGTTGAGTCCACGGAGTTTGTCGTTTCTATGGAGAAAAATCAAGATGAACATGTATCCAACGAATATATAAAATATTATACTGATGTGAAGCATGTACAAATGTATTGGACGCCATGTGTTTTGCATAACTTGCAATCTGTCAACACGGTTTAAACCCGTAATCTTTGGGGTAACCTGCAACCGAAATAAACCTGCTCTAGACCACACAATTATCTTTGCTGAATCTACACATGGCAATTGAAATGTAGAAAAATAGCAGTGTCGGAATGAAGACAACAGTTGGACATTACCATGAAAAGCAATTTCAGGAAAGGGACATATGTTTGCTGGTGCTCGCTCCATTGCTAAAAAAAGAGGAAAAACATAGGTGGAAGCTCTGTTAACACACATGTGTGATTCGGTGGAAAGCATGGACATAATTAGACAGTAAAGAAGCTACAGAGTATAGAAGACTGGGAATGGGAAGAACCTAGAGATTGAAACGGGTCGCGGGCAATACCAGCAGGAGATGTATGTCGACATGATGTACTATGATTTTCCGAGGGCCAAACCCGGAGACCCTGCAGTATGGCCGCATGCACAAAACAGTTGAGACGAACGGAGCAGCTCCACCCACTATAAGGGAGAGGAAAATTGCATCAGTTACTCCTACATTTGTTTGGTGGGAAGAAGAGGATGGGGAGGAAATGCGTCAGTTTCTTTTCCAAAACAGAAGTGGGTGGTAGAGGAATTGGATTTGACGCAGAAGGTGAATAGGAAAAGAGAATCAATGGGAGCATTAATTAAGGAAAGGGAACTGTCACAGGGCAGGGAACACCGGGGAAGAGGCGGGGCTGAGGTCTGTACCGATCAGGGGCAGAGGCCGGAGGCATGCCATGGGGGAGGACTGGGGGATACGGACGCAAACGGGGAGTTATGGCCGAGACCGGCAGTGAGCTATGCTAAAGCCTCGGAGGGATAGGGGAAGAGGGTGCACGACAGAGGCTTCGGTCAATCTTGGCCGGCGGCGCGCGCCATGGATGACCTTATCTCGCGATAAAGTTTTTTTTAATGGCGACGAAGGTACCTAGAAGGAATCGAGAAAGACGTGCTGTTGATGCATGTAAAATGCATACATGAACTTTGCATTATATTACTTATATTTCAATCATGGGAAAAGCTAGAGAGAGGCGCCGCACGGGACGGTTCGCATGCGGCTAATTGTCAGCCCATGCATGCATATAGTAGTATGCCACCTCATGGGTGACATCATCGCATTAATTGCTAATTCTAAAATTTAAAATGATTTATCTTTTAAACTGTTATTCCGATTAATGATCCGTTTACACTGCTAAATTTGTCTCAACAAGGACTTCAAAACTAGATCACATGTTAATATGTTTCGACAAAATTTATTTTTTCATACCAGTTACCAGATTATCTAATATAGCTATCAGATTAGCAATGAACAGTTACCATGATAACTATTCATGGTTATCAGATAAAATTTGGGACTTTTAAAACAATTTGCATTGCTAGAGAGTAAGAGTAACCTTTTTCAAGACCTAAGAGTGGTATCAGTTCACACAAAGTAGTATCATACAGCCTTACATTGATGCGGAATGACGTATAGAAAACTTGATAACCAAGTTATTATAATCTGGTAAGTTAGTGATAATAATCTGGTAACTACCGATGATAAAAAAAAGTTATCAAAACATAGCAACATGGGATCTAGTTCCGTAGATCTCGTTGCGACTATGGCAACGGTGAAAGCGGATTTCCAATTGGATCTATGATTTGTGAGATAAAAGTTTTTAAAGTTTGAAATTGAGAGAATCTTGAATGACGTCACCGTCGCATGCATGAGAGAGAGGAGTGCCATGGCCCGTCTTAAGCACTAATTACTTGCATGCATGTGAGCGTGAGGGAGTAATTAATTACATGCATACATTAGTTGTGTGAGATATTAATTAGTTACATGCATGCATGCCAACCGCCGCACGAGAATGCAAATATGCGGCGCCGCTGTGTAGTCTGGTCCTTCAATCATATTTGCATCATATAAGGGTTATATCATTGTTTTATATTGATTTTGGGAATATTTCACAGTTTCCCTATTTTTTGGAATTAACCCTGCACTGGCAGAAAACCCTATTTTCTATATTTTGATGTTTCGGGGACCCAAACGACGTCCAAATGACCTAATATTTTGCGGGGATCATTTTTTGGAAGGAACAAAACGTAGGAGCGAAGGAAGCGAAAAAATGGAAACCCGAGGGCCAAATGAGGTGGGCCCACGTGGCCAGATTCCTTGGACGCGTGGGGCCCCCTATCCTGGGCCTCGAGCCTCCGATGCCGTCGATCTTCGTCCCCGTGCCTTCGTCTTGACCTAAAAATGACTATAAAAATAGTCCCCCGACGGCTTTCGGAAGGGAGCGCCGCAGAAACACAAAACCACGAAACAGAAGACCTGGAGCTGCAGATTGGAGGGGGAAAACTCCGGCGGGGCGCTGCCGGGGTGGTCTCCATCTTCTCCAACATCTCCACCATCATCACCATGATGAAGGGGGAGTAGTAAACCCCCTGGATTTTGGGTTTGTGGTGGTAACTTGATCTAATCTCTCTATGTATGATCATTATTGAAATCCATATGATGTGCCTTGCATAAGTATGGATCTATCTATGTAATTCCTATGGTGGATATCGTGGTATGAGATGATATTTGTTATGCATTTACCGTTGTGTGTTGGATCTTTTATGACTTGTCATACTTTGGAGATATTCTATGATGCATGTGATGGTTCGATTTATGCATAATGCCTTGTTTATCCTTGTCATGAGGTGATTGACACCACCAAGTGTAGATAGATGAGAGAGATATGGTCATGCACACGAAATATGAATCATTGCACTAGTGTTTAGAATATTGTCCATTATGAAGTATGATGTATGTAGGTACGGGATGGCCGATGTGACAACGGCATATGTATTGAGTGACACAATACAGCCCAACATCCTTTATCAGGGGATAAAAAGGAAGAAGTATGATGTGGGAGTGACAACAAACCACGCTAGCCTTACGAGGGTGACCTAGCAACACAAATGATTATTTTCTTTTAACTATGTGTTTTAGGACATGTAGCCGTCATAGAAGTTTACCATTAAAGCATGACAATTGTGTGTACTTTTTATCTATAACATGATAATCACCATAGAAGTGAGAGAGGATTGAGTGAACCCATGTCCATTGTTCCTATAAGAGAAAACCTTTGTCTTGTCCTCTTGCATTGAAGAGGATTGGGACACTTTTACATTCTTGTTTTGTTACATTAAACTTCCATCCATTAAATCAACCATCTTGTTCTTTAAACCTGTTTAGTGCATAATCGACTAAAACTTGTGACACTTTAGTTGTAGGGAATAGATAACTTTTCTTTCTTGCTCCTGCGGATCGATACCCTACTTCCACATTGAGAGGTGCTACAGTGATCCCCTGCTCTTGGGGGTTATCAAGTACTTTTCTGGCGCCGTTGCCGGGGAGCGTAGCGCTTAAGTTTCTATTGTTGTGTGCACTAGACTTTAGATTTATTTTATCTTGTTTTATATCTTACAATGCCTGGGAGGTTCCTTTAAACACAAAAAAATTAGTTCATTTGTTATGTTCGTGGAATGTATGAGTCACGTACTTATGCAACCCCCTATGGTTGGATCAATTAATGTTGATCAAAAAAGGTTTATAATGGAAGCATTAAATGTAATTGGCCATGGATTATGTGATAGGTATAATGTATCTTGCTGCATAGATCAATATCCTAAGCATCTTAATTTTCAATGCAAGCTTGAGAGTATGCCTATAATTGCCTCTTACCATAATAATGAAATTATGACCACTGATATGAAGGCAACCGAGGAATTTACTATTGTAATGGGAATTCTTGAGATAGTTATGTTTAATATAGATAAATCTCGTAGCCTCACACCAAGACTTGCTACAACACTTGAACAACTCTTGAAACTCTTTTGTAAGAATACCTATATCCTTGAATATTATAACAATCTTGTTGCTATCAAGGAGAGATCTAATGGCTTGCAGGAACAAGAAGAATATAGAGAAGAGGAAAAGGTATTCGAGGATTGCCCATATCCTTACTCACCATACTATTTTGATTCTGATTCTGATGATGATCAACACATTCAAAATGATATTATTATTGATAATAGCTTTGAAAGTGATGAGGAATTTGGTTTAGATATTCTATATGATAATGCTTTAGATGATGGTCCTATTTGAGAGCTACTCCCTCCATTTTTTAATATTAGATGTTTTAGCTTTTGTCCACATGCACATGCACACAAATGTATGTAGACATGTTTTTGTGTGCATGTTCACTCATTTTAGTGTGTATATAGACAACATGTGTACCACCTAAAATATCTTATATTAAAAAACGGAGGGAGTAGGATCAAACAATAGTGATTTGCTGTCCAGAAAACAGATTCCTAAGCTTCACTACGAAGAATGTTAAAAATCACAGAAGAGGAATTTTGACCTGATATTTTACGACGGCAATATTCAGTTGTTATTACACATTTCAATATTACAAAGTTTTCTGATTTGAGCAACATAAGTGCCTCTAAAAATCCGCTCCTTTCAGGCTGTCCAGTTTTTGACAGATTCTGTTTTTATTTTGCATTAGTCTCATTACTATTTTTTGTGTGGTTCTTTTGATCAAAGAGCAAAACATAACCTTAGTAACAGTAGTTAATGTTTAGAATCAACTCATTATATGTCTTTGCTGTACCTATGAGGATTTAATTTATGGAGACACTAACCCCTCTAATCTAGTTTTATGTTGAGTTTTGTGTAAAGAGAATTTTCAAGCGGAGGAGTTGAGCGTGATGAGCAAAGATCAAGAGAGACAAACATTCAATCTTGGGGATGCCAAGCCATCTCACTCCAACCATCTTGATATCAAGTAAGAAGCCTAGCTACATGGCTATAAAGAAAGCGCTTTACGGGAGGCAACCCGGTTGTTTTTATTTTTGATTTTCTTTGTGTCCTCTTGCTGTAACAAGAGACTTAGTTTTAAATTTTGTTTCTGGAATTTTTAATAAATGCCAAGTTTTACCCGTTTTGGTTTGAAAAAGTTGCTATTTGTATTCGGAGATTTTATTCCAGCACGAATCTGTGCACGGTATGATTTTTCATTTCTATTCTGTAACTCCGAATGAGCTGAAATTTGAATTGTAATTGCAACTTTTCAACCTCTGTAAGCGTGAATGTTTTTAGATTTTTTCGACATATTTAAGTAGGGTAGAAAAATGCGTTTTGCTGCTGCTGTTTTTCTGGACAGATTCTGTCCCATTTTGTTTGATGCATTCTTTGAACTTTTAACTTGAATCTTTTTGATCCAATTGAGTTTATAAGTAGGCATACAATATTATATACTTTCTGGACATGTTTCACATTTTTGTTTAAGAATTTTGTGCAGCAAGCAATTCATTTGTCTATCACTACTAATGTCCCCCCAGAGAAAAGAGATGGGAAAAACGGTGTTTTGAAGTTTTTTCATAGGGATTAGAGGAGATGCACCAAGAGTTATCGAAGGATGGTGAAGACCATAAGCTTGGGGATGTGAAGACAACCCCATTGGACCAACACACTCTCGGTTTGCACACGTCTAACTTCTGTTTTCGATCAATGCACTTTATCGCATAAACTTGGAGGGTCTTTTATTTTGGTTATTTTGGTTTGGTTTTTATTTGTGAGTGATAATCCCCAAGAGCAAGGAATCACTGTAGCACAATTCGATAAGTATTTGAGTGTCGAACCCACGAGGAGTTGAAGGTAAACTATCTATTCTCTAAAGCCCTATAACCCTCTTATATGGCCGTTTGTGCAAAGCAATAAGTTTAAATATGAAAGGAACTAACTAATGAAAGCAAGTGATGTGGAATGGGTTTATCTAGTAACAAGTTTCTCAATCAAGTTTCAAACGCAAGTTTCTTAGAGCAAGTTTCTCAAAGTAGCAAGTAGCAAATATCTCAAGTAGCAAATATCTCAAGGGAGCAAATGTTCTAGCAATTGTTATTTCATTCGTGTGGTTGTCACAATTAGTGAAGCACATGTTTCAGTCTTAATTGTTTCCTCTAGGAAGGAGCCATAAATAGGTGTAGCCAAGTAAATGAACTAAAACCCCTTATGATGGATCTCATGGCCAAGTAAATGAGCACACAAGAATTATTAAGACATAAAAGCCCCACCATAGCCTTAAGTTCTAAGGTCCCCTATATATATCCCCTAATAAAGTAACTTCATGACTCGGTCTCAGGTTTACATGTCCTTCCAAGTCTCCCTCACTCCATTACATTACAGGTGATCACCTTACATGCATTCCCCAACATATGTGTGCACTCATATATTGTACATAAAGACAATCATAAAAGATAACAAAACTTGTATGCAACCAATCAACGAACTATTTCACTATTGCCATGAACAAATCACTTCTCAAACATAGATGGGGAGACACAATAGATCAAGGGAATAGTATATTGCATCATATATCATGTTTGCCAAGAGTTTACAGTGGAGAGATGGAAATGATCTTGCTGTAGATGTTGATGATGTACACGCCGGAGGGGGTGGAGCCCTCCGGAGGTGATTCCGGCTGCGTTTCCCCCCTCCGATCTTCTCCGGCGGCAGCCTTCTAACTCTCTGTTTCGTGGTTTTGTGTTTCTCCGCCGCCTCCTTTCCGAAGGGCGTCGGGGACTATTTTTATAGTCATTTTTAGGTCAAGACGGAGGCTGGGGAAAAAAGATTGACGACAACGGAGCCTCGAGGCCTAGGTTGATGGGTCCCACGCGGCCAAGGAATCTAGCTGTGTGGGCCCACTCAACTTGGCCCTCGGGTCTCCGTTTGTTCGCTTACTTCGCTCCCACGCTTTGTTCCTTCCAAAAACTGATCCCCGTAAATTATTAGGTCATTTGGATGTCGTTTGGGTCCCTGAAACATCAAAATATAGAAAATAGGATTTTCTGCCTGTGCAGGGTTAATTCCAGAAAAATAGGGAAACAATGAAATATTCCCAAAATCAATATAAAACAATGATATAACCCTTATATGATGCAAATATGATTGAAATATAAGTAATATAATGCAAAGTTCATGTATGCATTTTACATGCATCAGTGAGACCACCACTTTTCATTTATGTTATGCGAGAGCCACTGGAAATTTGGGTTGAATTAAGTTGGATGCTATTAAAAAGATTGGGAAAGGGATGTTTGAGTTGATTCAAAAAGATACATATAGTTGCTTCATGTGCTTTTTAATGAGTATTAATTTGCAAGTGTTTTATCAAGAGCTATCTTTTATTCATGTTTTGATGCTGAATGTTACTTTACTTTGTTTAACATGGATTGATTAGTTCTATAGACACTTATGCATGCATTTAGACGGTCAACTTTCTCCCTTTTGCTAGCCCAAAAATTCCAACAAGTAAAAACTTGTTTTCCAACACCTTCAACCAAAGTTTTCTAGTGAGTCCACCATATCTACCTATTAGCTTAATGCTATTCCGAGTATGTTTATCATGTTATATTGTATTATCTATGTTTCCAAATTAAAATACTTATGTTATTGATTGTTGGTTAAAAAGCTCTCACGAATTTGATGCACACTTTACTTTTATTGCACTTAATAAACATGAACCATTGTGATTAAAATTATGAAGTTGTATGCTTGACAAGAGTCTTGGTTGGGAGTTAGCTCATATGTGCTGTCACATGGCAAGCTTTCAACGTGCTCTTAATTATATTTAGTTGATATCATGTACTTTTGTTTATGGATGCTTATCATGGTGCCAAATAAATGCGGAAACTTAGTAAGTTTGAGGAGTTTGTATAAATGGCTAGAGAGACGTCTGTGCCGCTAACCTAAGCCATGCATCATTCATGGTGGAAATTTACAGCGTACCAAAGTGAACATTCAGTGATGCACGTAATAATAAAAAGCTATACAAATAGTAAATAAAAGAGTGTTGAGATTGTTCATTGTCTGTTTGTCTTGTCATTTTGACATGGGCTAGTTTCCATGTCCTGAGGCAAGAGGTACCCCAGTTGACGCTCTTGATGACGCTATTATATTACTTACAATGATTTTAACTTGAACTTGCTTTGTGGCCCGAGTTGAGTAACATCGTGGTGTAGTTACTCGTATTCACGGGGCATGAGGCATTCAACCCATACTTTGTCAAGCACACTACTCATATTTGCTTTCACTTTAAACTTTAATCATTCAAGATGCTATGATAGGGGTAATGAGAGCTCCACACCAATGGATACCACATTGCAAACATTAACTTAACTAGAAGCATTTGGAAGCTAGATGAAACGTATTTATGTTTTACCTCTACTTATTTATATATCTTTCCAAAGTGTCTACCTTTTATATTCAGATTTACAAGAATACTCTATGACCATTATAGGATGTTTTTACTTTTTATTATGCATACATTTGGTCCATAGTACTTTCTTCTATGTTACACTTTGTGAATTATCATTGAACATCCTTACACTGAATATTTGATATCACTTCATAATCTATCTTGTATATTGCTATTCCTTTGAATAATGAATCATTTGACTCTATGTAGCAATAGTAATCATCTTTGATATCCATTGATAGTATTAAAAAGCAAAGTCCATGTTAGTTTTATCACCTTCATACTCGAGGACGAGTATAGGTTAAGCTTGGGGATGTTGATGCATGTAAAATGCATACATGAACTTTGCATTATATTACTTATATTTTAATCATATTTGCATCATATAAGGGTTATATCATTGTTTATATTGATTTTGGGAATATTTCACAGTTTCCCTATTTTTCTGGAATTAACCCTGCACTGGCAAAAAACCCTATTTTCTATATTTTGATGTTTCAGGGACCCAAACGACGTCCAAATGACCTAATATTTTGCGGGGATCATTTTTTGGAAGGAACAAAGCGTAGGAGCGAAGGAAGCGAAAAAATGGAAACCCGAGGGCCAAAAGAGGTGGGCCCATGCGGCCAGATTCCTTGGCCGCGTGGGGCCCCCTATCATGGGCCTCGAGCTTCCGATGCCGTCGATCTTCACCCCCGTGCCTTCGTCTTGACCTAAAAATGACTATAAAAATAGTCCCCCGACGGCTTTCGGAAGGGAGCGCCGCAGAAACACAAAACCACGAAACAGAAGACCTGGAGCTGCAGATTGGAGGGGGAAAACTTCGGCGGGGCGCTGCCGGGGTGGTCTCCATCTTCTCCAACATCTCCACCATCATCACTATGATGAAGGGGGAGTAGTCCACCCCCTGGACTTTGGGTTTGTGGTGGTAACTTGATCTAATCTCTCTATGTATGATCATTGTTGAAGTCCATATGATGTGTCTTGCATAAGTATGGATCTATCTATGTAATTCCTATGGTGGATATTGTGGTATGAGATGATATTTGTTATGCATTTACCGTTGTGTTGGATCTTTTATGACTTGTCATACTTTGGAGATATTCTATGATGCATGTGATGGTTCGATTTATGCATGATGCCTTGTTTATCCTTGTCATGAGGTGATTGACACCACCAAGTGTAGATAGATGAGAGAGATATGGTCATGCACACGAAATATGAATCATTGCACTAGTGTTTAGAATATTGTCCATTATGAAGTATGATGTATGTAGGTACGGGATGGCCGATGTGACAACGGCATATGTATTGAGTGACACAATACAGCCCAACATCCTTTATCTGGGGTAAAAAGGAAGAAGTATGATGTGGGAGTGACAACAAACCACGCTAGCCTTACGAGGGTGACCTAGCAACACAAATGATTATTTTCTTTTAACTATGTGTTTTAGTACATGTAGCCGTCATAGAAGTTTACCATTAAAGCATGACAATTGTGTGTACTTTTTATCTATAACATGATAATCACCATAGATGTGAGAGAGGATTGAGTGAACCCATGTCCATTGTTCCTATAAGAGAAAACCTTTGTCTTGTCCTCTTGCATTGATGAGGATTGGGACACTTTTACATTCTTGTTTTGTTACATTAAACTTCTATCCATTAAATCAACCATCTTGTTCTTTAAACCTGTTTAGTGCATAATCAACTAAAACTTGTGACACTTTAGTTGTAGGGAATAGATAACTTTTCCTTCTTGCTCCTGCGGATCGATACCCTACTTTCACATTGAGAGGTGCTACAGTGATCTCTTGCTCTTGGGGGTTATCAGATGTGCGTGTACGTGAAAATTTTGTACGGATTGGTTGGGCCTCGTCACGCTGGACACAATAAAACAGACGGCTGGAGATGAAAATCGTAGGGCTCAGATTAAATGATGACGTGGGTATGCTGCATGTTGAGATAGAAAAATCATAAATGAACATAATGGGGTTTTGCTTTATAAGAGGTATAGATTTCATACTGTACTCTCTAAACATAATTTCATACTAAATTTATTTAATTCTCATTAATTGATAGAGATGACAATAAAAGCTAATGCATTGTGCTACAACTTTTATTCATTGTCTACTCTATATGACGTGGTGGGCTAGGAGAAGACACATCTTCCCTACCATCGTACATGTACTAATTAAAGCTAACTGACATGACCAGCTAGTTTATCACCTGGTCGAATTAATTGCTACTCACTCCGTATTTAAATTTTAGGTGTTACACATGTTGACTAGATTCGCACTAAAGTGAGTGCACAAATAAATTAAAACATGTCTAGATAAATATGCATGTGAGAAAAGGTTAAAACATTTTATATTAAAAAACCGAGGGAGTAGTTTGGAACCTTTCTCTCTAAAAAACATGGCTGAACACATATAACATGATAAATACACGGTGCAAGTTCTTGTGACAAATGTTTAAAAAATCCCTTAATTTGCTTGGTGAGGGACTTGCTAAGATTGTTTACCCTCTAGCTAAGTCCTCGTGTGTAATCCCTGGATTGTATTTTCCCTATTTTTTTCTTTTTCAACATTTTGAGTTCACTCAACAGATGGTGAAGATTACTTAAAGATGCATGGACAAAGAAGAAGACTTGAATTAATTTGCAGCTGCGTCGTGTAGTACACACAAGATGGGCACATGTCATTGCTGATGGAATCTAGGCAACAACCTTCGCTGGTGTAGCGCACTGACGGTCTAACGCACTCATCATGCCTTACAAAATAATCGTGCCATCTTCCATGCCTATCCATAGGTAAAATCTACAGATTGCGGTATCGCGTGAGCTTCATCTTCCTATGGACGCCAAGTCCATCATCTTAAATTTTTATGGCAGTCCAAATACAATGATATTAGATCAATACCCTACACGTTGCAGCGGAATCTCTTTAAAAACTTTGTTGTGTGAATTGAAGTTATAAGACACATGAAACGTGAATTCGAAGTTGTTGACAAAAATATGAGTGATTCAATTGTAGTTGAGAGGCTAAATTTAGTTGATGTGAAATTGTTGTGTTTTTTATGATAATACACCCTAAACATAGTACCTCTATTGGTTGACGATGTAACGTTGATTATGAATGAATAAATATGTATGAGTGTTTTCAAAAAAAAATGGCGACGTGGACTATTGTATGGCTTAAAACAATGGACGATGTGGATATGTTGCATGTAAAGATATAAGATCATTAATAAATATTAGTGTAATGACATAGACAATTGATTGCTAAGATAGTAGGTTATGTGGATAACTTGCATGTTGAGATAAAAAATCATAAATGCATGTTAGTGGGGTTTTGATTTATGAGACGTACATATTTGCTTTAATGAAACAACGTGTCAACTAGGCATCTAACGTGGATGCAACACATTAAACGGATAATACACGATTTAGTTTAAGATACAATTCGGTCATAATACCTTACGCTTCTGAATGAGCTCCAGGTTTGTACAAAAAATACTGTATCTAAATAGTTTAACAGCAAATCTCACCCTCCTCCGTTGTTGGTTTTTTTTGTCGCTCTCATGTACATTTTTTCTCTACCTTGATAACTTTCCTTTCCCCCCTTCCATGGTGGTTTTTCCTTCTTCTTTGTTTGATCTTTCTCAGCCGGGCTTCACAAGGCTCTTTTGATCTACGCGTCTCCGGCTTGACACCAACCAGGAGTGAGTGAAAGTGTACTGCTATTTTTCCACATGTCACTACCCGTGATCATTCGAAGGACCTATTCTAGATGTGTGCATTGCATTCTAAAATCCGAGAAACGAAAATAAAATGATAGAGATGTCGAAAGGATCGAAGTTTCACTTAACTCGATGGATTAGGAATAGTTTATTGATTTGAGTGGTATCAATTTTTTTAGATACAAGGCTGAGAGGCCCAACGTTAAATTAGTAACGACACGAACGAACAGGTACATGATATTGAACCCAGCTTACAACACAGCACTGCACGCACTCAACAGGAAACGGAGCTACCGACGAGATTACAAGTGAAGCACCAAAGGCGGGCAATGCCGAATAAGGAGCACAAGCAGGGCAGACAGAGGTGTTGGGCCGGAGCTCACCAAGAGCACGGGCACACCAACACACGCGTCGCACCGCCGAGACCCACAACACCAACCAGGGTAGCACCACCAGCAGGATTATCACCGCCACTCTCCGCAAGGCTGCAGACAAGCTCAATCAGTAAGGCCCTAGCAAGAAACACCGCGGTGCAGGACAAGTCACAAGCATGGCCGGAGGGAGCACGACACCACCTCCGCAAAGCAACCCGCCGTGGACTCCAAGGCAGCGTCTTCAAGAAGCACACGACGCCAGAGCGCCGCCACCGCCCGATCCAAGGATCTTGGATTTTCATCCGAAGCGTAGAAGGCCCGAGAAGCCGCTACGACGCCTCCAAGAAGGGAACGACATCCAAGGACGGCGCCGCCGCGTCCCGAGAAGACCCTGGGCAGGGGTTTTCCCCCGTCAAACTCTCTGCGCCTTCTACATGGGGCGCCGAACGTCGAAGCCGACACCCGAGCCACTGTCACCGCCGATCACTCGCCAGCCACCGTCCAACCCATGTGGCCATTGTCGCCGGCCAGCATCTGAGTCCTTGGCACGCTAGCCAACCAAAGGACTCCCACCGTCTAGGTCTGCCGCGTCCCAGCTCCGCGCACCACTTAAAGGATCGAGACAAGGAGGAAGGCCTCCACCACCATGTCAACCACCAGCAGCCCCCATGGCTACCGGCGACACCAGACTTGACACGAGGACTCCAGGTGTGGCCGATCACTAACACTGCTGACATAGGAACCGACATGCGTCCGTTATCTCGTCCATATGGTTTCATTTCCAATGTCACGTCAACAGCGGTTGACGTCCATTTACCAAGACATGCATGTTTGACCAATCACCTCATATGTTGACGTCCATTTATCATTGCATGACAATCTAGGTTATGCGTTAACATTTATAAATAGAGGTACACACTACTCTCTCCGTCTTAGTTTATAAGGCCTACGCGTATCTCTAGGTAGTGAATTTGACCAAGATAATACAAAAAATATATTATGAAAAAAATGTCATTAGAAAATTCAGATGTTATATTTTCTAATAGTATATTTTTTGCTTTATAAAATATATATTATATTAGTCAAATTCACGACTAGGGATACGGGGAGGACTTATAAACTGAGACGGAGAGAGCACCTTTGTTTTGAAATGGAAAACGTTTTAGTAGATCATTTTAGCCTGTCAAAACGTGTTATGCCCAATCCTTTTCGAATTGTAAAATATTTCAAATAATTTAATATGCAATAAATGCGTACTGAAATGAGTAACAGATACGCACGAGAGCACCCAGGCGTACAGGGGCGATTGGGTTTCCTCAGCCTCTCATCGGCGCCGCCACTGATCTCCCCCGCCTCTGTGGCCTTCGGGCCATGGAGGTGTGGTGAATCTCGACCCTCGGCGATGGGAGGGCTCTGTTTTCTGGTTTTCGTGTCAAGATTTGTTGGGGGCGGCGCTCTGATGGCACCGGCAGCGTCTCTTTCAATAAGGTCTCCTCGGGTTCAGTCCCATCTTGACGGCGACGTCGAGAAGCTCGTGTGAGTGGTGTGTTTCTCAAGGGCTTTTTCTGACGGTGACGATTTCCGGGTCGTCGTGGAGCTTCATCGGCGGTTCATCCTTCTTCTTCGACATCAGGACGGATGTGGCCTTCTTGACCCGTTCGGCGACTTCCCGTCCGCAATCAACAATGTCAGGCCGGCTCAGGGAGGAGCGGCAGCGGCGGGGCACCGTCGACACGGTCTGGAGGTTGAAGATGAATGGCATCTCACGGATCTCGTTGTAATTTTCGTTTTTGTTGAGGTGTTTTGTACGGTTTGGTTTTTTTTAATGGTAGGGTCCTTTTCGCAAAAAAGAAATGAGTAACAGATACATTGAAACAGCGGCGCGTATTCTCTGCCTTTGATAGGATCAAAGTCAGGTGACTTTGAGTCACTAACACGTGAGTCCCATCACCTGTTGGGTCCACATGAGTGATTCAAAGTCAGGACAAAGTTAGGATTTACAAGTCAGAGAATCTCCACCGCATTGAAACATGTCTATTTACATACGACTCAGAAAACATAGTAATATAACTCGGAACGATTTTTTTTTTTTTGAACAGGGAATGGTCCCGAAGGACCTGGAGTTTTCTATTAATTCTCAACGGCGGAATTACATTTTACAAAAAGAGACACAAGATAAATAGAAAATACAGACCAGTCCCTACAATTTGCACAAAGGGCCTCAAGTAGAGAAAAAGAAATGCAATCAAGGCCTGCTCCTTCTCCGCCGCTAACATACGCCACCGCGCAGTCACCTTCATCGTCACCGGGGACGAAACCACTTGGGGCGATGAAAGGGGAGCAAACTGTGCCGCCAGCAAGGGCCTCCGCTTCGGCACCATGGCCTGGAGGTTGTTGATTACCATCTGGCATCGGTCGGAAGAAACCGTCCCCGACGCGAGAGGTGGGAGAGGTCGCCATTCGACCATGGTATACACCGACAAAGTCTTCGCCGACGTTGGGAATCTCCCGAGAGAAGTAAGAACTCCTCCCCTGCTGCAGAAACAAGCAAGTGGAACTCCTCCCTCACTTTCCCCTTTCTCAGCTCTCGTGCTGCTACAGTAGTTTGGGAGTCGCTTTCGAGAGACCGGGCCGATCTGGCCGCTCCGCCGGAATAGCCGGCCGGAGTTGGACCTAGAGAGGTGCCGGAGTAGATTCTAGGTAGTTTTCTTGGATCGCCAGGAGCCTTGACAGTGGGAGTCAACGTTCCCTCGGTAGCCAAGACAATAGTGATGCTTAGCGGCTCCAATCTTCAGGAGACACTATACCATTATGTGTGTCATGGGGGTGTACACTTTTTTCTCCAAAAGAGAGAATTAATCGATCCCTGGTTTGTTTTTCAAAAAGCATCAACATTCTACAGTATCTCGTTCCAAAATTGTTGCTTCCAATTTTTCAATATATAACTGTCTCATCCACTAGGATTATCTAAATTACTCACCTTGTCTGTCATCTTATCACCCAGAGCTTAAGACTGTCACGAGAACCACGAGGAAATGTGGAAAAAGATGTTGAGTGTGTGATGAATACTGGGAGGGAGTAGAGTAGGTTTACCTTGGTAAACAAATAACTAGCTAGCAAGTACAAAAATTTTGGAGAAAATATGATGTACATATGTCAAGGATGCGTACAGCATTTTCAGAGTCTGTCATCTTATCTGTCATATCTAAATTACTCACCTTGTCTGTCATCTTATCACCCAGAGCTTAAGACTGTCACGAGAACCACGAGGAAATGTGGAAAAAGATGTTGAGTGTGTGATGAATACTGGGAGGGAGTAGAGTAGGTTTACCTTGGTAAACAAATAACTAGCAAGTACAAAAAATTTGGAGAAAATATGATGTACATATGTCAAGGATGCGTACAGCATTTTCAGAGTCTGGGTTATGATCAATCAGCAAATTAAAGCAGAGACTGGAAGCACGGCCTGTTTGCAAGAATTAACTGTTGAATTGAGCAATGCCTTAATTAAAATTAACCCAACGCCATCTCATTATCTTCCCTGGTGCTGCTGCTTCTGCGTGACCACATCTTTATTGTTCTATCATGTGAAACAGTCACAATCTGTTGTCCATCTCCACTAATATCCAAACTAGAAACATGGGACTCATGGCCTGCCAAGCTTTCTATTGACCTGTAATCCCGAGCTGACCATAGCGCTGCCCTACCATCATATGAAGACGTCGCCAAATAGCAACCCTCCCGGGGTTCAAATTTCACCTGCGAGACAAGGTTCTTATGCGCCGGTATAGAGTACAACATCCTTCCAGTCGTCCTCAGATCCCATATTCGGCAGAAACCGTCTTCACCGGCAGTGGCAACGAGATAGCCATCGGGGGAGAAGCCGACTCCTAGGACAGCTCTCACATGTCCTGTTAGGGTACAGTACAGTCTTCCAGTCCTCAGATCCCAGACTCGAGCATGGCCATCAAGCCCACAGGATGCAGCTAGAGAGCCATCTGGGTGAAAGCCGACTCCATAGACACCTCTGCTATGGCCCTCTTGGAGTAGAAGTTGTGTTCCCGTGTTGACGTCCCACAGTCTCCAGCTCTTGTCGAAGCTAGCCGTGCCAAGGTACTTCCCAGATGGATGGAAAGCTAGGCGGGCAAGACGATCCAGGTGACCGCCGAAGGACATTACAGGCGACCCCCCACCGCTGCTGATGTTCCATAGTCTGGCGGTTTTATCAGCTCGTCATCGTCGACAAGCTCCTCGCCGTCGTTGGTGGGTGCTGAGTCGAGGCTACAGTACGATGCGGAGTCTTAGTCGGTTCGCGGGGGGGGGGGGGGGGGGGTGGCTGTGTGTGCAGTGTCGTGGCACACAACACACGGACAAATAAAAGTTCGTTAATAAAACTCAAAATTCGAAAATTACAAGTTTCACAAAATAAAAAACCATTTCTATTTTTGAAGCAAAAAAAATTTTGAACTGCAAAAGCTCAATGCAAAATTCGTTATATTTTACACTGATAAAAAATGACAATTGTGCGGAACTGGATGGATGAACAATGAACATTTTCAAAAAAGTTGAGATTTTTCATTTTTGTATAGCTTAGAATATAAGGAATTTTGCTCTGATATTTTGCACACCGGTAGCTAGAGCTTGACATTATCTACACATAAGCTTTTGTTTTAAAAATTTGAAAAAATTTGATTTTTATTTTTTGACAAAAAGGGCTCCACGGAGGTGAGGCTTCATTCACACTTTCTACTATCAAAATGTCTTATATTTTAGAATGGGGGTAATATATGCGGAAATTCACAATCGCTTCCGAGCTCATATGCTCATGTCTGGAAAAAATCAAAAAATAGTAAAATATTTCAAAAATTGAGTAAAATTGGTGTCGAACATATACAAATGTTGTACATACATGTCAAGTTTCATGGTGAAATAATATTTGTAGATAAAGTTAGTAAAAAAGGGGGGGACGAAAATCACAACCAACCAGGGGTAGTACAAGAAAACACAACAAGAAGCTTCACGCAATGGCACGGGTCACAATAACATCGTCATAACACCACAATTTTCACGCACAAGCCATTCGTGCACCGAACGCCTAAACAGGTGTACCAAGCCACACCAGGCAAACCATCATAGAGCACCACGACGAAAATGAAAATGCAACTTTGGCTCTGGCTATGGAGCATCACTTAACAACCACCATCGCCGCCACACAATTATTTACGTCTACAACCAACCAAACACGTGCCCCTGGCGGACGCTAAACCACCAACTTGGAGGGGGCTCCGAGACAAGCCCTCTGAGGAGGGGAACGATGCACAACAGTGTCATCATCCAATACAAGGATCTGATCCTCCCCACACCCCCACCCCACCCATCCCCTCAAGGAAGGAGGGGATAAAACGTAGGGTATGGAAAGCTCGATGGTAAAGCCTCCTAGCTAGGGTTCCGTTGTCGCCTCTGGACCCTGCGAGAGTAAACCGGAAGGCCCATGTACATACAAAACATTAAGCAATGGGAACATTTGTATATTAATATTTATTTGTTGTATTTGAACTACCGGAGCTACACAAACATTGTTTGTGAAATGGGGGTGGATGGGAAATTTTGTATTAAAAGAGCAAAGAAACCATAACGGCTTGCAAAGAGTTGAAGTGTTATCAATTACACAAGTGACATAAAATGAAAAAACACACAATTTACACTTGTATGTAAGGTTGATTTTTTCTAGATGCATATGCTATTTCTGAACTAAAAGGGAAGAAAAAGGTTGTTCTACTTGTATATAAGGTTGCACGTCATGAACTTGTAAATTGTGTACAACATGCAAGTATCAAGAATATATTTGTAACTTTTTTCTTATGCTAACAAATATTCAAATATGCATGCATGATTATTTTTTTTGAAAATTTCTTGTGTTACTACAATTTTGAAACATATGTTTGTGCACCAGGAAACGGTACGTGTCTCAGTTGCTCTATGATTCCTCTGTTTTTTTTTTGTTTTGCAAGGGTGTGAGAAATACAAGTGTGTGGTTGATGAGGTTCCCGCTTGCATCTTGGAACTAGCTATATAATTGTTGGTTAACTAATATGTGTTCTTTTTTTTTGAAAGGTTATAATTTATATTTTTAATTCCATTTTTTCTTTCTCTCTAAAAAAATCCACTCTTTCTCACGAACAATACAACATTCTGAAGTAAAAGACACAAATGCAACCGGCAAGACTTACAATATAGAGCACTGGGTTGCGAAAAATCATTTTGGATCTCGGGCACTTGTGCTCTAATTCATAAAAAAAATTACAAAATAAAATCAAGCACGAAGTGATCTACATGTATGTTTAACTGATAAATTTGCACAAAATAATTTGAAAGAAAGTGACCTATGAAAAAAGTCTGAGCAAGTTTCTACGTTTTTGAATTTGCTTTGTTGACCCCTGGTGCTTGTTATTTTGTACAACCTGCAAATATCAACAATATTTTTTGAAACATTTTCCTATGGTACACATTACTCATGGTTTTTTTTTTTGAGAATTTTTGTGTTACAACATTTCTTTAAGAAAATGTCTCTTTGCAATGGAAGAACTGGTGCCCAAGAGCACACAAGCTTCACTCACTATCACTGGGATGTCATAATGGCAATGTTACCCCGTATACCTTTCAAAAGAACATTGCAAAAATAGGTGTTTTTAATATGATCTATATTTCTAATCTTACTCTTTCGGAACAATACAACATTTTGAATTTAAAGTCACAATTTTTTACTGTAAAAATTATTGTATCGAGCACCTGGCATATGCTAATGATAATGTCAATCAGTGTATGTTTCATCAGAGCAAAAACTTGGCAGAAAAATGGAGTGATGAATTTTACCAGAAAAATAGTACAAATCTTAAAAACGAGATTCGACTGCGCTGGGGATCTATATTTCTAATCTTACTCTTTCGGAACAATACAACATTTTGAATTTAAAGTCACATTTTTTTACTGTAAAAATTATTGTATCGAGCACCTGGCATATGCTAATGATAATGTCAATCAGTGTATGTTTCATCAGAGCAAAAACTTGGCAGAAAAATGGAGTGATGAATTTTACCAGAAAAATAGTACAAATCTTAAAAACGAGATTCGGCTGCGCTGGGGATCGAACCCAGAGTCTCCGGTTTCGTAGACCAGCGCCTTATCCATTGGGCCACGGAGTCTGCTATGGCTTGTATCATTTACATGTTCTACTAATTACACAGTGTAATTTAGCTTCTAGTCAGTTGCCCTGACGTCCTTCAACTTGTGAGCTGAGAGCATTGGGATTCGCAAAGTTGTATATGATGTAGCTTGGACGGAGACAACAGTAAGCTATTAGGTCAAGTCTAGTAAATCACTGTTTAGCAAAAGAAAGTGTTTAACCGATGTTGTAAATGAAGGGGGTCCATTGGAGACCTTGGCTAGCCTCGTCCCTGTGTGGTGCGAGTAGGTCCACTGGCCGAAATACAAGCTGCATAAACATTTGGCATGTCAAAGCAAGCCAGACATGTTGTGTTCGTTTGAGTTGCCACTTGCCTATAAGCAGTCATCGGTTCTCTGCTGTGGAAAGCTGGTGTGGTTTTTTTTCCAGCTGTATTAATCAGATAGGGTGGCCCAAAAATTGAGGGATTGGGGGAACTGAAAAGGTGGCCGCGAAAACTGAACACATAAACCGGTTGTGTCTCATTTCGAGGGTGCACTAATTTTTTTTCCGGTTTTGCTGGATATACGGGATGTGTGTAGATACATTTTTGTTTGCCTAAAACCTAAAATTGGTGGTTATTTTTTAGGTCCGTGCCTAAGCTAAGGTTTGACACCAATAGCTGAGATTAAGATGAGATTGGTTATCTACCGAAAGGATGTGTGAGGCAAGAGAGAGAGGGCGATTGTGCGGTGATTGTAAAAATCCATCCAGGGTTCTGAACCCCTCGCCGGTGACGCCGCCGGTCCGCTCTGCCTCCGGTGGCCTTAGGCCCTTGGAGGTGTGGCGGAACATGGCTTCTCGCCGGCGGAAGGGCTCATGTCCTTTGTTTAGATTTTTTAAATGTGTTTTTCAAGATGGTGAGACATCAAGTACTTCTTAAAATCTTATCCTATTCTCGCTCCGGTGGTGTGCCTAGAGCCAGCGGAGGGCGTGTGGAGGATAGTGTCCGGTGGATCCTACGATTTTTTCATGTTCGTCTGTGTGGTTGTAATTCTGGCTTTTCCGATTTATGGTTGTCATTGCTGGGATGGTTACTGCTCTAGTGCGTTGATCCTTGGGGACTTGACTTGGCGTCTTTCCCGTTTGTCTGCTACAACAAGTTTTACCCGACTGACTCTGGCTTCGCCTCGGTTCAGTGTTTGTAGTCGTCGCTAGGTGGTCCGAGATCAATAAATTGGTTAGCCTTTTCGGAAAGAAAAAAATAGACTGGTTGGTCACAAGTGCTGCAACCGATGCTTGGATTAGTAGATGTCTTTAGAAAAAAATGAATTACGGAATACTAAAATAAAGACCGGGTCTGTTTTTTTATTAAAGACCGTCTGGCTGATCCTTTCCGTCGTCGCCTCGTCGGTCGCTCACCCAATAAATACATTTTGGCGACTCGTTCGTGTTGCTTGTAACTTCCAACTGCCCCTCCCGACCCGCCGCTGCCGCCCCCTGACGACCCGACCGAGATGGCGGTCTCGGGAGGAGGTGCCGCCGCCGCTGCGCTCGCCTCGATCATCGTCCTCCTCTCCTGCGTCTCCGGCGCGGCCCACGGCTCCTCCGCCCTCCGCCGCGCCGTGCCGCGCGCCAGCGCCGGCGGACTCTGCGAGCAGCTGCTCCTGCCGCTGGGCTACCCGTGCACCGAGCACACCGTACGTACGTTCGTTCCCCTGCTGTTATATGTGCACCCTCTTCTCCCCCTCCCCCTTTCACTTCCTCTACTGGCTGGTCCCGTACCAATTTCCACCATTACCCCCTGTGCGAAGCGAAGCAATGGGAAGGAAGGATTTGCTTAGTGAACAGTGGACTGATCCCGTTACCCTTTTGGATTTTGAGCCACAGCTGTGTGCGTCCGATTCGTAGTCGAACTGCTAGCAACTAAGATCGATCGGGGAGAACCGAATTGATATACGTAGGTCTGTATTCTTGTCATGTGAAATGGTGGAGAGACGGTTTCCAATTCCATCCAACTGCTTTGTGTCCTGGATTCCGTTCACACGCAGTTCACTATTCGTAGCAAAATAAAAAAGCGAAAATGTAATCGTGTCTCTCAGATGAATCGGGAGCAACAGTTATTTTTTTATTTTTTTTGAAATTTATGAGGCAAAAGATTTGCCCCTATATATTAATTAAGAATATGTCATGGGGCTCCTTTACTCTCAGGCAAAGTAACTCATATCCTTGGTCTCGACTCCAAGCAAGCGCACACTTACTGGCCGACTGTGCTTACACTCCTCTCTACTCAAGTCATAGTTTCAGGACAACAACAGGCTTTGTCACATCCATCTTTACTCAAATATACTACTTCTTCCATTGGAACTATCTTGTAATAAAAGATATTGACTTGGCACTCGCTAAACCCAACACAAGTCATTTTACGGTGCAAATACCCCCTTTGCAAGTCCATTTGTTTATCACTGCGATTTTTTGTCTCATTTTTAACCAACTATTAACAAATTAGTGACTGCACAATCATCCCGCTATCACAAGGCACATGATTGTGGCCCTGCTACCCATAGTGATGTCAGAGTGAACAAAGAGGGATACTGCCGGTGAGGAAGGAGATGTGGGAAGGACTGCGATAGGCTGCCTATCAGATCCAACGTGTCCATGGCTGCTGATGTGAGCTTCTGTATAATTAGATAGAAAGTGGGAAAGGGGTAGATTATGAGGGTGTCAGACGAACTAAAAGTGACTTGTAAGGGATAATATAAGAGACAAAAGCATTACCTCTTCTTTTGTGTGTGTTAAGAGGGGATGGGAATCTCCCCCCATTTAGATTGGATAAGACAACTTTATCCATGTAATTTTTGGTTAACTCCGCCTATGTCTTCTAGGCATAGCCGGTCCCAAGCCCGGATAAAGGAGGAGGGTTGTGATAGGCTTGGCGAGCCAACGTAAAAACTAGCCAGTCCCATGGATATGAAACCCACGAGAGTAGTACTAGGGTGGGTGACCTCCTGGAAAGTCCTCATGAAAGGTTTCATATCTAAGGGTTGTGATAGGCTTGGCGAGCCAACGTAAAAACTAGCCAGTCCCATGGATATGAAACCCATTTGGGCGAGAGTAGTACCAGGATGGGTGACCTCCTGAGAAGTCCTCGTGACAGGGTTTCATATCTAGCCTACCCCAACTTGTTTGGGACAAAAGGCTTTGTTAAGGTAAGAATCCATGTAATTTTTGGTTACTCCTCTATTAGGTAGCACGATAATGTAGGACTGCCCTTCCTGCTATTAAAGTTCTTCAAGTATGAACCGAACAGAACATTCTCATGTTCCTGACATGTAGAGTAGTTTCCACTCTTTTGCATATTGATCTTCATTTGGTTTTCTTGCAGGTTGAAACGAGTGATGGCTTTCTTTTGTCTCTTCAGCATATTCCGCATGGCAAAAATGGAGTCACTGACAACACTGGACCTCCAGTTTTTCTTCAGCATGGCCTTTTTCAGGTTTTTCTCATTACAACTAGTGTCTTTTAGCTTCTGAATTTATCATGTTACAATGCAACTTGTTTCATATCTGGATGTTTCTTTAGATATGGAGCTTTTAGCTTCAATTATCTTCACACGAGCACTTTAAACTATAACATCAGTCTCCGTTTTCAATTTCTTTGCTCTATCCAAATCTTTGACAGGGTGGAGACACATGGTTCATAAATTCTGCTGAACAGTCACTTGGATATATCCTTGCTGATAATGGCTTTGATGTTTGGATTGGCAATGTTCGTGGAACACACTGGAGTAAAGGCCATTCAACCTTGACTGTTCATGATAAGGTGAATATACTCCAGAGAAAGTTACACTGTGAATCTTTTTTGAACAAAACGGGCAATTTGCCTCATTTTATTTAAAAAAGCAGAAGAGAATTGACCGGTTCATTTGCAGGGGAACCGGCCGAAAACCCGCACTGTGAATCTTGACTTCGTGCAAACAGGATTACATAGGATTTGTACAATACCTTGTGCTTTGACAACTCGCTTATTCACCCAATTGCATATTAGCTAAAATAGTGCGGAATTGACCTCTATTAGAACCTGGAAGTGACTCAAATTGAGGAATTTTATTGTTATAATTTGGATGAAATTGCATAAGGTGCCTACCTTTGATGCTTTAAGCCACAAATATAAAGCATTAAGTGCTCCCTAACCAGCCCATGATCCCTGTGGTTTAGGCTCTGGTGGACACCGGTGATAGCTCTTCCCAAGTTTTTCTAGTTTTGTATAAGCAGTTAGTTCTAAGCACACACTTTTGCCATAAATGAAATTAGTAAACTCTGGTAACTAGATTCCGTTGCGCAGACTACACAGCACAACTACAAACTGGTTCTAGTCTTTGATTCTGACCGTATCATCTGGGAACTTTGCAGCTTTTCTGGGATTGGAGCTGGCAAGAGCTTGCTGAATATGATCTGTTGGCAATGCTAAGCTATGTTTATACAGCTAGACAGTCCAAAATTTTGTACGTGGGACACTCACAGGTAAAACTGTTGGGGTTCAAATGATGAAGTCTGTTACAAGTCCAAAAAAAAATGATAGTAACATATATTTTCCTTTTCTTGCAGGGAACTATTATGGGTTTGGCTGCTTTTTCATTGCCTGAAATTTCAAAGATGATTAGCGCTGCTGCACTTCTTTGTCCAATTTCTTACCTTGATCATGTCAGTGCTCGTTTTGTTGTCCGAGCAGTTGCCATGCATCTTGACCAGGTGATATACTATTCTCAGAAGAAATGCACCCAATAAATGCCAGTAACTTTCAAACTGACTTATGGTGCTCTTTGACATAGATGCTCGTTACCATGGGCATCCATCAGCTGAACTTCCGGAGGTATGGCACTTCTTTCCCTGGCCTTCCCCTTTTTTCCTCTGGGTGTGATTGTAATTGTCAACTCGGTGAACAGCGATATGGGGGTTCAGATAGTAGATTCGTTATGCGATGATGGACATGTGGACTGCAACGATTTGCTGTCTTCGATAACAGGTTTTGAATTGTTACTTACACATTTGTTATATATTTCTGTTTGCTATAAGAGAATGATGAGATTGTCCTAGATTTGTTATGGCTTGAGTTATAGTGTTCTATTCTCCAGACGTGCACTACATATGCATTTGAACATAGCAATTTCCAAATAATCCCCACACTGAAACAGTGTATATTATAAGCTATTGGGAGTGTAAGGCAGAATTATGCTCACAGTTTTTTCTCAAGAAAATGAAAAGCTTTGCATTTTGATGTATTGAACTATTGATAAATAAAAATGTTTACATTCAATAGGACTACGAATACATCGATGTACCCGCAACCCACACCGCACCTTTACGCGGTAAGCTCTGCCCGTATTGAAGTTTACAGGCCAACCGGCCCCTGCGTTTGCCTACAGATCTGCTTCAGCACGGCTAGTGCCTAGATTATTAACAAGCATAAACCTTTCCTTAGCGATGGTGAAGTGGAATCAACAGCTGATTCTAACCAGATAAGCAAGGGTAAATTTGTTGGCTGGTGGCAATCAGCTGGAATCAGCAGCTGATTCCAACCTACACATTGTAATATAAAGATGAATATGCTAGAATGAACTATGTAATTTTGAAAGTAACTATAGGTAATACTCTAGTTGGGCCGCCCGTAATCCCTGTGATGAATACAACAGGAAATGACAGCGATGGCCGACGAGCTAGAGAATGTGTGGTTCACATCAGTAACATGCTCATGTCTTTCTATGTAACTTCTTTACGTGGTGAGGTATATGTTTAATGTACTCATTTCGGTGAGTCTGAGAACGTGGACGGAGTCCTGGTGCTGGTAGGTTCACATGGAGGCGAGGCTGTTATGTGCCATGATTGTTGGAACGGTGGGACTGTGGGAGGAAGTGGATAACAGGATGGGCTCAAGAGAACATTTTAATTCTCTGTAGGCATGTCTGATGTGTGTGTTTTGGAAAGGGCCCTTTGGGTTGATTGAGGTGTTCCTTGACCGAAGTTAGCGGTGGTGACAGCTGTACCACAGTGGCAGGGAGAAGAGATGGACATGGGAATAGTGACTACAAGAAACCTGGATCGGACTTTTGGGACATGGTGACAAGCGCCTTACTAATCAGTAAAATATGGTACATTGCTAACATTGCTCACTTATCAGAATAGTACTCTGATTATTTTGACTGGAGATATCAAGTTTATGACCCACCATAGCATTTAAAGACACTGTACAGCCCGTTTCGGAAAAACAAAACTGTACAGTGGACCCAGCAGATCATAGACTATGTTGGTGCTAAGTTTTCTCTTATATTATGTGCATGTGCTTGCAAATATAGGCTTATGAAGTATGGACACCTAATCTAGTGAGTAAAAAACATGATTCCGGTGATGTTTAGTATTAGTTGTGTTCTTTTTCGAGAAAACGCAAAGACTTTGCATTTATTTTCATTGAAAAGGGGAGAATAAAGTTACAAGCCTCATAGGAGGTGGTTTACAGGTTATGTTTCGTCGATTTTAATGGACATCCCAGGTGTTTGGGATCACAATTCCGAGCCTGGCAGCCCCAGCTCTAGCCCAAAGTGACGCTTCGGTTCTGATTTCTCAGCAAGCAAGGGCACAGAGGGTCGATTCCCATCGAACACGCAGGCGTTTTGCAGCTTCCAGATCATCCACCCCGTCAGCAGCGTCGCGGTGGCAAGGCCTTTTTGCGTAATGGTTTGGGAGTCGTCTGCTTGGCTGCAAGCCACCAGTCGTTGTGGGATGCGGCATGCGGCATGGTCAGGTGGCCTGCATGTCATGTGCAGCCAAGAGAGGATTCCTTGCACATGTAGCGTGCTCTGCCTGGGGGAGCGCCTTGCCCCATGTGCACCACAGCATTTTAGACAAGAATCCTCCTTATATGGAGGACTCCCGTCACAATTATTGACAAGATCAATCCAAATATCAGCTTGACTAACTACTTTATGTGGATTTCAATTCAAAAGAGTCTGAAAGTGGGAATCAGTTTCGTGTGGCAATCTAAACATCAATAGCACATATAGCCCTAAAATGTTGAGAAATAAGCTCAAGCATTTTCCTAGTAGGTTTCACTGCTTCAGTATGACAAAAGGACTGAAGATGAGTAGCTTTCACCACATCTTGGGAGGGCCGTTTGATTTTGGTTAGAAATATTTAACCCTGTTTCGTTTCAGTTATAGTAGAATATGCATGACATGACACAGAGCAATTATTTTTTCCTCTTTCAACACTTCTGATATGGTGATACCGAAATTTACATCTCAGAACGAACTGAACCGTCTGTTTAATATATTAATCTTTCTTCATTGGAAAGACATGAATTATCCATTTAAAAATCCAAATAGATCTTATCAGAAGGGATGTTAACGACTGAACAACACATTTTAGCTGTGCTGGTTGCATGTAATGTACAGAGTAGCATATTTGAAGTTTTGAACTGCACTATTATTATTTTGGTTTAATTCACATACTTTTTCAGGGGAAAATTGTTGCTTCAATGGATCAAGGGTTGACTATTACTTGGAATACGAACCTCATCCATCATCAACGAAAAACTTACGTCATCTATTTGAGAGTATGTTTTCTGTCTGATGTCTAATCCTTAAGTTGTCTTGCCAATATATCTTGGAATGCGCTAGTTCACCACCCATCCATCATCAACGAATAACTAGGTTGAACAGTGGCAATCTATTAATCTTTTATACTCCAAAAATAAGTGTCTCAAGTTTCGCAAAAAGTGAAGGTATCTAGACATGTTTCATGTATAGATACATCCATTTTTTGTCAAACTTGAGACACTTATTTCTGGACGGAGGGAGTACTAGCCTACTAGGTCGCAACTGAGAGTTGCAAACAGTTTCCACAATTACCTCCATTTATTCAATCCTTTTGAATGTGTTATGCTGCCTGCTAAGTGCGAACACATTCACTCTTTCTGATGTGTGTCCGTCTCCATAATCTTAGAATTGCAACATGCAGGCACGTTAGCGATTCACAGCTTTAGGAATTTGGAAGAGAATAGTTTCTAGAGTGGCATCACATCGAATCCCCTCCTTGGGCCATTGTTGTCCCACCAGATGTCAGTATTTCAGACTTTGCAATAGCAACACTAGGACCATCATCCCATCTGTCATCCATAGCTGTGGTGGCAGGTTTTGAACCTCCAAAATTATCGAATTGAGTAGATTTGCAGACCTGTGACGTGAGGATTTCAATTACTGCCCCTACTGTTGAGACATGGTCTGAGTATGTAGTAAACTTAGAATTTAGAACTGGACAATGATATAAGAATCTATTACAGATTGGGGACTGAAGTTGATTGATGGGTACTTTTAGGAGAATAGTTTATAGAGATCAGCTCAGCTGAGAAGTTGATGGATTGAGGCATTGAACAACTTAGATAGGTTAAGTATGACACTATGACCCCCAGCACTGATAAATGACAAGTCAATCAAACCTCTATCGTTTACTTCAGTCCAGGGTCGAGAAAGCTGTAGTTTATTTATCTGGAAAAAAATTAACTGCACGAGTACCTGCTGCCACCTCAAGCAAAGTTCCAAAATGGAAAATTATTTATGTACCACTAAAAGAGCCACTAAAAGACGCACAGTTCTGGTAAAATACCATCAAAGCTTGTATGCACTTAAAAACCATCCAAAGTTCCTTATTATCAATCGGACCGCCATTTACTCTGTGCGCTTGGACCAGCATCAAAGTATCCAACAGTAAGAATCAACTCAGGCTACTCTACAGTGTCATCAGTTGCAGTTGCTTAGCTGCTAAAATTAGGGCAGGATAAAGATGAAAACCTGTGTTTTCTTGAGTTCAGTGTACAACTCCCTTTTTTGCTATTGATATTTAGCATCTTTCTCCAAGCATGACTTCCATGGGATATTAGTATTACTTGCGAAACAACTGCTGGATACCTACAATGATCTTCTTTTATCATCCTAAAACAAGGATTATATTTGCTCATCGTGCAGTGATCAGGAAAGGCACTTTCGCAAGGTATGACTACGGATTGTGGGGAAATCTGAAGCGCTACGGTCAGCTGCGCCCTCCTCCATTTGACCTAAGCAGCATACCGGAATCACTGCGAATGTGGATGGGATATGGTGGTCTTGATGCATTGGCTGATGTAATGGATGTCGAGCGTACCATCAAAGAGTTGAGATCTACGCCAGAGCTGTTGTATATTGGTGACTATGGCCACATCGATTTCGTCATGAGTGTGAAGGCGAAAGATGATGTTTATGTCGACCTGATGAGGTTTCTCAGGGCAAATGAATCATTGCACAGTAGCTATTAGGACTCGTCATGCACGCTTGTGTGTAATACATATGTACAGTGATGGTCTCTTTTTCTTTTATTTTTCTGAATTACGAGGCATTATCTATGAGTATATTATGGGATTGTACATCTGAAAACAAAAATGTATTATAAAATCATTGACAAAATTGTATCATGAAATTGTACAGAAGCTTGCTGAGGTGTGAAATCACTTGTGTGGACATCTGTTCGTCCTGAGAGTACCTTAGAGAGCTAATATATCTTGTATAGAGAGAATACAGCTCGATCATTATTTCACATTTTTTGTGTAAAAAAAATAAGGAGCAATTTAATCATATGTCTAAAAAGGGGCCAGCGCGCTGGTGGAAGTGGGACTAGAAGCTGCGTATTTGGGGCGTCCCCTCCAGCGCGCGGGGCAAAGGAAACTTGCGCTGCGTATTTGGGGCGTCCCCTCCAGCGCGGGGGGCAAAGGAAACTTGCGCGCGAATTGACCAACCGCCACATCTAAAACCTCCGGGCGCTCGCGCCGCAGCCCGCACCTCCCCAATCTCCTCCGGCGACCTAGGGCGCTCAATTACCTACCATCGGCGCTTCCTCCGCTCCTCCCCATCGCGCCTCCGCTTTCTATGGACGTGTGCGGGTCACCGCGGCGGTGAATTTGGCCCCGCTGTCACAGACGCCGCCGGCGCTTCCACCGCTTCTCCCAGCGCGCCGCCACTGCTTGTTCCACCTCCCTCCTCGCCGCCGCCCCTCCAGCGCGCAGTTCCTCCGACGAATAGCGCCCGATGGCCGTTTGCACCTCCGCGCCCACAAGGTGTTTGACAAAACACTTGCAAGGTATATATTTCCTCTAAACTTTGTAGATGATTTGGTGCATTTAGTTTGAAGTTTTAAATTAGTTCAAATTAATTTTTGAGTGCAAACGTTGTTTGTGTTGGGCGCGCGCTAGAGTTTTAGCGTCACTGCTGGAGCCCTACTTGCGATGCGCAAAAATATAGCGCTTCTGTTAAAGCAAAACAGACGCTCAGCGCGCTAAAACGCTATTTTGACGCTGCAAAAAAAATAATTAGCGCGCCTGTTGGAGATGCTCTTACTAGTTTAGCCTGTTGAAGTATGTTTTACATGCTATAAATTTTTTATAATAAATCATGCTAGTATCAGTTTTTTAGCGGGAGCATGTGAGGTACTCCCTCCGTTCCAAATTACTTGTCTTCCATTTGTCCAAATTTGGATGTACCTATACACAAAAACATGTCTAGGCACGTTCGAATTTGGACAAATGGAAGACAAGTATTTTAGAACGGAGGGAGTATATTCTAAAGGTTTCATGTGTATAAATGCGACGTGTGTATATGAATGGATCCAACGGCCAGGGACATCCCAAAGACAAGGAGGTGCCGGTCAAAAAAAGAAGTCTTCCCGTATGACGAGAATGGCGGCGCTTCTCTTACTCCGAAGGCTGGCGGCCGGCGGCGCAGTGCCAAGGCTGCAACAACCGTACGCCGGCCTGGCCACCGCAGCAGCGAGGCAGGACGCTCTAGATACTGTCGGCGAGGAGAGAGGAGGGCCGGACAAGGGGAACAAGAACCGGTGGATGGAGCTCCCACCGTTCGCGCCGGTCGATGCCGCCGCCGCCGCGAGAGCTATTTTCCGAGGGGGAGGAGGTGATGAAAATGATGGGACCTCCCACTCCACCGCGATAAAGTGGGTCAGGCGATGTTGCCCCCAGCTGCCGGCCTCGCTGGTGCAGAAGCTCTTCCGCCTCCGCAAGGTGCGCACCACGTGCTCGACCAAATGTGCCACTGCATTGGTTCCTCTTGTGAAAAAACTAATGGATTTTTATTATTCTCTTCAATTAACCTATATTTATCCATGAGCGTTATGAAGTTAAAAGTTTTTCTGAGATATTAATTGTGTTTTGTGACTGACAGGTTAAGAAGAATGTTGTGACTGCTGAGACATCTTCCACAGATGCTAGCGCTGAGCAATTCCGGTTGAAAAGGGTAAAAAATATCATGCATGAATTAGAAACCCTTGGATTGTTTTATTAGAAATATCTGTGTGTGTCGTTTGTAGTTCATCATGCATGGTTTTTTGCCTGTTCGCTGACTCATAAACAGAGTACATTAATAATGCTATTAACTGATTTTTTTTGAGTGACATAAGAAATTTAATCATCACATATTCTTCATGTAATACTTAACTGCGAAACTTGGTAACTTGTTACCATAGTTTATAGGATGTGATATAACCACTTATGACCAGATAATAGCACATAACAGTGATACGACGCAGAGAGATAATGTAAAACCCAACTGTCAGTCATTCTCATTCATACTCCTGTCATTATGGAACTACAAATATAATGGTCACGCTCTTTGCTGTATGGTCTAGCGCAGATAAATATGAGGGAATTCGTTGCGCATCAGTTTTTGTTTTTGGCCATGAGTTCATCATTCATATGATGGCGCCTTTCCTGTATTTCTGCATCCAGCCATATCACATTGTCCCATACTACCAGGCCTGATTCTTTCCACTGCATCATTGAAATATGTGCTGTGTTTTGGTTTGGTTACTGCAGAATACAAACTTAGTACGATGTAAAAATGCAGGATGAGATTATAAAGCACTGTAAATTCAAGTTGGTACTATGCCTGATGGGATAAGAGAGCACATTTTTTACCTGTACAATGTGCTCTCTGGTAGAGTGATAGCTCCTGACTTCTGTTTCCATTATTGAAGGTTTCGGCAAAAGATCACCTAGTGCCTGGCGATACCCTCTTTCTACCTGTTAATATTCAAGAATCTTCTGTTGCTGAGAACACCAGAAAATTCGATAACAGGAATGAGATTGAGTTTTTGCGTAGCCTTGAGATTTACAAGGTTTTGATTTAATTTCATCTCTAAAAGAATATGTTAATTCGTTTGGATGGTAAATGATCTCCTTTGTTGTTTGGAATTCTATCAGGATAAAGCCATCATTGTGATCAACAAACCCCATGGAATGCCGGTGCAAGTAGGTAACTTTATGCAGGCTTATTTCTTTCTTGAAGTATCATAAGATTTTTTGCGTGCTTAATAATAGCCTTTGTTTCACTATTTGGAGGGTGGTGTTGGCATTAAAAACAGTATAGATGTACTGGCCCCGATGTTTGAAGAAAATTCTTCTGATGCACCTCGCCTGGTGAGTTCAGTGCAGTTCAGTTGTTCCTCTAGCAAAAGCTGTAAACATCGAAGTATTGCATAAGCCTGCCGTCTGTCCTTAATTTTGAAATAAAAATAGTAAAATCTCTGAAAGAGTATAGAATCACCAGTCATTGCTGTTGCAAAATCGAAAGGAGAAAGATATAGCTAAGCATTCTGAGAAGATAATGATTAGAGTAGTGTTGTACCTGCTAAACAATTTCATTCTAGGAACACACGAGTGAATTTGAATTTCTCAAGGTATGTACCTATCTCAATACAGTGAACATTCGATTCTGATTCAAACTAATAAACTTGTAATTATCGGTTAAGTTCATGTTAATGTTATCATATAAACAAAGACTATGTGTACTATGTATAATTATTCAAGTTCTCTTCCCATTTGTAGTACCTATGCAAGTTAGCATGGACTTGCTATATTTGAATAAACAAGTTTGTGTTGATTAATTCATGAGTTGCATGTTTATTGATGTTCTTATTTACTCTGTCAGGTCCACAGGCTTGATAGGGATTGCAGTGGGGTCCTTGTTCTGGGTAGAACTCAACTTAGCGCTTCCATTTTGCATGCTATATTTCGTGAGAAAACTGCTGATGCTTTGGCTGATGTAAGTTTACTGTAACGTCTACTGTGTTTCTCAATGTTGCTATTGAAAGCACCATATTATATATCATGCTGCTGTATAGTTATTCCTATACTTATCTCAGTACTAATATCTTTGATGTGAAGGGTACTCAACAAGTACTGCAAAGAAAATATGTTGCACTTGTTATGGGAACACCTAGACACCCCAAGGGCTTACTGTCGGCTCCACTTGCAAAGGTTCATAAGAATATGTGTTGCGATTCCCTTACTGTTTATATTTAGCATCAATCTTTTAGTTTTAGTAGTGCAACTTCGGTGAGAAGGGATGTAGCCAGACATAAACCATGAGTTCAGTTCAGATACATTAGATTTTTACCTAACAAGAAGGCAGACACTTTTTCTTCCGTAAATATAAATTGTTGCTCTTAGATATAAATTGTTGCTCTGTTTTTAAATAATACAAAACTAATTAGGACTCGAGAGTATAGACACATGAGTTAATTCTAAAAGTTGAACACGCACGTAGGTGGGATATTGCGATCTTAATTCAGTATGTGAGTATGGGGCAATCTTCTCTGTCAGCAAGTTGGGCGTTCCTCTGTCAGCAAGTTGGGTTTCATTTTTAATCTCATTTTAAGAACGTTCTTTGTTTCCCACAGTAGCTTGATCATTCTTTGTGTAAATTGGGGTTTCGCATGGCATGATTTGTAAAAATTGAGCTTTGACCGTTAATTCCTTCTATGATGTATTGTTGGAAAAAGTTTAGCCCTAAGCTATTCAATACCATTAATGCAGTATGGTAGTATGGGGCACCGTGGCATGCTTTCTTCTCCAAGAATGACCGTCCACTGCCCTGTGAGCTCATCAGGGATGCTCCCCTAGTGACCGTCAGGTCCCACACTGCCACAGATCGTCCCCGGCGTCGCCATTGTGCTGGCGAACGCGTTCCTTGAACCAAAGACGGTGGAAAAAATGGAGAAGAAATAAGAGACTTATTGATAATTGGGTGTATTTATTTGATTCGTCATGCCACGTTATGTGCCATGTATGCAATACCGCCTCCAGAACAGCAAAACCACCTCAGGGGGTTATTTTAACAGTGACTTTGTCTGTACTATTCAATAACTACAAAATTATGACTATGTGGTGGTACAATTTTTGTACCATGAAACCTATACAATGCTGGAGAAATTGTTGGTTGGAAAAATCATCGGAAGGAGTACTACCTTATGGAGGTCTGTTTTTTACAGGTTTTATTACAAGATGGCAAGTCTGAACGCTTGACTGTTAGAGCTGGTCCAAATACTACTTCTGTTCAGGATGCTTTGACAGAGTACAGAGTGATTGAATCTTGCCCCCAAGGTAGGCAAGCAATAATCTTGTCTGTTGAGTGTTGAAAAATAAACATTGGTTCTCTTACAAAAAGTAAATAACTGGTAGCAGCTTACTGTCAAGATATCAAGATCTTCTGAACTTAGCAATATGTTTTTTCATTTTTCAGTAGCATAATGCAATCAGTTTGAGCAGTAATTTATGCATACTTACGATGTTCGGAAGGAATAGACAACGATACCAGATTTAAATTTCAACATGACATATGTTTATTATAATTTACATTTTTTTCCAGTACATAATAATAAATTTTGATTACGACTAAATGCGTGACATCAATTTTGCAGTTCCGATACCTCCTAATACTGTATAAAATTGTAGCAGCATCACTTTGCACTGATTAGACAAAGTTTAGCAAGGTATCAAACAACTGACATATGTTATGCGCAAAAAGAATTCAGCTGATGAAAACCAGAGTGTTGACGGCAAAGTAACATGTAATATATAGTTAAAGTAGAATATTTATCTGGCACTATTGCTGATGGTATTTTGAATGTTTTCTAGCATTGCAGTACAATCTTTAGGTTGCCCTGCATGATAATAATTGTAGCTTAGGTTCAGCAACAAAATTATATTTCCAAATCATACCAGGTGACTTCACTGGTTTTTTACTTTATGTTCAGCTGTGTTTGGTAAATTTTCAGTATCCAGCAAGGAAAGTAACACAATATATGACTGAGAGTGCATTGAGTACAAAATAAGAAGTAAAAGACATGTTAACATGACGTGGCATTATACCATTACAAATTACGTCTAGCTTTGCGCCACTTGAATGTTAACCATCATCATATCTTTACCATTTTGGTTTGCTAATGATTGTAGGGTTCACTTGGTTAGAATTGTTTCCTCTTACCGGAAGAAAGCATCAGGTAATTTCAATAGCCAGACATTTACATCTGAACAAAAATCTTAGGAAGCACACTCACCACTACGCTCTCTTTTCTGCTGGAACCCGCCCAGCTCCGAGTCCACTGCGCAGAGGTTCTTGGAACACCGATTGTCGGGGACTACAAGTACGGACGCCAGGCGCACCAGAACTGGATGCCGCTCCCCGTACCGCGAACCGTCGACAGTGAACTGCTCAGGAAACGGAGGCTTCCCTTTGGCCTTGCCCTGGGTGGCGGAAGCGTCGCGGAGGAGCAGCCTCAGCTGCATCTTCACTGCAAACAGATGATGCTCCCCGATGTCTCAGCTGCCGTCCAAGGGTTGCAGTCTGAAGATGTGGACCGTGATTTCTCGTATCTCGAGAAGCTCAACTTTGTTGCTCCATTGCCGGTACACATGCGGCTGAGTTGGGAGGTTTTGAAATCTGCTAATAAGTAATTGAGGCTTTGATGCTGAAGACTACAGCCACAGAAGCTGCACCAAGAGAAGTCATTTTAGTACCAGCGTTGTAGCTTTATTGCACAGTGGTTCCTATATTTGGGGTTATGGGATCACTGTAGACGGTTTCCTTTTCCTACCTGGGGCATTTCCGCTCAAGAGATGTACTTTACTGGTTACATTATTTCTATCGATAATCATTGGATATATCTACATCTTATTGTCTAAGAATATGAACTTTTTGGTCACATATCTTATCGGTCTAAGAATATGAACTTTTTGGTCACATATCTTATCGGCTAAGTATGAACCTCCATCATGGCACGATGTAAACCATGCAGCACATGCACTAGTTTATGTAAAATTATTGTACAGAAACTAAATGCTTTCCTTCACCAGCTTTTGCTGTCTCGGGTTTACAAAAAAAATGCACGCAAGACCCAGAAAGGCAGACAGAAAAGCAGATCAAAGTAATGAGACAACATATATGTAGTTACATTACATATACAGCGTGTTCTGGCAAGCTTGCAGTGTCAGGAGAAAATGCCAACTATTCCTTGTTAATGAAACTCCCTCGCAACCTCCTCCAGTCCGGGAGCTTGTACCCTCCCTCCCTTCTGGCCTTCTGCGTGTCCGGGTGTTAGCGTTGTAATCTCAGAATGAAAGGAACAATAGAGAACAAGCTAAGCAAATATAGAATCACATGTCATTGCTGTGGAGAAATCAAAAGGAGAAATATAAGTTTAAGCATTCTGAGAAGATAAATGATTTGGGTAGTGTTGTGCCTGCTAAATTATTTCATTCAGACGATTTGAATATATCAAGGTAGACCCATGTCAATTTTCTGAACAGTCTATCTGATTCAACCTAATAAATTCATAGGTATCTCTTAGCAGTTTATGTTGATGTTATCATGTAAAACTAAGACTATGTATACAAGATCTCTTCCTATTTGTATACACTTTCGATAAGTAACAGATACTATATGATTATTCAAGATCTCTTCCTATTGGTATTACCTATGCAAGTTAGCATGGAATTCCTATATTTGAATGAACCACTCGTTTGTTAATATATGCATGAGTTGCGTGTTTATTGATGCTCTGACTGTTAAAGCTGGTCCAAATACTACTTGTGTTCAGGATGCTTTGACCGAGTACAGAGTGAGTGAATCTTGCCCCCAAGGTTGGCAAGCAATAATCTTGTCTGTTGAGTGTTGGAAAATAAACACTACATTTCTTACAGAAAGGATATAACTGGTACTACTCAGTGTGATTTTTCAGTAACATAATGTAATCACCAGTAACGTAAGAATGTCAATTTTTATGTGCAACAGCAAAGTAACATGTAATATATGGTTAAGAGTAATATTTACCTGGCACTCAAGCTGATCGTATTTTGTATGTTCTCTCTAGCATTACAGTACGAGATGTAACCAATGGTGAATTCGTAGGTCAGCAGCCGAAGTATATTATGGACGCCAGGCGCACCAGAACTGGACGTCACTCCCCGTACCGTACCGTACCGCGAACAGTCGACGGGGAACTGCTCAGGAAACGGAGGCTTTCCCTTTGGCCTTGTCCTGGGTGGTGGAAGCGTCGCGGAGGAGCAACCTCAGTTGCATCTTCACTGCAAGCAGATGCGAAAGTGGGATCCCACTTGTCCCACCTATACAAGATTTGTACATGTCTATTACAAAATTTGTACATGTCTATTACAAAATTTTGGACTAGACATGTATAAAATAGTGTGTAAGTGGGACAAGTGGGATCCCACTTTCGCATCCCTACCACAGACAAAGAAGCTGCACCAAGAGAAGTCATTTTAGTACCAGCGTTGTAGCTTTATTGCACAGTGGTTCCTATATTTTTGGGGTTATGGGATCACTGTAGACCAGTAATGCTAGAGCTACGGGAAGAGTCTACGGGCTGACGTGTGGTCGAACGTGAAAGCCACGCTGGCGTACTAGTGAGCCACGTTTAAGGGAAAAACGGGAAAACGCATGACACAGCGCCGGACGTCGCCCATGGAAAAGACCGCCGCGGAGCCTTGGAATCATCGTGCTGGGCCACCAAAATGGAGCTCGCGTCGCCGTGCCGCCGCGGAGCTACAATTACTGACTGTAGACGGTTTCCTTTTTCTACCTCCGGAGATTTCCTCTCAAGATATGTACTTTACTGGTTACATTATCTTCTATCAATAATCATCGGATATATCCACATCTTATTGCCTAAGTATATGAAGTTTTTGGTTACATGCACTAATTTATGTCAAAATATTGTACAGAAATCAAATGCTTTCCTTCACCAGCTTTTGCTGTCTCGGTCTTATGAAAAATAAAAATAAAACCCAGAAAGGCAGAGACAGAAAAGCAGATCAAAGTAATGAGACAACATGTAGTTACATATACAGTGTATTCTGACAAGCCTGCAGTGTCAGAGAAAAATGACAACTATAGCTTGTTGGTTTTAAACAACAGGGGAACTTGGAAACTTCAAAACAGAAACTACATTACAGTTTACAGCAATGTAACACTACTTCAGTGGTCCCATCCCCATCGACGCCCGCAGCTTGTTCATCGCTATAATCTCTGGATCATTAGGATCTGGGCCATTCCCCTCGCCCTTCTTCTCTTTCTTTTCCTTTCTCTTCTTGGGCTCCTCCCTCGGACCATCATCCTCAGCACGACCTCGAGGACTGCCGCTAGCACGGCCACGTCTTCTACGGTGCTCTCCATCTTCACGGTCTCTTTCTCGCCGATCCCGGCTCCTTGAACGGCTCCGATGCCTGCCACGGTCTCTGTCCCGGCGTTCTCTCTCCCTATCTCGGTCTCTATCTCGGTTGTAGTCATCATCTCGGATACGGTGACGGTCTCGATCCCTATCCCTCTCTCTGTCTCTTTCACGACCTCTGTCTCGGTCTCTTTCCCGTCCCCTCCCATAGTCCCTGTCATAATCCCGTTCTCTGTCATGATCACGGTCCCTGCAAAAACAAAGAAAAGCACAGGCAGTCATTACCTGAAGACTAAATCAAATAGCTAGTGCATGCATTATGGAGCAGTATCACGCCATGTTTTATAAGTATTGTCAGTAACATCAAACCACAGACAGAACAAGCAAGGGATCAATTTTGCATTCAGTAATTGCACCTATGGAGAAGATCTAGCAAAATAATCGAATCAATTTCCATGACAATCGAACGGACATGGGCCAAGGGGCATTTAGATATGTAGTGTACCAACAAAACGGGTACAACTACGATCATATCACAATTAAACAACTATCAGATTTCCATTGCTAAACAGTTATCCAGCCCTGATGAGGTAAATCGAGTTGTGTCTGTATGAGTTGATCTGACCAAAAACTTAAACTGTAACCATTGTTTGTTAACGTAGAAAGTGACTCTGTGTTATGAACATCGGTACACTTGTGCACAGCTAAGCAAGTAATCATTTCTTAACGGGCCATGGCCAGTACTTCCAATTTTTTTTACTACAGTTGTGCTTTTTATGATGTAACCCGAAGTTAACCCCTTGTGAGTGCTAAAACAGATCAACATTGAAGAATACGAGGGCACGATACTAGGATCTTTTATGAAGATAAATCATTATTGTCAAGATTGAAGCCATTTTCTTGCTACCAAAGACAATATCAAGATTTAAGATCTAATTTTGAAAAAAAATTGCCCCGGGTCCCTTTTCATTTAGTATGCACAAACAGCCTATAAAGAAGAAACTTAGCATATCTAGGCTGATCATCAAGCACAGCTCATAATTCTATCAGGTTAACGTTTTATACATAGAAAACAAACATGCTTCTTAAAAGTTCTCATAATGTCAGGACTGGAAGAAGTAAGCAGTTTAACATGTCAAAGATCAAAGGTTATATGCCAGAGAAGGGAGAAATGGAGGGATGTGAAATCTGATACGAGAAAGTTGAACATGAGCTAAAGCAAGAGCAAGAAAATTCAAAAAGATTTAAAAAAAATGAACCATTTTGTGAAAACAAATATGTTTGGCGCATCATACTTCTCACTGCACACTATCAGTGCAGAGAAACCTGGCAGAGCCACGATTATTCACTATAGGAAGCAGCTCATCTACCAATGGCTCTTGACATTAACATGCCATGGCAGTAACTCTAGTATGCAAAACTGCAAATGCAACACTGCAATGCTACAGCATCATCTTCCAGTATGATCTCCGCGGTTGAAAAAATATATAACATAATGATAAACAACTTTAGTAAATGTTACTGTTTCAGTCTTGCAGCGACACAACATAATAACTTAACAAGTGAACCTGTTCTCAAATGGTTACCATGACAGCTCCTGCACTGCACATTGGTCTTATGTTACTAAGTCAGATCCACATATGAAAACATAATTCACATTTTACACAGATAAGGAAATTTTGCATCCATTTGAACCAACTGCCAAGACAAATTTGGTTTGAAGATATAAACTATATTTATACTGGTAAAATATTAAGCTCTTGAAACCCAAACTCAATCAAGGAGGAAAATAACAAAGGTGCTCATTTTGGCAAAGCCAGGTACTATTTCGATAGCTCAAAGATAAGCAGCAGAAAAGGGGGGATGTGAAACTTGATACAAGAAAGTTTAAAATGAACAAAAACAAGAGCGGAAAAAATCAACAAAGCAAAATGGTCAAATATAAACCGCTTTAAGAGCTTTATGAGTTTTATTCTGTTTGGCACATCATACTTCTCACTGCACACTATCAGTGCAGAGAAACCTGGCAGGGCCACAACATTCACTATAGGAAGCAGCTCATCTACCAATGACTCTTGATATTAACATGTCATGGCAGTAAGTACTAGGTGGTGCAAATATGCAATGCAATACTGCAATGCTACAGCAACAGCTTCCAGTATGATCAAGCATTAAAAATAAGATAATAACCAAAAGAGACTAGAGTAAAATCCACTGCTTCACTCTGGCAACAGTAAAATACAACAAATGAACCTGCTCTCAAACGGCTGCCACAAAAGCTTACTTGTTGGTCTTATGTTATTATTAAGTCTAGTCAGTATAGAAAAGGATAACTCACATTTTACACAGATGTGACACTTTTCTACATCTACAGCTACCAAATCCAAAATAGAGGAATTTTATGACTTCTAATTAAGTTTATATTTTAGAGGTTAATATGGCGTATAACGTGACTTGCATGTACCAACATAAGATCAATGAAACAGAGATTACTTTTGGGCCCTTAAATAGTAAGAAAATATAACATCCTTCACTCTGAACTTGCAAGAATCAACAGACTACTACAAACTTGGGTCAAATGAGTATTAGCCCTCTCAACTCTCATCACATTCTCGCTTTCACACAAGCAATATGCACGCTAGATACATTAAGCATTTCAATAAAAAAATAACTCATTGGCAAACCATCTACATAGAAAGCAATTTGTATGAAGCAGATACCTGTGATGTCTTTCATGCTTCCTGTCCCTATCCCTCTCCCTGTCCCGTTCTTTAGCTGGGCTCCTTCCACGATGTTCCTGTTAAACACCGTAAAACAAAGTCAACATCTGGTCCCACAAACTTGGTGGATAAGTGTAGTTAAATTTAGAAAATATGCTCACCTTTTCACGGGTATTAGGCTCATCTACATCCATAGGCTGTCCATCCTCCTTATCTTCCTCCTCTTCCTCAAAATCATCTTCAAGTGCACTTCTTCTTGGTTCTAGAGTTCCAGAAGCTTCAAGGACCCATCTGTTGAGAAGATTCATGAAAATGAATTTGTTAAGCATCTGGAATACATAAAAAAGCAAACATGTATTTAAGATTGTTGAGCAAAAGCGAAAGGGAAAATATCTCCTAACTAAAAAGTACAAGAAGACTATTAGAGATAAACAGATAAAGAACAATCATAAGGCAGCCCTGGTCTCAAAAGCGATACTTATCTTTTTAAGATGCTGCATACCAGTCCCAAAATCTCAGAGAGAAACTGAGCAGCAATAGAGGGCAGTGACAATGCAAATGTGGCAAACGAAATAAATTTCAAGTGCACAGCAGAGGCACACTCCACAATGGGACAATGAAAAACAGACCTTTTCTGAATGCGTGGGAGGGCAGTGTCGCAGCAGTAGTCCTTGGTCAGGAGCTCATCAATGAACTCGTCAACGTGCGTCAGCGTGAACTCTGAAACGAATACAGAACAAATGAGTCAAAACAGCCGCATACCCCCCAAATCTGACATCTCATACACATATCTAGCTAGCTAGCAGCATAAGCATCAATCTGAGATCAAGAGAAATGCAAATTTGGGGTGCGGGTGCATACTTCCATCGTTGAGCTTTTGCCTAATCTTGCGGTAGTCGTTGTAGAGTGGCTCGAGGTACTGGTAGACGTCAGCGATGGTGCCGGTGAGGCGCAGGTAGAACGCCCCAAGAAGCCGGACATACCTAGAGGGCACCCAAAAAGGAAGAACATCAATTTGTTAGTCGAGTGCCTACAACAAGAAGCAGGTAGAGCTAGAATACTCAGAGAGAAAATTACTTGTAGTCTTCGTTCTTGATGAACTCGACGACGATGTCCTTGTCGGGCTGGATCTGGAGCATCTTGAGGGCGAGGCAGAGGAAGGGGGTGGGCCTGCGGTTGCCGCCGTGGGTGCCGCCAGTGTGGTCGAGCTCCATGGCCTTGTCGACGAGGGTCTCCGCCGTGAGGCCGAAGCACTCGCCCTTCCAGAAGGTGGTCTGGTAGATCTTGGACCGCACGATCTTCTCTATCAGGTTCTGAGGGTTCGTGCCGTGGACGCTCCGAGCCAGGGGGTCCGTGCGGTTCGCCATCGTTCCGGGCTCTCTGGCGGCCGGCGCCGGGGCGGCCGAGGCGGCGGCTACGCCAATCTGCTGGACGGGAGTGGGATTAGGATTGGGATTCGAATCGGGGTTTGCGGGCAAAACCCTAAAATAGACTGGCCACCGCCGCGGGAGCTTCGAACCGGCCTTTTTTCTTTTCTTTTGATGACATGTTTTCGAACCGACCTTGGCACGGCCAAAAAGGATTGGTCCGGTTTGTTGGTGAACAAATCCAATTCTTCAAATATCAGCAAATCAAATAGAGTAGTTTTCCATCTTTTTCTTTAGACAGCCGAGATACAACTATCTAGGAGTGGCCATACAAAATCAAAATCAAACACGAAACCGAATTAACCGGGCTGTTTTCGGTCAGCAAATATGATTAACTAAAATTAAATCAGTAGATTTGGTTTTAACCTCTAGCTAACTGAAAACACCATAGAGAGACCATCACCCAACAACCCACGACCAACCACATGTCTATTGTCAATCCTCTCCACATAGACACTGTCAGTACACTATTTGTGGTGAGCATGTCATTTTCATATAGTAAAGGATATACTCCCTCTGTTCTAAAATATAAGACTTTTACTTTTTCTGAATTTGTTATGCTTCGTACGTATGTAGACATGTTTTAGTTTGGTGATTCACCCATTTAGTAACGAATCAGGACAAAAATCAAAAATGTTAGAAAGTCTTATATTTTGAAATAAAGGGAGTAACTAACTAGCTAAATCGAGGAGAGAGAGCAAACATGAAAGCTTTTTGTTGAATAAAAAACATATTAACAAGCTCTACTCTAAATATATGGACAACTAACAAGGTCGAGAGACCTGTGAGTAACTAACGAATGTGTGCCTGAATGAGCAAAGAGAGCAAACGTGAATGAGAAACTTATTCTCAGTGACATTTTTTTTCAGTGACATTTTTTTTCATGCATGATATGAGATGAGTGGATATACATTTGGTGATCCAACGATCGAACCTAAAAGTTTTTTTTGATGGTCACAACCTAAAAGTTTTTTTTTTTGAATCTCGGGATTGATAAAGTCAAAAAGAGTTGGACAGTTTATGAGGGAAACCGGCCGAAAACCATACAACACAACGCACCACACTGGCCCCAAGGCCACGCCCCAAAAAACTAGTCGACGACTATGTCGCCCTAGCGAACCATAGACGACACAAACACGGCGGAGCCAACCTCAACGCAAGTCGAAATCCGGAGCCGCCGCTCCGACATCCACGTCGGCCCCAAGGCCACGCGCCCAAAAAACGAGTCGACGATCATGTCGCCCTAGCAACCATAGCCGACACTAACACGGCGGAGACGATCTCAACGCATGATGAAATCTGGAGCCGTCGCTCCGACATCCACGCCGGCCCTAGGGCCACGCACCCCCTAGCCGAAGACGAAAGATCGCCGTCGCCAACCACCATCTGACTTCACTGGTCCCTCTGGCCGGTGGAACATCCAAGGCGAGTCCCCAAGAGGTATGCGACGCAGGAGCGCCGCCCTCGCCCGATCCCGTGGGGGATCAAGGGTTTCCCTCGGAGAACCCGGCGTGGGGAAGCGAGAGCACCACCCCGACGACGCCTTCAAGAAGGAAGCGGCGCCCGAGGGCGTCGCTGTCGTCGGCCCCGGCCGACAACCAGGGCAGGGCTTTCGCCCAGCGATGTGTCACAAACCCCGCATCGCCCATCTGGGACCGACCAAGCCGCCATCGCCATCCCGCACGCAAATCGCCAGCCCCATGCGCCCGATGATTTGAGGCCACGGACGAAACTAGGCGCCGGGGCCTAGTTCCGCCTCCCGCGGAGCCACCTCCTGGCTCGGCGCGAAGAAGAGAACAACCATCCGGGGCCGCCGCCCCGGCATCCGGGCGCCACGTCAGCCGACGAAGCTTAGCCATCGACCGTGACGAAGACCTCGCGAAGACCGTCGTCAAAGCCCTCGAAACTGGGCAGCCAGGTCTTGCATCCACGCGCCGCCACGCCTAGGCTCCCCATCGCCGCGACGAAGATGCCGCCGGCCGGATCATCACCGCTGCTCGCGAGATTGTTGCCGAAGCGACCAGAGCGAACCCGAGCAGCCGTCGCCGCGCGCCGGAAAGAAGAACAGCACCACCGCAGCCCTCCACCTCACACACCAACTGCAGCCAGCCGCACGCTGACATGGGTATACATCTCGGGTACCCTACCATGAGGGTACCTGGTGCACGTGACGACTGAGGCCCAAATATCGAAGAGTCTATTCGAAGCTCAAAGATAAAGGCCCAAGAAAGATGGAGTACCCTCCAAGATTAGATATAGGCATAGTCGGTTTAGAACTTTCCATATGTGTAAACTAGGTCGGTTAAGAACTCCCGAGACCCAGCCTATTTAAAGGCTGGGAGGGGCGCCGATCTGGGACCAAGCCATACTCAAACCACCAAAACTCTTGCGAGATCGGCATCTCGCCGGAGCCTCCTGTAACCTCATAATCTCCACGATCAATAACAGACAAGCAGGAAGTATGGTATTTACCTCCACCCGAGGGGCCTGAACCTGGGTAAATCTTTGCCTCTGCTTGTCAGCCGACGAAACTACCAACACTACCACGTTCTCTCCCCATAATCTCAACCCTAGGTCCTTAACCATGGGATTTGGTGAGGATACCCCTCGTTAATTGGCGCCGTCTGTGGGAAAAATAGTGCTGGACTCACGGTTTCTTCGGTTCCATCGGAAGTCGGCGACTCGCCGATCAGATCTACAAACGGCAACTCGCTGGCTATGTCAACAAACCAGAACTCGCCAACTCAGGCGGCACACGGCAACACGCCAGCTTCACCCGCAAAAAGTGCATCGGATCGTCTGATGGATTTCGAGCCGCACTCGCCAGAATTCCAGGAGGCCTTCTCCGATCTCGAGTCAGGTTTGGGTTTAACCGTTGGTTCGTTCAATTTTTTCGTCAACAAGCTTGGTGTGTAGGACTTGACGGATCCACGCCAACTCGCGACTCCCGCACTCGATACTCCATCGGCTACGTCCCCTTCGACTGCGGATCCATCTGCGTTCATACCATCGTCAACTCTCCAAGCTTGTTCATCTGCATCAACCATGTCGACTCGAGAGATGAACAATCTCATCGACGAACTCCAAGGAGAGTAGGCCGAATCAGCATACCCCACAAACGATCCCGGGCTTGATCTCTCACTCGAGGACACCTTCGACTGCGGGATCTCCTTCAGCGACTTCGACGAGCCCGAAACTCATATCGACAGCCACGTCGACTCCGAGATCTGCACCAACAACAACCTCGACTTCGAGATTCATAACGATTTCGCCGACATCGAGGGGAGCATAGACGATGAAGGCATCGACAGCGAGATCCGTCTAGACGGACCACTCGATGGGCATATCGACTCGGACATGACCCTTGATGATGACATCGGTCCATGATGGGACTCGAAAACATGCACACATACCCTCGGGTGATACCCCAGCAGGTCTACGTCGCCTTCACCACAGAATCATCAGATGCTGTGGCCAGCCGCAGGCCTACAGAATTCTCGTGCACAGTTACTATGCCGGACGGAGTTACAACTCTCACAATCACTGCTGAGATGGCAGCAAAAGCAGACAAAGTCATCAAGGAGTGCACAATGATGCCCATAGACGCAACAAGGGAGGAGATGTTGACCTTCCAGTACTTCACCTGGCAGGAAACGCTTCGACTGCAGCAGATCAGAGCAACACTCGAAGAACGTAAAAAGCAAGCTAGCTTGTCGAGTGCGCGCAGAAGGCAGCTCTCCCTGAGCTCTACCGGGCAAGCAGACACAAGACCTAGATCAAGATTGTCACACCTCTCGCCGGAGGAGAGGGCGGCACTCACCCGCAATCTGGGCAACTCTTCATGACATACGACGCGGAAGGGGTGCCAATACCCAAAACTGCCGCGGGTGCTCTCTTTACCGCCGCAGCATACCTCGACGCAATCAAGCCTCCAGCTGATGACCCCAACGCAAAATTGCATCGCCAATAGATCAAATCACTCGCCTTAGTAGCAAAGGCTATACGCCAAATTCCAACAGCTCCAGAAGGGAGTCGAGATCGTGCCATAGTTGACACACGTCGTGAAGAGCATAATCGCAGTGGTCGCCGCCACCACTCGAAGGAAAGAAGCAGCTCGCGTAGGCGCAGGTCCAGGAGCAGATCACGCAGATCTTATAGCAGCGACTCATACTCTGATCCGGAGCCTCAGTCACATGGGGCTTCATGTTTCACTCGACGAGTCCGTGAGACGCGGATGCCCAAAGGGTTCAAACTCACATCCGAACAGCCCAAGTACACAGGTCGACAGGAACCTTCCGAGTGGCTAGAAGACTACAGGCTAGCTGTCGCGTGCCAGCGTGGCACAAACACCGCAGCCATGCAGTACATACGACTCATGCTCGAAGACACAGCCCGAGACTAGCTCAAGGCCCTACCTCCATCAACATACGACTCGTGGGAGCACTTCCGCAGGGATTTTGTCAAAAACTTTGAGCCTCTATGTGAGTGCCCAAAAACATTCGAGGAGCTCGAGCCTGCGTTCAACGATCAGACGAAACATTGAGGTCATACATCAGACGATGGACCGAGATACGTAACTCAGTTGGAGTAGTTTCAGAAGATATGGCCATGGATGCTTTGTCATGGGCCTCGCCAGGCGAGACTTTAAAGAAGCACTTGGCCGCCAAAAGCCAAAATCTGTAGCTCACCTCTTGCAGATCGTGACTGAGTGGGCAGATGGAGAAGATATGGCACACACCACACGCGGGTCCTCACCCCGTGACAAACATGAGAATAGCAGTCGAAGCCACAGAGACTCGTACAGAGATGACCGAAGGCGCAAACGTTCAAAACGTCACTACGACGATGACAGACCTGAGTTCATGGCCGTTGGGTTCTCCCACCCCGCAACGACCAAGACAGAAGCGACCGACGGTCAGAAGATCGACGGGACACTCGAGACGATCGACGGGACAGTCGAGATGATCGCCGAGACAGTCGAGACCGCGGCCAACGCAGTGATAGTTACAAAAGGAAGGACTAGCGCAAGTCAAGATCCGGGGCACAATCTGAGCGATCATTCGAAGAGAAGATGGATGCTGATTGCAGATTACACCTGTACAAAGGAGAGGACGGAAAACTACGCTCCAATCACTCGATGAGAAACTGCAGGGAATTCGAACAATGGCGTCTGACTACATAAATCTCAGAAAGGCAACAGCCGCACACGCACCCGCGCCCGTGCCTCAGCCAAACAATGTGCCAGTTCTCATGGCACCACCTCCCCCACCACAGCCTCATGCAGGCGGAAACATCGCGGGTGCCATACAACCCGTACCTCGGGTGGACGAACCTCAGTACCCTCCACCCCAAGGGCAGATGTACATGATACAGAAAGGTCGCCCTTCCAACAGGGAGCAAAAACTTCGCACTCGACAAGTAAACATGGCAGTCATGTCGCCTCCTGCTGTAACTGAATTCTTGAAGGGTTCTGAAACCGCAATAAGTTTCAGCAGAGAGGACCACCATCCGTCGGTGGTTCGCCCAGGACACTCTGCTCTCGTACTCGACGCCCAAATTGGAGGTTACGCCATGTCCAAGGTATTCATGGATGGTGGCAGCGGCATAAACATAATCTTCGCAGATACGCTCCGCAAAATGAACAGGTCAGTCGAAAACCTGCCAAAATCCTCAAATACCTTCCACGGTATCGTCCCAGGCAAAGCAATAAGCCCAGAAGGCACCATACAACTCGACGTAACGTTCGGGGACAAAAACCACTTCAGGACATAGTCGATTGAGTTCGAAGTGGTCGACTGGAAGTCACAATACCATGCTATACTTGGACGCCCGACGTTCGCTCGATTCATGGCGGTGCCACACTACGCATACCTCCAGCTAAAGATGCCTGGACCAAAAGGAGTAATCACAGTCAAGGGAAACTTTCAAAAGTCTGATTCTTGCGATCGGAATTCAGCAAAATCTCTGAGATGTTTGGCATGGAAGCAACGTTCGTGAGCTAGCGGTCTCCAACGACAGAACACTTATGCCGGAGCACAAAAAGATGGCAGTCGACAGAGCATTCAACGCCACCAATGACACAAGGTCGCATCAAGTGCACCCGACTGACCCGACCAAGACAGTCAATGTCTCGTCGAGTCTGCCTATCGCATAGGAAAGCGCGCTCGTCGAATTCCTCCGTGAGAACTGGGATATATTTGCGTGGTGTCCAGCCGACATGCCAGGTATTCCCAGGGAATTCGCCGAGCACTCTCTACAATTATTTCCAGAAGCTAAACCAGTCAAGCAAACAATGCGCCGTATATCCGGCCCCAAAAGAACTGCAGTCGAAGCCGAGGTCGACAGACTACTCGCAGCAGGTTTCATCAGAGAAATCAAGAAGTCACAATGGGTGGCCAACCCCGTACTCGTGGAGAAAAAGAACACAGATATCCTTCGGATGTGTGTAGATTTCACGGCACTCAATAAGTGTGTCCAAAGGATCACTTTCCACTACCTCGAATCGACCAGATCGTCGACTCCACCGCCGGGTGCGCTCGCTTGTCCTTCCTGGATGCTTACTCGGGTTACCATCAGATAAGGATGAAGGAAGAGGACGAAGAGAAAACGGCGTTCATAACCCCACTCGGGGTCTACTGCTACACCACAATGCCTTTCGGGCTCAAGAACGCAGGCGCAACCTACCAGCGCATGATGCAAGACTGTCTCAAGAAGCAAATTGGGCGAAACGTCCAGGTCTATGTAGATGACATAGTCATCACAACAAGGGGAAAACACACTACTCGATGATTTGCGAGAGACGTTCGCAAACCTCAAACGCTTCCACATCAAGCTCAACCCGAAGAAGTGCACGTTCGGCGTGCCAGCCGGACAACTCCTCGGGTATCTCGTATCGCACGAGGAATCGAAGCAGACCCGAAGAAAATACAGGCCATCTTGACGATGCAAAGGCCTTCAAAGCTCCACGACGTGAAGTTGGCGGGTCGAGTAGCAGCACTCAGTCGATTCATCAGCAAGCTGGGTGAAAAGCACTCCCGTTCTATCGACTGATGAAGAAGGCAGACAAATTCGAGTGGACCCAAAGCCGAAGCAGCCTTCACGGACCTCAAGCGAGTCCTCACAAGCCCTCCAATCCTCGTCGCACCAAGGGAACGCGAGCCACTATACCTATATGTCTCTGCAACTAACAGGGTGGTGAGCACCGTACTGGTAGTCGAACGCAGGGAGGAGGGACACGCCCAAAGCATACAACGTCCAGTCTACTACTTGAGTGAAGTGCTCTCCATATCAAAACAGCGGTACCCGCACTATCAAAAGCTGGCCTACGCCGTGTTCATGTCTTCAAGGAAGCTGACGCATTACTTCTCGAGCACCCGATCACTGTAATCAGCACCTCAGGGATCGGGGACATCCTCACAAACCCCAACGCAACTGGGCGAGTAGCAAAATGGCTCATCGAGCTAGCACCACGGGACATCAAGTATGATTACCCGAAGGCCATCAAAGCACAAGTCTTACCTGACTTCCACACCGAGTGGATCGAAGCTCAGCTACCAGGAGCACCAGATGTGTCCAACTCATGGACAATGTACTTTGACGGCTCGAAGAAAAACGAAGGCGCAGGCGCAGGTGTCATCCTCACATCCCAAAAGGCGACAAGCTCCGCTACATCCTGCAAATGGGGTTCGAGTTCCCATCAAATAACGAAGCAGAATACGAGGCCCTAATCCATGGCATGAGGATGGCCAAAGCCCTCGGGTGCACTCGACTGATGATCTACGGTGACTCGAATCTTGTGGTGCAGCAAACAATGAAGGCCTGCGATGCAATCGCAGACAACATGATCGCCTATCGAGACCTGTATAACCTCATGGAGGGCAGCTTCGAAGGCTGCGAGTTGCGGCACATAGGACGTGAGAGCAACGAAGAAGCAGATAAGCTAGCCAATATTGGCGCGACTAAGGCACCAGTACCACCTGGTGTATTCTTCGAGCGCATCGAGCACAGATCCATCAAAAAGAAGCACAGATCCATCAGCAAGACGCCTAGCACAGAGGACCCGCCAGTCGAGGTACTCCTCGTTGAGCCAACTTGGACTCAACCCTTCCTCGCATACATACTCCGCGGCGAGGTACCCGAAGACATAACAGAGTCACGGCGTGTGACTCGAAGATCCAAAGCATACACCGTCATCAACGGCGAACTATACAAGCGCAGCGTGTCAGGTATGTTCCAACGTTGCATAGCATTTGAAGATGGCCAAGCCATCCTTCGTGATATTCATGCAGGTACTTGCGGGCATCACGCCAGCAGTCGATCACTCGTAGCCAAAGCCTTTCGCGCAGGCTTCTACTGGCCCACAGCACTCAAAGACGGGAGGACATAGTCAAAAGGTGCATCGGCTGTCAAAAATTCGCCACAAAGCCGCACGCACCCGCATCGGCGTTGAAGACAATACCATTGGCCTGGCCTTTCGCCCAGTGGGGGCTCGACATGGTGGGCCACTCAAAAAATCCTCCCATGGAGGGCATACTCACCTTCTGGTGGCAGTCGACAAGTTCACCAAGTGGATTGAAGCAGTCCTATCACAAGTTCGACTGCCACTACAGCAGTCAATTTCATAAAATCCATCATATACCGCTTTGGTGTGCCAAGTAGCATCATCACTGACAACGGTACAAACTTCACGGCTGAGGAATTCAAATCCTTCTGCAAAGAGCAAGATATCACGCTCAATTATGCATCTGTGGCACACCCGCAATCTAATGGCCAAGTCGAAAAGGCCAATGGACTTGTGACGAGTGGAATCAAGAAACGCCTACTGGTGCCACTCAAAAGGGCTGCGGGTGCTTGGGTCGAGGAACTCCCATCGGTGCTTGGAGCCTGCGCACAACACCCAACGCCTCAACACAATTTACCCCATTCTTCATGGTCTACGGAGCAGAGGCAATCCTGCCATCAGACGTAAGGTTCAATGCACCAAGAGTCGAAGCATACAATGAAGACGATGCAGATGAAGCACTCGAAGATGCAGTCGACCTACTCGAAGAAGCACGCAACACGGCGCTAGCACGCACAGCTGTCTACCAGCAAGACCTCCGCAACTATCACAGCCGTCGACTGCGTACCAGATCCTTCGAGGTTGGCGACTTGGTGCTTCGACTGAAGCAAAAGAAGGTGCATAAACTTGCTTCTCCATGGGAAGGACCCTTCATCATCACCGAGGTCATTGGTGGTGGAGCATACAGACTGAAGCACGCGAAGACCGCGAACTCTCCACAATCCTTGGAACGTTGCGCAGCTGCGCCGTTTCTATGCTTAGATCGCTCAGTCGCACAATGTAATAGGCACATATGTCGGATGGCTGCAGGTTTCAGACGCGCTCTTTTCCTTACCAGGGTACCTAAGGGGACTGGAAGGTTTTTAATGAGGCGGCCTGCACCTAACATTCATAATTGGAATATAGTCAATGATTCCTCATATTTCTCCCTGTACTACTCGCATAAATTATTCGCACAACCTTAGTCTCACTCGAAGACTCGGGGGCTGTGCTACTCCAAAACGTGAGCTCTCGCTCCTTCAAACATAACACCCAGCCGCACTCGAAGACTCGGGGGCTGGGTCGTCAAAAAGATGCAGAAACAAAAAAGTTGCTCAATAATATGACTTGACGCTTCAAACATCGCAAAAATTCACAGCCTCACTCGATACACTCGGGGGCTGTAGAATTCATGTTCTATACTCATAAAACCCCACTCGATACACTCGGGGGCTGCATACATACAAGTAAACAAATATGTACTACGTACAAGTGGCAAAATTTACACTCGGGGGCTGTTCCCTATGCATAAATACCCTAATCTTCGGGTTCATCCTTGACTGAGAGAACAGGCCCATAAGTTGCGCACGATAGCAATCAACCAATGTCCTTGCATGATCGAATGTATCATCAAGATTCGACTGGGACAAGGATGATCCAGGCACGGGTGGACGTAGCTGCAAATTTGGACGTTGACTTCGGAGGTAGGCCATGGTTGCGTTGGCGCCATCCACAAGCTTCTGGGTGATAAAGCCTCGGATGGCCTCGACGCTTCGGAAAAGCCCGAGCAACGCGTGGATGCCTTGCGGTTGCGGCCCTGTTGGAAAAAGAACTTCGTTGATGCGACTGAAGGCCGACCTGCATAACTCAAGCAGCATAGTGCTCCGCCACACTCGATCCTTCAGAGTCGCGAGTATGCGTGCTCGGTGCCTATCCAAGCGAAAGTGCGGATGACCAGTCGTGGGTTCATCAGTCGCATTGTCCAACTGCTCCTCTACACGAGCCTGCTTCGCCTGGAAGTCTGGAACAAAAACTGCAAACAACACAAGTTGGGTGAGCAAAAAGGACAGTACGACTTCGAGATAAGAGCAGTCATGCTTACCCTCGAGTTGTCTGTTCACGATCTCCATTTCGCCAAGCACATACTCCTCTCGCTGAGTGGGTAGAGCAGGCCTAGCCCTCATCCTATCCAACTCATTGCGGGTACTCTCCAGCTCTTGCTCCAATTTTGCAACTCGAGACTTCATATAACGCATTACTGCGCATCGTTAGCCACCTGAGCTCGGGATCGAGTAGGAGCACGATGTCGCGCCGAGCTGGATGATGTGGCGGCTGGCTTTTTCTGTTCCAAACATCATAAAAGTTTCATGAGAAACTCATCACAAAGCTTAGGCAAGTAACAACACACAGCCTTACAAGCAGAATTATAACAAGGAACATAAATTCATACAAAGGTAGCAAAAGCACATGCATACTCGCATGGTCATAAGTTTAATTACAAGATATCAAAGGCGCGGCTGCCCTACTTCTCAGACATTGACTCCGACCTAGCCCTACTCGCACGAGCGGTGACCTCGGCTGTCCGGCGCTCCATGGTTGTCATAAAAATTTCAGCCAGCTTTGCAGCTGGCTCGTTCACATGCTTTAGGGACACCAGCTTCCCGCCCGGCTTGCGAGGGAACGAAGACAAAGCGGCTTTGAAGTCACCCTCTATCCCATGACCTAAAAGGAGTTTGAGGGTGGACTCTGAGCCGCGTACCGTCAAAGTGCGAGCAAAGTTCTTCATAGTCGAGGTCCCCGGGCCAAGGATGTCGGTGAAGCCGTCCACAGTCGAAGGAGGTTGGCTCGACGGGAACACGTCCTTGAACACGGCGCCAAGCGTGCTCGTGGACTTGGCGAGTGCATCCTTGGCTTGGGTGGACACGACATCCAGGTCACCGATAGCGCGGTCAAGAGACAACTCGCCACTCGGCTGGTCCACAGGTGCCGGTGCCGACAGCTCCTTCGAAAAAGCAGATAGAAGAGAAAATTTTACATAACATTCAGTACCAAAAGGAGTAGACAAAAGGCGGCAAATTCGACTCACCACCTACGCCTCGGGTGAGGCTCGCCAAGCGCTCAGCATAACTCTTCTCGCTCAAGGCAGCGGAGTTCTTGGCATCATCCAACGCCTTCTTCGACTCGTCGCGCTGCTTGGTGAGGGCATCCTCTAGATCTTTCACCCGGGACTCAGCCGATGCCTTGTCGCCTGGGATAGATGGCCAGATGTTATTCATAATCAACAAAGCAAAGTCAGAGCAGAAATAACTTCGCCTTCAGAAGTCAAACACACTTACGGCTGAGTTGCTCCATAGCAGCGCGCAAGTCGTCCCTCTCTTGTTCAACCTGGACAAATGCCTTGCCTGCTTCCACCAGGTTGAGGTAGAAAGGCTGCATGCACATGGAGCCAACATAAGCTATACGCAAAGTCCAAATTTGAGGACTCGACAGAATGACACTTACGTGTTCAACCCAAGGTGAAGGCTTGGCAGCAGAAGTCCCAACCTACGGAGCGGGCACACTCGCAATCTTGGTGGCCTCAATTGTAGTGGCCGTGCTTGCCGTTTTCACAACCTCAGCCGCAACGGGAGAAGCTTCTGGCTGGGGAGTCGGAGCTCTCTCGGTTGGGGGAGTTGGAGGTCGCACAGTCTCAGCACTGCAGGCAATAGAGGAAGTACAACATAAGCAAGACAATCAACATGCAGAAACTTAAGGTACAAAATGTTCAGACACATACCTGTGCTCTTCATCCTCCTCACTGTCGAGGTCGTCAAACATTGGGCCTCCAAACTGAAGGTCCTCACCCGACTTGGGAGGAGGAGTCGAACTCAAAGGACTCACGTCCAAAGGAGCAGATGTGGTCTTAGGAGACGCACCCGAGTCTCCATCATCCCTCAGCTCCTCCTCCTTTGCGGGTGAGCTCATAGAGGAAGACACAATTTGGGCTGCCCGACGGCGCTTGCGAGTAGGAACCTCGCCCACGTCATCCGTCATGGCACGCTCCTTGTCCTGTGCTTCTCCAGCCCCTTCCTCTTCGATCTCCTCTGTCGGGGATGTGGTAGCCGAAGGTAGAGGCGATTCATCTCCTCCCTTCGCTTCCACTGTCACCTCTGTTTCAGGGGTTGGACCATTTTCGGGAAGAGGAGGAAGGGTTGAGGCAGTCGAGTGGCCCTGCATACAACATATAGTAGTCGAAAAGTTACAAAGATGCATCACAAAATGATAAAAGAAGATCATACACTCGATGGGTTCACTAACCTCTGGCAAAGGCTTTTCAGCCGTATAAGGATCGACGGGGCAGTCGACGTTGCAGGGCTCGCTGGACTTCGTGCTGGTGATGAACCGCACGTGCGACACCAGCTCGTTCTTCGACAGCTCCTCCTTGCTCATTCGGGTGGCGTCGAGCACACCCTCATACTCCCACATCGGGTGGGCGCGAGCGCGGAGCGGCCATACCCGCATCTTCACAAAGGTGGCAATCAGATGCACACCCGTGACGCTGTTGAGGAGCCCTCCAATTGTCTCCAGCAGGGGTGCGGCTTCTGCCACTTCTTCAGTCGAAAGCTCATGGTCCCAGGCTTTCGTCCTAGCGGCTATACCAGCAGTCGAAAATGCTGGGGCCCCATCCTGGTCGACTCGCACATAGAACCACCTCTTCCTCCCCCTGCGCCGAGTCGATTGGCTTCAGGGCGAAGTACCATGTGTCGCTGCGCACTTGGATCTGCAGGCCTCCGACTGCATAGGTTCGGCCACCTCAGTTGTTTGGTCGGACCATGAAGATCGATTTCCATAATGCCCAACTCGGAGCAACTCCCAAAAAGCACTCGCACAGCGTGATGAAACACGCAATGTGCAGAATACCGTTCAGGGTGAGATCATGGATCTGCACCCCGTAGGCAAAAAGCAAACCTCGCACAAAATCATGGAGGGGAAGCGAGAAACCCCTAGGCAAAAACTCCGCGAAACAGACGCGCTCGTTAGCGCGAGGCTCGGGAAGTACCTCCTTCGATGGCGCGCGGACGGTCAGGTGGTCCGGCGGCGGCAGCAATCCATCCTCGCGGAACTTCTCGAGGTGCGCCGCCTTGATTGTTGACTTCGCCCAGTCACCGTCACTCTTCTTGAGGTCGGCGGTGGCCGCTGATGCGCCAGCCGCAACCTTCTTCCCCTTCACGGCGGCCGCGTCGGTCGCGGAAGCAGTGGTGGCAGAGGCTTTCCTCTTTGGCGCCATGGCGGTGGTGGCTAAGGAGAGCAGCAAAAGCTCGAGCGCAGGAGCAATGGAGGCAGAGCGTAAGGAAGACGCTGGAACAGGGGCTGCGCGCAGAGCAAATGGCAGGTAAAAAATAAATGTCAGCGCCGTTCCCCTATTTACCACACGTCCAAGGCAATCACAGCCATTCAGATCCAAATCGTGCGTTACGCAAGCAATCTGACGGTACACATGGCAAACGCAGAGGGCAACCGTCGCCGGCCACTCCGCCCACTACGCCTGTAAAAAGAGGAGTCATCATCACGCTTTCGGAAAAAGTGGGCCCGTATAGTCAAATCAAGTCCACACGGCACCGTCTTCGGTCAGCTCTGTACAAATGGGCCCACCTATGTGTCACGTCCCATCAATCGCAGCATAACGCATGCCACGCGTGTCAGATATCGCAGTCGAAATAAACGTCATCCCTGACGTCATTGAAGCATCTGTTCAGACAATGCGACTGCCCTGTTTGGTTTGGATGTGCACAAGCAATGTCAAGACAAAATTGGTCACTCGACCGTTCCTTCGACTGACGCATATTACTCCCATCGGGAGCATATCAAAAATTTCTTCGACTGAAGATGCTCAAAGAAAAAATGATTGAGATTATCCTCCATTACAAGCAATATAGCATAATCTCGGGGGCTACTCCAATCGGGAACGCTGTCGCGCACCCGATAGAATTACGACAAAAAGATTTCTTCGACTAACATATGCAGGAAAAGAATATTTTGAGATTATCCTCCATTGCAAGCAATAAAGCACAATCTCGGGGACTACTCCCATCGGGAGCGCTGTCACGCACCCGATAGCATAACAGCAAATATCAGTCGACAAAGGACATGACTCGTCCAACAAAGTTCAAAAAACATACTCGAAACATTCCCGGGTTGCGTCCGTCGCAAATACCTCGGATGCTGCATGCATAGTGCAAAGGTAAGACCCGTCGAACTTTCGAGCTGGGCTAAGGACCGTTCCAGAAACGTCAATCCTTATACTTTCCGTGTCAGCAGACATGATAAAAATCCTGACGGACGCGTTGGGTAAAATTCAAAGTTATACTGCAGATCGACTCAGTAAGACCTCAGCGGTCTAGTCGAATCTGACCAGTTTGTTCCAGATTCGAGTTCGGGGACTCGAGTTTGATTGAAAGCTAGTAAGGTTTTACCCGAACGTGTAGTTAACCAGTCCCGATCCGTCGAGTGTACTGGGCCTGCTAAGCTATTATCGCTTGATTTTCATAAGCAAAAACCACAGTCGATGAAAGACTCGACATAGCCAACGTATGCTATTCATACGGGAATTCCAATTATGATATATTGAATGCAAAGCATATGACGTGCACTTACGAAAGAGTCCATGCCCGATTCTTTGAGTCAGACAAGTACTCGGGGGCTACTGACATGGGTATTCATCTCGGGTACCCTACCATGAGGGTACCTGGTGCAAATGACGACTGAGGCCCAAATATCGAAGAGTTTATTCGAAGTCCAAAGACAAAGGCCCAAGAAAGGAGTACCCTCCAAGATTAGAAATAGGCATAGTCGGTTTAGAACTTTCCATATGTGTAAACTAGGTCGGTTAAGAACTCCCGAGACCCAGCCTATTTAAAGGCTGGGAGGGGCGCCGATCTGGGACCAAGCCATACTCGAACCACCAAAGCTCTTGCGAGATTGACATCTCGCCGGAGCCTCCCTGTAACCTCATAATCTCCATGATCAATAACAGACAAGCAGGAAGTAGGGTCTTTACCTCCACCCGAGGGGCCTGAACCTGGGTAAATTTTTGCCTCTGCTTGTCAGCCGACGAAACTACCAACACTATCACGTTCTCTCCCCATAATCTCAACCATAGGTCCTTAACCATGGGATTTGGTGAGGATACCCCTCGTCACACGCCAAACCACGCTCACGTTGAGCCTCCGAAGCCGACGCGACGTGCCGGCAAAAAGGAGGCCGGAAACGGAACAGTGCCGGCGCTGCAGACCCCGCAACACAGCCGAACGGCCAGAAACACGGCGCCGCACCAGGGAGGCGCCACGCACCGGAATCCTCTGTGGCCCGCCAAGCCCATCTGGGCCCAGATCGGGCCCTGGCCGCATCGCCGCCCAGCGGCCGCGCCGGGGAGCTGCCGCCGCCACCTGCCGCACCACGCGAGCTCCAACCTCAGACCGACGTCGAGCTGAGCTCCGCCGGAGGACCGGCCAGGAGCCGCCACCGCATCGACACACGGCCGCGAGAGTGGAGCTGGACGGCCCGAACCTTGCGTCCACCGCGGAATCTCTCCCAGCGACCTTTGGCGGCAACGGGAGCCGCCGCTACCGCTGTGAGGCGGCAGCGGCGGAAGGGAGGCGGTGGCGCGCGCGTGGTTTCCCCCGAGCCGCCCGCCGTCGGGTGACGCGAGGGCTGGATACTTTGCTCTCCTCTTAGAATGTGCAATCTATCGGTTACATGACTTCAGAACCTAAAAGTTATAACAATGGAGAAGCTTCCAACTCCAGCACGGGTTAAAGCAAGACAAAAGAAGCCTAACCGAGGAATTGTTAAGATCAATGTAGACATAAGTTTCATGGAAGAGGATATGCAAGGTAGCACTGGATTGATAGAACGAGACCACAATGGCTCCTTCATTCGGGATCAAGCACTGTGGTACGAACATGCAGCTTGTGCTCTTTCTATTGAGGCCCAATCAGTGTGTGATGGACAGAGGCTATTGGCATATCTGAATTGAAACGGATGCTCAGGTATTCATAACTCTGTTCAGGGAACCTTGCCAATATTATCCTGACTATCAAGGAGCTGGATGGTTCATTTACTAGTTTTGATATTTCTTTTGTAAGCCATCACATGAGCTAGTAAAGCAAATAGTGATAGGAGAAGTTGCCTCTGGCTAAATTATACTCCACGGTTTTTACCCTCCACTATGGAAAAAGATTGTAATAAGGTTGAGTAATTAATAAAGCTCATTGATTCGTAAAAAAGAAGATAGAACAATGGTAAGAACATCACTAGCAGACCCCTTAAAAGAGGGGTCTACCTTTATTTTTTTGGCAACTATACAAGATTTTGAAGCCAGAGATCCGCATGCAAAAATATGGAAGGAAGGACTGGCTGAAGGAAGGAACAGACCGTAGCAAAAGCCGAAAAAGATGTGAATGTGGATACGATACCAGCAGATGCGTTTCATATAATAGGCCCGGCCTATAAAACTTTTACCGTGCCCACCAAATTGGCGTCCCTGCCGCTATTTCTACCGGCCGGAGGGCTTGATGCAGACCCGACCGATTCCGCTGCCTCCGCACAAATTCCCCACCCACACTCACCGTCGCCGGCGCCTTCACCTACAAATCTGGCACCGCGGCACCACAATGTGGTCGAGTGGGCGCTCAATCAAACGTGAAGGGGAGGGGGTTGGCTGGCCGTTCCGCATGGTCGTGCGGCGACGAGAATTTCTCAGACGAGAAGCGGAAGCGATGGGTAGCCTCCAACGTCAGCAGAAGCAGGAGGAGTGGTGTCGCGAGCAAGAGGCGCAGAAGCTCATCTTCGGCGACCTCGGCACCGACAAGGGGTGAGCGCCGCCACCACATCGTCGCGGCACCCCGAGCCTCCGGTGAGCCTAATTTTGGATGTTAGGTTAGAGCGAGGACCACAAGATTCCTGTATGTACAAATGTTGAAAAATGTCGTGTGGTTTTTGTCCGATGATGAACTTGTTTGATGAACTAGTGTGTTTGTTCTAAATCTCCATGAATGCATAATTTTAAAAAATTTAGTCATGTTTACTGTTTCTGTTCTACACGATGCACTTCGACCTCTAAAGCAAAAAATAAATATAAAAAGGGTTCACAATATAATGGGTCTGCTAGAAATGCACTAAGGCCATGTACAATGAGGAGTTCTTAGATAGGTGTTTACAAAAAAAATAAACCATACTTGACTATTTTTTCTATAGCGGAGGTGCATAGTTAAGCATCTTTCTTCTATAAATAAGCACCCATATTTAAACAAAAATCGATTTATTTTCTTGAGCATCTCTTTAAACACTCCCCCATTGTACATGCCCTAAGAGGTGTAAACATCTTTTGGTGGGCTACCTGCAAAAAAAAACTTTTCATGGGCAGCCGTTGTCCGATCATAACTGCACACAGCGATCGACCGGGCAATTCCTATTCTGCGCCCGTTGCAATCGTTAGCACCGATTCACCCGTGCGTCGTGATCACTAGAAAAAGGGTTCCCTTTGCAAAGGGAAACCCACCATCGCTATAATTGTGACAAGTGTCGGTTTCTCCTCACATGGTCCAATTTTGGTTGTTTGCATGTCTGCCAAGTGTCACAATTAGATTGAAAGTCGGGGTGTATGAGAGAGAAAGGGAGGACATGCACGTGGGCATGCAGTTTTCCTTTTTGGCTTTTATTTTTTAAATCCGAATTTTGAAAACGAAATATCTTGAGAACCGTTTATCCAAATTACGAACCGTTTTCACTTTTGAGCTCCTTGCGTTGAGATCTTCAAAACTAGATACCATGTTGATAGGTTTCGACGAACTTTTTTTTGTACTCTCGGCTATGTATAGTTATACAATTTGTGTCTGTATAGTTGTACGACATGTGTATGTACAAACAGTGTCTGCGTAGTTGTACAACCTGTACTTATATAGATGTACAACTTGTGTCTGTCTAGTTGTACAACATGTGTCTGTTTAATTATACAACATATGTTTGTACAACCTGTGTCTGTCTAGTTATAAAAGCTATGTCTGTTTAATTTGTCTGTACAACATGTGCTTGTCTAATTGAACAACATGTGTTTACGTAGTTGCACAATATATATCTGTCTAGTTATACAACATGTGTATAGTACGGGTTATGTGTACGTCGCGTACTACTTGTTATGTGAAGTTTGTACAATGTTATCTGTGCAATTTGTACGGCATGCTATATTTTATTTGTACTCAGTATTATGCTTGTACACCGTCCAAGACAGACATACGCGAGGCATCGCTCCAGGCAAGCAGGCATACACAGGGCATCGCTCCAGGAAGCTCGCGTTGGAAAAGCTGCTTTTATAAGCCAGCATGTGCACGCGCAAGTGTACGTGATGGGCTGCTGTTGTACGCGAGGCTTCATACACCCAACGTACGACGCCTCGTGCGGCTGGTGTACATCGCATAGGCGCGCCGCGCGGGGGCTTCGTCCACGTCGGACGCCCAGATTCCTTCCCCTGCCGTGCCGTGGCCAAATTTGCATTTTGCGTCGCACGTTCAGCTGCCAGCCACGTGTCGTCCTGTGCGCTCGCGCGGATTGACCTTCGCGAAGGGAATCCTTCCTGTAGCGATACTGTAACACCCCGGCCACCCCCGGGCCGGGCCTGTCACCCCTGGCAGCTCGCTAGGATCTCCAGATTGGCCCCACAGATCAACACTAGTCTTTTCTGCGCACTTTGTCCTCACTCGTGTGCACCCGGGAACCAGTTCCCGGTCGGTCACCCATCCTTGGAGTGCTTCGGGCCAAGCACGCTTAACCTCGGAGTTCCTTCCAGATGAGCTTCCGGAAAAGAAGTTGCAACTTGTTGATATGAGTATTCTATCAATCCTGTTAAGCCCTGAGCCAGGATCTCACATCCTTCCCCCCTTAGAAGACCGACGCCCTCGTCGGTCAGCCCCTAGTCCAGGAACTTCCCCTCTTGGTACACGTCTGTGCGCCCAGTGCCGGCACATGCTCCACATGTCCGCGCCCCTGACCCGCACACGCCCGTGTTGCCGCGAGGGTCTGATACCAAATTGTAACACCCCGGCCACCCCCGGGCCGGGCCTGTCACCCCTGGCAGCTCGCTAGGATCTCCAGACTGGCCCCACAGATCAACACTAGTCTTTTCTGCGCACTTTGTCCTCACTCGTGTGCACCCGGGAACCAGTTCCCGGTCGGTCACCCATCCTTGGAGTGCTTCAGGCCAAGCACGCTTAACCTCGGAGTTCCTTCCAGATGAGCTTCCGGAAAAGAAGTTGCAACTTGTTGATATGAGTATTCTATCAATCCTGTTAAGCCCTGAGCCAGGATCTCACAGATAGCCCCCGTGCGTCTTTGCAGTACTCGCTCCCCACGTCGCTATTATTGGGCCGGCCCACTGCTTCTCCTGTTAATGCTCGAATTAGATAAAAAGTGAGGAAACAGGACGCAACCGGTGGGATTCGAACTACGAACCTCCACCGAAGGGGATAGAGTATCTAGCCACTGGGCTGCTCTGGGGTTGGTGTTAGTGTTACTTTATTTAGTCTTCTATTTGAAAGGATCGTATGACACCTAGAGGGGGGGTGAATAGGTGCTACTTCAATTTTAGTACTTTTTCAAATTAGGCTTGACACAAAAGGTAAATTCTCTAGATATGCAACTAAGCTGAATTTACTATATGACAAGCTAGCAACTAAACAAGATACACGAAGTAAGGACTATAAACAAGGATAGAAGTAACCGAAGTGAAAGCACGCGGAGACACGGATGTAATCCCGAGTTCCTCCTTTTTAGGGGAGTACGTCTCGTTGGAGAGGTGTGAGCTACCACGAAGGTCAAAACTCAACCGCCACAAAGGCGTCACCTTATTCTCCGATGAACCGCACCACAAAGGTTTGGTTCACCTTCCACTATCAGAATCCTTCAAGGCGGAATCCAGAGCCCTTACAACAACGATCCGGGGCACAACCCACAAGAGGATTGGGGGCTCCCGAATAGCTAAAAATCTGTCACAAAGACAACACAAAGACAACAAGTGAGATCAACAAGAAGCTAGGTTTTACTAATGGAAATCCTAGCCAAGGGGCCCTCAAGTAAATGAGGGGGAAATGAAGAACGGCTTGGTGAAGATGTAGATCCGGGCCTTCTCCTTCAATCCTCCAAGTATCAACAAGTTTGGGTGGAGGGATTGGGAGATCTAGTGATTCTTGAGCTTGCAACAATGGCGTTCTTCTTTTTGGGCGAGCTAGCTGGCTGGAGGTAGGTGGAGGGGTATTTATACCCCTCCAGAAAAACTAGCCGTTTCAGTCCACTTGGGTCGGAGACTCCGCACTGGAAGTCCGGAGACTCCGGGCTGACCGGAGACTCCGGGGGCACTCCGGGGTCACTCCGGACCCCTATACCGCAGCTACCGTCGAGTGGTCACTTTGCTTCAAAACATGTCTGGGGGCAGAGACTCTGGACTGGAGGTGCGGAGACTCCGGCCGGGCGGAGACTCCGGGGTAACTCCGGACCCCCATACCGTAGCTGCTGTCGAGTGTGTCACATTGCTTCAAAGCCTGAGAGGCCGGAGACTCCGGCCTCTGAGCCCCTGAGGACCGAAGACACCGGACTGGGCAGGCAAATGCAGACTTCCTTTTTCCTGTCAAGTGTTTCGATGCAACGTGCAAATATTTCTTTTGACTCCTGCACCACTTAACATCACATTAGATATATCCTAGTGTTGTTGCCTAACACACAAAAACTAGGGGATATAAAATATGCCCTTTCAATCTCCCCCTTTTTGGTGTTAGATGACAACACTCGGATTTGCAATAAAGCACACAACAAATATCAACATGTTCCTGATGGCGTGAATCACACGCTCGTTGGAAGACCCCAAGAGGAGGTATGATGCAGTTCAGCAGCAAGTTTTCCCTCAGAAAGAAACCAAGGTTATCAAACCAGTAGGAGCAGCAACTCTTCAGAAGGTTGTTGGTGGCTCGCACGGCGCAATACGATCACCAACGTGGAATCTGCACATAACACAATCAAACTACTTTGCCCCAACGAAACAGTGATGTTGTCAATCTCACCGGCTTGCTGAAAACAAAGGATTAAACGTATGGTGTGGAAAATGAGTATTAAATTGGAGAGAATGAAAAAGGAACAATTTGAAGTTTGTGGTGGTTTAATCAGTGTAAAAGAATGGACTGGAGTCCACAGTTTACTAGTGGTGTCTCTCCATAAAAGATAACTAACATGTTGGGTGAACAAATTACAGCTGGGCAATTGACAAATAGTGAGCGCATGACAATGCATATATATGACATGATGACTACTATGGTATTCAATTTGGGCATTACGACATAATACATAGATCGTCATCCAACAACGTCTATGACTAATAATCCACCGCCGGGTTGTCATCCGAGTCCCCCGTTGGTATTAAGTTGCAAGCAACGGATAATTGCATTAAGTAAAGTGCGTAATGTAAACAAATACATACATATGACCGTGGACATAGCATTGTTAGGTTATCCCTAGTGGCAACAGCACATCCGCAACCTTAGAAGTTGCTGTCCCTCTCCCAGATTACCGGAGGCATGAACCCACTATCTAGCATAAATACTCTCTCTTGGAGTTACAAGCATCTACTTGGCCAAAGCATCTACGAGTAACGGAAAGCATGCAAGATCTTAAATAACATAGGGCATAAATTGATAATAAACTTGACATAGTATTCAATATTCATCGGATCCCAGCAAACACAACATGTAGCATTACAATAATATGATCTTGATCATGTAGGGCAGCTCACAAGATCTAAACATGATGGCACAAATCGGATCCCAGCAACCATCTAGCTACTGCTATGGACCCGTAGTCCAAGGATGAACTACTCACGCATCACTCCGGAGGCAGGCATGGCGATGTAGAAGCCTCCGGTGACGATTCCCCTCTCCGGCAGGGTGCCGGGAAGAGGTTCTGGACCCTCCCGAGCTAGGGTTGACGGCGGCGGCGTCTCTGGAACTTTTCGTGGATATTGGCTCAGGCACTTAGGGTTTTCGCGTCGGGGGGAATAAGTAGGCGAAAGGGCGGCGGCTGGAGAGCCCCGAGGGGCCCACACGTGGCCTCGGCGTGCCTGTAGGGGGGCCCATGCCCTACCTGCGTGTGGGGCCCTCCTGGCTCCTCTCCGTTGCTCCTTTGGTCCTTCAGGTGTGTTCTGGTAAAATAGGAACCCCCGTGAAGTTTCGTACAATTCCGAGAATATTTCTAGACTAGCTTTTCTGGAATACAAAAACAGCAGAAAACAGAAACTGGCACTTCGGCATCTTGTTAATAGGTTAGTCCCAAAAATGTATAAAAGTGATATAAAGTAGATGCAAAACATGTAGCAATTGGTATAAAACAAGCATAGAACATCAAAAATTATAAATACGTTTGAGACGTATCAGTTCCACAAAGGATTCGAGAGGCTCCCCCTACATATGTGCATACAAGTAGTTTGCATTTGAATACAAATGCTCAACATGTAGAGGAGAGACAACTCACAAGAAATATTGAACAAGATAAATTTCATAAGCACAAGGACATATGAAGATAATGGTTTGAGAGGAAAGGGAACATACCTTGTGCATAATATTGTAGAATATAAACCAATGCACAAAAATATATCACAAAGATAGATACCATCTCAACCATGGATAGAATGAAATATCCATAAGTCTCACACAGACGGAATAAAACATAGTCTCACGCGAATAAAAAGCAAATAAGTTAAACAACAAAGATAAAAGGACACAAGCTTCAAAGAAATGATAAACAAGCATGCTTGTGTCCGACTCATGCAAATCCCACAAGAGAACCTAGTAGAACTACTTCTCCCCCTTTGGCATCGAAACGCCAAAAAGGGAAAAGAGCGATGCTAACGAAACCCAAGGCGATCACTCGTCGTCTTCATCATAGTCGTCATCACCACTTGCTTCACCGCTTGCTTCACCACTTTCTTGTTCCTCATCACTTTCTTCTTGAGCACGCATAGGAGCCTTTCCAGTGTTGCGAGAAGAGGAAGGCATGGAGGTCACATAATCATAATCATTCCAAGGAAAGATTTCCACATTCCACTCCTCAAGGGGATAGTTGCTTCAGATGGCGGAGTTTCGGGATCACCTTCTTGGCGAGGAGGAGTGGTGCCACCATTGTTGATTTTGCGCATTTCCTTCATCATAAGGGCTTGGTTGGACAAGATCTTCTTGTTGGTAACATGGTTTGATGGTTTTCCTTGTGCACCGCAACACCCATGCACATCACAGCCCTTTTCCACCATGAAACATTCTTCAACTCATTGTTAATTCTTTCCTTGCCACCATGAGCCCGAGAGGGTGGAGTGGCATTTTTCCTTCTTGCCCTAGGCGCTTCTTGCGCCTCTACCTCTTGATAAGTGGCTTGAGCAAGATGATGGTTGAGCACTTGAAGGTTACCATAGGTGTGAGGCTTGAAACGAGATCGATCGAGTTGGGGAATCTTTTTGAGGATGAGCTTCATGACATAAGGAGCATACATAGGATTCTTCCTCTCATGAATAGCAATGTTGATTTCACACCTTATATAATCCATGACATCAATCTCAAACCCTTGGCAATCTGGTCCGGCAAGGTATGTCTTGTGGCAATGATACATGAGGTTGACAAGAGCTCCACGGATAGCATCCGTATTCCCGGCTTGAGGTGCAATGCTCCAACGAAACATGCGAATCAAGATGTTGTAGAGGGGCTTGAGTCCTTTGGTGGTAGCAATGGCACCGTCAGCAAGAGGGGCAAGGATCTTCTTATCATAGGCCACTCCTTCAACATGCATTCTTCGACCAACAAAATGTTCACACCTTTGAACACATATCCCAAATCCTCTCCAAATTCTGAAAAGTTTGCACTAACTTTGAGAGGCCCCGTCATCCAAGTCATTTTGGTGTCCTCCCATCTCCTAGCACAAGGTGGCAAAGAACTGTTGGACCATCTCAATATCATAATTTTGTTGGAGGGAAATGAGGTGCTCAAGACCGATCTTCCTAGCAACCCATATTGCCTCTTGAAAGTATGTCTTCTTGGCCAATACTTCAAAATTCAGCAGTTTTTAGGGCACACAAGAGCTTTTGGGTCCAAATTTGCATAGAGTTCCTTCATAATGAGCTCTTGCTCCCTTCTCCAAAAGTGACCATCGGTTGAATTGTTGGGCATGTCATAGAAATTCTGTGCCCTCATGGATCAGAACTCCTCCTTGTTCAAGCCCTTCAAAGTGGTGATGTTGTCAAGCTTAGCCTCTTAGCCCTTTCTTCTCGAAGGAGGATAGCCTCTTGCCTAGCCCGATTAGCCTCAGCAACCTTTTGCTTCTTTAGGTCACCACGCTGCACATGCTTGTCCTCCTCTTCATTATAGACCAAGCAGTCTCTACCTTGAAGCTTCTTCTTCGGTTTCTTGATGTTTGAGGATGAGGAAGAGGCACCGGGATACTGCTTGGTAGCTATGAAACAGGAGTAGAGAGATAGCATTGAGATAAGCATACATGTCCATGGAAACAAAGAGAGAAACTGTTGGAGAAAAGTTTTCATCAGACATGATCTAGACCGGAGTTTCCAGTCTCAGGGGGCGGAAACTCCGGCCACACCGGCGTCTCCGGCCTGAGACTGGAACTTCCAATCTAGGTCAAATTTGAAGGAAAAATTCACACCAACAATTTCCTAGAGTGTACATTGCCATCCTAAAGGTTCTACACCAAGAATTTCAACAGGAACTACTCTCAAAACTAGATCTAGGAAGAACCCTAGAGGAAGAGAGAGAGAGGTACCCTTGTCCTTCATGGTGAGATTCAAACGGAGGGGAGGAAGATCCCCGACGCTTAGGTAGGTGTAGGAGCCGGTGGCACGGCGGATTCTGGGGTGGAGAGAGCCGGAGGCGATCTTGGATCGTAGGCGGCGACTGGGGAGAGTTGGGGACGGGGGTGTATGAGGAGTTGTGTTCACAGCTCCCCACCCCGTGCCCTTAAGGAACCCAGTGAAAAACCGAGTCCGGAGTCTCCGGCCTAAACACCGGAGTCTCGGCCGAGCCAGAGTTTTCCAGGTTTAGGGCGGAGACTCTGGACAGACCGGAGTCTCCGGTGCTACACACCGGAGTCTCCGGACCCAAAGGCTCCAAAAATGCCAGAATTTTGTGTGGGACATGTATGTTGCAAGAGGAGCATGTTTTTAGGTAGGAAAGGCTTAGGATGAGAACAAAGTCACTGATGGTGGGATACAACTTGGAAGTTGCAAGATAAATAAAAGCCAATTTCCAAGTGTTTCTCCCAAAAAAAAAAAGGTCTAGAAAACCCAAATAAAGCCAATAAGATCCAACTCCTCACAAAGAGGAGGGCGGTGGCCTAGGCCACCATGTATGAGTATGTGGTGTGACACCGCGAAGATATATCTTGGGTTCACGCCACTACTCGTCATTTAAGCTCACAATTCATAGAACGAATATAGAGATGCAAATGAGTTCTTACTATCGGCATAATGGGGGGAGGGATAGTCCAATGGATTAGGACCGCACTCCCCCTATGTCCATGCCTACACCTAAACCAAATAGATAGTCAAAATATAGGTGTGTATGCAAGATGGTCAAGTCAAGCTCCTAGAATCCACGATATTTAGCTCATGCCTCAAGAAGGTGAATCTTGCTTCATCAAGTGGCTTCGTGAAAATGTCGGCAAGTTGATCTTTGGTTGGAATATAGCCAAGCTCAATATCACCACGAGCAATATGATCCCGAATAAAATGATGACGAATCTCAATATGCTTCGTTCTTGAGTGTTGCACCGGATTGTGGCCAATCTTGATAGCACTTTCATTGTCACACAAAAGAGGCACTTTGTCACAATTGACACCGTATTCCTTTAAAGTTTGCCTCATCCATAACAATTGAGTGCATGCACTAGCGGCCGCCACATACTCGGCTTCGGCGGAGGATAGAGATATACAATTTTGCTTCTTAGAAGACCAACTCACCAAGGACCTACCAAGAAATTGGCATGCCCCGGAAGTTGATTTCCTATCATCCTTGCAACCGGCCCAATCCGAATCCGTGTACCCGGCAAGAGAGAAATTAGTGCCCTTTGGGTACCACAAACCAAACCTTGGGGTATCAACCAAATATCGAAGGATTCTATTGACCGCCACCATGTGGCTTTCTTTAGGAGCGGCTTGATACCTTGCACACACCCCTACACTCAACACAATATCGGGTCTAGATGCACAAAGATAAAGCAAAGAACCAATCATAGAGCGATAAAGTTTTTGATCAACATCGATACCGTCGGGTTAAGTTCAAGATGGCATTTGGTGTCCATGGGAAACCGCTTCCCTTAGCATTGTGCATATTGAACCTCTTGAGCATGTCTTGGGTATATTTGGTTTGAGAGATGAAAGTCCCTTCATTCAATTGCTTGATCTCAAAACCGAGAAAGAACTTCAATTCGCCCATCATAGACATCTCGAACCTATCGGTCATAAGCTTTGAAAATTCATCATTGAAAGCTTTGTTAGATGAGCCAAATATAATATCATCAACATAAAGTTGGCATATGAAAAGCTCCCCTTTAACCCTCTTGGTAAAGAGAGTGGGATCGATTTGCCCCAATTCAAATCCACGGTCTAGCAATAGCTCTCTTAGGTGCTCATACCAAGCACGAGGTGCTTGTTTGAGACCATAGAGCGCCTTATCAAGCTTGTAGACATGGTTAGGGAATTTAGGGTCCTCGAAACCCGGTGGTTGCTTAACATATACCAACTCCTTTAAAGGACCATTAAGAAAGGCACTTTTCACATCCATTTGTTGCAATTTAAAGTTATGATGTGATGCATATGCAAGAAGGATACGGATGGACTCAAGGCGAGCCACGGGTGCATAAGTCTCTCCAAAATCAATGCCTTCAACTTGAGAGTACCCTTGTGCAACCAATCTTGCCTTGTTCCTCACAACCATTCCATGCTCATCTTGCTTGTTCTTGAATATCCACTTTGTGCCTATAACATTGCGGCAATCTTTTGGCTTCTCAACTAGATTCCACACTTTGTTGCGCTTGAAGTTATTGAGTTCATCATGCATAGCTTCTAACCAATCCGGATCTTCAAGAGCTTCAAACACTTTCTTTGGTTCCACCATGGAAATATGAGCTTGATGTTCACTAAAGTTTGCCAATTGCCTTCTTGTGGTAACACCCTTCTTGTGGTCACCAAGGATGTTTTCTAGATGGTGACTCTTTATTTCAAAGTCTCTTACAATTCTTGCTTTACGACGGGCTTCGATATCTCTATTGCATCTTGGAGGTATCATCTTGATCATTTGAGTCCCCGTCTTGACCGGAATGTTGACCTTGATCATCTTGAAGCACATCTTCAACAATGGAAGGAGAGGGTTGATCTTGGTCATGACCTTGGCTAGCATCAACAATAGGAGAACTTGGTTCTTGCATAGCAACTTGGTCAACATGAGGAGGGTCTTGAACTTGTTCTTGGGTGGTGCATCATTTGCTTCCATGATAGGCGCCGTTTCAACTTGTGATGAAGAGGCCTCCACTTGAATGGAGCTTGGACTTGCTTGAGGAGACTCGTAATGAATCTCAACGGGACGATGGAAACCAATGCCCATTCTTCTTATAGCATCTTGAGGCTCTTCATTATCTACATCACAAACATGAAATTGCGCCACTTGGGAGCCGTCATTCTCATCGAACCTCACATCACAAGATTCTATGACTTTCCCAACGGTTTTGTCATAGACTCTATAGGTGTGAGATTCGGCACCGTACCCAACAAAAACACCCTCTAAAGCTTTAGATTCAAATTTAGACAAACGAACACTTTTGTTCTTATAGAAACACTTACAACCAAATACTCGGTAGTAGGAGACATTGGGCTTGTTGCCGGTGAGCATCTCATAAGATGTAAACTTCTTGCCAACTCGAAAGAATAGCCGGTTAGATGAATGACACGCCGTGGAGATAGCCTCGGCCCATAAGAAAGTGGAGACTTAAACTCCGCCAACATAGACCTTGCCATATCCATGAGAGTCCGGTTCTTCCTTTCGGCTACACCATTTTGTTGAGGGGTATATGCAGCGGAATATTGATGACGAATCCCCTCTTCACTAAGAAACTCATTTAAGGTGTAGTTCTTGAACTCGGAGCCATTATCACTCCTAATGACCAATATAGGGACATTGTGTTGGCGTTGAACTTCATTGGAAAAGTCGATGACGGCTTGTTGGGTCTCATCCTTCGTCTTGAAGAAATAAACCCAAGTAAATCTTGAATAGTCATCAACAATCACCAAACAATATTTCTTCCCACCAAGACTAGGTTGAGGCACGGCACCAAAGAGATCAACATGAAGAAGTTCCAATATCCTCTTTGATGAAATGATGGTCTTGCTTGGATGGGGAGAATCATGCATCTTTCCTTCAACACAAGCCCTACAAAGACGATCTCTAGAAAAAGAAACATTGTCTTTTAGTCCAAGAATGTGGCCACCCTTGTGAAGACTTTGCAAAGTTCTCATGTTGACATGGGACAAGCGGCGATGCCACAACCATCCCACGTCGGCCTTTCCGAATAGGCATATTGCTTGAGTGTTGGTAGACCCCGAAAAGTCCACCACGAACAACTCATTTTCAACATACCCAACGAACATGACCTTTAGAGTCTTGCTCCTCAAGAGTACCACCATATCAATAGTAAAATGGACATCAAAATTCATCTTATTAAGTGCACGAACGGACATAAGATTGTAACCGAGGGACTCGACAAGCATGACATTTACAAGGGTGATATCCTTTGCAACTACCACCTTGCCGAGACCCGTTACCTCCGCTTTTGATTTATCACCATAGGAGACGGATGCTTGATTTATATTTGGTCCCAACTCCGTCATGATCTCTTGCTTCCGGTCATATGACTAGTGCATCCACTATCAACCACCCATTTAGACCCACCGGAAGCATAGTCCTACAAGAAATCATTGCTTGGTTTTAGGTACCCATTTCTCAATGGGTCCTCTTTTGTTAGCAACAAGGGTCTTAGGAACCCAAATAGAATAAGCAATGTAACCATCATAAGGACCAACATATTTTGCATAAACATCCCATAATAATCAACATAAAGAATGTAGTTGGGATTGTTATGCCCCGCAAAGTCACTACGAGTGGTCTTGCCCCTAGTGGCATTACCACCCGCAATGGAAGTCTTGGCTTGTGCGGGCTTGGCATTGGTGTTGCTCTTCTTCTTCTTTGCCTTGGCCACATAACCAAGGCCCTCCTTCCCTTTGTGTGGCTTTTGCTCAAAAATTTGAGCAACAACCTTTTCTTTACCTTTAGGAATAGAGGTCTTGGCACTAGTGGCCTTGGCAAGCTCAACCTTCAACCTAGCATTTTCCTCAATAACATTTGCATGATCACAAGAGGGAGTAGAGGTGCTAGGTGAGTTAGATTTAGAAAGTTGAGTTTGAAGTTGCTCATGAGACTTGACTAGAAGAGAGTGGGTACTTTCCAAGGCCTTGTGAGCCTTGTTAAGTTTCTCCACATCCTCAAGGAGTCTAGCATTAGCAACCACAAACTCGGCTTTCTCCTTTTTAATCACTTTATATTTAGCAAAGACATGATCTCTATCCTTAATGATTTTAGCAATTATTTCATCATTTTTATCATCAAGAGACTCAATTCTTTCCTCAAGAGAGGTTCTATATTCACTCTCTTCTTCAAGAGAAGCATTCAAGGATTCTATGGAAGCATTCAAGGATGCTATGGTGAGAGAATCCTCTCTCTCAATTTTTCCCTTGTCATCAAGGATTTCTTCGGCCGCATCAAGTTGTCTCAAGAGAGACTCAACATATGCCTTAGCTTCACCTTGCAAGTTAGCCACAATAGTATCGGAAGCAACAAGTTCTTTCTTAATCACAAGACTAGTTTTATCATCTATTTCATGCATAGTCTTGGGAGTAGAAGATGATACCTCGGTGACGTGAGCCATGAGGCAACGAGCGGTGTTGATGGAGAGGTTCTCATTGGGGGATTCGAAGAGAGAAGGAGGTGGAGTTGATACAATGGCCAAAGCGGCCACCTCACGAGTGGGTTCTTCTTCTTCTTCGGAATCCTCGGAAGGATACTCTTCTTGAGTCATCAACACAATTCTTGGTGCTTTCTTGAAGAATGGCTTCCTCTTGACAAAAGGCTTCTTTTGTATCATGTTTGATTGCCCTTGAGGACAAGCCTTCCACCGTTTTGCTCTCTATTCTCATAAGGACAATCTTGATGAAGTGATGCTTGTTATGACAATTGTAGCAAGTCTTTATCCTATTAGCAAACTCCTTCTTCCCACTTGGATTGTTTGCATGATCAACTTGAGCCTTTGCCTTGGCCGGGTCACGCCAAAAGTCCTTGTTGCAAGAGCTATGTGACCATGGAGGGCTTGTTCAAGATCATCGGGAGGAAGGTTGTTCGGGCATGCTTCAACTTCATCATGTTCATCAAGGCACACAACCTTGGCCTTCAAAGCAAGAGAGGGACCTTGCTTCATTCCCATGGCCCTAGCACGGTTGTCTAGAGCATTCTTGGTGGCAACCTTGGAGGCTTGCTCTCTTGCATAACTTCATTGGATGTCATCTCAAGGTAGTTGAATTTTCCTTGAAGGCCTTCAAGTCAACGGGCTCGAAGGGCATGAGTGCATTCACATACTTCCTCTTGATCCAAGCATCATCCACATAGGTTGCCCCAACATTGAAAAGGCTTGGCAAGAATCTTGAGTCTTGCATACATCTCTTCATGAGTTTCACTATCAAGCATGTAGAAGCCTTCGGCTTCATTGTTCAAAGCATCAAATCTATTCCTCTTCATGCTTTCATTTCCAAGAACCACCTCAAGGCATCCCAAGCTTCTTTGGCGGTGGAGACTTTTGAATGTGATGAAGACCACTTTCTCCAACGGCAAGTTCAATCATGTGGAGAGCGGAAGCATTGAGTTGTTTCTCGGCCACCTCTCTTCTTGTCAAGTTGTTAGGATTCACGGCCTTGTATCCCTCTTGAATGATCCTCCAAAGCTCGATAGAGGAACTGTTGATATGAGATTTCATTAAGTGTTGCCAAGTAGCAAAAGCCAATGCATTAAGTTTAGGAGGTGGACCCAAAGGGTTTATGCGAGTATGATGGATAGGTGGGTCGGGAGAGTACACAAAGGGAACCCCATGGTACTCCGGCTTCCCACCTTCGGGAGTGGTGGTAGAGTGGAAGATTTCTTAGGGTCGGTTTCTTTATCTTCAACCCCTTTTTTTCTCTTTTCCCTCCTCGGTATCACCGTCATGGGAGGTAGCGGAGTCTCTAGTGGGGTGGTCTCCTTAGGAACCTTGCCACTTGCGAGTTGTGTGATCAACTCACGCATCTCGGCAAATTTGGTATCCATGGACGATATCAAAGATGTCTCCATCAATTTGAGATCGGCCATGGATGCCGTAGTGGCTTGGTCCTCCGGGATCACCATCACTTCGTGTCATACTTCTCTTAGGCGGTTAAGCCCAACAAGAGAGCCGAGGCTCTGATACCAATTGAAAGGATCGTATGACACCTAGAGGGGGGGGGTGAATAGGTGCTACTTCAATTTTAGTACTTTTTCAAATTAGGCTTGACACAAAAGGTAAATTCTCTAGATATGCAACTAGGTGAATTTACCTATATGACAAGCTAGCAACTAAACAAGATACACGAAGTAAAGACTATAAACAAGGATAGAAGTAACCGAAGTGAAAGCACGCGGAGACACGGATGTAATCCCGAGTTCCTCCTTTTTAGGGGAGTACGTCTCGTTGGAGAGGTGTGAGCTACCACAAGGTCAAAACTCAACCGCCACAAAGGCGTCACCTTCTTCTCCGATGAACCGCACCACAAAGGTTTGGTTCACCTTCCACTATCGGAATCCTTCAAGGCGGAATCCGGAGCCCTTACAACAACGATCCGGGGCACAACCCACAAGAGGATTGGGGGCTCCCGAACAGCTACAAATCTGTCACAAAGACAACAAGTGAGTACAAAAGAAGCTAGGTTTTCCTAATGGAAATCCTAGCCAAGGGGCCCTCAAGTGAATGAGGGGGAAATGAAGAACGGCTTGGTGAAGATGTAGATCCGGGCCTTCTCCTTCAATCCTCCAAGTATCAACGAGTTTGGGTGGAGGGATTGGGAGATCTAGTGATTCTTGAGCTTGCAATAATGGAGACTTCTTTTGGGCGAGCTAGCTGGCTGGAGGTAGGTGGAGGGGTATTTATACCCCTCCAGAAAAACTAGCCGTTTCAGTCCACTTGGGCCGGAGACTCCGCACTGGAAGTCCGGAGACTCCGGGCTGACCGGAGACTCCGGGGGCACTCCGGGGTCACTCCGGACCCCTATACCGCAGCTGCCGTCGAGTGGTCACTTTGCTTCAAAACTTGTCTGGGGGCGGAGACTCCGGACCGGAGGTGCGGAGACTCCGGCCGGGCGGAGACTCCGGGGTTACTCCGGACCCCTATACCGTAGCTGCCGTCGAGTGTGTCACATTACTTCAAAGCCTGAGAGGCCGGAGACTCCGGCCTCTGAGCCCCTGAGGACCGGAGACTCCGGACTGGGCAGGCAAATGCAGACTTCCTTTTTCCTGTCAAGTGTTTCGATGCAACGTGCAAATATTTCTTTTGACTCCTGCACCACTTAACACCACATTAGATATATCCTAGTGTTGTTGCCTAACACACAAAAACTAGGGGATATAAAATATGCCCTTTCACTATTCTTTTACGTTTGCTGTTTTCACTTCTTTTTCTGTTTTCTTTGTTAAATTTTCCGTTTTTGTTTCACTTCTTCCTTTTTATGTTTTTTATTTTTGCTAATTGCGAAAATGGTTCATATTCTTGAAAATGTTTATTTTTTCTTCACTTCTTTTCCTTATTCTTTCGTATTATTTACGGTTCTTCCCTCGCATTTTGGTTCACTCTTATTTTCAGTTCGCCAGTATTTTCATTTAATTACATGAATCATTTTCACCACATTTTGGTTCATCACCTTCCAGTTCACCACATTTTTGTTCATCACCCCTTTCCAGTTCACCACATTTTTATGGTTCATAACCCCTTTCCAGTTCACCATATTTTGGTTCATCACCTTCCGGTTCATCACCCTTTTTATGGTTCATCACCCTTTTACGATTCATAACCCATTTTCCCAGTACATCACCCTTTTTTCAGTTCATCACCCCTTTACGGTACATCATCGTAATATTAGTTTCCGGTTTAATTTTTTGGTTCACCATCTTTTCTGATTCATTGAAAATGGTTCAGATTTTAAAAAATGGTTCTCATTTTGAAAATGGTTCCAAATTTAAAAATGGTTTTGATGTTGAAAAATGATTCCAATTTTAAAAATGGTTGCTAATTTGAAAATGGTTCATTTTAGAAAAATGGTTCGGATTTTGCATTTGAAAATGTTCTAGTTTTAAAAATTGGTTGCAACTTTGAAAATGGTTCAGAGAAAAAGTAGAAACAAAAATGGTTCAGATTTTGAAAATATGAAAAAAGAACATTTTTCAAATAAAGGAAAAGAAAAACTAAACTAAGTAATAAAAAAGAAACAAAAAATAAAGAAATGAAAGAATAAAATGGAAAACAAAAAAGAAACAAAAACTGTGTACAATATGCATCGAACACTGGCTCAGGTTTTATGAAAAACAATAAAACCCTCAATCGGTACAAAATTTAATTAAATAAACAAAAAACCGACGCTAGCTCAGTACTCGAACCAGTACACTAGCAGAGTCGAACGCGAACCAGTCAAAGGCAAACCAATTGAGCGCGTGAAACAGTAATGGGCCCAACCCAGCAAGGCTCGCTCCGTGCTGGAGCGTGGGCGACAGCGCGCTGACCGGCAAATCCTATGCGGCGCCCGTTGGCGCCGCATAGCAATACTGCCGCCTGAAGGAATGCTTCTGCGAAGCTTTATTGGGCCGGCCCGTCTGGCGCATTTTTCCTTTTTTTCTTTTTTCTGTTTCTTTTTTCTTTCCTGTTTCTTTTTTTTCTGTTTCTTGTTCTGTTTTCCTTTTTCTTTTCTGTTTTGTTTTTGTTTTCTTTTTCTTATTATTTTTCGCTCTTTTTATTTATTTTTAAAAATGGTTTCAAAATTGAAAATGGTTCCAATTTTGAAAATGGTTCCATTTTGAAACTGTTTACGAATTTAAAAATGGTTCCAAATTTGAAAATTATTCATTTTTTAAATGGTTCCAAATTTAAAAATGGTTCGATTTTGAAAGGGTTCAAAATTTTAAAATGGTTCCAATTTGAAAAATTCATTTTTGAAAATGGTTCCAAATTAAAAAATGAAATTTGTTCATCTTTGAAAATGGTTCCAAAATTGGAAATAGTTCATTTAAAAATTGTTTTTTTTAAATTGTTCATTCTTGAAAATGGTTCCAAATTAAAAAATGGTTTCATTTTGAAATGGTTCCAAATTTAAAAATGGTTTCGAATTTAACAATGGTTTCGAATTTAAAATGGTTCCGAATTTAAAATGGTTCTGAATTTAAAAATGGTTCCAAATTTGAAAATGGTTCCAAATTTGAAAATTGTTCATTTTATGAAAATTGTTCCATTTTGAAAATAGTTGCAAATTAAAAAAATTGTTCATTTTTTAAATGGTTCCATTTTGAAAATGGTTTCAAATTTGGAAATGGTTCCAAATTTAAAAATGGTTCCGAAATTAAAATGGTTCCAAATTTAAAAATGGTTCCAAATTTGAAAATTGTTCATTTTAAAAAGGTTCAATTTTGTAAATGGTTCCAAATTTAAAAATTATTCCAAATTTTAAAATAGTCCCACATTTTAAAATGATTCTAAATTTAAAAATGATTTTAAATTTTAAATGGACCAGTAATATATGCACTACATTTCGAAATGTAACAGAAAATAAAAAATTAATTGCACTGATCATGAGAGCGAGCTAGCTAGCTCTCCTGATACGCGTGCATGCGTACTAGTCGTCTACTAGCTAGCTATCGATGTTTTGTTTTTTTGCATCAGTTCTGGCAGTCTGAACAAAGGAATCAGATACTTGGGCCGGCCCACGTACGAAGCACGTAGGCGGCGCATCGTGGAACTGCCGCTAACGAGCGACATACAGGCGCTCCCGCGCTAACCAGCGAATAGGACCTCCCGAATCCCGATCGACCGCAGAATAGGTACGACTGAGTACAAGCGCAACTGGGCGTAAAAGGCCAAACAGAATTCGGCCTTACTCCACGATGGCCCATCAGGCATCAGCATCTGGAGTATATAGAGTTTTCCAGAGAGAAGTACACGCTTCTCGGCCCCAATTCGATCGAGAGAAAATCCCCAATCGATCCCGATCCCAAATTCCCCAACTTCCAAGCCCTGACCCTACCCCCGGCGACCGAAGATGCCGGCGACGGCGGGGCGCGTCCGCATGCCGGCGAACAACCGCGTGCACAGCAGCGCGGCGTTGCAGACGCACGGCATCTGGCAGAGCGCCATCGGCTACGACCCCTACGCCCCCGAGAACAACAACAAGGCCCAGGCCCCCTCCTCCTCCGTCTCCGCCAACGCCGCGGCCGCAGCCGCCAACGCCGCCGCCGAAGCCGCCGCGCCTCCCTCCTCGGACGCCGCCGCCTCCTCCGAGAACGCCTACAGCAGCTTCCAGGGCCTCCTCGCGCTCGCCCGCGCCACCAGCGTCCCCACCGACGAGACCCGCGGCGCCTGCAAGAGGTGCAACCGCGTCGGTCACCTCACCTACCAGTGCCGCAACTTCCTCTCCGCCAAGCAACCCGGCATAGAAGAGGACATCCTGGCTGAGGAGCAGGCCTTGTACGCCAAGATCAAGAAGAAAGCCAGTGGCGGCGGGGGCACTGTCGAGGAAGATTCTGATGAGGAAGACGAGGGCGACGTTGACAGCGATTCCTCGGATTCGGATATTGATCCCGTGCTGGAGAAGCTGATTGCTGAGCGGGCGCGTGCCAAGAGTCGCCTGGGGAAGCCGTCTGAGGAGAAAGATAAGAAGACAAGCCGCCATAGGAGCAGCAGCAGGGGGAAATCGAAGCACAGGAGGAGCAGGAAGAGTGAGAGCGAAGACGACTCGGAGGAGAGAACCAAGGATAAGAAGAAGGGTAGGCGGAAGAAGCACGAAAGCTCAGATCAAGATAGCGAGAGTGACTCTGATAGGAAGAGGCACAGGAAGAGTAGGAAGGATAGGAAGAGGCACAGGACCCACCGCAAGAAGGACGAATCATCGGACGATGAAGAGTCTGGAAGGGAAGGGAAGAGACATCGCCACCACCACAAGAGACGTCATCACCGCAGGGATGCATCTGATGGTGACAGTGCTGGCAGTGAGTCCCCACATGAGAAGAAGCGATCCAGCAAGCAGAAGAGCCACCGTATCTCGGAAAGCCGTGGACTGGATGAGGATAAGGGACATGGTCCAGAGGGCGCGAAGCGTACTGGGGAGAAGATCAGGGAGCATAAGAGGGGCTAAAAGGGAGCACTGAAGTGGTAAATTGCATTATGATTTTAAGGCCCTATATTTGTCAACGATGCTGGTCCGTTGTTATTTTCTTTTGTCAAATGTATGTTGCATTTCAAGCATGGTTCTTAATGTTTGTAATATACTGTTGTATTATTGTGTGTCAGTGACTGAACTATGAGTCGTCGATATGCATAAACGGTGTTGCCTTGAAATCAATATTTGTGCATATTTAACAAGAGATATTTCAAAGAATATCTGCCATTTTCTCATCGCCATATAATATTGCAATAGAGCATTAGCAAACTGATTATAATAGTGTAGTAATGGAGCCTGTAAAGCAGGTAGTTATATCACGATTGACCTTGTGACAGGGAATAAGCCGTTTAGTAATCAGAGGGTAATAAGCTATTGGGTGTGATGACTTAAGCAGGCTGATGATGCATAACTCAGATGTTTCCATGTTTTCAGTTAACCTGCAAATTCATGTGCAGTAGTGTCTGTACTGACATAGTGCATTTTTGTTATCATTTCTGAACTGTTGAGTAGTCTGATTTGATATCAGCTGATATACTGTTTTAGATATGGCAGCTCTCCCTATGTAGTTGATTTTGAATTGACGGCGACAATGTGCAAGTATTATTTTGATTTAGCTGGTTCTGCACCAGTTTTGTTTGCCAAAACAGGATGATTTTTTATTATTTAGTCTGTAATATTGAATCAATCTAGTATGGGGTGCCTTCATGCATGTATTACAGTGTTAGGGTGAACTGGATAAGATTAGGGTGAGTTGGAGAACCTGATACAACTTTCAACACACTGGCATAGCAAGAATATTTCTGTGTTTGAGTTGATATGTTAAGGCTGTCAAGTATCAAGGTGAATGATCTTCTACTATTTAATGGACTAGTATGATGGCTGATAGGCACGGCTGTTATTGTGAAATTGCTGAAAACTAAATACACACATCCATTATCTGAAGTGCTTGTTGTACTATGGTTGATAAGCAAGAGAAATATTTCAAGAGCTCAACTGCTTCAGTTGTGAGGATATGCGGTCTTGACCTCTTCATCAATATATCTTTACAGGTTCTTTTTCCTTCAATGGCAATGATATTGGATATGCATGTGAGCATGTTAGGTCATGTACCAAATTCAATTTCTCGGACATGTACTTTGTCTGTTAAATTTTATGTGAACTTCTCGGATTGGCTAATGGATGTTCCAATTTATTAAGTGTTATGCATAATATTGTTCTATGCAAAGTTTTTTTAAAAGGTATAAGTAAAATATCGACCAGATCAATCATATCTGTGTTTTGGCCCTCAGCCCAAGCCGTGATTTTGTGCATTTGAAACTATATTATCCAAGCTAGTAGAATTTTCAACGTTCATGTTGTGTTTTTTCGCTACGTGCAGATCTACTTTGTCGTAGGCAAAATTCGTTGGAGTAAAGTCGCCTGGAAGAAAGATGCTTTGCTGTTTGTGATTAAAAACAGTTTTGAATTCTGTGCTATATACACTGTTTGATTATCACATTTCATCACATGTTTCAGAACACATTACACCCTGAACAGTCAACGTCTTCTTGGTGCTGTTTCATCACATACAGATCTATATAAAATTGTCATCGTCTTCTTGTTGATACTAAAACGAGCGTGCTTACAACTACGGTAGGTAGGATTAAGGGAAGGTTTTATGTACACCGAGAAGGTAAAAGTTGAACTAAACATGACCTGACATTGATTTTGTTTTGAAGATCTCACTCATGTTCACGGATGAAACACTTGATTTAATAGATACAAGGTATTTAATTTTTCGCTAGACAAATCATACCGTATCATTTTCGACAGTGATCTGAACAGCAGCATTTTAGTTTCCTTCCATCTCACTCAGCGTGTACAGTGCTTTCCCAAAAAAAAATTTGTGAGAGAAACATTCATGTTCCAAAATTCGTCATCCGTTTTTCCTGGGCAATAGGTAAATTTCAGAATCCATGTTTTTCCTTTTTTTTTTGGGAGGGGAATCCATGTTTTTCTTAGAGAGAGAGTTCGAAATCCATGTTTGCATACCGCTGGTGTTTATGAAGTGGGCCGGCTGGCCCACAGGAGATGAAAAGCCCGAACCGCAGCCCGGAAATCACTGGAGCGGCCGAGCGGTAACCCAGGCTCCTTCCCTCCCCCTTTTTAAGCCCTCGCAGCAGAGGACGCCGGAGCCGCCGCGCAGCACCGTCCCCGACCACGCCGCTCCGTCCCTGCGCCGCTCCGCAGACGGTGGGCGTTATCTCCGCCGTCGTGTCGCAGGACGCCTCCTCCTGATTCCATCAGGCCCTCCCTATGGCGTTCTGGGGTAAGCCAAGCCTCTCTTATATCAATCCCTATTTCTCGCTTGTATTGTTCTTGTTAAACGTACATATACATACATCTGCTAATAATATGCTATGATTTGTGCAGGCGTGGAGGTGAAGCCCGGGAAGCCATACACCCACCGCTATCACTCGTCCCATGGCCGTCTCCGGATTTCCCAGGTTGCCCCCGCCCTGCCTTTTACTTCTTATCAAGGTCTTGTTGTTACTTCCGAAGGGGCTGCTAAAAATAATATTTTGATTTGAATAGATTTGTCCCTCATATCCATTTCATCTTAATCCAATTATTTATTACATTGCTTTTGGAAGTATCAGTGTTAGTTTTTTGAGCTGTCTTCGGTGCATGATATGATAATTCCATTAGATAACATTGCAGCAGACTTTTACCCTCCGTTCCAATATATAAGCCGTTTTGGCTAACTAAAACAACTAACCAATTATGGAACAGACTGATGGCATTGTTGTGATATTATCACTGTAGTACACTAGTGTGCCATCTGTGCGGCTATTTTAGCGAGTAAGGAATATGGCATACACAAATTACTTGAGCCTGTTTGTCATTCGAGCAATCAGAATCCTTCAAAAGGGTATTTGGGGGCATTACATTAACTTTTGTGATGCTTTTTAGGCCACACTGGGCAGTTATGATGCTGCTAAAAGGTCGGTGCTGCAATGCGTTGTTGGTAACAAGGCACCAGTCATAATTTGTAGTTTGAATCCTCGATTGGCTGAGATGTGCCATCTTGAGATGAGTTGGAGGAGGATGGTGAGGTTCTGTTTTCAGTGCTTGGTCCGAGTTCCGTGCATCTCTCAGGATATTACCTCCGGCCAAGCAGCAGGAGCGGTGCAGGAGACGATGAATCGTATCCTTTTTGAGAGCTGCATCATGCCATGATGTTTCATCTTTGTGTAGTGTTGCACTTTTCAGATTTAGAGTTCATTCTTAACCTTGTTATTAGAGAATCTTATGGAGAGGATGTTGGAGAGTCTGATACAGATCAAGGCTATGATGTGAGTGAGGACAGTTATGAATCTGACTTTATTGATGATGGTGACACTGAAGCACCTGAGAACAATGATGTGTCTGACTCTATGGATGATGGTGATGTATGCTCCAGCCCCGATCGCCACAAGCCAGGTATGTTATTGAATCACATGACAGTGAAATACTTGGCATATCTTTCACGTGCGTACACTTGTTTTCCGTATCTTGAACTAGGAAAGTAGGATACTCTTTAAATGAAAAATCCTCGATTTTGATCGTACCACATTTGTAGTTCATAACTAAGAACTATAATGGAAATTATATTATGTTGCACATCACATTGCCACCATAATACTAAACACAATAAAATGAAGTGCATGATTGTTTGAATGCTTCTAATTTTCTTTTGTAGAAGTTCCATTAACGTGCCTTTTCAACTATTTGCAAGTCTCTCTATTGCTATTTTTATTTTTTTATTATGTTCGCATTGTCTGTTTCTGTGCTAACACAATGCCATTTCAAGTTGTGGCTGTCAATTACATGTATCACCTCAAATCTCCATCCTATTGACTGCTTGCACATTCTAATATTTATTACACAGCCTCTGAAAAGGATGCTGGTAAGGTTAAAAGACAGCGACGCTTAAATAAGAAGCACCAAGTTGACAGCACGGAGGACGAGATTGAAGATTCTTCATGCAAGCCAGCTGTCAGGCGCAAGCCTCGTTCAATATTTGATAGTGGCAGTGAAGATGAAGATTTTGTTGCCAAAGAAGAAGACTTGCCTTCTTTGGCTAAGACTAATGGTAAAGTTTCGAAGGAAATCAAACCTGAAAACGTTGCATCAACGGAGGAGACCAAAAAGGAGAGCAGAAATGCTAGAAAAAGAAAAAGTGATACCATCAATCAGGATCCTGCATCCCCAATGTATATCTCTGCGTCATATTTAGTTGTATATCTGTTTCTATAATGTTTGGTGAATACTGATACCTTGTTGCATGACATGAGCAGGGACAAAACAGAGGTGAATGGGTCATCACTTCCAAAACAAGAAGCTGAGTTAAAACAGAAATCCAAGAAAAAGAAGAGAACTCCATTAGAAGCAGAAGATGGAAAGCATTCCAACAACATTAAAACATTGGAAAATGGGCTGGTCATAGAAGATCTGTCAGCAGGGAACCAAGATGCAAAAGTGGCTTCAAATGGCAGCAAGGTATCCCCGAGCTTCCGTCTCTGAGCTTTCCACCCATTATGCTTGTAGTTCATGAATGGAACTGTATGTTTCATATCTATATGCTTGGCTAAGCTCTTCTGGCAATTAGCAATAATATCAGAAAAGGAGAAACATTTATTGAAGCTGACTGAGTAGTGTCATAGTGTGCATTCAGTACTTCATATTTATATGCATAGCACACAGTGCCCTCAAGGAGTGCATGTAAATAAGTCCACTTCACCTCTGCAGGTTTACATCAATTATGTTGGCAAGCTGCAGGATGGAAAAACTGTTCATTGTAATGATAAGGAAAAGCCCTACAAGTTCAAGCTTGGTAAATATCGACAGACAACTTCAGCTGTTTTGTATCATTCTATGGTTTAAGTTTAAATACTTAAAATGCACATTTTGCTGTCTACAGGTGCTGAGAAAGTAGTGGTCCCTGGATGGAATATTGGTATTGATGGTAATCATCTCGGAGCTCACTGTTTTTTTAATGTTTGAGATATTTTTTCGATCATGGCTCTCAGTTTATGATATTTACTGTAGGTATGCATGTTGGTGACAAAAGGAGGCTAACCATCCCTGCATCCCTGTGGTAAGCATTTCACACGTTTACTTTTCACCTTCCAATTGTATATATATATAGCATACACTCTACGATGACGATTTTGCGCTGCTTGTGCACCACATTAATCCTTCAGCGAGAAGGACGGCAAATCGGTTGGAGAAGCACCCAAGAACTCGACAATCATCTATGAAGTCGAGTTGGTGAAAGTCAAGTGAAAAGCAAGCTTGTCATTTCCTGTTTTATGCCGAAGGCAGGCCAGAGCTTCCAAATTTTTGTCAGAGCTAGAGATTGGTGATTGTGTTTTTCACAGGCTATGTGTTTTGGTCCACGGAATTATTCTGCAGCGCACTATAAAAAAACTGAAGAGTCCAGTGAGCGTTTGAGTTAGCGTGATGTTACTTTGCAATCCTGTCCATTGTGAGGATATTTTGAATGGTATCGTTCCTGTCAATGTGAGGATATTGTGAATGGTATCCTTCCTGTCAATTTGAGGAGTAACATTTCTGTGTTGACTGGGTATAATTCTTCTACTGGTCAATGTTAAGGCCATTACGATGAAACGCCAACCACACCAGCATCATCAGTAGTTGACAAATGTAGCTGGAGAGGTTTAGCTGGCTGGAGGGAGGCTAAGTGTTGGACCATGAACACCTTCTTTCGTTACGAGGCCACCAACTAGATCTGAGAATGAGAATGTTGGTGTAATCATTAGCGTTTGTTGTGTGCTTTCAAGTAGCCCTGTTGTGTTTGCAAACATGCTACAGAATTTCCTACCTGTCATAATCAGGAAGTAGTTAGCTCGAGCATTTGAGCAATTGTGCAACTAATCAAACAAAGCATGCGGTGCCATCAGAATCAGGTCATGAGCATGCGTTGCCTGTCAGTATCAGGCGCGGTTTTAGTCGCAGACGCATGAGTAGAATTCATTCAGAAAAAACATAGTACTGGATGCCTGTAAGATAGAGAAATTCAATGCTGCCTCTGCTTCCTCCTTCGATACGAACTAGGCAATTCACATTTACTCTATGCCAGGACCGTTGGCCGTTGGTAGAGTGGTCGGTGGAGTACGCTGGCTGAGCTCCATTGCGCGCGCCAACTTGAATCCAAAACCAAAGCGATGAGATCCGATCGCACTCGCTAGCTCCATGGAGATGAATTGCTGGGTACATGGATGGCAACGACAGGCATTGAAGGGCAAGGCTAGGCTGTCCTGGATTGATGATGTCCATCTCGTTCGTGCTGCGATAGCGCCATAATTCAGATTCAGTACGCTGGATCCATTCATTATAGTGCCGATGGTACCATCCGTTGAGTCATTGTAGCACCATTCTCGTCGGAAAGTGTCGTTGGCTCCCGAGTTTCATCGCTCCCCCACATTTCAAAATATTCAAGGAAAATGACGAGTTTTAAAAAAATATGGAAAAAACCAGATGTAACCAATGATAAATCCCATAAAGATGCAAAATATCAGGTTTAAATAATTTATATTATAGTCTACACAAAATTTGATAAAATTTAGATATTTGAAAATATGCATACTCAGATTCACAATTTTTTATTTTGTGTAGTTTGTTTTGTGGTATACCATTGGCTACATCTGATTTTTTTTAACTCGTATTTTTTTGTTTTTTATATATAGCAGGAGCTAGGTAACCAAAATCTCCGCCCGTTCCGTTGGTTAATTTAATTTGTAGTGCGTAGTACTCCCTCCGTTCCACAATATGAGATGTTCTCTCTACCTTACATGTTAGCTAGGTGTAAATCCAAATGAGTGTACATACACATTAAAACATGTCCACATACATCTAGATACATGTGAATGTGGACAAAAGCTAAAACATCTTATATTTAGGAACGGGGGAGTACTTAGTACGTGTGGTTTCGATTTGGTGGCGGAGCTTTTGAATTAGCACTCCGGTTAAATCACGAGTGGAGTATCATCAACAAGCAAGTCCGTGAGATAGCGATGTCGATTGATCGTGGCGAGGCGAGGCTGCCTTGCTTGTTTAGAGCATCTCCACCGGGGGCCTCCAAATGACCTCCAAAGGCCCATTGGGGGTCCGGACGCCTAAAAACGCCACCAGCGGCACCCCCAAAGGGTCGCCCCGAGCAAAATCGTGTCCGACATCCCCGAAGAGGCCTCCAAATTTGGAGGCCCTCTCGGGGGTGCCGGACATGGGTGCGGACATGCTTCTGACAGGGCTGGCCCGCCCGTCATACACACAGCGCCCCGTCCCGTGTTAACTTGGGCTTGGCAGGAGGCCGTTGCGCCGCGTTTAATGGCGAGGCGACGAGACGGCGGCTCGCCTGTCATCACGCCATGCAATAGCGAAGCGACGCCTCACAATAACATCGCGCCCGTTCCCATGGCGCAGACGGAAGCGACGCGTGCTGCAGTCGCAACGGCTGCCCGCGGCGGCGCCCTGCGCATGCGTCGTCGGCGTCAATGCGTTGCCAGGCGAACCGGTGGCCGCGTTAATGCAGGCCACCCAACCCCGCTCCTCCGGCCGCCTTTAAAACCCGGCGCGTCGCAGCCCTCCTCTCCCCACACCACCGCTTCTCTCTTCTCCCCTCTCCCAACTCGCCACCAGCAGATCGGCCGCCAAGCAAGGCGGCCAACCGCGAGACGCCGGAGGAGCGCGAGCTCCGGCGTCATCGCGACTTCCTCTCGGCAGAAAGCGAGCGCCGCGGCCAGCGACGCCGCGAGCAGATGGAGGAACGCCGTCGCCGCAACGAGGAGGCGGAGATGGCCAGGGCATATGAACGCGAGCGGTGGCTCGAGGAGGTAACCAACGCGCCTCCGTACGTCGTGTCGCTGGAGACGGCGCAGTTGTGCAGCCGCCACAGCGTGCCGGTGGAGGGGGACGCGTCCCTACCCGAAGGGTGGACGAGGAACGACGTCAACGTGTCGGTGGCGCCGCGGCTCAGCGGCAAGGAGCGTGTCGGCTTCATCATGCGGAAGTGGCAGGCAATGCCGTACGAGCAGAAGATCGACCCCAAGTACTCCATCTCGGCGCTCCACTGGCACGCCGTGGTGGACGCGGAGTACGAGGCACGCTATGGCGGCGACTTCCTCCCTACCGGCGCGGGAACCAACGCCGGAGTTGTCCGCATCGGACGACGACGATGCAGCCGAGGACGACGACGACCCCGAGCTGCCCGATCTACCTATAGAAACGGCAGGCGCATCTTGGTCAGCAGCGCCGCCGCCACCGGAGAAGGGGGCGCAAGGTGAAGCCGGCGAGGCTTCCGATCAGGCGGCCATGCGGTAGATGAAATCCCACCACGCGCCAGCCGCGAAACCAGAAGCCTCGGCCACAGCGAGGCTTCGTTTCTAAAGGCCGTAGCCGATGGGAATAGCAGATGAAACTTCGCGTGCCGGACCATCGAGACATGCAAGTCTGTTGATGATTCCGGCGCTTGGTTCGCATTTTCTACCCCTTCGCTAGGCCATGGAGCGGCATCTCTCCTCGCCGCCGGCGCGTGTAGTGATTGGCTAGACGCTGTAGCGTGTAGCCGGTACCGGCGTAGTTTAAGTTTAGTTTGTTAAATCTCGTTTAGATTTTAAATTGTAAGTTTGTTAAATCTCGTTTAATAAAATCCGCCGTCCGCAAGGTGTTCGATGATTTGCTCGCGTTTGGAGGCGGACGTTTGGGGTGCACCGCTGTGGACGCCGTCGAAAATATGGGCGGACACATGTCCGGCACCCCCAATGGAGGCCCCATTGGGGGGTGCCGGACACGAATTTGGAGTCCCCCAGTGGAGATGCTCTTAGTGGCCAGGTAGTGATCGGTCGAGTGCAGTGCGGTGGTTGAAGCGCGCGCATGCTATGTGTTGTGTTGACGGCTTATTATGTGCGTGCACACCACGAGAACTTTCGATGCACCCAAACAAACAATTGGTGCACCCGGTGCATCCAGATCCGGTTGACCCGCCCAAATTATTTTTGTAAATCTGAAACAAAAATTAGACATAGATAATACTCATACGTAACATGACACAAAAATTCAAATCAATATTCATAACACACATCAAGAAACAAATTAGATAAATTCGACAATGAATAGTGCAAAATTAAGTTGGACTTTAAATTTGGCGTATTGTCACTATTAATAACAAACTTATCATTTCTCTATTATGTTGTGTTTCAAATTTAGACTTGAATTTTTGTCACAATGTTTATGTTTTGTCAAGTTCCAAACTTTTTTCAGATGTTTTAAAAACCTTTTAGGTGGTGCACTACTACGGTGCACATGATACGCTCGTGTCTCGGTCTGTTTTATTCAGTACTACTAGGAGTAGTATTTACCTGACCAGGTTAATTAACGACCAGTGTGTGATGTGTGCTGGCAGCTTCCATTCATGGCCATGGTGTGAAGTCGTACTGTTACTGCAGCTCCAAACACACAAACACAGACGGCACTTCTCCTGGCTCCTTCCCTTTTCATTGATTCATTCAGCGTCGTCCTTGTCGTGCTAAATGCGACCATTAATTTCTCGCTGCCCTCCTCCGCTCCGCTGCAATAAATTTGCTGCTTACCGGTCCGATCAGACTCTGCCGCTTCTTGCAAAAAGTCTATCTTCCCCTTCATCCTCCACTTCAGTCGAATCGATTCGTTAGCGGTGGCGGGCCTGCCGCTCTAGAAATGGAGCAACCATCTCCATCACCGCCACCACCATTCAGTAAGCCCAAGGAGATCAAGTCGTCGCCGCCGCCGCCGCTCATGGCGTCCTCGATGTCGCTCCAGCGCAAGAAGCTCGGCTCCCACTTCCTCGAGAGCGACGAGCGCCGCTTCACCGCCGCGCCCAACGCGGTCGGCACCACGCCGCTGGACATCCGCGGCGCGCCCATCCCGGAGCGCGACCTCCCGCGCACGGGCGGCTGGGTGGCGGCCTTCTTCATCTTCGGCAACGAGATGGCGGAGCGGATGGCCTACTACGGCCTCTCCGTCAATATGGTCGTCTTCCTCTTCAAGGTCATGCACCTCCCCTTCGCCGCCTCCGCCGGCGCCGTCAACACCTTCCTCGGCATCTCCCAGGCCTCCTCCGTCCTCGGCGGCTTCCTCGCCGACGCCTACCTCGGCCGCTACTGGACTATCGCGGTCTTCGCCACGCTTTACCTCCTTGGCCTCGTCGCCCTCACCCTCGCCGCCACGCTCCCGTCGCTCGTGCCGTCGCAGCAGGGCTGCGACAAGCTCGCCATGCTCCTCGGCGGCTGCCAGAAGGCCGAGCCCTGGCAGATGGCCTACCTCTACGCCGCGCTGTACGTGACCGCGTTCGGCGCCGCGGGCATCCGGCCGTGCGTGTCTTCCTTTGGTGCCGACCAGTTCGACGACCGGGACGTCAACTACAAGCGCCGGCTCGACCGCTTCTTCAACCTCTTCTACCTCGCCGTCACCGTCGGCGCCATCGCGGCCTTCACCCTCGTCGTCTACATCCAGATGCACCACGGCTGGGCGGCGGCGTTCGGCGCGCTCGCGATCGCCATGGGCGCCTCCAACGCCCTCTTCTTCGCCGGCACGTCGCTGTACCGCCACAAGGCGCCGGGCGGCAGCCCGCTCACCAGGGTCGCGCAGGTGCTCGTCGCCGCCTTCCGGAAGCGTCACGCCGGTTTCGACAGCGGCGGATACGTGGGGCTCCATGAGGTGGCCGGGCCCAAGTCCGCCATCCGCGGCAGCGCCAAGATCGACCACACCGACGACTTCCGGTGGCTCGACAAGGCCGCGCTCCGGCTCATCCAAGACGAAGACGAAGGAGGGGAGATTAATCCGTGGCGGCTGTGCACAGTGACGCAGGTGGAGGAGGTGAAACTCCTGGTGCGACTGCTGCCGGTGCCGACGTGCACGGTGATGCTCAGCGTCGTCCTCACCGAGTTCCTCACGCTCTCAGTGCAGCAGGCCTACACGCTCAACACCGCCCTCCCCCTCTTCGGCTCCAACCTTCCGGTGACCTGCATGCCCGTCTTCCCCTGCCTCGCCATCTTCCTCGTCCTGGCCCTCTACTACCAGACCTTCGTGCCGCTCGCCCGCCGTGTCACCGGGCACCCGCACGGCGCGTCGCAGCTGCAGCGCGTCGGCCTCGGCCTCGCCTTCTCCATCATCTCCGTCGTGTGGGCGGGTGTCTTCGAGCGGTACCGGCGGCGCTACGCGGTGGAGCACGGGTACCTGGGTCTGTTCTTGACGCCGATGCCGGGGCTGAGCGCCTACTGGCTGCTGATCCAGTACTGCCTCATCGGCATCGCCGAGGTGTTCTGCCTCGTCGGCCTCATCGAGTTCCTCTACCAGGAGGCGCCCGACGCCATGCGCAGCGTGGGATCCGCCTACGCCGCCGTCGCCGGCGGGCTCGGGTGCTTCGTGGCGACGGCGATCAACAACGCCGTCGACGCGGCCACGGGGAACGTCGAAGAGGGGAGGCCGTCGTGGCTGGCGCAGAACATCAACGTCGGCAGGTTTGATTATTTGTACTGGCTGCTGGCCGTGCTCAGCACCGTCAACCTCGCCGTCTTCCTCTACTTCGCCAGCATCTACAAGTACAGATCGCCGCAGGCGACTACCGCCAACAACAAGCAGGAGAAGGCCTCCATATCTGTGACCAAGTGAAAATAGTTTTTTTTTGCAATTACCTTCACTTGGATTGAGTTGTTGATTCATTTTTAGTGAGTACAGATTGATCATCAAATTCACGTTCATGGTAGTGCGCAGCACAGTGTGGCCCACAATAGTGTAATTTTTTTTAAATAGATAAAGAGTGTATATTAATATCGCGGAGATACAAATTACACTCAGCCTCTGCAACAACGCAATAACCAAAGTTATTACGGATGTACACAACGCAATAACCAAAGTTACTACGGATGTACACAACCGAAAGACAATAAGAAGAAGAAATAAAAAGAAAAATCCCACTACAGAGTTACAGTCATTCAAGCAAAGCAGCCGCACAACCACCACCAAAACAACACCTGCTGCCAAATTCTTTAAAAGTAACGCCTTCAAGAAGAACATTGCCAGACCCAATCAATTAAGGCCAGACCTTCGGTTTTCATCCTGAAGATAGTCCTCGCACTCAAAACAATGTTTTCAGCAAGACCACTGTCAGGCACAACCAATTAAGGCCAGACCTTGGATTTTTACCCTGAAAGGTAGGACTTTGGACTTCACGTATGTTGTCGCCCCACTTACATGCCGCTGCTCCAAGTCATGAAACACCAAGTCAATTCCTCATCGCGAGAAAGATTCGAACCACCATTGCTAACCTCAGATCTCGACTGACATGACCTTCTCCGCCAGCACCATGGAACGAGAACATGTCCCATGATATTAACAGCCATCAGAGTTTCTAAGCGCTCCCTCTGAAACCAAACGGCCAGAGTAAAACATAGGTGCGCACGACCGAATCCCACCCGATCCAGCAATCTCCAGGCATGAATCGCCCAGTGGAGTTCGCCAGCGGAGCCTTCCGGAACTCGTCACTTCAGCCAAATCAACGAGAGCACGCATCCAGTAGATCATCGTATTCGCGCGGGAGAAACCCTAGGACCGCCACCTTTATTTGCAAGACAACAGGCCCCCACGCCTATAGTCGCCATCCAGCGGGACGACAACGGAGAAGATGGCACCGTGCAAGGCTGCAAGGAGACGGCGAGAACATGCCTCGCCAGATCCCACAGAACCAGACCCGCTTATGGGCAATTCCAGATCGGATCCCCAGAGAGGGCCAGAACAGATCGCCCCGAACGCCCACCAACGAGACCCGACGGCCGCCGGTGGCGCGCTACCGTCTCCTCCCTGCCCTCCGCTGGAGGGTCTCAGGCCCCGGCCAGCCAGCCGCGCCGCACCTTGCCCTCCGCCTGCGCCTCATCTCCTCCCATGACGCGCCGCCGAGAAGCACCTTCTGCCCACCATCACTTGGACGGGACGGGCGCCGCCGTCGAAGGCAGCAACGGCGGCCGGAGAGCACGGCTTGGATCGGGACTAGGGTTCGCTCAGCAGGAGTCTCCGGAACCGCTCGGGAGGGGAGCGGTTCGGGAGTCGGGTCGTGTCCGTTCTAGAGACACAATAGTGTAAAATCGTTGTCACGAACTTCGACTCACAAACAAAGAAAAATGGCTTCAAATAAACGACAGTTTACTCATACATGTCAAACATTTCATAATATGATAGATTGATGATCCAGGCCAAATCTTACAAAAATAATACTACCTCCGATCCTTGTCGGGAGTGGTACATAAAAATAATTTTTACTATGTAGTTCAATTCTAGCCACACATTTTCTTTGAAGAAATAGGCTTTCGACACGGTACAACAAGAGGTCACTACTGCTGGGGCAAACGACACAGTCACGTCCAAAACAAAATAAAGAGAACAAGAAGAGAAAACAAAGCCGACACCGACGGATCAATGAAAATGACTCGCAACCGCTGCGTCCTCTCCGGAGAAGTCCCACCACGAACCTAGCACTCTGAATCGCCGCGTACCAAGCAGCACCTCCAAGAAGGAAAGCGACGACGACGACACTGCTGCCCGGACAGGTCGTAGGGTTTCTCTCGGTACGCTCCGAGTAGTGGGGAAGGGGTATACCCGACACCCTTCAGGAAGGAAGGGTGACACTCTCAAGCGTCACCGTGTCGGTGCCAAGATGACAAGGATTTCTCCCGACCCCAACAAAACCACCTCCCGGACAATCCATAGCGCTCCACCAATCTTGCCGTCCGCCAACAAACGTCACCACGGTCTTGCAGTCACCATCGTCATCTCACCATGACAAACGTAGCAAGGCCGGTCAGCCCGAGACGAAGCAGCCGTAGACAAGGTCCGACAGAATCACAACCACACGGGAGGGAACAACCTCCACCGCCATAGACGGTAGCCGACTGGACGCCATGATAAGAGCACACCGAGCCATTGGAGCCGGAGGGCGGCAGCATAGCAGCCACCTGGAGGACGTCCTCCACCGAGCCATTAAAAGGAAAACAACGTCAAAAATGCTACAACGCCTCACGGCTGACACAGTTAATCGAAAGATTAGCTACCACACACTGTTAATCGAAACAACTTATAATCCCATCATTCAAATTAGTGGCAGTGCTTCGGCCCGGCAAGCCTGGGCTCTGCAAGGGACACCAGATTCAGCTCAAAGTTCAACAAAAAAATATTCATTTTTCGAAAACACCCCGAATCTGAAAGCAAACCTCACATGCCTAGGCACAATAGATTAGAGCATGACGCATGTTCTCACCGCCGCAACCACATATGCTACAACTAGGTAAAACATCGAGATATCATTTACTATGTTAAGCTAAACAACAAGGCTGTTCCTAGTTGTAGTAAATACCTTCATATTTCGGGGAACATGACAAATTAGGTTTCAGTTTGCTCTCCCTCTTCACTACTCTATTTTACCATGGGATAGAAGACATTTCAATGTTCCCCACGACAAGCCACCGAAATTTGGGAGAGGCATTTTGGCTCCCGGGTGTATATGCTTCTGTTATGTGTTTCAAAATTTAATAAATATGAAAACGCTTTGAAAAAATCTGAAAAATATTGGGCACAAACATATACAAGTTTTCAACATTCGTGTAAAATTGCGGACTCAAATAGCACTTTTTGTGGTGTCATAGATTTTGTCTTTTTTGCACAGAACACAGAAAGTATCATTTCGTTCCGCAATTTTGCACGCATGTTGCATATGTTTGTGCTCAATTTTTTTCAGATTTTTTTGAGTTGTTTTCATATTTTTTAAATTTTTAACAAAATAACAAGAGCATATGCATCCGGTAGTCAAAGTGAATTTCCGCCGAAATTTCAGAAACATAAGGGAATAAATAATTAGCACCACCTTTGCATCATGTGGAGATTGGATATTTCGACAAAGTTGTTCTTCTCCCCACAATATATAACTCTTTCTTTGAAAGCACAAGACCATGGTCAGTTCCTTGCCAAATGCCAACAAGCTGAAGCACCCTGAACATACCAATCAAATCGGAGGATTGACCCACCCGAGCGATGCATCGGTCGAACATACTCTATCATTTTATTTTTTATTCCCTAAAAAATCGCTTTTGGACATATTTGTACGCGTGTACAACTTTGTTGATCTGACTGGCCAGTTTTGTAGTAGAAGCTAAGAGGAAATTGCACGTCACACCACATGTTGGGGCAATTTTTGCACAGACCACAACCGCAAAATTGTTTTGCACAAAACACCACTATTCGGTGTAATGATTTGCAGAGAACACAAACCATGTTGTTAGCCGCTTTGACCAATAATTAGACTAGTTGGCCCCACTGGCAGAAGCAAACGTAGCATCCACCGTGACTGCCTGAGGCTTTGTCGTAGGGAGGTGCTCGGGTCTCCTCCTCGACAGCTTCCTCGTGCTCGCAGACGCGGAGACGCCTACAGCTGCTTCATTGCGCTCTGCCAGCACGTCGCTGAGCTCGCCGGGGGAGCCAGCGGGCAGCGGCGAGGCGCGCACGCGCTCCAGGCGCGGCCATTCGTGGGTCAACGGGTCGAATCTGCGTCGCGCCTCGGCGCATCGGCGTGGCCCGCCGTCACACGCCAGTGGACGCATCCAGTGCAGCACGGCTGACACGCGTGGCCGTGCGGGACTCCCGAGTCCCGACCTAGGAGAGGTGCACGAGCACCGTGTACATACCTTGGCGTGCCGGCGTCGTGGAGGCGCGCGAGCACGGCGGCCAGCGCGCGGGGGCACTAGCCTGAGCTGGGCCATCTAGTTTATGCGGTCAAGCGCCGCCATGTCGCAGTCCGAGTAGGGCACGTAGTGGACACCCGCGCTTGAGACGTCCTCGTTGACCTCTACTTCGGCGTAGCCGCCGCGGCGTTTGAGGCGTTGACGGCGCGGACACCTACCGAGGCTGGAGAAGACGGAGGAGGGCGCCGCGGGCGGGGGTGGCTTCCCTGGTGGCGGAAGTTGGTTGGGGCGCTGGTGGGAGCAGAGGGAGCAAAGCACTGCGAGCAGGAGCAGCCGACCAGGTCTACCGGCGGCGAGCAGGATCACAGGACTAGCGGCCGCAATTTTTTTTAAGATGGCTAGGGGATGCTGTAGTCCGGTGATGGGACGAGTCAATTTGAGTTGCCACGCTGGATGTTCTGAGAGGGGGCAGACTTGACTAATTTGCTATCAAAGGCTGTTAATTAGGAGTTATGTGTTCTGTGCAAAGTGCAAACCATTACACCAAACATTGGTGTTTTGTGCAAAAAATGTTTGTGGTTGTGGTTCTCTGCAAAAAAGACCCAACATGTGGTGTTATGCAAAGCTGGCCAGCGGGCCGGCACGGCCCAGACCCACTTAGCTGTTGGCGGGCCTGGCACGGCACGGCACGCCGAGGCCCGTTTAGTAAGTGGGCCGGGCCGTGCCGGCACGCGGGCCTGGTCTTAAGGCCCAGGCACGGCCCCTTCTTTAAACTGCCGGTACGGGCCCGCTTAGGCACGATGGGCCATATTTAGCCCACGAGGCAGTTTGACTGTTTTTTTTTTAAAAATACAAAAAATCTGGAAAAAAATCACAAATATAAATATATAAAAATATAAAATGTTAGCTAACTAAAAAGCTGTACTTGTGCATGCGCGTACAGAAGTGCACAAAATTCCTCAGAGTATGTACTGTACATATAATATTCCGTATCTGTATAATATGTGCCCATCTACGGTGTTTACATGAACATACTAGTGCTGTAGTGGTATGGTTGTTGTGCGCAACGAGGCAGGTTGCAGGTTCGAGCCTTGGTTCCACAAATTTTGCATATTTTCGTGCCTGTCGACCTTGTGCTCGCGGGCCTGGCGTGCCAAATGGGCCGTGCCGTGCTGGCACGCGTGCCTCGCCTCCAGGCCCAAGCACGGCCCCAGGCGTGCCGCGGGCCCGGCACGGCCCGTTTAACTGCGTGTCGTGCCAGGCCCTTGACGGGCCAGGCACGCGTGCTCACGGGCCGGCCCGCAAGCACGGGCCCATGTGGCCAGCTTTGGTGTTATGTGCTAAAACCTCAGAAGCTAAACATGCTAGAAAAGAATGTGTATCTTATATGATGAAAAACAGCAACAACGACTCCGTGGCCCAATGGATAAGGCGCTGGTCTACGAAACCAGAGATTCTGGGTTCGATCCCCAGCGGAGTCGATTTTTGGGTCTCCCGCCATTAATTTTTGCCGCGCGTGCAGCCGAAATTCCCCACCAAAACCAACCACATCGCGCTCTCTTCCTCTCTCATTTTCGCCGGCGGAAGAGAAGAGAGGAGATGGCGGCGGAAGAGGCGGATGGGGACCGCTTCATCGAGATGGTGTCCGCTGGGGCTCTCTACCGCGGCGGCGCCCGATGGGAGCGCAAGTACTGGAGCTGCTCTAGGGTTTGCACTTCCTCTTCCTCTCTCTAGGGTTTGCATCCTGCTCCAGATTGTGCATCGCCTTCACCTTTGCTCGTCGATTACCGCGTGGCTGCGGTGTTTTAGGATCGCAACGTCATCACTATTGTGTGCCATATATGCGCTAGCAGTATCTTGTTACATCTATCTGAGCTGTACCGACTGAATACTGATAGTTCTGAACTAGTATGTGTGTTCTCAGCGTCGAGTTCAGGGCTTGTTAGTCGAATTCTATTTGTTTCTACTCACTAATGCTTGTACTTTTCCTTTTTGCTCATCCAAGGGTAAAGATAGGTACCCGTACCCTGTGGGCTATCATGCCGTGCGCCATTTCTCTGGGATATCGTACGCCATGGAAATCCAAGAAGGACCAGAGGGCCCCTATTCCAGGTCCGCACCAAACAATCTTCTCTATTACTGACTACTACTTGCTGCTGTCTGGAGCTGACCCACTGTATGAAATAAAAACTGATGAGCAGGTCACATCCACCAAAGGAGATTCCGGAACAGGACAGACCCCGGATATAGCTTGGAAGAACTTACACAAGAAGATGGGGGCTAAAGTCAGGGACTGGCAGAGGGAGGGGAGCTTCCCTCAGAAGATTGATGGTGGCGAGGCATGCTCTAAATTCATATCTATTTATTTAGTTACCTGATACTGCACATTGCACTGAAAATGCTCTTTCTAGTCTGTTTTTACCAGGAATCTCATGGCTGAGGCATTGCCTCACTCCCTGTGTAGTTTCTGTAAAACCATACATGCACGATTAACAATTAAGATGATTGCCATCATTCACATCAGAAGCTACTTATATAAATATGAGTGGAACCTTTTTCTTGATTCACGAAATTGGAGTTATGTCATTTCTCTGGTATATGATCATTTTTTGGGTTAATGGAACACAAGACGAAAATGAAGAGAACAATGTAGATATACAAACTCCTTGGTGCTAGAAATTGAGTACTACAATGACACGTCCACCAATTATAAAACTCAAATCCAAATAGTTGCTCCAACAGTATTCAGCAACCTGTACTAAAAAATTCTAAAGTAGACGTTGACCATTGCTATCTTGATTCTTCAGTAACGTTTTCAACAGACCATGATTGCATGCCGTCAGCACTTTTTACCATTGCAAGATTATAAATGTTTCTATTGTCTCTTATGCAGCTTTTTGGGTTTAAAAATGCATCTGTTCAGAGACTGCTTCGTCAGCTTCTAGTAGATTCGACTGGATTTGGAATAGACATGTCTTCTCCAAACATTTCTGGTGCTGCTTCACAGTCAACTGGCAAGGTTGCAACTGATGTTTCTGATGATTATGAAGAGCAGCATGTTTGCCTGGACAAGACAGACGGAACTGCTAAGAGCCAGGAGAAAGCTATTGCTAAGAGAGCCCACTACCAGGATATGTTGACTTCAGTTGATAATTGCAATGATGAGTTGGATAAATCTGCCATCAAAGTTCAAACAAGGTATGTTGAGTTTGGATTTTTTCTTTCACCTGCAGTATACTTAGTCTTTGATTAATTTGATTGCAAATATGAACTATATCACAGCTTGCCATGGATGAAATTACACTGTATTGTGCAATAGAGATTGCCATTTGTTGCACGTGATGTGATCCACCATCGGATATTTGATATACATCCCACAGAAAAATATATATTGAAATTTACATCACTTGTCCCAGCTGGATGGACCAAGAGGAAAAGCAGAACACTGCTGCATATAATTTGTTTCAATCTTTGCCCTCTGAATTTTTTCTATTTCATGAGTATAATATTAAACAGTTAGCTCTACTCGACTTTGAGGTAATTCTTTATAGCTTCACAAATCAGGACTGCATTCTAGAAAAACATATGCCTTTTCATTTGATTCCCTTAAATAGTCACAACTCACAAAGCTTCGTGCACTGAATATCTATGTGGCATGTTCCTTGTTAAAACAATTAAGGGCATATCTTTTGCATCATAGCTGTTATACTTTTATCCTTAGATTCATATTGCTTACACATATTTCTTTGCTATAATCCTATGGTTATGTACAAATATGTCTTAAATTGCAATTAAAAATTAATTTGTACACCAGCAGGATGTTATGGATATAATGTTGGTTATCACGCTCTGAAACTGCTAGTCATGTTTTAGCTGCTAGTCAGATATGTGATGCCTATTTGTGCATTTTTTAGCAACTCTGAATTGTGACACTAGATTATAGTTGAAAGGCCAGTGCTTGATAATGATGTTTTTTTTTCAATGTTCAAGGGAGGTCTTGGAAATAATGCGCAGTTGTGGGATTCTTCTACTTCAAGATGTATGCCTCCATTGCTGGAAAAAATACCCCTTGATTCAAAATGCACACTGGTTAATGATAATTTGGGAGATTATGCCCCAAGTTCATCTCAAGAAGATGGAATATCTTCCAGTTCTTATTTAGGCTCTGAAAAGTCTGATCTGGATTTAGCTGAGAAAGAAGTAGCTAGATCTATGATGGCATTTTTGCTTCCCCAAGCGATACCCCTTCTGACAAAAACTTACAGAAGAAGAAAGATTAAGCAAAAAAAGAAAGAAGAGCATGAAGTTGCAGAGAGAAGTGCTTCAGCTCAAAATCCCTCTGCTGATGGGGGCCAAGGTAGCTATTGTTTATCCTATGGAAATATACGTTCCATTCTACGAAAAAAGAAATATACACTTTGTAGAAATTGATTCATCATAATCAATAAATGTTCCTCTCTTTTTGGAAAAGCCAAATTTTCTTTGGTCAAACAGCTTGCTGAAATGATACTTAAGAGTTTCACAACATCTGACCAATAATTTTGTCCCAATGTGTAAGAATGGTATGGTCCTTCTGAACAGTCTCTTTCCTTCAACAGGTGCAACTTTGCCTACAAGTATTGGTGAAGGGAATATGAATGGTTCTCAAACACATGTCAGTGGGAAGGCTCTGTGCGGAGCGGTTAAAGACAGCAGCGCCAATTGTGAACAAATCACTAAACCAGGTGAAATGAAAGCTGTTGTACAAGATAGTTTCGAGGATGATGGACATATCGGTGACAACACATCCAAACATATGGGTGCTCACCATCATGAGTCTGATGATGCATGCTCTATGGAACTTAATGAGGACTCAAAGTTGCTACAGAGCAGAATGGAAAATCATGCTGAATTTTCTGAGTCTCATGTTGAGGTACACAGCAGTAAAGACATACATGATGTGGTATATGATCACGAGAAAGGTCAGTATGTTTTATCTGATTCGCTCCTTGCTTGCCTAGAGGAAGAGTTCGGCACGGATGATAGTTCCTACCCTGCACACTGCAATCATGGCAACAACGATGTTAAACCAACGCAAGCCCAACAGCAGTTGAAGGACACAAAAGAAGGTATCAGTAATAGCTCACCAATATCTACGGATGGGTCAGGTCGCAAGAACTTGGGCAATGGACACCGTGTTTTAGACCACCACGCTGATCACGTACTTTCTAACGTTAATCATGTAAACGGCCTACTATCCAAACAGTCAGAAACAACAACAAAAGGATCAGATCACAGTTTAGAGCTTATTGGCTGCTACCTGCACCCAATGCCTGTCTTGTCAGTCATGCTAAACACTAAAAACAATAGCAGCTTACACGTTTATGTACTTTGTGGTTTGTCTGAGAGCTGTGAGAGATTCCTCTATGTGTACAACATCATTCCTAAGGATCACCATGAAGAACCACCTTATTTTGCTGGCTACACTTCCCTTCTACTTCCCTCATTGGAGCAGGCTTCTACAAGGAATGTAAGAGCTCTCTATGTATACAACCTTTTGTCAGTTAAAGCGCAATAATTCGTTTGTTTGATACTTATTTTTTTGGTTCAGTCTACATTTGGACAATCCGGGATACAGTTTACACCTGATGGTCAGTTTCTGGTCCTCCTTAGCAGTATAAGAATACCTTGTTGCAGGTTGTATCTTATCCCTTATTGCCATGCAGTACATGTTTGATGTACCCCTTGTATTGATGCTAATCACGTAACTTATTGACAGGATGCAAAGCATTGATTGCTCCTGCTCCATGTGCAAATTGGATCAGTGTGACGACAATTCTCTGAAGATTGTATCTGTTAACTTTGGCTACATTTCACTGTTGACAAAATTGATGCCTTATGGGACAGTGTCTTGCTTTTTGATATGTGAACCAAATTATGTTGTAGCAGCTGAAGACAGCAGAAACTTGCATATATGGATGATGGTCACTGGATGGAGGTATATTGCTGTATTATAACCATTAAAAGTTTCCTTCTACACTGTTACTCACGTCGCCATGTTACTGCCAGCATGGTATGAGACGATTCCAGTGTTACACTGTTACTCACGTCGCCATGTTATTGGTTATATTGTTGGAACTTGGAAGCGTAATTATCCCTTTACATTTCGGCGTGTAGCAACCTATTTTGTATGGAGTATTATATGATTAAAACAATGGAAGTCGAAGGCATCACACTCACTCTGAGATGGGCATCTTACACTCATAATAAAAGAAAGATGCATATTTGAACATATATAAAACAGTGAAAACTACACAACTTACTCGGTGGACCCACATACAAATATTGTAAATTTAGCATGTATAAGAAAACATTAATATTCAGTAACAACTACAATTCCGTTCATAGGAGTCCTACTATATATGTATATAATATCTCAGCACACAATTAGAGTTGTGGCTACGCACTGTTATAGAGTCTGCTATGCAATTATCTATTTGTAATTTTTCTGTACGTGAAAGATAACTCTAATCATCAATATGTCACACCCTAATATATCTACGATTCCTTACTTGAAGAGAAAACATCTCTGTTGTATATTGCATTGCTTTATTAACATTAGTTCATGTGCCTCCTCTTGGGAGCCCGGTTCCAGTTCCACTACCAGAAGGATAACAAAACACACACCCCAGTTTATAGGTCCAATATGCAAACCAGAAAAAAAAAACGTTTATTTGCTGCTTGACAACTTACAAAACCTAGGTATTTCTGAAACAGGAATTAAGACATTGCTTTATTAGCTTTGGTGTATTCATTTCTGCCCTGTGGATGGCCTAGTCCTGTAGACGAATACGTGTTTTATTAGCTAAACTTTTTCACACTTCCAAAGTATTCTCCGTACTTTATTTTAGGAATCACTGGGGGCGTGAGAGTCCCCACCTGATTCTCCATACTTATGATACTTTCAGTATTATTGCAATGCATTAGCTGTGACTAAGTGATACATTGCATTCACATGATGTCCTGTCAGACTTGTGATGTACTAGACTTAGATTTCCTGTACTAACTCTTGGATGGACGCCATTTAATCTCAGTATTCTGTGTGTTATTTGCAGTGTGATTTCTGAGGAATATGTCATCTCTAGTTTGGGTAATGTGGGTCCTTCAATACTGGAGCTCAGAAAAATGCCAAAAAGCAGCTCTCTCATTATTGGTCATGATGGTGCAGGCGGCTTTTGTTTGTGGTAAATTAGGATTCTGCCCTCTTGACATCATTATCTTTATTTTGTTGCATTGTGGTTTGGATACTGCTGTGCGACTATTCTTGCATAAGCCTTATTCAGTATCTTCTCCGCCAGACACTAAAAAACAAATTGCCATGTGAGGGTAAAATTCAAGGTTCACAGCGATGACTCTAATAGAATATTACATCTTACCTAAATTAAAGAAATCATCAGGGGAGTATCCTGTTGCATAAATGTACTGAAGATCGTCATGTAGTGTCTTATTAGAAGGCCTCAGATATTCAAGAGTTCAATTGGCACTAAAGCTCTTTGACTTGCCGAAATCCAAAAGACAAATGGGGTATTGGAGAATTCAGTAACGGTAGAACTAGCAACTAGTTATAGAAGTAGATTAGGACAGACTTAAACTAGGAGCAGCCGAGCAGGGAGTAGGTCAGAACTATGAAAGACTTTTCCCTGATAAGGTGAATCAAAACCAATATGTGATTCGAAGTTTGAAGTATTCACTCAGTGCAGAGGCTCATCTAGAAGTGAAAAATGATGTTTTGAAAAATAATATTCTGGAAAGACTGCCATAAAACCTTTTGGTTAATTTGGGCAGTTTCTCGAATCACTTTCTCTGTTCCAATTGTTGATATACTGATACACATACTTCATATACATGGGCCATGAGACTAGCTATAACACGTGCACACACAACCCTATTGTCAGCAATAGAACCCTGTTAAAGTTGATGAAGAATCCAGTTCTATTGCATAAGCATACTGTGGGGTTCTTTTGTCTGCTCTACTTTCTCTGTGTGAAGAAAAGAACTACTGGCAAATCGATGCTCATTATCAATGTATTCTTGTATGCGGTATTCCTGTCTGACTTTTGATTTTCTTTAATCATGGTTGTTTTGCTGGTCCACTAATTTTTATGTGTACTCTCAAGTAAGCATCTGATTTGAAGTCAATAATTTCCTTAGGGACATCTCCAAGCGAACACTTCTGTCAACTTTTGCAGCTCCAGGGAATATTGTGTTCCAGATTCTCCCTTTAGGCCTCTGTAATTTACAGGAGGATGTCTTTCATGCTTCAGTCGATGACATAGAGAGAAGGTTACGAGAGATCGCAGTGAGTGACACGTCTGGAAAAGATGACAAGGATTCCGTCCAGATGTTATCAGGAAACGATATCGCTGTTTGGATTATGGTGTCTTCAGCTTCAGTAGCCGAGTATCAACACGACCTTCGAGCAAAAGAACACAATGCTCGATGGAGGCTAGCTCTGTTGGCAAACAAGGAAGTTTTTATGGGAAATGTTTTTTATCCAAGGTATCTTCACTTCTCGATGTTCATTTATATAATGTTCCCATTTGATTGTTGCACTCAGTCATGTCAACAGGTTTGAATAACTGACATCTTGTGTTTGATGGGATGGGTTCCCTTCTATTGCAGTCCCTAGGATATCCAAGCATGGGTATTGATCCGTATCCAGGGATGTGGTGTGCCACCTTGGAAAAAATCACATAAAAATGCATTAAAAAATACTGGCAAAATTCATATATGTAATGATAATAATCATATAATTTCAGCATCGTTGCCCAGGGTGACCTTTTGTCACAACTTCACACACGCGATATTTCTAGAGGAAATTTTCATAGGCGATCTTCCTTTTTTTCAAAAGTATGAATTTTACATTTCAAGATTTAATCTTTGGTTCATGTGTAAGGAGTAATGATACATCTATTGTTGCATGGATTAGTTAGGGGCACTCGTCTAAGCGACAAGATCTTGTTAGTCAGGAAAACTAGGATTAGATCCTAAGGGACCAAATTATCCATTAGCATACATTATAGATGTCATGTTGCCATCTATGAGCAGCCACTCGATCAATAAAGAGGTCATTTTGTATACATCAGTATCTCTCTCTTTTGGAGCGGTGGAGCCTTGTCTCATCTGTCCGAGAAAAAATGTGCATACATCACATCTATTTCATCATAAACAGGGATCCAATGGTGACATTTGGGCCATAATCGATCCTCTGACTAAAAGTCAGCCAGGAACGGGGTTTAGCTATTTTTGTTGGTTTTAAATCCCTGCCTGGATCCACGCAGCATCCCCTATTTACAAAGGAATGTCGTCAACTTGGTAGACTCAAACGCCATATCAGTCTTTCATCTCCCGCACCAAAGGACATGGCAATTTAATGCAACTCCCCCAGTTTTACCTAAACACAAGGATTTCCTGCACGCATCTCTATATTGTGGTGAACAACACAATTGGTTGACTACTTCTAACATTTAGCAAATATGCATGACACAATTGAGCTGAAAATGGAACTCCATGCTATTGCTTAAAACGGGGACAGCAGGTGATTCTTGTAACTGACTTAGACAGAGCTTCATACCATGAGGAAACTAGTTGACGGAGTAATTAACTTATCTGCAAGCTTAAAGCCCCTCTTCAAGAAAGAAATGGTTAAAAAGCAATGAAGATGAATATCTTGTGGAAATCCACTTTGGCACATGGGAGCATATGCTCCTGCCACCGGAAATGGCATTTTTTAAATGCCAGAAAATTCTGAGCAAATATTTAGCGCGCGCGTCTCGACATTCTATGTGTGCATGCCAAGTTCTGCAAAAAACCGACATTTCTTGTGGCCTGTGTAAAAAAGACAAAAAATGTATAGTTGAAAAGCCTTTTTTGGCACCAAATTTTGTTTTTTATACATGACATAAAAAATCTCGGTTTTATTCGTGAAACGAGTCACATAGAATGTTGAGATGCATGCCGAGCTCTGATTGTTTTGCCATTTCAAAATGCGATTAAGACCCATTTTAAAACTGGGAGCATATGCTCCCAGGTGCTAAAACGCTTCTGATGAGTCAATTAATCTTTAATCTCAGTGCTCCACAACATACAATGTATTACTTTTACCAAGTCTGTGAAGAGTTGCTAGCCTAGATTTTGTACAGGTGAAGGCAGGCCAACAGGAGTACTGTTACCTAGTTGCATACCATGAATTATCTCCAGTGTCTCACTGGTTCACATTTTGTCTTCCAGGGCTACTTCCGTAGATGCCACTGGTAATTATGGATTTGCTGGAACATATGAAGGTCTCTTGTATATGTGGGAATTGTCTTCTGGCAGAAAACTTACCAGTACACAGTGCTTCAACAGTAAGTGACCATTATTCTTAAATATGTGCTAGTAGTTTTTTCAAGAAAAATTATAAGGGAAGGCCCGGCAAAATAAATTGGAACACAAATTTACGCCAACTTGAACCCAGGTAGAAGGATTGTATGTACACTCCCCCAAACAAGTGAGCTTGGCTCACTTCTTATCCGTGCTTGTAGTTTGACATCTCTAAAAATAAAAGTTTACCAGTTGGATGTGAAAGCATAAAGTATTAATCTGTTGTAGCAGAGTGAGATAATGATGATTGCACTCATTATCTTGGATGAATAATTCTTCTGTAATTACTAATTAAATATATTTCACTACTGTCTTTTCTGGTTCCACATTTATAATTTATTTCCAATAATATTGTCAAATAATTCATTGTGCAAAGAAACTGTCGTTGTGCTTATTTCTCAACTGGTGCTATTTTAATGTGGTGCTGTTTTACTAAACTGAATGACTTGTCTGTTTTATGTATTGACGCTGCCTGTTCTAATAGTATTGTCATATACCATTTTCATCTTCCCAACTTTTGCAATTAGCAGGTGTTGGAGTTTCCTGTGTTGCTGTTGATGCCAAATCAAGTGTAGTGGCAGTAGCTGACAATGGTTGCCAACTATTACTTTACACTCAAACCAGGGTGTAATTTAGTCGTCACAAATCTAAGAGATGCCTGTAATTGCATAGGGCTTACAATTGTCAGTTCTCTGCACTTAGCTGACAGTCATCTATTGTACATAGCTGATCAAGTCTAAAGTTCCATAGAAAATTTTGCTTCTTTAACCATTCCCAAGGTCTAGCATTTATTTTCCGTACTTTCTTCAACAAGTCATGTCTTTATAAAGTACATGGCTTTTATGGAAGTTGTTACGCCAGATAGAAGATACTCCCTCCGTACATAAAAAGATGTCTCAACCTAGCCCAAATTTGCATGTATCTAGACATGATTTAGTGTGTAGATACATGCAAATTTGATCTAGATTGAGACATCCTTTTATGAATGGAGGAGTACATAAAAGAAAGTTGAGACATTACTTTCGTTTAAGGATTACTTGGATGTTCTAAGGATTTACTTGGATGTCATAAGGGATTGAGTAGTCCAGAAATGATCTCAGAAACAAACTATAGTGCAAAAACACACGCATGGGCGTTTGTTGCCCGTGAAGTCGAAGAGAAGGAAGATAGAAGAGTGCTGAGAGTCTCTAACAGCTGCCCAAAAATAGGACACCAAATGTGGTTTTAGGGCACTCAAATTTGTGTTTTGCAACTTTGAGCACACAATTTTTTTATCTGCTGTTTCAGCTGACCTATTTTTGGGCATGACATAAACGGCAGCCGTAGTAGCTGCTCTAAAATAGAGCACGAAAACATGTTTAAAATAGACCATGTTTCACATAGTTCAAACTAGGAACCATTTGTAAATTCATAATTTGAACTACAAATATGCAAAAATAGATAGTACTACTAGATTTTGCAAACTAAACTAGAACATGATAATTAAACATCTACGGGTGCTCATTCCATAGCAATTTACCAGTCGACATCGAATTCATCATCGAAAGAAAAATCCGATAATCTGGATGATGAATCGGAAGCATCGATGTTGATCATCAGAGTTGACGGTCCAGCAGCAGTAGAGGGGCCTGCCTCCTCTGTCTTCACCTTCTTCGCGTCCGGAGTTCCGTAGCCGAACGCCGCGGAAGCCGGTGCTGCTCCTCGGCGGCCCGCAAACTGCCGTTGGGCTGCCCGCCATGGGCTTGGGGCGCCGCCACCACATCGTGGGGACGGAGGAGCAGCTCGAGCGGCCGGAGACGGGTGTGGCGAGGACAGGGGTGGGCTGAATCGCATCGGCGGCGGCAGAGTGTAATTTGGAGGGGAAACGACAACAGCGGGAGGGGAAGGCGAGTGGTCCTAATCGACGGTGGCGACGACGAATCTTTCGATTTGGGCAGGGAAGGGGTGGCGGTGGCGGCGGGGGTGGGCAGAATCGGTGACGGCGGCGACGCGGGAGGCGAAGTGGAAGGTTCCGCGTGGCCTTGGGGTGGGCGCGCTGCCAAAAATGTTTTTTTGGCTGCCCAAATTTTTTTGGACACGGGATAGAGATGTGGCAGCTTTGGAGACGTCGTTTTTGCCCCAAATGCCCTAAAAATCAGTTCTTTTGGCATTACTCTATTTTTTGCCAGTTGTTGGAGATGCTCTGAACATCATAGTATTACATACATTATATATATCAGTAATATTACATACATGTACGGGGAAAAAACAATTGGATACATGGAGATGCCGCGGGTGTGTGCGCTCATACGCACATGTTGGCAGCAGCTTCACCGAAGCAGCGAAGATGATAAAATGAACTAGCAACAACAGAGAACACAGTAGTATTGTAGTAGCAAATTGAATCAGCCAATCATCTCGTGGTCCGCCAGTGTGTTCTGGACGACCGGAGTTGGAGGAGCTGCACTACCGGTAGAGGCGGCGGGGGCTTCAGCCGTCTCCTCCAGAAGATACCGGCCGCCGCCGTACTTGTTGCCGTTGAGCTCCTGGTGGTAGCGAGCCGCCGCGTTGACGAGGTCGCCGAGGGGGCCTCCGCGCTTGAACCCGGTCTCCTGCGTGCGCTTTTGCCAGTACGTGGTCACGTCGGCCACATCGTCGTACGCCCGCGCCGCCGTGGCGCCCAGGCACACCACCGCCACGAGCAGCAATATCGCCGTCGTCCTCGCCATCGTCGTCTTTCTTGTACTGCTAGGCTTTGTTGCTCCGACGATCCTCAGCCTGCAGAGAGCTAACCAGGCCGCCTCCCCTCTGGATCCATCTACATATGTATACATGCGCCCATCTCCATTGCTGGCTGCCCGGATGTTGCGCTCATTCCCGGCCGTGGCGCCTATATTTGCATATACCTGTGTTTAGACGTATGCACGTGCTGGATTTGACGACCACATGCTGACATGCATATTTCTTGCATCTTCCAATCAGTCAACATTTTTTTTTAATATATTGGCAGGAGAGCTGCCAAATCCATTGATTAGAATGGAAAGAAGGCAACCAAAAAACAACGCGTCGCTCCGCTCTGGGGCGACTCGAGAGGCGATAGAAACCCTAGCCACGCCCTTCTCCCACCTCCTACCTCGCCGCCGCCAGAGGCACCCGCCGGGAAGCTGGTGCGCGGCTGCCAAGGATGGGGGGCGAGATCTCGCTGCTTCGCTGCCTCGGCGGAGAGCTTTGGCATCTGGGGCGGCGGCCTCGAGCGGTGAGAGTGGCGTCGGCCCAGCGGCGGATGACTTTGTAATTTCAAACAAGTATTTGTCAAAGAAATTGGTCTAAAATCATTAACTGTCTCTTTTTTTTGCGAAAGAAAATCATTTAACTGTCTCACAAGCTTGCTTTTCAGGAACGGGAGTAATATGTGAGCCATTACTATTCTCAAGGGAGACTAGGCTTTTACGAAAATCATTACACTGGATAAGTACAGGGCAACAAGGAAGGCTTGCACCCTCTTTTCATCATGGATTGACGATTTCATTTAGATGTCTTTTTTAGTTCTTTCAGTACAATTCTTGTGTACGTTTTCTTTGCAACTAAAAAACAAAAACATATAAATGCACGCAGTAAAGCCCCATTGTTTCCCAAAAAAAAAAAGGTTGCACAAGGTGGCATTTCGGGTCTGTGGCCTATTGGACAAGTAATATTCATGTTCTCTCAACATTGACACGTATTGATTACACTTTAGGACGCCTTAATTTTGTTATATCAACTTTGACACGGACTGAGCACACTTGAGGACGCCTGAGTTCTCTTATATCCTGCAAAACATATTCCATTTCCGTTAAATTTATCATCTCAGCACATTCCTTTGGTTGGCCCCATCCTCCTCTGCTCGGGAGGCCCTCTTATATAAGAGAACCCATCCGCCTGAGTTCTCTTATATCCTGCAAAACATATTCGTCAGGCCCTCATGGTAGGGAGTTCACGGATACAATAAACTTGGGAGCCATCTCTCTGTTAGTGAATTGCAAACCAATAAGCAGTTATGGTGAATATGCAGAACTTCCGTAAAAACAAAGAATATGCAGTAAACGACGCATGTCAAGGAATTCACAAAAAAAAAAACGAGACATGTTAAGCAAAAAACCCACCCAGGAAGCAGCGAAACAACTAAATCAAGAAAGTAGCCAAGTAGCACAAGGATTAAGCATCCACAAGTCGAGAAGCACTTACTGCGTCCTCTGCGGAAGTTGAGGAAGGAGCGGTGGCTTGTGGTCGGAGGGGAAACCCTAAGCAGTGAGCAAGGAGGTGAGGGGAATGGCCAGGGCGGGGATAATAGACGGGCACAGTTTTGGCGGCGCAAATCGAATATTTTGCCCGGGAAGCCAAGTTTTGGCGGGGCGTGCTTGGCGCGCCCTGAATTTCGATCCCAAATCCCCAACCAATTTGGTTAAGCAGATCCCATGATCCAACTATTTTTTTTTTGACGGGAAAGCATCAAGCTTTATTACGATAACTGGGGTGAGTCACCCAACACAACTCCGGCCACATTGGCCGGTACATTCACTCCCCAAGATAAAAACTCTTGGGCATTACAACTTTTGCCAAGACTGGCAAGTTCATGGGCAGCTCTATTAGCAGAGCGTCTACACGAAGTTACCTCGCAACTTGAAAACCAGGATCGCAACTGAATCTTCAAATCATCAAGCGATGCAGCTAACTGGGACAAATCTTGGCCTCGCCTGTTGAGTGCTAGAGCAAGGAGTTCAGAGTCAGTCTCGACGATGACTCGTATTGCACCGATGTCAGTAGCTATCTCCACAGCACGCACCAGTGCATTCAGTTCTGCACTAAACACATCCTGAATCCCATCAGTTTTACCCGCACACGCAGCAACCAGCTGACCGTGATGATTTCTAACGGCAACTCCCCAGGTTGCATGGCAATCCCCATGGTTATAAGCAGCATCACAATTCAGCTTCAAGATACCATCTTCCGGTGGCTTCCACTTCATGTGATCACTACCTTTGTTCTTCTTATTCTTGGCAAACAGCTCTAGATACTCGTCAGTCTGACTAACAGTACGGCGAACAACGTCATCAGAGGTAACCAGGAGTTCACCTTCCCTCAGCTTGTTTCGGTTGCTCCACCGGTACCACCATAAATCAGGATCTGCACACGGTTGCGTTCCGAGAGCTCCCAGATAATATCCATCGTTTGCGCCGCTGATTCCACCTGTTCCAGTTTAACCCTGGTTTCCTCCATGCCAAGCTTTCGCCAGACTTCTTTCACTGCCTTACATTTAACAAACAAATGAGCCCCATCCTCCTCTGCTCGGCCGCAAAACAGACATTTATAATCACCCAGGACTACTCCTCTTCTTCTCAGATTTGTTCTCAAGGCAAGAGAGTTACGTGTGACCCGACATGTGAACAATTTGATCTTATTTGGACATGGGAGAGACCAAATTCGTTTCCAAAAATTGTCCTCACATGTGTTCAGCAAACTTGGTTGCATAGAGCTTGATTTTGCATCTTGTCCTCTTTTGCGTTGCATAGATTTTACATAAAGTTTGTATGCTTGATCCAACTATTAGATTGACTTGACCCTCATTCTTCTTGAGCAGAACCGTAGTTAGAGGTGAGATGAAAGGATCCACAAGGATGGAGATGAAAATTTGGGAACCATGGAGGAAGGGGCAGGCCCCACCTCGGGAGTCCGGACTCCATAGGCGGTGGGGTAGGGATGTGCCATCAAGGAAGAATTGTTGACTGGTACTACGTGGAAATGGCACTGGTGGACTTTCACTGACTGGTGGGATCTGCTCTTTAGGAGGCCCATATGTTCTACAGTACATTCTTGGGTTTTGATTTTCATTTTTTGCATGGACCGATTTATTCATTTGTTTCACAAGCGAAGGCGGTTAGTTTTTCTGTGAGTTTTTATTGTCGTGCAAATTTCTTTATTACTACCGCAGTCCCAGCCTATCAAAACATTTTTATATTTTAGAACAGAATAATATGATTTTTTTTTGCGAGGAAGAGAGAGAATCAATTACACATCCGGGGCAGCTACTACAGATTCCATGGCAACGGCCTCAACAATTGCTGGCGGGACAGGCCCCAGCAAGAATTGATTTTGATCCAGCTTCCTAGCCACAGACCCAAGTAAATGAGCTGCCATGTTGGTTGCTCTCTCACCCAATTTTCTGAATCACGAACTTCTCACAGCTCAAGCTAAGGTTCTTGATCTCAGCGAAGACCCTCCACACCCTAGACAAACCATGGTTTTGTCTATTGATGGCTTCAACCACTCCAGCATTGTCCGATTCCAAGATAACAGAACTGTCATTTAAATTATGCATACCTTTGAGGCCCAAGAGGCATGCAATGGACTCAGCTTCAAAGACATCTCTGCATTTAATTTTCGAATGGTTGCTAGCCCACAAAACTTTGCCGTCAGAGTTTCTTGCCAGGCACCCAACGAAGCATTCCTCTCGCTCCTGGATAAACGATGCATCAACATTTAACTTGATCCATCCATCATCTGGTGCCTTCCACTCCGACTTGGTATTCTTTTTATCAGGCAAACAAACCTTCATTTGGCAATCGATGTTGGGGTTCCCTGCGTTCAGGATTGGAGATTTTCCCCTATCATTCTCCGAGCGCCTGCATTTGACATTCAGCTCTTGGAGATATCTGTCAAGGAAATTTACAGAATGTTCAATGCTGCATTTACCATTCTCATGAACTATGTCATTTCTCAAGTGCCAAGCCCTCCATAGGACCATCAGGACGAGTCCTCTTCTTTCTATGCTTAAGTTATTCAGCATGATAATTAACCAATCTGGCCCTGTATATCTGAACATTCCCTCTTCTGGCAGGTCCCATTTCTTCCTCATCTCACATCCAATATGATTTATTTTTCTCTTCTTCTATGTTCGAGAAATTCAAAAATATCTCTATTTCCATCTTTTGGAGAAGTTGGTAGCCAGTAATAACCGAACACATGCTCTATGCAAGAGCTTTCGTAGGGCGTGTCAATGCTTATAAATCTAAAATATACAGGTATATATGGCCCAACATAATATAGCAGTTGAAATACCCAAACGCTCAAGATTAACTTTTGGCCACAAGTTGGGGTCCACCAGTGATTTTTTTGTTTCTCAAACCATTTAATCTGATGAGACCTCACGCTCCGCATCGCTGCGGTAGCTGAAATGAAGAATCGACGTGTGCTGGAGATAGCTCAATCACTTATGTTTACTATGAATGTGCCTAAATTTTGATGGAATGAAGAGGCTATGACTACAACTTATCTCGTCGACCAGACACTATCAAGAGTGCTGGGAGTGAAGTTTCCATATGAAATGATCATTGGCAAAAAATGAGTTTACTTTTCTACCAAAGGTGTTTGAATTTACATGCTTTGTTATCTACCACTAACCTTCACGGGGAAATTAGATCGTCGTGTTGTGAAGTGCATCTTCATTGCTTACTCACCTGAAAAAAAGTTGTAAGTGTTGAAAACTTGAAATGCTAGAGCAGAAAACATTTGTGAACATGATATTGCAAACTATCGCCATTGCTACACTATAGTCGGTGGCAATCCCAATTGATTGGAGAGCCGCAAAGGTATACCCTAGTGGCATGAAGCAATGTTGGAGGAGGTGGTGGACCGACACAGGAGGTTATGTCACTTTCAAAAGGGAAGGAGCCAATTTACTAATAATAGGTCTAAACAATGAAGTGAGACTCAAATGGTAAGATCGATTGGTACACGACCAGACTTGTTGCAAAGGGTTATGTCTAGACCTATGGAATTGAATAGGATGAGACTTTTGCACGTGTGTGCAATTAGTACTGTGAGAAATTTGACGTCATGTGCATCCAATTTCGATTGGTTATTATACCAGCTCGATGTCATTCTTGCATGGTGATCTTCAGGATGAAGTGTACATGGATATTCCACCTGGATTTGGTACATCTCAAACTCATGGAAAGGGTCCTTAGGTTGAGAAAGTCATTATGTGGACGTAAACAATCTCCAGGAGCATGGTTTGATCGATTTCCTTGTGCTATTTATGGTATGGGATACACACTTTGTTGTACCACCACTCCGAGCAGTCCATCACGATTTTTGCATTATATGTGGATGATATATTTATTACTAGCAATGCTACTGTTTAGATGACACATCTAAAGTAGAAGCTGAGCAAAGAGTTTAAGGTTAAGGACCTTTGCCAGCTGAGGTATTTTATAGTAATTGAGATTGCAAAGTCCCCAAAGAAATAGTTCTCTTGCAACGAAAGTATGTCTTACAACTTCTAAGTGATGCATTATGGGTGATGATCTGCGCTTCGACTCCTATTGAGCAGCCAGTTATGTGCGCAATCTGAAGATCCCAGTTGATTAAGAAAGCTACAAGCGAATTGTAGGTCTACTCATCTATTTACGCCACATGAGATCTGGCATATCCAATGAAGTGAGTTTGGTCAGCCGCTACATGCATGACCCAAGAAAGTAAGTCTATGGTTCAAGGCCACACTTGAATTTAAAGGCCCCTTGATGGCAGAAAGTCAACATCATGTGTTTTTTGTTTTTGTAGCAGGAAACTTAGTATCTTGGAGGACCAAGAAGTAGTCGGTGGCCTCTCAATCAACCGCAAAAGCGGAATATAAAGCAATGTTTGTGTTTGAGTGAGATACTATGGGAGAGAGGCCTTCTACGAAAAATTAAGCTACTACGGAGAGGGTCACTGAACCTTTGGTGCGACACCATGTAAGCAATCTATGGAGTCGCTGGAGGAGGGATTGATCTGGAGAATTAGAAATGGAGATGCTACTAAGGTGTGGACGGAGAATTGGATACCTAGGCCCGGTCTCAAACGCATACTAGGGAACAAACCGGATGTCAATGTGATGCTCAGAGAAGTGTTTGATGATGGAGATGTTGATGACATTTTGAAGATTCCTGTAGGTCGTGCCGGAATAGAAGATGATTATGTTGCATGAAATTGCACCAAAAACATGATCTTTAGCATCAAGTCAGCTTACCATCAGAAGACACAACTCATGCTATCCAATGCAAGCCGAGCTTGCTCCTCTCAGCTCTCCAACGGCAAATCCTATGCGGCGCCCGTTAGCGCCGCATAGCGATAGCGCCACCAGAAGGATTCGCGCGGCGAAGCTTTACTGGGCCGGCCCGTTGGCGCCTTTTTCCTTTTTTTCTTCCTTTTTTTGTTTCTTTTTCGTTTCTTTTTTCTTTTCTGTTTCTTTTTTCTTTTTTCTTTTCTGTTTTGTTTTCTTTTTCTTATTATTTTTTGTTCTTTTTTATTTTTATGAAAATGATTCTAAATATAAAAATTATTCCAAAATTGAAAATTGTTCCAATTTTCTAAAATGGTTACAAATTTGAAAATGTTTCCAAATTTGAAAATGGTTTCATTTTTCAAAATGGTTCCAATTATGAAAATGGTTCCAAAATTAAAAAATGGTTCCGAACTTAAAAATGGTTCCGAACTTAAAATGGTTCCAAATTTAAAACTGGTTCCAAATTAGAAAATTGTTCATTTTTTAAATTGATTCCATTTTGAAAATGGTTCCAGATTAAAAAATTGTTCATTTGAAAATGTTCCAAATTTTAAAATGGTCCCGAATTTTAAAATGGTTCCATTTTGAAAATGGTTCCAAATTTAAAAATGGTTCCAGATTTAAAATGATTCCAAATTTAAAATTGTTTTAAATTTAAAAATATTTTCGAATTTAAAATGGTTCCAAATTTAAAAATGGTTCCAAATCTAAAAAGGGTTCAGAATTGAAAATGGTTCCAAATTTGAAATGGTTCCAAATTTAAAAATGTTCCATCTTTGAAAATGGTTCCAAATTTAAATCTAACATTTTTAAAAAAATCTAACATTTTTTCAATTTTTTTTTCAAAAATCGAAAAATTGAAAGTAAAAGAAAAACCGATAAGAAACGTACAGAAAAAAAAGAAATAAAAAACCATAAGAGAATAGGAAAAAACATAATTTCGGCTAGTGGGCCGGCCCATTAGCGGGCGCCCTTCAAGTGGCGCGTGGGCGAACCGCTGCCTGCGGGCGCCGCAAAGGAGCTCCCCTCTCCAACGAGCACCGTGGATGGATAGCCCTTTTGGGCTGCTGAAGTTCCAAACGAAGTCAAAGTTCATGCCTGGAGGTTAGAGAAGGAAGATTAAGGAGGGTGTTTAGTGTGTGGTCTGCAATCAGGAGGAGTCGTTGTTACACTGGTTCTGGAGGTGTCCTCATTAGGTGAGAACCTGGGAACTGATCAGAGAAAAACAAACACGTGTGAAACTGAGGTCACTGCCTGCCCGAGCGCGTGGTCATAGTGATCTGCATGGCTGGATATTAGATTGGTTTGGGAGCATGCATGCCAACGAGATTGCTACTGTCTTGATGGGAATTTATGATATGTGGCAGGCCAAAAATGACGCGCCTGACTATTCAAGATCCAAACTCCGAAGGATACAACTAGGAGGCCGATCTTTCTGCTAGAAGAGTGGAGCGGACTCAAAACCCCTCTCCGGCCCCAGCACGAGAGGTGGAGCGCTGGCTATGCCCTGATCTGGGCTGGCACAAGGTGAATGCATACGGATCTTTCAACAGAGAATTCCTTATATGACACTACCTAAAAATCTGATTCCTTATTTGGCACTGAAAAAGTTTTTCTTCCATATATGACCCATGGTCTAAATTTGTTTCCTTATTTGACATCGCCGTCCAGTCCGTTACAATCTACCGTTAATATTTTGGTTCCTGGACCAAAATACCCCTTCGTATGCAACGCTAAAGAAAAGAACCAAACCCAGTCACTCCCGTCCGTCTCTGTGCCTATACCCGGCTCAATCTGATAAGGAGTCCTACAGACGGCGGCGAATAACATCGACGGTGAGGTCTATGGATACCGGGGGTTGGCTGCAGAGGGCGGCGCTAGGCAGGGCTGCCAGATTGGGGTCGAGGCTCCGCACGGCGACCCCAAGGCCAAGGCGGAGGGAAGGCAATGCGCGGCAACACAGTCACGGTGGTCGGCGACGATGGGAGAAGCCGGTCGGAGCGGCCGCCCGCCTGAACTCGGTGGCGTAGAGCTGCACGACGAACTGCCGCCTCACCCCGGAGGCTTACTGTATTGTGCCAGCATCGCCATCTCCGCGAGCGAGAGAGGGCCTACAGCGAGCGTCTCCTGGTCCTCCAGTTCTGTCCCCTTTCTAGTTCTTGCTTCTGTGATTTGCTTTTCAGTCTGGATTCGTATAGTCTTTGTCCGTGTTGCAGAATATGTATGAATATTGAATCTGTCGATTTGTTTACGTGAATATTCCAAATCTGCTTCGATACCTACAACCTACAAAAATCTGGGTACTATGTATGATATGAAACTAAATGAATCTGGTTACCGGCTATGATACAGTCTTGTTTTTATTTACTGGATTTGCATGTATCAATTTTCTCCAAGGATTATTGCGTGGATCTTTGTATGGATTTATGTCTGAATATGGCGTCAAATTACCGTGGACGTTTTGCCCATTTTTTCATTTTTTGAACCAAAATCTGAGGACGGAATTTATCAATTAGTCGGATCAGTGAGCAAACGTACGGATCTAATTTGGTCGTCTAACCATAGAACAAATATATGGCACATAATGAATAGGGGCAAAAGCGTCTTTTATGTCCCTATTTAACACCATTAGTGATCAAAATGAACTAAAGTGTCATATAAGGAAACAAATTTAGACCAGGGGTCATATAGGGAAGAAAAACTTTTTCGGTGTCAAATAAGGAATCAAATTTTTAGGTAGTGTCATATAAGGAATTCTCTCATCTTTCAACTCGGATCTTGGTCATGGATGAGGTGATGTGATGCTTCGGGACCACCATGGCGTTTTCAAAGCAGGAGCTAGTCTTTTTGAAAGAAGTTCATAATTTAAAATGGCACATAGGCCCCCTTAACTTGTTTTCCCCATCTTGAGACGGAGTGTTGGGTTGTAACCCCACATAAGTAACCTCCCAAGAACGAATTTGTTTGTAAAAGGATTGTGCAGTAAAGAATGTTTCCCCATCTTGAGACGGACTGTTGGGTTGTATGTACTCCCTCCGTTCCAAATTAATTGACTTGGTCTTGTCCAAATATGGATGTATCTATACTTGTTTGGTGTCTAGATACATCCATGTGTAACCAAATGTGTGTCAATTAAATCCGAAGGGAGGGAGTATGTGTTAGGCCCATAGGCCCATTCTAGTGCACAAGTACCAGTGCGTGCGCGTGAAAGTGAGTGATTCCAAAAGAACATGCTAAAATAACACAAGCTAATAATGCTGAAGAAAGCAAGAACAATTTATATGACAGACAAGAACTCAATAAAAAACAACTATTACCATTTAACTGAAACTGGAGTACTATTTTAGCATTCAGCAATCTTTACATGGGTGCAACCATACAAGGCTAAAAAGGCACAAGAGATTGGCATTCATGCGGCAGCTTAATACTAGAGAGCAACTGGGATATCTTGGACCTAGCAACAAAAGAGAGCCAAAACTACTCCAGGTATGTTGAGCACGTCTAGGTTAAAGTCAAGGTTGCTTTTCAGCGCAACGAGAAACCTTCATTGCCTCAGAGGCTTGCCTGTGACAAAAATATCAAGGTAAGCATAAGGAGAAATTTATTTGCAATTTATTTTTCCAAAAAATAATCATAACAATCGTGCACCATGTCACCAAGACAATATGTTCATCTTTTGATTCTCCCCATAAATTTATTAAGGAACGAGCTACCACTGACTAAAATCTCAACATGCAATAATGGCCTAACCCACGCGATATTCATCTACAGTTTAGATCTTCATGTACAATCAAATGCAAGAGACAGCATAAAACCACATGCACTCCAGAAGAACTTCATTTTATTAACACTTCCTTATAAAGAAAATAATTTATTCTTTTACTGGACCAATCAAGAAGGGGATTGTGAGACTTTTTCCACTACTAGAACATGGAAACTTTACCTTAAAGCCTTTTCAATTTCAACACTTTTAGGGTCCAGCTTTAGGGCATCTGAGAAAGCGTCACATGCTTTTTCGTACTCCTGTATTTATAGAGCACATGATAAACTCCATGATCATACGAGATTGCATGAAATTTACCATGTTATTTTTTTTACCTTCAGGCACATAAAAGCAGCGCCTTGTCGATAGCAGGCTTTTGGCCAATCAGGTCGCAACATTCTGCACACGCTAGCATCCCTGAGAGCCAGATTGCCACTTCCCATGCGCAACATGCAAAGACTCCTATTGGCTAGCAGGGTTGCATTATCACCTGAACTAGGGTCAAGATCAATTGCCTGCAGTGCAAAATCAGATGCCACTTTTACCAATACTATGTAGAGTTCCCACAAAAACTACAAAAACAATTGCTAAAACACAATATTCCTGGACGGAGAAACTATGTCAAACAGATAACTGTCAGACAGATTAAATAAATGATTAACAAGAAGATGTTCATCCACATAGAACCAGGAAAGATAATTGGACAAGCTGATACATTTCAGAATAAAAACTGGCGTATATCATTGGTGCGTCATGTCACTCCAAACACGAATTGCTGAAATACTCATAACTACTAAGGGCAGTGCAATGTATGGTACCGTCATTAAAGAGTGTTGCCATCTCAATGAGCACCTGTATAAAATTATCACCTCACCCCAGATGGTAGCCAAGCTATACATGCGCTGGAATTGTTCATGCTACCTACTAACAAGCAAAAGTGAAACACTTCAAGACTTTGCAAGCACCTGCAGCCGATGTGGCCAAAACAAGTCCTTTTCACGTAAACACTCATCGAAGCCAAAGCACCTGCATTATATATGCTCTAGGAGGGCAGGATGGTGGCTAGGTTGTGTATGGAAGACATTTGGGTTGGTTAATGGAAGCAGTCAAAGATTTATGGGTTGGAACCAGGGTACCCACAAGGATTGGAGAGTACTCAGCAACCAGGAATTGCAGGGGCAAATCATTCAGAAAACTGAATTCAAGTTCAAATATTTGACACAAGACTATTTAGGACACTTGTGAACATTTTTATTAAGATGTAAAAACTAGCGCTTATGGTAAGCTTCCCGGATCCTTAACGCGGATAGTAGGAGTGCCCCATAGGAGTCCACGGCTCCTGAGAGCTTTGTTGTAGGTACATGAACAAGAAACGGGGGAAGATAGATCGGCTTTCTTGCTTGCTTTATTAATTTCACGTGATGGGCGTTATATAGCCCATAGTATGACTTGGAGGAACTAGAACTACAAAAGGAAACAAATTGGAAGAAGATTAACCGAATGCTTAGCCCCTCTTAGACTAGCCATGACATCATAGGCTGTGTGGGCAATCTTCTTACAGACCGGTTCTTGTAAGCAAATGTTAAGCGACACATTCATAAAATACCATAATCATTGGAGTCACCTTGAATCTTCGAATTATAATTTTCATAAGTTTGGTAAAAAATACAGGAGGACACATTTTTTAAAATTAAAAAAAGAATATCATAGTTAGCTTTTGAAAATTAGCTGCTGTATGTGCGGGTTGCACACGACGTTTATTCGGTTTTCATTCAGAGCGTTCGGAGAAACCTGGGACATGTATTATCAGTTTTCATTCAGGCAATGAAAATTCAGAGCCACAGCTCTTTCCTTCAAAAAATTAAATAAATAAGAGTGTCATACATATGATATATCTATAGGATAACTTAAGGCACCTTTGTCATATCTTACCATTCAGTTATTTGAGTAACATGAACTTTTTACCAATAATAAGCAGCATTAAAATCAACTCTGCGAGGTGTCAACAGAGCTATAATGTTGAATTGCTCATATTTTTTTTAAAAACTCAAACAGCCTTCAAGCAAGTTGAGCAGTTGGAAGATTTTTTAAATTCAAAACAGCCTTGAAGAAATCTAGATTCGACAGAGTGACTTACAGTAGTGTACAGCTCTCCAGCTGTCATATATTCCTTTCTCTTAAAAGCCTCAGCAGCTTGTACTTTCAGTACAGCTCTTTTCTGCTGACACAGTTGCTTATCCTGATTACAAACAAACTGAGGTCAAAACAAATATTTCCGACTAACACCGACACGAACCTGCATTTAGACACTAACAATGACGCATCAATGCCATCATATCCTTAAGTCTGGGGGTACTTGCACATACCAGTCTCAGTCCGCACTTGTAAGTCATTTAGTAAGGGCATGCGTGATCATTGATCATAGGTATTTCTTAGATTTAGGTGTTGTCTGATTTCGTACGCATGCTGCATGGTGGGCTAGTGACAAATGTAGCGACAGAAAGGGAGTATAATGGAACTGCAAGTGAGCAAAGAAGGAAACACATACCTTCTTCAAACCGAAAGTTCTCACATGAGAAATGATTCCATCAACGCTCCAGTCGGGCAGAGTTGGAATGTGCGAAGTTACAGGAAATAACATTTCAACAATTTCTCTACTGCCTTGAGAAGCCGCAACTTCAATTGGAGTTATACCAAACTGTAAGAGTAGAATAAAATGTTGATTCCACAGTTAACCATCATTAATATAAATATCAAGTGTAGTTGCAAAGAACTTTACGTCATTTGGATAAAAAATTTAAGACATTTCAAACATATAACTAGATGGACTTCCCAGAGAGTCAAAGAAATCTTAGGTTAATTTCTCTAGTTACTAATAGTCCGGTTGGAAAAAATCTATAGCAAATAACCAATATCATAGAAACAGTATGTTTCTTATATTGCATTATTTTTTAAAATAAAACAAAATGAATAAATTAAAATAGAAAATCCTCTTGGTTTTGTTAACTCGGGAGGGATTGAAATTGGCTATAAGTGATAATTACTCAGATTTTCCCTTAGAAACAAAGAGCGAAAAAAGGCATACATTTGTATATTATTCTAACAGCTGAAAGGACTGCAGTAGCAAAAGATTTATACTGATCCAGAGACGGTTATAGATTTTTAAAGAATGGAAGCTTTTATTAACCACGGCTGCTGCATCATGGATGCATACAGCCTAGGAGGTAGTTATAGATCACTGAAAAAACTTCATAAGTAGATCTCTTGAGAAGTGGTAGACAATCGAACTCTATGTCAAACGCTAAATCGAAGTTCAGTCACAAGCTTTATGTTCGGCGCAGTACTCATACTGAAACTTACAAGCAAGAATTGCTCCATCAATCACCATCTGCGTTAGACATATCTACGTAAACTTTTGTCAAATTCAAAATTACAGCATCTTCCTACACAAATTTGTGAATTAGGAAGGCCTCTTTGTGCACAGAAAGGAAGAGGGCAATTTTTCAAACTTCCATTCAAAATGTGAAATATTTATATAGAGGGGGAGAGATCAACACAATGCAGCAGGGTTGGTTATCTAATTGGCTAGTCAATCATGAAGTGGTTCATAGATCTTGGGTATGAAGTGGCCAGCATATTTACTTCATGTTATTTCTAGAGTCTAGACCATTTATCACATGATACTGATTCTGGGCAGCGTACACTCTCTGACACTAATGGGTAGGAGGGCTGCCGATGTAGCTCTAGGCATGTAAGAGAAAAACAGACCAAAATAGCTAAATATTTACAAGGTAAGAAAAAAAAAATGAAGCCTAGGTCCTGGCATAAAGTTTACTACGTTGGATACTCCCCTCAATTCCCAAAAAAAAGTCCTCTTTTATCTTTCTCAAACGAACAAGTGAGGATTATCAGCTTATTATAATATCTCAATAGTCTATAATCTAACACGACCGACAGAATGTTTGCATGAAAAGTACGTGACAGCAGTAAACCGGAAAACAGTAGAACTCACTCCATCTGGAATATTCGGGTTAGCACCAGCTTCTAGTAAAACGTTCATGGTGTCAGCTAAGCCACATTGCGCTGCCAACATCACGTAACTAGCCCCATTTGAGTCAATGAAATTCACATCAGCACCAGCCTGCGAAAATTAATTATAAATTGATCATCTCTGTTAGTCTTGAGATGTCATTCAAAGAAAACGAACACAATAAAATCAAATTGACATGCGCAATACACCTAAGAAAGATCCATGAAGGAAGGTTACTAACCTGAATGAGTAGTTTCACACATTTGCTTTTTGGTGGTGCAGTTGGCATGGGCAGTATGGCCATACTCAAAGGGGTATTATCAAGATTATATACCTTATTTGGCTGCAGAATAGTGAATGAATCAATTTCTTATACTTAAAAAAAGAAAAATAGAAAAGTAAAACCACTTCATTCCGTGTTACATATAAAGTATACTGACTATGTTCTTATAGAAATTAGACGTAATATTCACTGTACTTGGGAAGCGAGCGTGTTTTACTTCAAAATAACTAATTATCATCAAACGTTGAATATTTGTGTTGATTTGTACCAAAGTAAACTCTTCATTTACTGGAGGCCACGATATTTCATTGTAGTGCATGATAGGTTCAGATAGGAGATGCATTGATAAGGGCCTTAACAAACACAATATTTCTTTTAAACATACAACAGTGTGTATGGAGAAAATGACGTCTTACATCTGCATGGTGCTCCAACAAAATCTTCATCGTAATATATTGACCATGAGTAGCAGCCACATGCAACGGGGCCCCAAGTGGGGAAGGTAGATCCACGTGAGTTCCCCTTGAAAGCAGCAATTCTACTATTTCGTGTTGTCCTGGTAGAGATATTATTAGGAAAACAGTAAGACAATAATATTTCCAATATTTAAATTGTCTTTCGCGCATGATGCCTAAACATATATCAACATATGCTTTACAAGAATTGACAGCTATACCATTTTAGATTCAAATACCAGTTCAAATTTTGGCAGAAACAGTGCAAAGAGCTAGTGCCATGCTCAGGACAGCTATCCAGCGATTCAAAAGAAAACTAATGATAGTAACTTAACGGCTCGTCATATCCACGAGATTGGACTGACTGGCCACTGGCCTGAGTGGTGGCCAAAGGAAGCCCAAGGAAGAGAAAGTGCTATATGGTTGCCCAAGCAAGCCCAAGGTGAAAGCATCGAAGATATCAACAGCATCTCCTGAACCTACAGATCGTTTTCCTCTCAAACCCTCTAGATCTCTCAATCGTATGCCATAGTCTCCTGCACTTTGTATCTAGTGACATGGATTGCTAACAAAACCGAAGAGATTTCATATGAACTGAAATATTGTTCCAAATTATATATTATTTGTGTGTTTGTGCACGTGGGCACAAGAGAGAGAGAGAGAAACCTTTCACTGCAGCAGCATGGAGAGGCGACCCTGTGTTACCACCTAACTCTGGATCAGCACCATGAGCAAGAAGATATCTTACAGCCCCAGCTCTCCCAAAATATGCAGAAAAGAACAGTGGAGTTTCACCTGAAAGAAAAACTAAGATCAGGAACTCGACAAATTCAAACCTGCCTTCAACAAGACAAGTTTTCTTCATGCATAAGGCACGTACAAGTTGTTGTTAAAAGAGCTAAACGTGCAACCGGAACTTCACTGGTCTACCTGATTCAGTACCCAGTGTCCAGTGACTCTCCTATGTTTAGTGTTCAAAATGAGAAGACAGTGTTCGAGAAAAACAAAATGATATGGAATACAAGGCACATATAATGATATAGGAGACAGCTAAGAAAGAATAAAGAATTCAGGACATGCTGAATAACATGTAAACTCAACATGGAGCTTAAATATAAATGCAGACAGTGTATGATATAAAGCCTAAGTCTGAAATTAGAACAATTCTCACTATCATCGAAATCTCACAAAACATTCAGAAATTTCGGTCATGTGTAGGTACCGAAATAGTTACCTTTCGGTCAAGCAAAATTCAAACTTTAGTCAAAATTCCACAAGCATCGGTTGGATTTCAGTCAATTTAGAGTGGAAAAGGTCATTGTGGCCGAACTGATAACCAATTTCGGAAATTTCAGTGACTTCATTTGTGTCCCAAGTATTTCCTAAACTGAAATTTGAAACCCACTGAAAGAAACAGAAAAGGAAAAGTTGCCATCTACGGCAATTGGGTTGGCCAAGGACTAAGAAGCCGAGGTTACGTCAGCACGTGGACATTGTATTCGAGATAAATTCCTCATTCTTGTCTTTTCCGCTTGAAATCCAACCCGGACAATAGATGCGAAGCGAAACCTAACCTCCGTCGTTGGATTGGTTGACGTGAAGGTGGAGGTCCTCCACAAGGTACCTGCAGACGTCCACCTTTCCTTCCATGGCCGCCAGGTGCAGCGCGCCGTTCCCGGAGCTGCCGTCAACCGCCGCCGCCACGACGGCCGCCGCGCCTTGCCCCGAGTCCAGCCCCCGCGCCATCTCTGGGCACAAAACATTTAGCAGAGCCAAGCACTAATCACTTGACCCACGCGCCTAGGAAGGATCAAGAAACCCTAATTAAGATTAAGTGCAAAGACGAGCTTTGTTGGGTTACCTTTGAGGAGGGGGAGGTTGCCGTCGAAGGCGGCCTGGAGGAGCAACCTCTCCGACTGCTGCTTCTCCATGGCGACCGATCTGCTGGTTAGGGCGTAGGAAGGCGAACCGTCAACTCGAGCTCGAGCGAGACCGAGGAAAGTGGCAAGACTGCCGAGAGATCGTCGGCACGCTGCACGCCGTAACTGCTGCGGTCACAAAGGCCTACCGCTTTAGATGATCTTTTTTTTAGATAAAAGGCCGAAAAGGCCCAGCGTTTAAATTAATAACGCCACATGGCGAACACGATACACAGTGCTGAACCCAGCATGCAACGTAACTCCACACACAAGATACAGAGGAACTAGGCGATTACAAGTAAACACCGAAGCACACCGCCACTGTCTACACTGGCAGACAGACTCAACAGAGGCTGCAAAGGGACGCCGAGGAGATTACATGCGAACACAGACGATCACCGCCACTGACATGCAAAGCTGCAGACCGGCTCAACAAGGAGGCCTCAGAGAGGGACGCCGAGGAGATTACAGGTGAAGGATCACTGCCACCGACACGCAGAGTTGCAGACAGGCACCAAGTAGCCCCAAACAAGACACGCTGATGTGCAGAAGAAGTAGGCCTTGCTAGAGAGAGATTGGCGAAAGGCTGCCGCCGCAACCAATGCCTCCGAAACTCCGGGAAGCAACAAACCGTGTACTCCAAGACGGCGTCTTCAAGAAGATCACGACGCGAAGGCATCGCCGCCGCCCGATCCGGGATCTGAGATTTTCACCCGGAGCACATAGGAGGACCGAGAGAGCCGCAACGGCGCCTTCAGGAAGGGAACGGCGTCCGAGGACGTCGCCGCCGCGGTCCGGGGAAAACCCGGACAAAGGTTTCCCTTTGGCATGGACTTTCGGTCTCCCACACAGGGCTTGGAACGCCGCCGCAGACGACATCCGCACCGCTGCCACGATTAGTCGCTTGTCAATCACCACGCCGCCCACACGGCCGAGGTCACCGACCAGCACCAGAACCGCCGGCACGCCCGCCAACCGGCAAGATTCCCACCATCCAGGGTCGCCACCCCGGCGTCCAAACTCCTCGCACCACCGCACTAAACAGAGAGACGAGAGACACCACCGAGGCAGGCACACCAGAACCTGACCGAGGCAGACGACTTCACTAGCTTCCGCTTCCACACCACCACGCCGGACCCACGGGCCCGTCCCGCAAGAGCAGCGAACAACAGCCCCCATGGCTGCTGCCTTCGCCAGATCTGGAGGATGCGAGGGGGATGTCCACGAACCTGCTGAGGGAGAGGGATGTGCACCAGAACGATGGCCAGCAGCCACCACGGCTGCCGAAAACCGCCGGATCGGAGCAGATGGGCTCGCCAGGGCCCGGGGCCCCTGCCCAGTCCCAAGACCGCGAGGCGGTTAGAGCCCCCGCCCGCGACCGCGTCGCCCAAGCACCCGCTTTGAGTCCCTCCCACAGAGGCAGCAGGTAGCGCCGCCGCCGGTCGAAGAGCCGTCGCCAAGGACGCGTCGAGGAAGCCGCCCCGAGGGAGTCCCTCACTCGACAAATCAGCCACATGCGAGGAGGGGGCCTCGCCGCCGCCGTCAACCGCACGGGCGCGCCCCGGCGGCGACCACCGGCGGCGACGAGGGAGGAGGAAGGCTGGGGAGGGGAGGTTTGGCTAGGGTTAGGGTTCGCCTCCGGAGTCGCCCAGGAGAGCGACCCGGGAGGCAGGGGAAAAATTCCCCTTTCCTTGCTTCTTAGATGATCTTTTTAGTTCTTGGATTTTTTCTAAGGGAGTAAAGCGAGGTAAAAAGACCAAAAGCCATAAATAATCCATCTGGGTCGTGTTTGGTTGCCTCCAAACTTTTGTTTTGCTGCTTACAATTTTCGGCCCATTTAGTTGACTAGGCTGACTCGCGTTCTTCATAAGGCACTTCAAGTCAGTCTAAGGGCGCGTTTGGTAGCCTACAACACCTCCAAACAGACCCGCTAGCTGCAAAACTATTCTATTTGGTTGGTCGTAGCAGGTCCGCGTTGTGGCTCGCACACTCATTGATGTAGCGCTGAGCCAGGCCCAGCATGTACGCTCGAATCGACCGTGCCCGTGGACCCAGGCCCCAGCGCTGCGAAAGTCGATGACGTCGTGCGCGCGGGCGGGGCGAGGGAGATGGCGGGAGATACCGAAATTCTGGCTCCGTTTCGCGCCCCACATACTCTCGCCTCATCTTCTATTCGGTTACTGCCCGCCATAGAGGACCAAAAAATCCCCAGACCGGATCTTCACCGGCGGCTCGTCTCCTTCCTCTCCGCCACCGTATCCGCGCCGTCGTTTTCCCGGCCCACAAGAGCAGCTGGAGAGCGTGGCCGTGGTCTGCCGCAACAGCTCGTCTCCCCTTTCTCTGGCACCGGATCTGCGTCGTCGTCTCCGGATCGCGCGGCAGGCGGAGCTCTACTCCGACTACTCTCCATCTTCTGCAATGTCGATGGTAAGCTACTTTCTGTCTCCGGTAGTGGGTTTAGTTAGACGACATCCGGCACTAATGCTAGATCTGTGTAATTGGGACGACGGGTTGGCTCTGGTCAGGCAGACAACTGCTCTAATTGCTGTCGTTCAGGCATGGATCATACTGATTCGCAAGATCGTAGTTAGGCGCAACGCGTACCCTATGATCCAGTATGGACCTTTGTTCACCCGAGATCAAGAGAGGATAGCTAATCTGAACTACATCTACAACACAAATGATGAGGAGGCTATGCAAACGCTTCGAATGGGTAGAGCCCCTTCTATGAACTAGTGAAAAGGTTCAGAGATGGTGGCCTGTTGCAGGATAGCATCCACACATCCGTGGAAGAGGAAGTTTGCATGTTTCTACATGTTGTCGGTCATAATCAGAGGTTTCGAGTCATCCACGACACATTTAGAAGGTCATGTGAGACAATCTCCCATTATTTCAAGAAAGTCTTGTTTGCTATTGGAGAGCTCAGACACGAGATGATAAAGCTACCAAGATCTCAAACACCAACCAAGATCACAGACAACTTCAGGTGGTTTCCATACTTCAAGCTGAGCACTACATTCTGTTATCTGATAGCAGCATATTTGTTCATCTGTTTGTTCAGACTGTTTGCTCATATCATGCAGGATTTTATTGGCGCAATAGATGGTATTCATGTCACAGCCAGAGTGCCGAGGTCACTGTCTGCAGCTTACAGAGGTAGGAAGCATTACACAAGCCAAAATATCCGTGCTGCTGTTGATTTCGACATGAAGTTCACATATGTGCTAGCTGGTTGGGAGGGATCAGCACACGATGCAACAATTCTTGCTGACAACATGTCTAAACCTGATGGGATCAGCATGCCTGAAGGTAAGTTCTACCTTGGAGATGCTGGATATGCATGTCGGCCTGGAATTCTGCCACCCTTCCGAAAGACCAGGTACCATATAAACGAGTTTAGCTCAAGTCACGGTCCGCAGAATGCCAAGGAATTGTTCAATCTTCGACACTCTATCCTTAGAGTGACCATATAAAGATCATTTGCTGCACTGAAGAACAGATTAAAAATCCTTGACCAGAAGCCATTCCACCCTTTTGAGACTCAAGTGAAGCTAATTATTGCCTGTTGCATTCTTCACAATTGGATCTTAGGGTGGGGGATTGATGAACATTTCCTGGATGAGGAAGATGTGACGCCTGACGGTCTTGACCTCGGCGGCCATGGTGTGGCCCTTGGAGATAATGAAGCTTGGAAGGCTTAAAGGATGGAGTGGGCTCAGGCAATGTGGGATGGCAGAGGTGTCGCCAGGATATGAGCTTCAACACAGCGAAAAGAAGAAGAAGAGATGCACTGATTCCCGAACCCCTTGATCATCCTACTAGACTGTAATGCTATTTGATAAACTGTCATTCATAGTATTTAGGGATGTACCGATGAACTACCATTCGTAGTAGCTAGGGATGTACTGATGAACTTCCATTCGTATTAGTTAGGACTGGATGAACTGATATTTGATCTATGTAGTATGCTAATATCACCACGAGCGACAAGAGGTGAGCGCAATCGAGCTCGGGATGCAACCAAACACCTCAATTTGCATCCCTGCTTCCTATTCTAAGACGCTGCAGCCTACAAACGATATGCAAAAACTGTGCTTGCGATGTGATACAGGCTACCAAACGAACTGCAGAACCAGGCCCAGAGGTTGGTCTCGCCAGACAAGGCCCTGCGTAGCCTAGTCTGGCGGGGCGCAAAGGTAGCTTCACATTAAGATGGAGATATGATCGTCCATCTTGAGAGGGAATGTTGGGCTGCATGTATGTGTCAGGCTCATATGCCCGTTATAGTGTATAAGCACCTGTGCGTGAAGTGTGAGTGATTCCTGAAAATCACCCAAATTACGACAGAGATCATGCCAAAATAACATAATCTAATAATACTAAAAAGAGCAAAAACAATTTATAGGACATACATGTACTCAATCAAAAAACACTTTTTGGCATTTAACTGAAACTCGAACAATATTTTAGCATTCAGTAATCTGTACATGGGTGCAACCATATAAGTCTAAAAAGGCACAAAAGATTAGAAAAAGTGAAAGGGAGCTCGTGCTACATGTAGCCTGGCTTTTTGAAAATTTTGAAAACGACATTTTAAAGTTTTAAAAAATCTGAAAAAACATAGATGGATAATGATGTATTATACCAACATGCAAATTTTCAGCGCAGCTGGGATATCTTTGAGCTAGCAACAAAAGAGAGCCAAAACCTCTCCAGGTATGGATGTATGATTGAGCACGTCTAGGCTAAGTCAAGGTTGCTTTTCAACGCAACGAGAAACCTTCATCGCCTCAAGCTCAAAGGCTTCCCTGTGACAAAACAAATCATGGAAAGCATAAGGAGACATTTATTTGCAATTTATTTTTCCAAAATAAATAAATCACAACAGTCTTGCGCCATGTCATCAGGACAATGTGTTCATCTCCTGATTTTTCCCACAGATTTATTATGGAACGAGCTACCACTGACTAAAATCTCAACATGCCATAAATGGCTGAACCCACGTGATTCGATCTTCATGCACAATCAAATGTAAGAGACAGCAAAAAAAACACATGCACTCCAGAAGAGCTTCACATTATTAACACTTTCATATATAAGACCAATCATCAATCAAGCAGGGAATTATGAGACTTTTGTCACTACTGGAACATGAAAATATTTACCTTAAAGCCTTCTCAATTTCAACATCTTTAGGTTGCAGCTTTAGGCCATCTGTGAAAGCGTCACATGCTTTTTCGTAGTCCTGTAAGTATAGAGCACATGATAAATTCGATGATCAGACAAGATTGAATTCAATTTACTATGTTTTTCTGTTACCTTCAGAAACATAAAAGCAGCGCCTTGTCGATAGCAGGCTTTTGGCCAATCAGGTCGAAACATTCTGCACACACTAGCATCCTTGAGAGCCATATTGCCACTTCCCATGCGCAACAAGCAGAGACTCCTATTGGCTAACAGGGTTGCTTTATCATCTGAGATAGGGTCAAGATCAATTGCCTGCAGTATGTCACGACTGGAGTCTGACTCGGCCCATCATCTAAGCCAGCAAGCGAAGCCCAACAAGGCGAGGCCACGTCAATGCTATCCTGGCTGTGTCCAGAGGAGAGGTCCAACGACCATGTAAAGTAGATGAGAGTTGGTAGGAAAAAGTCATCGTTGATCATTAGCGTTATGTCGCTTTATCCCTCCTTCCCTTCCTCCTCTTACGTCTGAATCTCGAATTCCCGATGAACCATGTGTATCTGAGACCAGAGTGAGAATCAGTTATCTATTTGGTGCGTTGCTACTAAATAGGATCTTTATAATTGGCAGCCGAAGGGGATTTCTCAATTGAACCATTACTTTGACTTAGCGGTGACAGTTCAGATAAATATTGAAATTTCAGGCCCACTGAAAATAACGTATCACAAGAAACCTTCCCGCCTTTATTATTTGCTTTTATTTTCAGAAATTAAAATTGGCTTCCGAGGTCATAGGCTCCTGGTCGAGTAAGACAAATTAAGAACATAGTAAAAAATACAAATAATTCTGAAACAAATTGTAAACGAACATATACAAATATTCTACATACATACCAAGTTTTGTGGTGAAATGACATTTGGCTGTTCTGTGTAAAAACACAAATCAGTGACTAAAATGGGATTTCAAAAATAGTTTTTTAAATCACTATTTTTTTTATTATTGCACAAAGCACCATACGTATCATTTTATTACGAAACTTCACACGTATTGAAAAAACAACTGGACCTCGTCGTCCCCGGCCTCAAGCTCACGCGACTGGACCGCGCCGCCGCCCCCGACCACAATCACAACCCATCCACCACCGCCCCCAGCTCCTCCTCCATCACATGTCGCCGCCCAGCCTCACTCCGCTACCGGTAGTGGCGGTCAACCACCACCGCAGTCCAACTCGTTGTCCGACTTTAATCGATCGGTACTGCGCTCGCTCGTCGATCGGTAGAATATGGAGGGCGAGTTGCGCATATCGAGAAGGATCATTGGCGAACCACCCTCCCCACAAGTCCAGCGGCGGAGGACGTCATGCGCCGGTCGAGAATGATCCTTCGCAAACCACTCGCCACACAAGACAAGGCGGCGGAGGATGGCCAAAATCGCGGTCGCAAGCGCAAATCAAAAGCCCCACTAGAGCCGGAGGCGAGGGCCTCGTCGACGGAGGATGGCCAAAATCGCGGCCCCAAGCGCAATTCAAAAGCCCCACTAGAGCAGGAAGCGAGGGCCTCCCCAATTCGCAGCGGCTACTCACGCAATCTTGTAGTGATTAAGCGCCCGCGCTCTTCCGCCTCAACCAAAGCATCATCAGGTACGTATTATTTTGAATTAAGGAGTCGGCAGCTCCCTATTTCATTGCAAGAAACCGGCTCCTGGACCAGATGGGCTGCCAGCTGAGTTATATCTGCTGATAAAGTTATTTCCCCTGAAATGACCTGCTAAGTTACCCACTCATTTGAACTGAAATGGCTCATTCTTGATCAGCTAAATTACTCATGTCAGTGAAGTTACCCACCCATTACCACTGAAATGACCGATGAGTGTTTAGCTAAGTTAACCATTCTTGTTCTAGACTTGTGATTTGTCATTTTTAAATCTCACAGACCGCCATACATGACAGTGACACTAAATTTTTTTGTAGCCTGCCATAAATACTTTGTCCATGGTATTGTTACATGTAAATTGATATTAATTTATCTCGCTGTGAGGCTGCGTTAAATTTCTTCTGTGTTGACCAAATTAGGATGCATGGTAGGCCCAAAGTCAAAGAAGCCAAAAAGATGGTTCGACCCAAGAAAGAAAGTTTTGATAAACCATACCGCCGCATAGATGCGTCCCCGGGATTGTAGGCAGTTTGAATGAATTGCTGAGTCCTATTCTGCAAAATGAAGTGAAGAAGTCGCGTTTGCCAGCGCGTTGGGAATAAATGTCAAGGAAGAAAGCATACGAGAGAATTTCGCTAGTTATCTAGTTCATAGAGTGAACACAAAAACAGGAGAACTGGAGTTAGGGGAGAATAGAGAAGTAAAGATTAAGCTGACAAATGCGATAGAAATGGTGACGTGCTTGAAGAATGAAGGGGAAGAAGTACTAATTGGAAAACTTCTGAGTGGCAAAAATACTAGCAAACCCTTCCGCCAGAAAACCCATAACTCGGATCGTACTGCTGATGGAAGAAGCAGGGGTCCACATGCCAAAATCTTCCAAAATCGTCTCAAAGAGTGTCGCGTATCGGAATGCGGACACCGGTGATGCTGGGCACCCCCTGTTTGTTCGGTAGAAGGGCGCGAGGTGCTTCGAAGTCGGTCCCCGAGCGCAAGCACAAGCACACAAAGATTTACCCAGGTTCAGGCTGTGTTACCGTGTAACACCCTACGTCCTTCTTGTCTAGATGTATTGTGGTGGTGGTGGATTACAAGGTGGAGTCTTGAAGGCCTACACTACTCTCGTGAGCGGAGGAAGAACAAGCCCATGAGGTTCCGGGGGTTCGTTCTTTCAGCCCCCGAGTCTGGGTGGAAAGCAAACGATGTCAGCGAGCTAGGGTTTTGCCTTCTTCTCCCATGTGCCCCTCTCTCCAAATGGCCAAGGACCTCCTTTTATAGATCAAGGGGTTGCCATAGGTGGCTGAGCTGCATGCGTGCCACAGAGGCGGGGCACGCGTCGCGTTCAAGTCGAGGTGGCACCCGTCAGCCGCCTCCGTGGCAGCGAAGCGTTGCGTTGTCCCTCATGTCACCTTTTTCGCTGAGTCCGATGGGACTGCTAATCCCGTCTTGTCGAGAATCCGCCAGTCGTGCCGTGCTTGGCAAGTTTCCCATGCTGAGCAGACAAGGGGGACCACCGCTCTCTCTCTCTCCTTCTGCTGCCGGGTGCTCTTCCCGGGAAGGGCTTGATCCCGGGAACGTTTGTTCCCTACTTTGGGCCAGGCGGATCCCGCGCGCCCAGTGTTGCAGGTACCCCGGGTTCCCGAGCACCGACAAAGAGGGAGAAAAGGAACTCACCTGCTCGACTTACGCGTCCATTGTGCTGTGTTGTATCTTATGCCCAACAGTTCATAGAATGTGGATGCAAGATTCCTGAAATATGTCTCTAGTGATGAGATGAACAAGTACAATTGGTGTGACTTTGTACTCAGGTATTTGATTCAGGCAATCAAGAGCCTTAAGAAAGACATACTACATTCTCTTTATCTAAATATGCTTATGCTTGTGGTAAATAAAGAGGACCTGAACATGCCCATATTTCTTAAAGCATATTTTGAAACATATTTCTATATTTCGGAAACATATTTCCATACAGTCCATATTTCTTGACATGGCGGTGGGTCGGGACATGCCAGAGGTTTTCCACGGACCTCGGCTATAGTAGACGCGGATCTAGAGTTGCTGAGGAGACAACACGGAACATGGGACAAATTGAAGGTGACTAAACCAAAATCCAACACTATAGGAGAATGAACATAAATTCTAACTCTAGGCAAATCCTTGCTTTTGCAGCTGAGAAAGTTTTCTCAGTAGAAAACTTTCTCAGCTGCAAAAGCAAGGATTTGCCTAGAGTTGGAATTTCTCTAGGACAAATTGAAACATCTCGGTCTAAAGAAGATGGAGAAATGATTTGCCTAGAGTTCATAAGATACATCACAACACAATGGACACATAAGTCGAGCAGGTGAGTTCCTTTTCTGCCTCTTTGAGACGATTTTGGAATAGTTTGGCATGTGGACCCCTGCTTCTTCCATCAACAGTACGATCGAAGATATGTGTTTTCTGGTGGAACGGTTTGCTAGTATTTTTGCCACTCAGAAGTTTGCCAATTGGTACTTCTTCCCTTCGCTCTTTATCCCGTTGCTCCGTTTTTGCGATATTGTTCTTGCCGCTGGCTCCACCATGTCAGTGACTCAGAATCATGCTGATCGATTCTTGCCCACTTTTTTATGCCGTTGCTCCGTTCTTGCGATACTGTTCTTGCCGCTGACTCAAGCATGTCAGTGACTCAGGATCATGCTGATCGATTCGTGCCCACTTTTTTATGCCGTTGCTCCGTTCTTGCGATACTGTTCTTGCCGCTGGCTCCACCGTGTCAGTGACTCAGGATCATGCCGATCGATTCTTGCCCACTTTTTTAATCCGTTGCTCCGTTCTTGCGATGCTGTTCATGCCGCTGGCTCCACCATGTCAGTGACTCAGGATCATGTTGATCGATTCTTGCCCACTTTTTTACTCCGTTGCTCCGTTCTTGCGATGTTGTTCATGCCGCTGGCTCCACCATGTCAGTGACTCAAGATCATGCTGATCGATTCTTGCCAACATTTTTACTCCGTTGCTACGTTCTTGCGATGATGTTCTTGCTGCTGGCTCCACCATGTCAGTGACTTATTGACTGTTGTTCGATTCTCGCCCACTTTTTTTATTCTGTTGCCCCATTCTTGCGATACTGTTCTTGCCGCTGGCTCCATCATGTCAGTGACTTATTGCCTGTTGATCGATTCTCGCCCACTTTTTTTATTCCGTTGCTCCGTTCTTGCGATACTGTTCTTGCCGCTGGCTCCACCGTGTCAGTGACTTATTGTCTTGTTGATCGATTCTTGCCCACTTTTTTATTCCGTTGCTCCGTTATTGCGATGCTGTTCTTGCCGCTGGCTCCATGTCAGTGACTCATAATACTTCTGATCGATTATTGCCCACTTTTTTATCCCGTTGCTCCGTTCTTGTGATGCTGTTCAAGCCGCTGTGGCTCCACCATGTCAGTGACTCATCATAATCCTGATCGATTCTTACCCACTTTTTTTCTCCGTTGCTCCGTTTCTTGCGATGCTGTTCATGCCGCTGGCTCCACCATGTCAGTGACTCAGGATCATGTTGATCAATTCTTGCCCACTTTTTTAATCCGTTGCTCCGTTCTTGCGATGCTGTTCATGCTGCTTGCTCCACCATGTCAGTGACTCAGGATCATGCTGATCGATTCTTGCCCACTTTTTTACTCCGTTGCTATGTTCTTGCGATGATGTTCTTGCCGCTGGCTCCACCATGTAAAATAGACATGTTTCTAACGTCCGTTACCTGGAACAGTAATTTTCAGGCCACGTAGATCCGACAGGTGAGCCCGAATAGTTGTAGCACATGTAAATTACAGAATCCCCCAATGTGCGGTGGTTTTTGTAGTTTTGGGTTATGGGCGTGGTTTTTTTGACACAGCTGCCCTAGTTGTGATGGTTTTGAGTCATTTTCGCACTACAAGACTGTTAATGAGCCATACCTGACTGGTTTAGGACTAGTCTCAATTTTGTTCCGCTGCATCTAAAGTCGGACCATATGTAATCAGAAACACTGAAACAGCACCGAGCCGCTGATGGCCCACAACTGAGCACAAGCTACTTCATGACCTCAACGACATTGATCTAACATTCTAACACACCTCAAGGGAAGAGTGAATTACCTGCATGATTACAATATATGCTGAGAAGAGCTTTTGTTAAAGCGCAGTAGATACATGATAATAGGAATGACTTATGTCAGCAACATACCAAAGTATAATCCTTCAATAAACATACCAAAGTAAACAGATGTGCGGAGAAGAATAAATTGTAAAAGAACCAGAAGGATGGTGAACATGAAAAACTAATCGCTGGGTAGGCCATGGACATAAATTATGTTACTGGAGAGCACAAATGGTATCTCAACAACTACAAGAGAGCAGAGAAACATCAAAGAAAATACATGAGAATTAAATGACCGTCAGCCGGTGCACCTTCAGTGACTGTGTTGCCAGATTCTTTATTGTCATCATTCAAAATTTCAAATACATCCCCACTTCGCCAGTAGAGTTGGGGTCCAAGCAGTACATTTGTGGGCTAGTTTAAGCAGCACACGCAGAAAAGTAAGCCATGTATACATTGAACCCTACATCTCGCAGCCCATACATATTCTTTGATAATTTAATTGGTTTACCGCACATCTTGGATGGATTGAATCTTAAAGGTGTCTGGTGCTAATAGATTTAATAAAAATCTTTGTTGAGCAGCTGATACCAATTTCTGTTGAAAACTGTCAGGGTTGCTTTTATTCCATCAGTACAATACTTCTGTTACAAGTTTGCAATAAAATAACTGAGACTTCTGTTGACAATAATATCACGTAGCCGCTCGAATACTAGCCTGTGCTAACCATTACTGCAATTCTGTTGTGCTATGTATCACTTTTACGCAAAAATACATTGACCTTTTCGGGTTGTCAAGCAATCAGATGGTTTAATTTTTTATACATAATTTTAATAACTACGTGTCTATCGCCTTTGGAAATTGAGCTTTGAGATGTTGTATCCAAAGAGGATGGCAAAGAGGATGGGGAATGCCGCCAGAGCTATGGCGGACAGTGGCAGCAGGTCACGGCGAAAACCAAAGTAGTCCCTCATGAACACTGCGATGGATTTGGTCTCTCCAAATACCGTGACCATTTTGTCGGTGTCGTCCCCGAACTGTGTTGTGAAGAAGACATTGAGCGTCCATGACATTGGAGAGATGTAGTAGAGCCATATCCACCATCTCGGTATTTGCTGCCATACGTTTATGAGTTCTTTTAAAGCACCATCCTTTTGATCTCTAAGTGTAATGGTATATATACTAAAGATGACTTGACTTACTGGTGCAGGCACGATGAAGCCACACGTGAGGTTTTGTAGGGTATAGAACATGGATGTAAGTATGGCTGCGACTTGGATGTTGGGGGTGAGTGACACCATCATCATTCCCAGGTAGAGGAAGTAGAGCAGCGTGCAAAACATGGTATACATGAACCAGAAGAACTTCGCCGCCGTCCACGTGTACCCTACCATCGGATATGGGATCACCATGAACAGCAGTACTTGCACCAGCACATAAGGTATCTCCATGACGACCTTTCACCCAAAAAGACAAGTCAATGTCTGTACACAGCAACAATATATTGTATCTGAATTCTGAAACTAGTAATATTCATGTGATTCACAGGACCTGCGAAAAGGAGTAGGCCCAAGGTGAGTACATCCCAGCAAATCTCTCCCGGTACACGACGGAGCGCTCAACGGAGACAAATGGCATCACTGATTGGCAGTTGTTGATGCCGGTGAACAGAGTGATTCCATACATGCACCCCAATATGGTGAACAGACTTTGCTGGTCATTTCTACCCTCCAACAAAACAGGCAACTTTAATCATATGCTGCTCCCGTATGTGCATCAGGTAAGACACATAATTAAGAGATGGCTTACGTACATGTGGCTGATATTTCCTTGCTGCCAGTATAATGCACCAAAGGAAATGCATGTTATTGTTATGAACACCATTCGCACCAGGTTGTAGGAAGGGGTTCTCCAATATGATAAAGACTGCTTCCAGAGGCAAGCTTTGAATTGCTCCCAAAACTTCTGTGGGAACTGTGTTGGGAAATGGAGGTCACTTGTACCTGGAACTGATATGCTCAAGCGCTTTACCAGTATGTCCTTGTCCCTTTGATCACCATATTAAAATACTGGTTAGCATGAATATTCTGTAAATTAAGTTTAATATAAATACTAAATGAGAGCTCTGTTAGGTATGGCATGGTGATCCATGCCTATGTTCCATTCTAATCATTTGAGACGCACATGCCCGTTTTCTGTTTTTCTCAAGTATTCTTGAAGGCCGGAAGCATTAGTCTATTTGAAACACAACTTTGCATAATTCATTGTGTAATGATTATTATTAACAATGTTAAGGCACTAGAGCTAACTGTGCTGGTTCTTCGGGACTTACTTGCACATTGATGATTCACTGTACATTTGTGCAAAATCTACTCCCAGTTGAACTTCTGTAGATGTAGAAGTAACTTCTAACATCCATGTTGATGGGTTGTAGTTGTCCTTGATCCTGGGCACTCCAGGTATCTCCTAGAAGAAGAAATAAATGATTTCACCAGTATATGTGACACAGGCAAACGGCAACTGGGGAGAAAAGTCAGGTCACGGTGAACTGCGTATAGCCTTGTCTAATTAAAAAAGAGTGCAACTATGATTTATATTGCTGGGCCCTTCATGTGCCACGTTCAGTGTAAATCATGAGGAATAGAGAACAGGTTCAGAAGAATAATATAACTTCTTGAAAATACAGAAAAGGACGGAAATAAAGTCTTGTTAAATTTGTTTACTGTAAACGATAGGTTTAAATTTAATTATACCACATATAAATGGATGATAGATATCATAAGTGCATTTAATTAGACCATTTTTTGTAAGGACGAGTTAGGATTACTGATTACCTGGAAATATCGGATGACCTCACACGAAAGGTGTCCAAGTGGCCCAGCATATATCAACTTTCCACCCCTTTTCATCAGCAGTAACTGCATATATATTATAAGCTATTCAGTAAATATGGTACTTCACTTTTATATGAATTCTTTTGATGAAGGAGTTTATGATCAATAATGTACTCTAAATTTCATTGAACTAGCTGAATCAATCGCATGATTGGACAGTTATACTTATACATTAGAAAATACACACACATAAATATTAAAAAAATATAGTTGTGCTCGTTACAGAATTTTGATATTTACAAACGGAAAATGTATGGAGTGTTCTCATATACATCCCATTGATCAGCACAGTTAAAGATAAGCGGAGTACATAGTTTTCTCTTTTTCTAATTAACCTGGGAATTTTGGTCCCATGAACGAACGTGTCAGCTCATTTTAACATTGTTTTCATAATAAAACATAGGTCCCATCCTTTGCTAGAAAAATGTCAGTAATTTCACTGTTAGCTTCTCGAACAATTAGTTTGAGGCAGACTCCGTATTGGACTTAGTTTAGGGTTCTTTAAGTAGCCAGTTATTATGGTTTGGAAACTTCCATTTCTGGTAGATAAAGTGTTACGAGTTCTATCTGAGATAACATGCAACTTATTCCCAGTCTGATAATTAGTGCTAGTACCTAGCTACTTCCAGTCGTTCCAGGAAGGCGAACACATGCTTCATAATTATTTCAGGTGAAGTTGTAACACTTGGGTCTTCATGTTTTGAATGGATCAAAGCCGATTTCTGATATCCTTATTCGAAATAATCACCTTATAAAACTATATATACTGTGAATCTTCGCTAGATATTTTGCACTTAAAACCTACCATTAATAGGCATATATTTTTGTGCCTGAGAGAGGGAATCTTGGAGAAGGCTATATATATGTAAAGTAATTACCTCATCAAAGGCCTCAAATATCTCAATACTTGGTTGGTGAATGGTGCACACAACTGTCCGACCTGTGTCTGCAACATTCTTCACTGCACGCATGACGATGGCAGCTGCCCTTGCATCCAAACCTGATGTTGGCTCATCCATGAATATGATTGAAGGATTAGACACGAGCTCGAGTGCAATAGTGAGCCTTTTCCGTTGCTCTGTCGATAGTCCATTTACCCCTGGTATTCCAACCAAAGAATCTCTAATTTCGTCCAACTCAATTGTTTCAAGGACTTCATTTACAAATTTCTGCGAGGGAAAGGAATGCGGTGAGCTCACAATTTCATGTCAACTGTTCCCAGCACCTGGGATACAAGTATACAAACAATATACACTAAACTTTTATTCTTTCCATATAGATTTGAGTATATGTTATTTTCATTTCGTTATATTAGCAAATATAGCTCACATTTCTTGTTTTTGAATCGATTTCTGGTGGAAGGCGCAACGAAGCTGAATATGCAACTGACTCCTCCACTGTGATTTGTGGAGAATGAACATCAGTCTGTTCACAGTAGCCTGATATCCTAGCAAAAGTTTGCTGCACTTTGGGATAACCTCCTATTCTTATATCTCCTTCAATAACACCGCCTGTTTTCCTTCCAGAAAGAACATCAAGGAGTGTTGTTTTTCCAGCTCCAGTAACCCCCATGAGTGCCGAGAGAACCCCTGGCTGGAATGCTCCTGTGATATTGTGGAGTAGTTGTAGTTTACTTTCCATGTAACCATGCTCCTTCATTGCCTGCAACATGTAAATACTTAGTTAATACTGACCAGCCCTTGATATGACCCTAAGCTCTCCGGTTATGTGTTCTTAGATGTTGAAGTAACATGAGAATTACCGCAGGGGTGTCTACATAGTAGTTGACATCCTGAAATGATATTATAAGTGGTGTGAAAGGCAATACCATCCTGCCTGCACAATATTTAATTATTGATCAGTCAATTCTTAATTTTATACCATTAACACTGTGAGTAGCATTTAGTTGCATCAAGTAGAATTTGACTAACCAGTTCTATTAGCTGGCAAATCAGTTTCTGCTTGTAACTTTGGCATCCCATTTTTCGTATCCATGAACATATCTTGGTCTTTTCCGTCAAATGTGGTAGGCTTATTGCGAGAAATAATAGCTCGAGAAGTTCCTGGAACTGAGAGGCTCATAGGAGGTAAGAACAGAGGAAACATGTTTCTTCTGAATGGAACTGTTTTGCTCCACTTCAGATATTATTTTTTCTCCAGCAAATGCTTTTGACTGAGATTGCTATTCACGCGATACTGTTAGACTAGAGAAGTAAGAAATTTAAGTTGTTTAGCTTAATGAAAAATTTCAGCCTTGTCACACTTACGGTTTTTAATAGTCAAGCCAGTGGCGAAGCCTACATTAAACAAGAAAATAAACCCAATAAGTGCTCCAACTGAGATCCAGTAGAAGTAGCTAGAGAAGTCTAGTCCTTTATCCATTAGTATCGTCCTTCCAAGTGTTGCACCAGATACCATGATCTATCAACACAAAAATTTAGTATAGTTTGAGATTACATATCTTTGTAATTAGTTCAGACTTGGTATGCCAAAGGGTACCTTCAACCATCTTGGTGCCAGAAACTCATTTCCAGTTAAGCCTATCTCAGCATATGACATTGGGGAGAGCCAAAATCCCCATTTTAGCCAATTAGGAAGAAATGCTGTAGCAATGTGCCACCTAAATTGTTAGCAATGCTTTTTTAACAGTTGAGCACAACATACTTGTGCAAAATTAGGACTCGTCTCTTTTAGAAATATGAAGTTTATGAAAAAAAAAGGAAGAGTCTTACGGCGAGGAATTATGAAACCCCCAAACAGAAGGATGACCAGAAATGCCAGCGTACCACCGACATTACCAGCCACCATTGTTTGACAGTATGAGGCAACACATCGAAACATTGATAATGCTGTGGTGTGAAGGAGGAATAGGATGAGGAGCTGACGGAAAAATCTGAACACAAGAATCATGCATGTTAACACAAAGTATTACATCTAAAAAACTAGGTTGTATGGAGATAATATCTAAAAGAGAAGTAAAGTTAATAATAAATAAGGAACCTGTATAAACAATTTTTACTTTTGTACTCTTTTTCTTTGCAGGGATATTTTATTTTTCACTCAGGTGATTATACTCTCAATGACTCAGGGTCAATGGTGATAATTCCTCAATGATAAATAAATGTTGCTGTAGTTGAATTTGCTAGTCAGTTGTAATTTTACCTGGATGCTTCCGGAGTATAGCCAATTAGGTAGTAGGATAATGATGTCCAAGCTACTGACTCAATCAAAGAGATTGGAATCTTTAAGATAAAAGATGGTATTGCATAAGCCCATGCAGGATAGAAGTAGTAGTCTCGCTGTTTGTAGAAGACCGGGAGTCTGCCAATGGCCATGGCCAGCTCAGGGAATCCATTCACCATCAGAAGCAGGATGGCATAAAATAGTGAACCCATGTAATAGTTAGCATGAACTCTGTCGACACCCATACGTGTGTGCAGAAATACTGTCCCAGTAATAACAGCAAGCAGTCCAAGCTGTAGCAAAAATACGTACTCCATGTTAACTTATGGTGGTCATGTTTAGAAAAATGCAACATCACTCTGAATTCACTAGATTTTGTAAGGAAAACTGTTAGAAATACTTTAACCAAAAATACTATAGCGGTGGTACTGTAGATTAGTACAGGTAATGATATAAGAACACAAGCATTGAAGTCCTCAAATTGCGCACCAAGTAGGAACTTAATGTACATAAAGATGCTGGCATGCTGGGCAAGTTCCCACTGTAGACTTTCTATATGGTCCAAGAGTTCAATGTTCCTACTGTGTAGAAGACACTATGGCAAAATGGCTACAAATCCATGTACAGTGTGTTAAGTACATCCAGTCCCTACTCCCTACAATATTCGCATTTGAGCACACCTAAAGCTATGACATTGCCCTTAAAATGTGCTATGTTAATGCTGCAGTTCACTTCAAAGTAGTTGAAAGTTACTCAAATGCGGATGTAAATATAACATAGATGACACAAGTATAAGGATCTCAATTTGTAGTCATAAGGTTCTATGGAGACCTCCATAATAACACAAGAACTTACACTGCGCTGCTTCTAGCTAGGTTTTGCTATCTCTCTATCCTAACTAATCCTGAGCATAATGCGTGTAAAATGAAGATTGTGGGTACGGCTATAACTCAACTTGCACTTGTAAACATGTAGCTTGTGACATCTGGTATAGCACTGTAAATCTAGGCAAAAAATCTCCATGCATCAATCACATTTTTCTCCAAAAGATAGCTTCTACTTGCTTACCTGAACGGACTTTATTATATAGAGGGAAGCATTCCTTTTCATAAGAAGGAGCTCCCGTGCAAAACATGCCTTGAGGAGATCCCACTTGGATAAAGAGTAGATGTTGAAGGACAGGGCATTCTTATGTCCTTTTGATTCGTCATACGGTTTCAAAAGCTCCTCTGCAAGATTCTGACCACCTTGAGATGCTTTGAACTTGTCACAGAATTGGTCAACTGTGACATAATGATATCTTTCTTCGGTACGGCTCCAGTATTGCTGCTGATCTTTTTTTGACAAGATCTATAGATACACAAGTTTTGAAGAGTGAACTACTTTATGATGGTAAGCTAGTGCATTAATAAGTAAGGACAAATTCAGGTTATGACCCTACATCCAGTTACTTCATATTAACAACATTTATTTTTATTGAATGTGTATCAAAATTATAGGTTTAACTCTTAGTTTGTACAAGTGTTGAAACTCAAAACATATATCTACAAGAGAATTGCTGTTTGCACTGCTCTAGAAACATAAAATTTCCATCTGTGTTATTAATATTCACCAATGATGTCCATATGGCAAACAAAATTCGACATACCAGATCGGCATTCTGCCTGATTGCACTGACAGAGAGATCGGCTTAAATTTCACAAGAACTAGGGAGGCTCAAATTTGAACATCGGGTGGTGCATGTCTTAATCTTAGGTGAAGTCCAGGTTCCATGCATAGTGAATTTGATTCCTTATATGACTTATTAGCCGACAAGGCTAACAGAACCATGCCACCCCTTATACGAACTCCTAGATGCTATTGGTGCTTTTGTTACATGCGCAATTCAGTAATCAGTCAGACTGTAAACTAGTATTTTGTTAAATACCTCTTGAAGAAAGTCAGCGCTCCCTTTTCTTTCAGGGCAAGTAAATCCACATGATTCAAAGAAACTCATAATGCAACTCTTAGAGCCATGGTATACGATTTGTCCTTCAGCCATCAAGATAATATCATCAAAAAGTTCGTAAGTCTCTGGTGCTGGTTGAAGGAGTGAGACCAGTATGGTAGACTCCGATATATGAGCTAGCTGTTGGAGGCAAGAAACAATTTGGAAAGTGGTCGAACTGTCCAGCCCAGTTGATATTTCATCCATGAATAGCGCTTTTGAGGGCCCTACTATCATCTCTCCTGATTATAAGACATTTTTGCAAGTGCAAAAAAAATAAGCATCCACCATCGAATTATTTTTATTTTAATTATACTACATAGACAAAAAACGAGCTTAGGATTAGAAAAGTTGAATATATCACTTAAATAGGTATATTATAAAAAGGGGGAGAAAATCATGCCAAGTTGATTCGTCCATCAAGATGTGGCTTGCGTGCTTTCATCACAAAATGGAATTCTGTGATTGACCTACCCCTGTTGTTAGCTTAGTTGTGACAAGATTTTCGTACTAGTTCATTGCCATAAGAAAGTAGAGTATTTCCACTTGTGTACTGGAGGTCTTGGGGTTGGAATCAGCCTATTTGCATATAAGTAAGGGAAAGGCTGCTTAGACACCCCTTCCCTAGATCCCACAGTGCGTGGGAACTTTTGGCACTGGGTACGCCCATAACAAGTATATGTTGTAAATTCACCTGTGGTTAGTCTTTTCTTCTCATCGCCTGAAATACCTCTTCTCATGGCATCTCCCACTCGTACATCAGAACATATGTCAAGTCCCATGATCTGCGAGGCAAGAAAGTGATTACACACAGGAGAAATATTATTTACTGGATCCAGATTTTTTTTGAACCTCAATTACCTTCATAATGTAATCTGTTTGCATGCTTCTTTCTAAACCTTCCATAGATATTGCCTATAAAAAAGTGTATACACCATTTTTAACTGTCATAACTGAAACAAACTGAGCTGTTTATACCGACCGAAAAATTATGCTGGCAGAAAGGATCGTGATTTCAGTTTAATGCAGTGTCAAACGTAACAAAATTATAGCAAAAGGGATACCTTCATGTACGTATCTATATCAGGGTCAGGGGTGATCCCGGCCTCCTTCTCCCTTCTAATGACTTCATGATTTTTATTTTGTACAAGAAAATTAGAGCACTTGGCATAGTAGAGGCAATCGACAGTTAATATTTTTCTGTAATCAAGATCTTTATGGAGAGCCGGGTGTCGCTCAGTTGGGTAGCAGTGAGAGTGCTCATGCTGCCCACCCACAGTCAAGTCCTCGACTCCGTGGTGTGCCTCAGCACCCAGGTTGTTGCCAAAAATGAGAGCGACTAGGGCCCGATCGAGTGAGAATTAAGATGTCACCCCATTTCACCTGCAAGTCATCTGTAACCCACGTGCAACTGGACAAATTCAGTTGCAACTCATGTGCAACTTGTTACGAGGTGAGCAACTAACTCGTATTCCAGGGGGCCAAAGGCCTTATATACACACGTCTACAGTAAATGTCTACAGTAAACTAGTTACATGTCTAACACCCCCCCTCAAACTCATGGTGGATCAACAACACTGAGTTTGGAGAGAAAGAACCCATGCTGCGCTCGAGTCTGTGCCTTCGTGAAGAAATCCGCTAGCTGTAACTCGGAGGGCACATAGTGAAGAGCAAGAATCTGATCCTGCACAGCAGCACGCACAAAGGAGGCATCCACGCCGATGTGCTTGGTGAGCTCATGCTTCACCGGGTCACGCGCAATGCTGATGGCACCTGTACTGTCTGACAATAGAGAAGTCGGTGCAGCAGCAGAAACACCAAAGTCTGCTAGCAACCATCGCAACCAGGTCACCTCAGCCGTCAACATAGCCATCGCTCGCAACTCAGCCTCTGCACTGGAGCGGGAAACTGCCTTCTGTTTCTTCGTCTTCCAGGCAATGAGAGATCCTCCAAGAAAAACACAATAGGCAGACAGCGAGCGGCGATCAGAAGGATCACTGGCCCACGTAGCATCAGAGTAGGCCTGGAGCTGGAGAGAGCTGGAGCGAGGAAAGAAAAGGCGGCGGAGATCGTGCCACGAAGATATCGTAGAACACGGAGAAGGTGACTATAGTGGACAGAACTGGGAGCAGATACGAACTGACTCAGAATGTGGACAGGATATGATATGTCTGGACGAGTGACAGCCAGATAGACAAGACTCCCAACAAGATGGCGATAGCGTGTCGGGTCTGTGAGGGGATCACCATCGGTAGCACGAAGCTGAACATTGAGCTCCATAGGAGTCTCAGCAGTGCACTCATCACCAAGAGCGGCGCGAGCAAGAAGATCCTGAATATATTTTTCTTGGGAGATGTAGAAGCCATCAGAAGTCGAAGAAACCTCAATCCCAAGAAAATAGCGAAGAGGACCAAGATCTGACATCAGGAACTGCTCACGGAGGCGGGCCTTAACAAAGGCAATGTACTCAGAGTCATCGCCAGTAATGATCATGTCATCAACATATAAGAGGAGGAGCGTCCGACCACGAGGTGAGGTGTGGACAAACAGCGCAGGGTCATGGTCGCTAGGCACAAAACCAGCGGCAGTCACCACAGAAGCGAAACGCTCAAACCAGGCGCGAGGGGCTTGTTTAAGGCCATAGAGAGAGCGCCGAAGACGGCAAACCATACCATCAGGAACAGAGTACCCCGGTGGTGGCTGCATATAAACCTCCTCCGCAACTCACCATTGAGAAAGGCATTCTGGACGTCAAGCTGAGACACAGACCAATGACGAACAGAAGCCACAGCGAGAAGAGTGCGAACAGTGGTCATGTGGGCAACAGGAGCGAATGTCTCATCATAATCACGTCCCTGCTCCTGCTGAAAGCCACGAGCCACAAGACGAGCTTTGTAACGCTCAAGAGAACCATCGGAGCGAGTCTTGATCTTATAGACCCACTTGCAAGTGATGGGCGAACACCGGGAGGAGGAGAAACAAGATCCCATGTGCCGTGCGCTCAAGTGCAGCAATCTCCTCAGCCATCGCAAGCTGCCATTCAGACTGAGCCATGGCATCCCGATAGGAAGTGGGCTCAACAGCAGCAGAAAGACTACTGGGAAGGAGAATAGCGATCAGGAGACCGTAATGAGGTCCGAGAACGAAGGTTATGACCGGTGTACACGGGGAAGGAGGCGCACCGGAAGTGGAGGGCACGTCAGAAGGATCATCCACAGCACGAGGGCGACGAGTGTAGTGGAGAGGAAAAGGAGAGAGGGGACGATGTAGCGGGGAAGGTGGAGAGGTGGATGACGAGGAAGGAGAGGAGGAAGGTGGGGAGGGTGGCGTCGGTGGTGTATCAGGAAGAGTGGGACCATCGGAGGAGGAGGTGGGGAGGAGGAACATGAGGCACAGAGGGAGGTGTCGGGAAGGATAAGGAAGGAGATATCCTCAACCGAAAAGGTCGAGGCAGTAGGACGCGGATAGTACGAACGAGACTCATCAAAAGTCACATCACGGGAAATACGTAGCCGACGACTAACAGGATCCCAACATCGATAGCCCTTGTGCTCATCACTGTAGCCAAGAAAAACACATCCACCGACTGAGCGGTCAATTTGGTGCGTTCGCGGGGAGCAAGGAGAACATAGCACACGCACCCAAACATGCGAAGAGCGGAGTAGTCAGGAGAACGACCAGAGAGACGCTCCATAGGAATACCACCCTGCAAAGCAGCCGAAGGCTGGATATTGATGAGATAGGTGGATGCGGAGACAGCCTCAGCCCAAAAGTGGGGTGGAAGAGAGGCGGCGATCATCATCGCACGAGCCGTCTCAAGAAGGTGGCGATGCTTGCGCTCAGCAACGCCATTCTGAGCGTGAGCACCAGGACAAGAGAACTGGGCGAGAGTACCCTGTTCGGCAAGAAAACCACGCAACATCTGGGAGATATACTCACCAGCCGAGTCAGCACGAAAGACACGAATGGGCGTGGAAAACTGGTGTGTACCATGGCAGCAAATCGCTTGTATATAGGGAGAACCTCGCTGCGAGATTTCATAAAATAGAGCCAAGTGTAGCGAGAGAAGTCATCAATAAAAAGAACATAGTAGCGATGACCACCTTTCGAATCGAAGGGAGCAGGACCCCATACATCAGAATGAACTAAGTCGAAAGGACGCTGAGAGACTGACTCACTCGTAGGATAAGGTAATTGAGTCTGTTTGCCAAGTCTACAACCATTACAATGTAAAGATACATCGCCAGAGACAGACCCTAAGACACCTTGATGCACTAGCGAGGACAAGCGAGAGCCACATATATGACCAAGTCGATGATGCCACTGTTGGAAGGACGCAGAGGAGGAGGCAGCAAGAGCATGCGAGCTGGCGGGTGTGGTGGCAGCGGAAGGAACACAAAGCCAGTCAACCTCCCAAAGGCCCTGAGCCTCACGGCGCCGAGGGCCAGCTCCAACTAGAACCTGGGTGCGACGATCCTGAACAGAGCAAGAGTCGGTATCAAGAATGACACGACAGCCAGAATCAGTAAGTTGAGCAGCGGAAAAGAGATTCATGGTAAGACGGGGAACATGAGAAACACTAGGAACAGAAAAAGATGGAGTAGAAAGAATGCCACGACTAGCAACAGGAAGAGGTGTGCCATCGGCAGTAAGAACATTGACAGGAGAATCAAGAGGACGAAGAGAAGACAGAGCGGAAGCATCAGAAGACATGTGAAAGAAGCTCCAGAATCCAGAACCCACGGAGATGTACCTGACTGTGTAGGCGGTGGTGGCGAAGTAGCAGTAGTGGAAGCAGTCAGCGAGGCAACGGTGCCCGTCGAAGAAGAGCCAGAGGAAGCCAGCATACGCTTGAGCTGGGCAATGTCCTGGGCAGTGAAGGACTGTGCAGACGGAGGCGCACGAGCCGCAGGAGAGGAGCGACCCATGTCACGCTGCTTCTTGAAACAATCAGACTCTGGGTGGCCCGGCTTCTTGCAGTAGTCGCAGAACATGGGCGAGACCGCCCCCCCTGCAGAGGGCCGCCCACCCACCCCCCGTGGAGTGGTAGCAGCGGTGGAGCAGACGACACGGAGCACGGGCAGCAAGCACAGTGGGAACCACAAGCAGACCAGCAGAACGGAGGCGAGTCTCCTCAGCACGAAGCTCTGCAAGTACCTCTGAGATGGGAACACGTCGACCACGGGCAAGCAAGTGAGCACGCCGAGGCTCAAACTCGGACGGAGGCGAGACAAGAACTCATGGACACGCTGAAACTCCAATCTGACCTCACTGTCTGACAGCAGCGACAAGTACCACAAACAACGTCCTCAGAGAGTCAAGCTGACGCCAGATGGCAGAGCACTGTGAGTAGAACTCATGACAGTAGAGTCTCCTGCTGAAGATCATGCTCCTGACGGACCACAGATAGGTAGAGAGCATCACCAGAGGGCTGATAGCGCTGACAAAGATAAGTCCACATAGCAGTAGTGCCTAATCCCATGAACTCAGAAGCAAACTGAGGCAGAACACTAGCAGTGAGAACAGCAGCAGCACGAGCATCATCATTGCACCACTGAGTGTAAACAGACAGATCATCCCGGTAAATAGAAAGGGACTCAGAATAATCCGATACCTGCTGGTCGTAGGCTTCAACTGCATGATCATCAGCATCCTTGGCAGCATCCGATCAGCCTGAGAAGCATCAGCAGCAAGAACAGGTGGCACCGGTGGAGTAGGAGCCACAGGAGCAACGGGGCATGGCGGACAAGAGACCTCGCCAGAGAGAACGCCCCACAACAGGAGGCCGCGCATGTGGATACGCATAAAGCCCACAAACTCGGCGTAGTTGGTGCCATCAAAAATCACAGAGCACCGAGGAACAGCAACATAGCCCGACGGAGACATCGCGGGCCCTCTGCTGATTTTTTTTTGCTGATTTTTTTTTTTTTGAAAGTCAACACAGGAGAGAGAAAGTAGATCGAACCAGCTCTCGACAGGGAGAGGCCGGGCTCGATGAGTCGAGCAAGCTCGACAGGGAGACGGCCGGGATGGGCTCCGGCGGCCCGGCCGGAGCAGGGTGGCGACCGGCGGCGTGCCGGAGAGGGGCGGCGGCCGGCGGCAGTGCCGGAGAAGGGCGGCGGCCGGCGGCAGAGGCCGGTCCAGGCGAGCTCGGGAACGAGCAGCGGCGGCGGCCCGAGGAAGAGAGGCGGCGGCTGGAGGGCGGCCGGAGGGCGGCGACGGCCCGAGGCGGCGCGAGAGGTGGCGGCGGCTGGCGGCAGTGCCGCGGACGGTGACGGCGCAGGCAGGCCCAAGGGCAGCGGCGCGGCAGGTTGGCCCGGGGACGGGCGGAGACGGGGCGGCGGAGAGCAGCCGGGCCGGTGGCTGCCTCACACGGAGACGGCCGGGGAAGGAGAAGCCAGCCACAGGGCTTGCACAGCAGGACTTGCAGGAACTCGACAGCAAGAAGGAGACGGGAAGCAGCTGCCGGCCAGCAGACTAGCGACGGCAGCGGAGGAGCACGGAGTTGCTGCGCGTGAGCGCCGTGCGAGGAGACCCTAACGTGTGCTCTGATACCATGTTACGAGGTGAGCAACTAACTCGTATTCCAGGGGGCCAAAGGCCTTATATACACACGTCTACAGTAAATGTCTACAGTAACTAGTTACATGTCTAACACAACTAACCTGAGGAAAATCACAGTTGCAACTCATGCGCAACCGATGTGTAACTGAGAAAATTTCATTTTCAACTCATGTGCAACCCTGCAACCTGGAAAGTCTTAGTTGCAACCTATGTGCATCCCATGAATGACGATGTAAATCGGACTGGGGTGAGAATTAGCAAAACTGACTAAAAATATGCCACCAAGGGCTAGTCCTATTTTCAAGATCCTTTTGACTTATTGGCATTTGCATCCATTAGAATAATGTTAGTCACCTTCTCCCAAGAAAGAAAATAAATGTTTTGGGATTTCTGGGATTTGCTTCCAACAAAATACTGTTAGTTACCTGTTTGCAAGAAACAAGATAACCGTTGGTACCTGCTCTGCTGCCAACGCCCTGGAATCTTGCAGAGAAGTCGAGCGTCTCCCTGACAGTCATCTCAGGGACATGAAGATCGTACTGACCAATGTAAGCTGCAGTCTTCTCCGGAACAAACTCTTGCAGCTTGACACCATTGTATTCAATTTCTCCTGTTACCTATATGCATGCATGCACATGCATGCATACATATGTATGTATGTGAGCAAATGAAATACTGAAATCATATTTTCTGTGTTTTCGAGTGCAGAAGATGGGGACGGGGATACCTTGAAATTTCGGTTGAGCTTTCCTGCAAGTGCTAGCAAGAGGGAGGTTTTGCCGCAGCCTGGGGGTCCAAGGAGTAGGGTCATCCTGCATGTACATACAGCTTGGTGTAGATTGTATACTGACGATGTGGAAAGGAAATGGCAGATAAACAGCAGGAGGGTAGGCAAGTCGGTTACCTGGAAGGTTTGAGGATGCCAGTGACATCTTTGAGGATGTGGATCCTTTCTTGGTTACCTTTGAAGCCCAGAATGGAGGTGAGCAGCTGCAGATATCAGTGGCGGCATTTGAGCGAACAGGTGGCGAATGGCAGTACATAGGAGAAGAGTGGGCAAGGTGAACGAATTACTGAGAGCGTGGAGATGGCGGAGTTGAGGAGCGTGGGGAGCGGCTTGCCGTCGACGACCTGGCACTCCGCCTCGACGCGCACGTTCCGCCACCGCACCTCCACCGTTGGCTGGCGCACGCCCACCCTGTCCATCCGGTGGCGCTGGTACCGGAGCAGGCGGAGGTTGTCCTTGTGGATGTCGGCGATGAGGGTGTGCACCAGCTCCCGCCGGTCCGCCGCCCCCAGGCTCCGCACGTCCACCGGCTCCAGCGGACGGGCGCCGACGGCGGCATTGGCATTGGCCTTGGCATGGAGAGGCAGCGAGGTGTGCAGCCTGTCCATGGTGGGCAGCCGCTCGATGGCCGCCCATTGCAGCTCGCCTTCCTCGTCGTGCTGCTGTTCTCTCAGGGACAGGGACAAGGACAGCCTGGAGAGGGACGATGAGGAGGAGAGCGCCTCCCTCAACGACAGTTGCAGCCTGCTCGCAGCTGAGGTCGCCTACTCGCCTCCTTCTCTAGTTCGTGATCTACTATCTCTTCCTGCTCCTCACCCATCTCCGCCTTGCTCATCACCACCTCCCAAAATCTAATGATCTAGCTTCATTTCCTCGCCTCCTCCCTTCTCTACCTTGCTGTATTCATGGTTGATGAATGATCAAATCAATCTGATTATTCTTTTTTCCTTCTTCTTTACAATCAACTAGGTTGATAAATTATAGTGCCGTTGACTCCTGGTTTCTCCTTCCTAATTTAAACATACGAATATGCTTCGTCCACAAGGGAAATGCAGGGCAGCTATCTAGCACATGTCTGACAATAGTATATCGATCATGTCGACGGCATGACGGCCGGGATGCCGAAGGAGAAAAGGCGTGAAGCAAGTGGTGCCTTCATCTACTCCATGTGGGGATGCTGAAAGGAGCGAAACAGACGTGTGTTCCGCAACACAGCGTTGCAGCCGGATTTGGTGGCACACCTGGTATGGGAGGAGATTCACCAGAGGGCCTTTATCCACTACCAAGACCCGGGAGATTAGATTTTTCAGTGATGGCTTGAGTAGCGGTTTATGTAATTGCTTCTCTTGCTTTTGGACACTAAAAATTCTGTACATAAACTTCTATTTTATCTAATCGGACGGCAGGATGGACTTCCTTAAGCCCAAAAATAAATCATGTCGATGGCTCGACGTTAAACTAACCTCTCGCTTGCCACCAAGCAAAATAATTGAAAAAAAACGGTGTACTCCTCCATGGATCACGTTCGCACCTACACTGGTTAGATGCGTTACTACTGTTACGGGGGATCTGCACCCTAATTTCTATAAAAAAAGTACTGGCCGTCCGCTTGCACAATTACCTGTTCCACCACAATATACTAAATGGTCGCTGTAAACATTGGCGCTGTCCCCAGGCTAACACCTTCAAGACTACTATTCCAAACTTAAAATACCTAATAATAAAAGCGATAAGGCTTTCGCCGTTTGGTTTGGTAGGTTATCAAAATTAGCATTAAAGTTGACAAAAATTACCCACATTACCACCCATAAGTTAAAAAAAAAACTGTTCGCAGGGTGTGTTTCTAGCCAAAGTTCCGTCAAGGCTCTGCACGTCCCTCTTCTCCGTGCGTGCCGCTCCAGCACAGCTCCTCGAGGAAGGCGACAAAGAGGCTATTGGCCGTAGGCGGGGGAGGAGAGCGGCGTCGCGGGTATTTCGTCGACTGCCGCAGATCGCCGCGCCACCGAGGCTGTCCCCTGTCGTCCTCAACCTCCGTCCCGGCAAGATCAACATGGAGTTCGTTCGGGTACCGATAACGAGATGTCAACTTTATCCGTGCGGCGTAGGAGCTCCGAAGGCAAGGACGGACAGCGTTGTCTCAGTGCACTCTCTCCTCCGCTGATTCTTGAGATACCTCCACATCCTTCCCACGTGCCGACTTGCATCGAGCGCGACCTCCAGTTCCTCTGGTCCTCATCCCCGCTGTATGGGGTGCGAGAGCGGGGAGCAGCAACACTGAACGGAGAGGCATAGAGAAGGGAGAGAGCAGCGGCGACAACGAGCTAGGGGCAGGGAGCAGCGCCGCTGCCAAATTTTGCTGGAGACGAGCGAAATTTCGGGAGAAGAGAGGAGAGGAACAAGACGTGCTCAGCGAGGGGAGCAGTGGAGCACTAAGGTGAGGTCACCAGCGTCAATCACCACGACGGTGGCAGCTTGATTTTAGAAACGGAACGTGTGCAGGCGTGCAGCTGCGTGCGCTTATGCTAGCAAAATGCGACACATCTCACAGGTTCACAAATGCGTGCATGCGTCTGTGTGTATGATTTTTTTTCTTATACACGTGTGGTAACTGATGTTTATTGTTTAGCACTGGAATGATTTCTTTATTTCCCTTTCCTTTTGCATTCTTATTAAATCAGTTCAATATCTCGACCTCTCTCTTCTCTTCTGTAATAAATCTCGGTCATTCCGCCGACTTCAATAGAGTTCGCCGCAGTCTTCGTTTTGCCGACTTCACTAGAGTCGGCCGCACTCTCGCCATTCTGATGTCGACGAAACCCGCTGCCCACCATCGTGTCGTTGTCTGCCATATGACGTCCTACTGATTTCGCAGAGTCCGCCGCTCTCTTGTCGTGAGTCCACCACCATCCTGTTGATCTGCCTACTTCCTCGGAACCCCGCCATAGACTTTTCGTTCTGCGATAATTAAATATACAGATTCAAACTAATAGTAAGATCAAACTAAAATATAAAGAGATAGGTTTACCGCTTTAGTTCAAGTTGATATAAGAAGAGAAACCACCGCTTTAAAAGAGAGAAAGGCGAATTGAGGCTACGTTCACATGAGTCGATCGATTTTTTGGGTTTAGAATTCCATAAGGCAACGGTTACACAAGAGCGCGTCACAAAAAAAAAAAAAAAAAACCGTAGCAACGCACGGGCATCTTTCCTAGTTTCTATAAAAAAAAGTACTGGCTGTCCGCTTCCACCACAATATACTAAATGGTCGCTGTAAACATTGGCGCGGTCCCCGGGCTAACACCTTCAAGACTACTATTCCAAACTTAAAATAAATTTAAAACGTGTGGACAACTTTGTAAAAATGACGATGAGAAAGGGCTCGTTAGCTAAGCAATGACGCATATGCACATGAATGTCAACAGGGAGGGGAGGCGTTTACTTAACGTCACCATCTATCTATACTTTTTTATTCATGTATGCCCACATCATTGGCAAGGACTCTGCAAGCAGCACCCATGCACAAGGAAATAGGTTTATTTTGGTCATACAATGATCAACAGCATCGACATGAGACATGCAACTAAAACAAATTAGGAGCATAATATGTACACTGGAGGGACTACACTAAGTACTGAACGTGTTGCATTGCATATCGTAGATGGGTCACCCAAATGTCTTCTCGCTGCTGTAGCACATGTAGAGGAAGCCATCCTCCTCATCTTTGTATGAATCATACACGCTCCCCATCAGGTTAGCTGCAACATGATTATCAAATTAACTTGCAGAAGAAAAAAAATACCTCCTTGAAGTTTAAACAGATGGATACATGTGCTCACCTGTTTGGGGCAAAGTGTTGTTCACAAACACGAAAAGAGCCGTTCCTGGAGACAGATGCAACCTGGAACGCAGTATAAAAATGAACTGCCCAACTGGCATCTCACATGGAACCAGGTACCTGCAGTCACAAACAAGGAATAATCCATCGGCTACAATTTTTTTTGAACAGATCCATCGGCTACATAAAACAAACTTCTCGAACATGTGTATCTGGTCTGGAGATATGCTTACTTCCTCTTTTCCATTTCTGGAAGATTACTCCTTGAAAACCTTTCAACAACAACCTGCAAATGTAAACATGAGCATAATGATGATGAAGCAACATGTACACACACAACACATTTGGTTAAGCGAGAGAGAGAGAGAGAGAGAGAGAGAGAGAGAGAGAGAGAGAGAGAGAGAGAGAGAGAGAGAAATGTAGGATGTTTTAGAACCATAAATGAAGTATAAAAGTTGATAATCTAGCCTCAAATCAAGTCGATTTGAGAAAATTTATGAAGAGTACAATGTCTTGGTAGTTCAGTGGCAAAGTGTGACTTTGTTTCAGTTCACGAGATCCATTTCTTCAAGGTCAGTCTATTCATTGGCGGACCCAGAGCAAAGCCAAAGCCCGGGCAAACAGTAGATTTAGAAGCATAAAATGATTTTTTTTCAATCAATGTACTGTACATATACACTACAAATACGCTGCGTGGCCGGCCGGAAGCCCGGGCGATGGCCGGGTAGCAGGGACGCTAGGTCCGCCGCTGAGTCTATTCAGAGTTAAAAAAAACACACTTGAGTTGAACAGGCCGAATGACCCGACCACGCAGACAAAAGCGAAAATGTATAGCAGACATGGCGACAATGGCAAAGAAACATGACCAACATCCTGACAACCAACAAAGAATACCTCCTGACATCAAATTTCAATATGCAAACAGACTCTTCTGAGTTCTGACAACAAGACCGCAAGTAAAGAAACAACACAGACACAGTGCATATCTATAGGAACAAAGAGTCGTGCAGCTGTTTATTTTTTCAGCTATCACTGCAGTTTCTAAGTTTATGTTTACTACCATAGCACAGTGGTATCTTTTACTTAACTGCATAAATGGAAGAGTAGCACATGTATGTTCACCCAATTACAAAACCTAGCGACAACCAAGAACAAATCAAGCACGAGTGGAGCTAGCACCCGACCACACTGGGCAGCTATCCTGACATGCTGGTGTACTGCATCGAGCGGTCATGACTTTATATCCCAGACATGGGCCTGTGCAGTCCGCTATGGCCGGGCAAAAGGTAATCGTTTCAGGAGTTCTTCAGGGTCAACGTGCATTCCACGCTGGCTGCAGACCAGGCGACAAACCGTCAAACATGTCGCTAGCTACTATTCTCGTCCATTTTGAGGTACGGTAACCAGTGATATGATATTTCATTTGTTAGCTTGGGAGTTGCTCTTTCTATGGTGATATCTTCATTCGTGGATTTGGGCATTTCAGGTAAAATTAGTTAGTTCGAGCTACATAACTTGTTTAATCCAGGGGGTAGTTGATCTTAATCAGTAAAATTTCAGAAATGCAAAGGTATATATAGGATCTGCCCTCCACAGTCAAAGCTGTCTGGTCTGCTCTTCCGCCTTCGACTGCTGCCACCACCATCTTCATCGCTGTCCTTTGGAACATTTGGAAGAGCCGGAATGACCTAGTCTTCAACAATAATGATGTTCCACCCCGAATCTCGGCGCAACGCTGCATTGATGAAGTCCGTCTTTGGTCCCATAGAAGTCGCCATTTACCGACTAAAGATATCATGATTCGATGGTGTAATAGTTTTGATCCCCCCTGAACCCCCTGTATTTCTTTATCTCTCCTTTTCTTCTACCCCTCTTGATGTAATGACCGTTACTTAGTGGCTGTTAATATAACGTTCAGGCTGGCCTTGGCCAGCAGTGATTACAGTAAAAAAAAAAAGGATCGCCTCCCGTTGATCTTAATCTTAAAAATTATTCCAATGATGCCAAACACACTAAAACTGAATATACTCGGTTTACGATGTGAAAATGGAATGCCAAAACAATTGTTAAACCATGGCCATCAAAAGCCAAAACACCTACAACACTACCAAGGTCCGAAGCCGAGCCTTACTACCTTTGTTGTGACCTATGAACATCAGCAGTTGTGCCATAATGGGTATGCGGTTCTCCCCTTTTGTGTTTAACTATGTGAAACGTATCTGAATATTCAGTTCCGACGCTCAAGCTTGCGATTTGCACAGGCTCCAAAAGATTTCCTGGCTCCACCACCGGAATGAAGCACAAATTCATAAGTAAAAGCTACTCCCTCCGTTTTTAAATGTAAGATGTTTTAGATGTTCCACATGTTGTCTAGATGCATATTAAAACGAGTGAATGCACAAACTAAAACTTATCTAGATACATTCGTGTACATATGAATGTGGACAAAGGCTAAAAAATCTTATATTAAAAACGGAGGGAGTACTTTGGTAAATTTATTTCCATTTTATCCTCTTGTAAAACTCATTTGGGCCGGACCACAGAATGTGCAGGAGCTAGCATGGTTCAATTCAATCAAATCGAAAAGGGAGGTTTTCTTCAGATTAATCAATCGGGGAGGTTGGGTACGAATCTGGTATGCTAGGGAAACCTATTCGTAATTATCATTTTGCGAGAAACCCTATTCCTAATTAGTAAGTATACTGTGTTCTGGAGCGGCGAAGTAGAGAGGGAATACATACCGGGACCCTGCCGGGGTAGTTGGCGATCATGGCGGCCGACTCGTTCGCTCTCTCCTCTGCATCGATCCATCAGCAAACTCAGCATCCCAAACGAAACAAAAATGTCTCCGGAGGAAACGAAGGGGGAGACTAATCAGGTAGGATACTAACCCAAGGTGAATTCCTTCTTGAAGGACTTCATCCTCCTCCTAGTATATCTTCGAATGGCTTGCGTTTCTTCGCTTGTTGCTGTTGGGGATCGGAAGTCGGCAATGGCGAAGTCGGTGAAGTTATCCCTCCTCTTGCTTTCCTTAGAGGAACAAGGGGAAGAGGAAGACGACGACAACACGGAAAGTCGACAAGCCAAGCCCGGCCCATTTTGGCCCACCTAGAAGAATGCAAGCTGGGCTCTTGCTTGTTCTCTTGCCAATTATTGCTGCTGTCTCCCTCTCTACGGCTCCATCCTCCTCCTCCTCCGCCGCCGCCCTGCGAAGCGAATCTACCTCGAGGGTGGGGGAGATGGCGGACGCCCTGGACATGTCCCTCGACGACCTCATCACCAAGAACAAGTCCTCCTCGCAGGCTCAGAGCCGCCGTGGCCGCCGCAACCCGGCATCTGCCTCGGCCTCGGCATCGGGAGGGCCCGCACCCACGGGCCGCCGCTTTCAGGCCCGCGCCGCCACCCGCGCTGCCGCCGCACCCTACCACCAACTCAACTTCCGCCAGCAGGTATGGTGAACTCCTCCTCCTACTCCTATCGATAAAAGGATCCTCAGTTTTACTAATCTTGTTTTTTTGTGGGGTTGGGGGATCCCAGGCTCCGCCGGCTTATGCGTATGCTGCCCAGGCCCAGCCGATGCCCATGGAGACGGCGTCCGTGGTCGAAACGGGCAAGCTCTACATCTCCAACCTCGACTACAACGTCTCCAACGAGGACATCAAGGTAATAAACCACAAGACCCTCCTACTCCTAGTAGAACCCTAGGAATACTAGTTGCCGTATGCTCAGAAAAGAACTTACATTTGTGTTGCCAAGTTACCATACCTTTCACGTTGTTTCAACAACTATGATAACATTGTAAGTCATCCACAGCTTCATCCTGATCAACTCTAGGGAATCGAAATTTTCATTCTTTTTTATCTTGTTCTTTTATACTGTCCTACTGCACTGCTATGCCCCATTACTGGTACACCGTACACAAGGCTCGGAATTATTTAGGTCCATGCCTTTGAATCAACCAGTGAATTCTCTGTATAATCCTCATATCTACAATGTGCTTATGACTGCTCTCAGGAACTCTTTACTGAGGTGGGCGATCTCGAGCGTTACTCCTTAACTATGACAAGAGTGGAAGATCAAAGGTTTCCAGCCCCCACACTTCTTAATTTCGCTGCAGTATATCTGTTTCAACACCTTTCACTTGTTTAAGTGATTACAGATCACCTCATTACTTGAACTCTATTCTGCCAGGGAACTGCAGAGGTTGTATTCGTAAGAAGATCGGATGCCCTAGCTGCACTTAAGAGGTACAACAATGTGCAGCTTGATGGCAAAGCTATGAAAATTGAGTTCATTGGAGCAAATATTGCGGCACCAGCGCCTGCCATTCTTACGTTGAATACCCCAGCAATTGGAAACTTCAATTTTCCATCGAGAAGGTTAGTACCAGTTAACATATTTACTGAATTGTTTTACTCCTAGAAGCTAAAATTGTCACCTGTAAAACATTTCTTTGCCGAAATTACTATCAAGCTAATACTGCCTTCTAATCACAGTTCTTACCCTTTGGGATGATTAGCATTTGCACAATCAGGCAGCAGCTGGTACTGCATGTTTGAAATTCATCAACAATGTTTGTATTGTTTAGTTGGTGACTAACTTAGGTCTTAGGGTCACTAATTGGACCGATTGTGGCATCTGGCTGTCTTCAGCATTCAAAGTTCAAGGAACACATGAATTGCCTTTGCTTGCCTCATTTCTAGTAATTCATCTGGAATTTGTATGTTGTAGTCAAGGTTCAAAAAGGCGCTGGGCGTTCATTGTGCGTTTGGGCACCGCCTAGAGCCTAGGCGGCTTAGGTGTGATTAGGCGTTTTGTACGGACACTGTACGGAAGGGCTGATGTGCGAAAAATAACTCATATATCATATATGGGCTGTAGTGTGAAACAAAACAGGGAAAATAATGGCAAATAAGGTTTCCCCCCCCCCCCCCCCCCCCCTCTCACAGAAGCTCGAGACCTCGCCGGAATCGGCCGATTTGTCGCCGTAGTGGCCGATTCCTTGCCGGGGAGGATGAATCCTTGCTGGGAAGGTCAAATCCTCTCAGGAAAGTATGGTTTCTCGCCTGAGAAAAGAGATTCCTTGCCGGAGGACCTCGTCGGCCGCCTTTTCCACCGCCTAGGGCCAAGGCGAGGCCTTTGGCCAGCGCCTAGCGCTTATGCGTGCCTAGGTGCGCCTAGGCAAGCGCCTTTTTGAACCATGGTTCTAGTATTGGTAATGTACTGCTGTGTCTTGATGTTCGTCATGTTAGTATTATTTGCTCAACTTGCTAAGTGAGGCAAACAAATCTAGATAACATAAGCAATAGCTTTAAGAAGCAAGGGTAGCGCAATTACGCGTTTGATCCTGTTGCCTTGGAAGCATAAAATGAGCGTGTGTGTATGTGTTTGTTTCTAAAAAACATAAGTACTGCTGAATAACCGTATGGTATTTATTTAGTGGATCAGAACATGGCTTGATTGAGAGCAAGCAGACCTTGTCCACAGGGAGAACCAATCGGGCAACATTTCCTTGCCCATGAGCAAGGATTATTTAGCTCCACCCATCACGTAACCTTGCCAATTGCTTGGGCTACCAATGGAAGCAAACATGTTTGTCATATACATGCATGCTATTAGAGTCTGACAGATATAAGTCGAAACAAACTTGAGTATTATTAATCGCTAGTTCAAATTGCATTGTCGTATATGAGTATTCAACTGTGATGTGCTCAATTAATTATTTGGAAGATTTGGAGCAAGTAACACAATCTAGTATACTGACTATTTGCAGCGCTCCTGTAAGAGATGGTGGTGGCCGAGGATGGCCTCGAGGCAGAGGTGGATTTGGCGGGGGTGGTTGTGTTGGAGGATGGCCTCGTGACGGAGGTGGATTTGGCGAGCGTGGTCGAGGGCGCGGTGCTGTTGGGCGTGGCCGAGGTAGGGGAGGACGTAGCAGTCAGCCAGTTTCTGCCAATGATCTGGACGCTGATTTGGACAAGTACCACTCGCAGGCGACGCAGACCAGCTAGATTTTTCTGGCAGTCCTGTGCCCGTGCTCTGCTTAGCGAGTATAGCGTTGTGTAGGAATAGATGCAGACATGTATTAGAATGTGATTTGTGAGCATGTTTTTGGAGGAATACAGGCATATATCCATTGAAGGTGTTGGGCTATTGGGCCATGTAAGACAGACAGATGAAACGTGTTTGTAGTTCTAGTTCCTGTGAGTTGTAGCAGTATAGACGTCGTTGGATTGGACTGAGATGAGATTTTATAAAGTGCAACCGGAATTGTTAGATTTGCTGCATGGTCGTGTTGATTGTAGAGATGCGAAAACGGGACCCGTTTGTCCCTGCATTTTGTGCATAGCTAGTACTAGCTATACACAAAATGCACAAAAAGTGGGACAAATGGGTCCCGTTTGTGCATCCTTAGTTGATAGTGAATCAGTATGATCTTCTTTCTTTCTTTGAACAATGCAATGCATTGATAGTAAGATTACATGAACATGCAACGCAGGCAGCATCAGCGGCTAGGTTGGAGGCTGAGGTCCAGCATATTACCCTCCAGTTGCCGTGCCGCCTTCATCATCTCTCCCATGCAAAAGCCAATCGAACCAAGACAAACAGCAGCTAATTGCTCTTCTTCTTCACCGTGCTGCTGCTGTAATAGTGCCTGCCTTGCATGGCCAAGGAAGGACTTGACCACCACCATGTCCTCGCAGAAGATACCTTTGCCGTCCTCGAGGTCGATGTCGTCCTCCTCTAGCAGTGCCTCGAGGGATGAGGAGAGGAGGCTGTGGAAGCGCTTCATGTCTGCGCCCAGCACCCGGCTGCTGCCAGTGATATCGACTACGATGGCTCTTGCGTGCAGGTAGAGTCCAATAAGCTGCGCCATCCTGCTCAGGCTGCCATGGACCTTATCATAGCTGCTTGCCGGGAACAGCGCCAGCCACATAAAATTCGGCTCGCCGGCGGCCTCCGCGGCATACTTCTTCAGCAGTGCGATCTGTTCCAGCAACATCTTCTGCTGCTGTTGTTGCTGTTTCGCTGACGACGTCGGTGCCAGTCCATCGACGCACTCCTGGAGCGCCTTGATGCAACGGTGTAGCTGCGCCCTTGCCCTGGCGGTCGGCCTGGCCTTGCGCTGGAACACGAGGTCCGCTGCGACGGTGCACGAAAGGCCTATGAAGGTCTCCACTAGCCGGGTGATGGTGAAGTCCATGGGTGCCTCGTCGTACCTCCGCCCCACGATGATGACGCCTGACAGAGCTGCCGCGACGCCGCCCGCGGGGCCGTACGCGCGGCTGCGCTTGAGGAAGGTGGAGAGGACGATCCAGGGGAGGAGGGCCAGGAAGCGGAGCTCCATGAGGTGCGGCTGCTGCGAGAGGAGGCAGCCCATCACGCCGTAGACGGAGCCGATGGCAGTGCCGTGCGCGCGGGCGATGGCCACGGCCCATGTGGAGTCACGTCCCGCCGTCATAGTGGTGGCGACGATGAGGCCGGACCAGAAGCCGTGGTCGTTGTTGAAGAGGAGGCCGAGAAGGACGGCGAGCCCCAGCGACACGGCGCACTTGGTCGCCGTCATCACCCTCTCCCATTCCCATCCACATCTCAGTACAGACAAGATGCTCTTCTTCTGCTTATCGCCCTGGTTCTTCGACGTCTCTAAGCTGCTAGTCTTGTTTGGTTCCTCGTCTTCTTCCGATTCTGATCCGCTGCCTTGTACCTCTAGTTCTTCTCCTTCTTCTTCGGACAAGTAGTCGTCGTCGTCTGATTCTTGGGCTGCTGATGCCGCTGCCGGCGTTACCTTGCAGCTGGTAGTAGTCGTCATGTGAATATGATCGGAGTGAGGGGAGGAGGACAAGTGCAGGGTGCCGCGATGGAGGAGATGCATGGAGAAGAGGAAGAGGAAAGGCGACAGCTCCTCGTGCCTCTCCGGCAACACCGTCGTCATCGTCCTGGTAGTCAACATCGATGGTGATCTGCTCATCTTCTTCGTCATGGCGGCGTTGCACTGGTTGTTGCGATGTGTAGTGAGCATGGCGAGGCGTATTTGGTCTGTCATCTGCTCCAGCCAGCTGCTGCTGCTGCAGATCATAGGGTTGCTGCTTCCCGTGGCCGTGCTAGTGAGCGCAATCTCCATTCCTTTGATGGGCATCTCGATGCGGCCGTGGTCTGCTACCGGTGGCTGCGGCACCCACCGCCTCAGGAATCCGGGCACTCGCTCCCACTGCAAATCGCCCTGTATATACATGCAGGCAGCCGAATTTAGTTCATTTCTAATAAAGGAAATGCTGGACCATTAGCAATTCAACAGCTAGCAAAGTACTGCTCTTTGACAGAGGGCATATTATATATCGAATGCAAGTTAATTAACCGTGATTAAGCATGCATGCAATTCATTCCTGGAGACCTATATGCACTGCATGGTTTCCGACGAGGACTCCAGTAGTAGCACTATCACTGAATCCCAGTGCCATAGTCTACTTTGGCAAGAAAATTGCAAAAAACCACCACAATTGGTGGTCAAGGTTCAAAAACCCACCGGTTTTCACCAAATTCGCAAATCACCACCACTTTTCGTTGACAACGTTGCAAAAAACCACCAGTTTACACGAAACCTCGTCTTAGCCGAGTTAACGCTCGTTCTGACCAGTATGGCCCACTGTCAGGCGTGACATGGCGCGTGTAAATTTTGCGAAAAAGTCCTCCATAATTTTTTTCTTCTTTTTTCTTTTATTTTTTCCCTCACGCTCGCGTTGACCCCACCTGTCACTGACTAATGTGGGACCCACATGTCAGCTAAATTAAAAAAATCCCACCCAAAAGAAAATCACCGTGCTCACCACGGGCCGCCACCGCCACAGCTCACCATTGCTGCTCGCCGTGCGCGCCCCTTGCCATGAACGTCGCCAACGACCTCGCCGTGCCGTCCGCGTCCTCCTCGCTGAGCAGTGCTTGCCAGGAAGTGACAGGTGGGCGTGCCCGCACGCCTGGTTGATGCGCTCGCCGGCGCGCTCTCAGGTCGTGCCCCATGCGGCGTCGAGCACGCACAGGTTCTCTGGAACGCTTCAGCACGACCCCCCAGACTCTGTGGAGCTTATTACGTCAATCATGAGCGTCGGCGGTGGCTGTAGGAGGAGACCGACCTACCGGAGCGGAGGAAGACGAACACGGCGGCGGCGGAAGAGACTATCTCGCGTCGATTCCTTTGGCGGGAACTACCTATGGGTCAGGGCGGAGCTAAATGACATATTCGTTTGTCTCGGCGAGGTCCACAACGATGAGAAGGAGCATGATGCCGATGGCGGCGAGCTCCGAATGCCGTTCGCGTTCTGGACGCACAGAGGGAGAAGAGAGCCGAGAGTTGGGGACGGGACACATGGCACGACTAGGAGGTCGCCCCGCATGACCACCGCCTTCCTCGCCGCCGCGGCGCGGCCACCGGCTGGTGCGATCTCCAGCTTCATACACACGGCGGCCGGCGGGCACCGAGATGTGGGGCGCGGCGGTGGCGTGCGGAGGGCGTGCGGCGCTGCTAACAGGGTAGCATTCATGGGTAAGGCCTCGCCGGCCGGCCGCCGCCGCTGCTCTCTCTCTCCGACGTGCGTACGGTACGGCCTCCAGGACGGATGCGACCGGGCGCTATTAAAGAAAAAAGAACGACCAAAGAAAAAAAAAAGAAAAAAAATTATGGAGGACTTTTTCGCAAAATTTACAGACGTCACGTCACGCCTGACAGTGGGCCATACTGGTCAGAACGAGCGTTAACTCGGCTAAGACGAGGTTTCGTGGAAACTGGTCGTTTTTTGCAACGCTGTCAACGAAAAGTGATAGTGATTTGCGAATTTTGTGAAAACCGGTGGGTTTTTGAACCTTGACCACCAATTGTGGTGGTTTTTTGCAATTTTCTCACTTTGGCATCTACTAGCTCTTTCGGTCACGCATTCGCGTTACTCCTCTCCATCTTACGCAAGCAGGAATTTTGGAACTAGATACGCATGCACGATTACGTTATTAATTAAGATTATATTCTCCGGATCGATGCATGATCTTAATTAATTATAGCTAATTACGTACCTTAACGGAGCTTATCCGTCGGAGGAGCGCGGCGCTTGCTGACGCCAAGCGGTGGGCCTGTGACATGCACGCTGCCATGCACCATCGCCGCCGTCTACCACATGCTGCTACCGCTTCTCCTTCTTCTTCCGTGTCGTCGTCGTTGTTGGCGGTGAGGAGGAACGCGTCCACGAGCACCCTCACCCGCTCCGCCGCGGTCTCCATGTAGGCCCTGCTCTTGTCCTCCACCTCCCGCGTGGCAAACCGTGGGAAAGGGAGCAGCACGGCCAGCAGCGCGGCCGCCACTCCTAGCGCCGTGCACAGCACCACGTTCGCCGGGTGCACCAGCACCAGCTCGTGGCTCGGATGCTCCCCTCGCCTGAACTTGGCCACGTAGATGATGATGATCTGCCCCAGCGCGATCCGCTTCGCCACGGGGCCCGGGGACTCCGGCAGCGCCACGGCGAACGTGCTCAGCGCCACCACCGCCGACGTGACCAGCACCGACTCCCCGGCTCCCGTGCGGTGCGCCAGCCACAGCGCCACCACGGAAGGGACGGCGCCCATGATGGTGGCGTGGAGCGCGCTCGCCGCTGCACGCAGGGCGGTGCCCACGTTGGCGTCCGTGACGATGATGACGGTCACGACGTAGGAAAAGGCCGGGAAAGTGAGGTGCCGCTGCAGGGCGGGCGGGGCATAGACGGAGACGACGCCGACGATGGTGCATGCCAGCGCCGCGCGGAGGCCCGACGCCAAAGACGAACGCCAGCGCCGGCTCGTACTCGTGTTGGTCGGAGTCGGCATCGACGGTGCCATTGCGCTAACGTTTGCAGCCATCCCCATGCCCTCGATAATGCACTGTGCTACAGTTCGATCGATCGCATGAAAGTGAGAAGACGACAGATGATGGAGCTATAGCTTTGGTGTGTAGTACATGTATGCATGTGCTTATATAGCTATAGCTACGATACGATGGATGCATATGCATGCGATCGTCATTGTGTATTGGCTGAAAAGTAGGTGCTTGGTGGTAGTGGCCATTCTGGTTGCTCCACCGCTTTTCAGTATGGAAACGTCAGCGATGGATGTGACATTATTCTAGCTACGTATACATAGGCGCATGCATGGATAATATTGTGATTTCAAATATGAAAATTAAATAGATTATATATTTTTCCATAAAGAGATCAAAGTTCTTAAGAACTCAAATGTTGCATCAAGCCGATACAAGCAAATGCACCCAGCCTAAGTTTTTTGTATGTTGAGAGAGGGTTCTTGTTAACTTATCCTATCCCCTCCATCTTAATAATCTCTTAGATTCGTAAAAATTTAAAAACACTGAAAGTGAACAGTGAACACGGATGATACAAAACACACATGAGAACTTAAGCGTTAATTGGCAGCAATGGAAGAAGTTGGCATAAGACTCCTGATAAGAACATTCATTCGAAATCAGATCATGGGAAAAATAAACTACGATGCTACCATTGCCACACTAAAGACCATTATTCATATGAATTAGAATGTTTTTCATGTGAAACTGAGATTAAAAAATGTTCCATTTTTTCCTTTGCTCCATGCATATTCTTTTGAATCAAATATATCGATGATTAGTGCCAGCAAAGATGAAAAATATCTAAACCCGAGATCAAAGGATAATGGCCTCCCTTTTTCCTTGATCCATTCCTTCGAATCAAAGACGATGCTTAGTGTCACCAAGAAAAGCCTTTCCACCTTATGAATCGACGGAGCCCTCGATCGCTGGATCGAAAAGCCACCTTAATTAGGAGAACCTTATTCTACATGTACTATAAGATGCCTTCAAATTGCAACCACAATTCCTTTTTGAAACCAAGGGGAATTCTTAGTTAGCAATATTCACATATATTAATTAACATTCGTTCATGAAATTAGCTTGGATCACATAGCAATTATATCATTGAAAAGAACATTATTGGCATAGGTACATAGTCAACCGGTTTCACTGATCTACCAAAATGATGGAAATCATATACTACATTCAATCTGGATTTTCCCACAATCATCGTCAAAGACTGAAAAAATAACTGAGATTTATATGAGGTATGGTGAAAAGAGTAATGCATAAAAACAAAGCTACTTCATATAAAATTAATATTATATATATATATTAAAGATGGTACAGATTTAACATGCGCTTAATTTAGTAGACCCAATCCGGAACTCTAAACAGGTTGAAAAAGCAGAGTGATATGATGTGTCCTCACCACGGAAGAGGAAATTAGCACTAATTCAGCGGTGGGGACCAATGGCTTAGCATATAGAGATGCCATTCACTTACAACCACAACCCGCTCAACTCCGCTATATGGTGGAATCTCAATATTAGCAGGGCCACATATAATTGTAACCAAATTAATAGAGTAACTCATACACATACTGGTTCCACTCTTCTGTTATGATTGGCAGACATACTTAATTACGGACATACTAAATTTATGCTTCCCCTCTTTATAAATGGAGGACCTTTCAAAAGTTGCAAATAATCTCTTCAAAAATATGCTATAGGATCCGTCACAAATTTATCCTCGTTGCTTTGAATTTTTATACTGTGGTATATCACATAATGTTATTGTCGAATATTTTAACTAAAACTAAAATATGTTTTTAATATAAATGAAGAATATATTTTGATTCCAATATAGGAGGTGAATTTGTGGGAGTATAACAATTTTATAAAATCTATCCACAATTGCATCAATTAAACTTCTATATTTATTTTACAACTTTACTATAGTTCCATGACAAAATGCACTTTCATAATAATGTTCATATTAGGCAATGTGTATTTTTTTCTTTTTAAAAAACACTGATAATCAAATTGTCACGTAGGGAGATCGCATCAATGTCCTGAAGAATCTGAGTTTAATGTGGCTCAAAAGGATATCAATGTCCCTGAAGGTTTCATACATTTTTTCAAAAGGAGCAGCATGCATGTTTAGATTAAATGCTTGGTTCATATGCATACTTGCATGCATGTTCGCTTGGTAAGGCTGAAGGGGTGCGTACTGTAGTTAGTCGATGACGGGAATCAATGCGCTCCACCTCAACATGGAGCTAGGGAACATATATAAGTGGATCCCATTTTTTCAGCAATGTTTGACGTATCAAACCAATAAGCTGGAGAGAGCATGATCGATCTGCGATGTGGCGACTAGATGATTCTAGCTTGCTAGTGACCGAACTTAACAAGGACGGAGTGGCCTCAGGAGGCCATGAAAGGTTGAAATGGCATGGAGAGTTAAAAGTGGGTTCGCTTAGCAAAGGCAACGATCTGTAAGAATTCCACTTTGGTCTCTACGACCTAGCTAGCTTTATGTGGTGCATATATTGCTGTTTTCTATAGTGGGTGAGAGAATGTTTCAAAAAGAATGTGTGTATGCGTGTGTAGAGAGAGAGAGAGAGCGTGTGTAGAGAGAGAGAGAGAGAGAGAGAGAGAGAGAGAGAGAGAGAGATATCTGGTTAGCCGTGCAGTCGGCCACGTACGGAGCCGACCCTAGTTGCACCCGTAGCAGTAGCCGAGCCAAGAAATATCTAAGGCAGCCTTGGCCCTTGGGTTGCGCGGAAGGGGCACCTGATGTTCATACCTAATTTTCTTCCTCTCCAAATCAGCAGAAATGTATGCAGCGCATGGTGGCCAGCATACCTAGAACAAAGTTGGTTAAAGCCAGCCTTCCTTCTCTTCGAGCTAGTGCCCTTTGAACACGCATGCACCATATTTTCCCAATTGCATCGACTGCGTTGCATGCATGCTCACAATGTGTATATTGCTCGTGCTATTTTCTAATGTGTAATTCGGTCTTCTTTAATTTGGACCGACCTAGCTAGACCACTTGATGATCGGTGCATCCCTGGCCACTTGTTTCATGCATGTCAATATAGTTAATTACGACATCTATTCTCGTTTTCTACTGAATAATCAGCCTAATCTTTTTTTCTAAGTTAAGTAGATGGCAGATCCCACTCTTGGTGGTAATAAATAAATAAGAGAGTATGGTGATAAATATATATTGAACCAATAATGTGTTTTACTTCCCCACTTCAATCGTCCAGCAAATTTCTTTGGCCGTAGGGCAAGTGCTCGGTGGTTAAACCCGGATACCTCATAGTATAGGCTTAGAGATGGTCTTATGAGGCGCATGCCGATGGTAAGAGGTGGGTCGAGGGCAATGCACCAAAAATGTGAGCGCCTTTCGAGATTTTGGGGGTCTACTAGCTTCGATGCAATAATTGCAGGGGTCTCACATTTTGTTGATAATTTCCGAGCCTCACTTAACATACTATTGTTTGTCTGCGATTTTCGCTTACTTGGATTTAAAGGGTAAAGCTATCTCTTTGGTCTAGCGCTTCATTTGTGGTAACTTAGGTAACAAGCTATAATTATACTCGTAAGTTGTGTGATTGTACCCAAACAACAAAATATTATGGGGTATCTCGAGTAACGTGGTTGTTCAGTAGTAATGGTTAGTAGGGGTGTATGTCGGTCTTATAGTGATGGTCTTTGTACACTTCGGGAGAGTTCACACAATGATTGTTTTTAAATAGGTCCGGACGCCTCATTGGAGCGTGACCTACTCCTATGGTTGAAAAGTGTCGGGTGGGTCGGACATTGACCTTGGGATCAATGTTTTTAAGTGGTCATAGCAACTGTCACAAAGGCCTTAATGTCAAAGCAGTGAGCTCGCTTGTAGCGGAATCGTTGAATGAACTCCATCAACGACAAGCAGGGAGTAGTCGGTGGGGGGGTATCTATGCGGTAGAGACTAGTCAATAGGCGATGCTACCAGAGACCAGCTACGTCAGCACAAAAAAGGGCGATGGGAAGAGGGGACTTTTCTGGCCTCCCTGGTTTAGGGACTCTAGTAGGAGTGCCGTTGGAGCCGATTGCTTTGGCCTTAGCCTTCCAAATAGAGTAAGGTCTTTTTTATGGGAGCTGCCAAAGACATTTAAGTCTTCTCAGGTGAATATTGTAATTTTCTCTAGACCAACATTTTTCGAAAAACTCCCTTGTCGGAATAACATGCATCGATCTCGCCAAAGGTCCTATTCAGTGTACTATGTAGAGCTAATCTGATAATATATGTGTATTCATGTTGCTGTGCATAGGTTGATCTTCTTTCATATATCACTGATATTTTCAGGATACATATAGAAAGTCTTATATGTAGTGTATGCAAGTAGAATTGGAGTTTGTTACGTTTCTACTGTACTTTAAAATTTCTTGAGCCATCAAAACTGGGCTAATCTAACAACCCATGTCGCCTGGCACCCGCCACATCCACCGTGTGCGAGAATATACAGGAACCAACTCCCGAAGGGTAAGATGGTCATTTTGATGTAGAAAGCTGCACTCTCGGTCGCTTGAGGTTCGTCCGCTACTCAAACGAGAAACTTGAGGTTCGTTTGGATGATTTGGCGGGAGAGGAATAATAGGGTCTTTGACAAAATGTTCAAGCCAATTACAGTTCTCATTGAACTCATAAAACAGGAGTTATTGTCTTTGTCGTTTGTATAGTTTTATTTTATCCGTTTCCAGCTTGTTTCCTTCCTCCTTTTGGTCGGAGGCCACCTTTCTCTGTAAGACTTCTGCCATTGGATCCCCTATGAATTAGTTGACGGCTTTGATGACTCGACGGTGAGTATTTCTTCTTCTATCTATGAATATACATGCAGTGTTCCTGCATGGTTCTAAAAAAACGAAACGTTCGAAGACGCCAGGTCAGCCAGCGGACATGCCTCCTCCCCATATTCTGCCTTTTTCTCCTATATTATATTGCCTGTGCATGGCTTCTTTCTGTTGGGCTCTAGTCGTGAACTGTATCTACTTATTATTTTTTTGAAAAATAGGTGTGTATTACACAATCACAGAATAGTTGTTACATCATTCCTTACAATCTTTTTTGAACCGTTCCAACACGCGGGGAGGTACCGCATTCAACAACACACCATCACTCCAACTAAAACAACTAAAGCTAGCTAAACCGTGGCCACAAAGTTGAAGTCTGGAAGAAACTTAAGTAGTTCCCTGACTTCATCGGAGATGAACGAAAAGTGGTGATCTGCTTTCCTCCATCTTTAGCATCTCATTTACCACAGTAGCATTGTCACTCTCGGAAAGTGGTTTTTGCTCCCGAGATTCAGTGCTCCCGCCACTATAAAAAATTGTAAAATATATTTAAAAGTTTTTAAAAATTCTGAAAAAATCATGCATGTTCTCAAGGATGTATATTAGAAGCGTGCAAAATCTCAATGCAATTTTTTTAATATTATGTCTACAAAAAATGATAAAATTTGTAGATTTGAAACTATGCATTGTTAACTATAATCAGATCTGTAAATTTGTCATTTTTTGTAGGTTGAAATATAAAGTATTTGACACTGTAATTTTACACGTTTATAGGATACATCCTCGAGAACATGCATGATTTTTTTTCAGATTTTTCTGAAACTTTTTTTTTTTGAAGTGGCAGGAGCACTGGAGCTCGGGTGTAGGAAATCTCCACTCTGTCACTCTCGACAATAATAGGAGTAGTACTTACTGGAGTAGTTGCTTTTATGCCTTCTCGAACTGCAATTGCTTCAGCAGTTTCAGTAGAGGAACATGAAGGGATTATGCCCTAGGCCGACATCACCACCTCCCTCTTCATGGTTTCTAAGCACAACCCCCCAGGAGCCATTGTTTTTGTCATGTAAAAACTGGTGTCCACATTCAGTTTTTGCCAACCAAAATCTGGTTTTGTCCAACACCCCTGAGATCTCTTCTATTTCTTTGGCAAACCATCATTTGTCGGGCAGAAAGCTTTCTTCCCTTTATAATCACGCTCCAGGTCAGGGTCTTTTACCTGCAAGAATGAAGACAAATATGCGGAAATCCATAATGGTAGCAGGTGCAGATGCACCCACTGTCCAAAAAATAAATTAGAAAATGTCAACAAATTCAAAATAAAATTTTCGGACATACTTCAAGACATTTTATGTTAGCACAAAAAGTTGCGTGAAGAAAAAAAAATTGTGACCTGTGGAAAAAAGACAAATCCGGAAGTTCCAAAATGATTTTATACGAGATACTTTTTTGTCTTTTTTGCACAGGCCACAAAAAATGTTTTTTCTCCACAACATTTTTTGTGCTAACATAAAATGTTCTAATGTGTATCCTTTTTTCTATAATTTTTTGACATTTTGAAAAAAATTAAAAATGTTTTACATAATAGGTGCATCTGCACCTACTACCCAAAACGCCTCCTCCACAAATATGCTTGTATAAAGTTAGCTGATTGTTCTATGTGCATTTTCTATCACCAAAAATCGAGTTATTGCTCATATGCCAGGCCCTCCACCAAAGGAGGAGCAGTTTTGATCTCAAATCATCACTAGATCATGATGGCGCGCGTTGCCGCGCCCGTCCATTTTGGTAATATTTTGATAGTTGCATCTTGTATCATGCATATGTCCCAACCTCCATCACATTTCAGAATTTTAACTATAAGTTACATGCAAATACTTCATTACAGGATGTCTATAATCTCCAAATGTGGAGGTACTTGTATGCAAATAGTAGTAAGTACGGCGTGATCAAATTACACTTTATGATGAAAATGGGGGCCTCGGATCCTTTATTATGAGGTATAAGAGTACAAAAGGTGAAGAAAAGGGTGTGCAACAAACATAAAATAAACTGTCTTCTATCTATCTGCTGTTATCTGAACTCTTCAAGTGTAAATCATGGTATCAGCTAAGAACATGCTCAACATTCTTTTAGTTCCTTCCTACTGGAAGAGCACAATTCAGACAACAAATAAAGGAAAACTTGAGAAATTCCAATCTTCATAAGAAAGCTGGTTAATGAAACTTCAACATCCTGAAGTCGTCCCAGTGACACATGGATCTAATGTTAGATTAACATAAATAATGGTCCTTGGGTTTGCTAAATAATAAATGGAAAAAATGCATACACAACCGTCTGACAAAAGTTACTATTGAAGATCTTCTTGCTGCTAAAAGAGAGGAACACAAATATTCTTTTAATATATTTAGGAACACGAGTATGAAGAAATATTTAGCTGCTTGGAAGCTTAAAACTAAAAGGGTACCTTGAAATTTCCGAGAATGACAGCTGCAGCCTTGCACACCATCAGATTCCTCCATTGCTGTAATATATTCACGGGTCAACAAATGACGTATGGCACCTCCTTTGCCATGTTTTATCTATGAAAGATCAACAAAACTCCTAGTTAGACAACTGAAACAACATAAAGATAACCTGTTACCAATAAAGAATGCATGATATAATGGCTAACAAATTTTGCTTTGACAAATTGACAATAAAACTTTTTCATGGTAACTGAAGAAAAGTTAGTACAATCTTCAAATCAACAAATCAACATGAACTTACAGAATGTTATGGCTTCCATCAACCTGCAAAGAATCTGTAAAATATATCAAGTGATTTGAGAGAGGAGTATAGGGAGTTATTAACCAAATCGAGGGAGGGGTAGATGGCGTCATGGCCGCCGAGGAAACCTCCGCTTTTGGGGGCTCACTGGCAGCGCAGAGGATGGGAGACGTCTGCGCGCCCGCGCGACGCGGCTGCTTCCTACTCTCTTGCGGGGCGGTGCTGGAGTGGAATCGGACGTCGCGTACACCAGCGAGGATTTCGGCGCGGGAGAAGGGAGAACGAGGGAGACGGGGCCGTAGCCGGGATGGCGCTCGCCTGCTCGATGGGGATGCGGCCGGCTGGAGGATGTCGATCGGCGTCCCGTACTCTTGTTCGCTCCCAGCTCGGTCGGTCCAGTAACAAAGTTAATGAGCTTTTCGGGCCCCAATTCACCACAGAAACTCGATTTGATGCGCAGAATAGCGTCTCATAGGGATAACTGGCCCAGGTCGCGATCTGACGGCCAGAAACAGGCAGATGGTGCGATCCAACGGTCAAAATCGCTGAGGGCATGAGAGACCTCATGTTTGGCTCAGTTTTAATATCCCTAACTAGATCATTTAGGCGCGCGTTGCCGCGCCTGTCCATTAGATAAATAGATTGTTAGGAATGAGTGAGCACACTGCAGGGGAAGAAGGCCCGAAGGGCGCAAATTATAAGGCTATAATGTTTTATATATGTTGTCCGACATCGGTGCACCTACACATCTTCCATTTGCAGAGGCGAAGATGAAGGTAGCAGAGGACCGGAGGCGACTGAGATGCCTGCTGGGGCGGCTCCTCACATTTGTTGTTGAAATTTATCTCCTGCAGCCACTCGATGGACTGACAGCAGATGGGGCACCGGATGTAGCGCACGGGCTATACATGCACTGAGCAGAAGATACTTATGTCAGGCAGTACTACATATGCTAACACAGAGACGGTTACCATATACAAATAGCTCATACATGTGGAAATGTCTTATCAATAACCCCAGGTTTACTTGTCTACACAAGTAAACAGAATGTGCATATCAAAGATGGTAACATATGGAGAATATAGTATAACTGTAGTAACACAGCAAATTTATGTAGCTTCAAGCATGGACTACTGTCACATAAACCTGTATTTTATTGGAAACTTGCGACATGCCTGCAAGGAAGGACAGCAGCCCTTGGCTCTGAGAGGCAGATAATACATTTTTTTTCTTTATCATTTGAATCATTTTCTCCTCCCACCTAGTGCCATTTAGCCAAAGATTTGATAGACAACTCTTTACTTGATAGGCCTCGCTTTCTTTCTTTTGATCTGTGAGTTTGGGGTTTTGTATTCTGATCTTCCCCTATTGATGGAGCTTTAACCGCAAGGGGATATACTTCCATTCCTCCCTGTTTCAACAACAACTCGGAGTCCTCAAATGCTGAGAAATCAATACCAGTCCCTGAAGGTTGCCTGAACTTCAACATCATGTGGAGATGTGTCTTCAAAATAGTTGCTCCTTAGTTCTGATCTTGTCTCTATAAACATCAGAACGGGGCATGCTTTCACTGTTACCAGGCTATTTAACACTATATCACAATTATCAATCATTCCCGGTAAGTTAGAATATGAAATAAACAGTTGAACTGGCACCTGTCATGTAGTTCATCCCAATAAAAAATGTTGCTAGATAATAATTATTGGAAGGTTACAATAGGTATTATTTATGTCTAGCCCAAAGTAGAAATGGATATATCTAATAGCAAATATAGCTATGTCGGGAGGAAAGATGATGAGACACATGTTTAATCAGTTTATTTCTGTGCATAAATTACTCAATATTTCCTGAAACGGTAAAACCAGACTTAACAATTGACAAAGGAGTAAGCAAACTGACAAACTTAAATACATAACAGGTGTACAGTACACTATTTACTGGATTCATTCATTGGGTTTCATTCATTGATTAGAACAATATTGCTGCCGAAACCTCTAACAGTACAATAAACACGTCAGTTATACAAACCAATACAGAGAATACTAGTACCAGGTTCCAACAGATTTATTGAATCTGTCACAAGTGAAGATAGACATGATTACAAGGGTAAGCTAACAATAGGGTAAGCTAATAGGTACATTTGCATGTAAATGATTATTCAGAAGTGTAATTACAAGGAGCTATCCCAAGGTAGTGACAAAAGGAGATTCTAGTGCACTAACCTTCCGGGTTGCAAGTTTGTATTTGGTTGTTTCCATGTAGCTCTCAACTTAATTAGCGACAGTAACAGGATCCATATTAGCTGGGGTCTGCTTCACCTTGCTGACATTATTGGAGACGTGCGTAAACTATCCCAGCTCAATGCTAACCAGAATCACATTCATACACATCTAAATGGCATGCTTCGAGGTAGTGCAGTTATCATGGCTCCGGGATGCTCTCTTTGATCAGATTAGTCTGCAGGTAAATAATATCAGAACATATACTAATTTGTCGCTCACTGCGTCCAGCAGATGTAGCAACCAGACAATCCTAAACGGCTAGACCAAATAAAAATCTCTGATGGTGTGAGAACCCAAGATATTATACAGCCTCACGAAGCTCAAAAGAGTCGATATGTGAACAAGTTATCGATTTTTCGGAGCGAATACGACACATCGGGTGCGCCAAAAGGTTAGTTAAGTTAAAAGGGTCTAAAGGTCGTGGCCTGGTGGGTGCTGAAACAATTTGCCATTGCTTGATCCCATGAACAGTGGTATGTATACCTGTAGTTCTCGGCATGGGACGTATGGAGGTAGAAGCGGTGGCGGAGCATGATTTCCGTCCCGATTGTGACATGGGGCCTACAACAACAAGAGAAGAAAAATTCCAGATTTTGTCAGGGCGAACAAAACCAATGAAGTGCAACCTGTGAGTGCAGAAGAGGATGGGCGCTTACCGATGGAGACTGAGACCGACGTCGTCGCGTCGTTGAGGAAGGAGAAGTAGGTGGCTCGGAGCTGGGCCTCCTAGACGGCGCTCGCACCGTCCCGCCTCAACGGTGACCCGTGCTCGACCTCCTCCTTGCTCACGTACCACGACCGCCCCCGCCGCCGACGCCATCCCACTCCTCCGCCGCCACTCACCCTGAGAATAGATTAGCTGCTGCTCCATATGCTGATGTGAACCCCAACCTTCCGGCTTTATCTGCTCCTGCTTCGCCGGCTCCTTTTTTCTTCGGCCCGCCATAGTTAGAGAGCTCCCTCCCCAATCAGGCATGGGAGAACGAACGGGATCTGGGTGGTGGAGGAGCTGAATGCCAAATGCATCTACGCCCGCCGTCGCCATGGGAGGGGAGAGGAAAGGCGAGAAGTCGAGTCGGGGGCAGATCGCTCGCGGTCGTCTGGCTCCTCTGTTCGCGTTGACATAGAACCTTTTTTTTTCACACAACAGGTAATTTCAAAGATGGGCCTTTACGCTTCAGACGGCCCAAATGCACCACGAAAGGCCGATTTGATGCCCAGAGCAGCGTCCCTCGGGACAATCGGGCCAGTGTAGGAGTGCAGGCCAATCGAACGGCCAGAAACAAGGGAAAAAGTAGATCCAACGGCCGAAATTGCCCAGATCGTGAGAGTGGTGTGATTAGCCTCCTAGATGACTCAGTTTTAATATCCCTAATTCTCTGGCTCAGCAGTAAAAGCACCCAGTTCTCTCCTGTGTACTTAAACTTTTCATCCGAAGGTAAGGACCAGATTTCTCTTAGAACTGTATCTAGAATTGATCTAGAGTGAATTGATTGGGGTGTTAATAGGAGTCTCCTGCCGATTTTTTACTAGATGAGCCTCCCCACCGCGAGCAATGATCGCAAATTTTTCGCAATGGAGGTGAAACCTCGGCCTCTACATGAAATCAATGCTTACAATGTTTTATTATTATATTATTTAACAAAGCATTACGGAAAAATACACCCATCAATCTGAAGCAACCTTTCTAGCGACAACTATCGCAACACCAACAAGCTTGATGAAGGTGGTGGCCATGATAGGGGTCGTGTGCCCTCACTTTGCACTTACACAAATCATTTAAATCCGGAAGCTCCACCAAACCGTACAAGGGCGAGCCGGGAGGAGAAATCGGTTCAGCATACCCCCATCGTGCATCATATGCGCAAGCTCCAGAAGTTGCTGCTGCCATATTCTGTCAACCCAAATTTAGGAGGGATCAATGCAATGTCCTTGTCAGGCCAGCCGTCGACGCCAAACAACGCCACCATCATGTGCGTGCCCATCATCCTACGTCCACCGTCGAGCCCTCCGCTGCACCTTGCCGCTAAAACTCGTTGTTGCCAATGCGGTAGATGCCACACACTCCACCTTGGCCACCCCGATGTGTGTCTACAAAAATGATGCCCTCGAGGTGGAATAACCTAGGAACGTTGCCGTCATCTGATCCAGAATGTCCAAAATTAGGGTTTCCCCGAAGCACGGAGGGAACAAGAACAGCCCCACCGTGCCTCCAACTAGGTAAACACAATTTCGCTGGCAACCTTGCACACGTTACCGACTGGACCGCCGGCTCCGCCTCGCCATTGATCGGCATGCCTTACGGGCGTGTTTGATCCGCCGGCGGGAAGCCGCTGCGACAGGCAAGAGCCGGCATGACACCACCGCCCCCCGGATCAAGCCGCCCACTGGGAAGGTCCATCGATAGCAGAGGAGGCCCCTACACTGCACTACTGACGCCATGGGCATGCACGCGTTGAGATATGTGACGCCCGTTGGAGATACGCCACAACCGCGCCATAGAGCTGCGCTGGAAAGCCCCGCTGCCGCCATCATTCCCGCCAGGCTTTGCCCAACAACGTTCCGACGATAGCGAGGAAATCAGAGGCGCGATGGTTTGGATTGCTTTGGTTAAAATCTCACTAGTACAAAATAGCCTACTAGTGGCGTTCCCATTTTTCCCCTAGTGGCGCATTTTTCGCACGCCAATGGTTATGCGCCATTGATATAGCTACCAGTTGATGGGAAACATGCCATTGTCATTTACACATGCCACAAAAATTGTCATTTTTTCATGAAACATTTTGACGAGCATAGAATATCTGAAATTTTAGTTTAGAATTTTTTGACATTTTGAAATTCCATTTTGAGATAGTGGAGGTTCTTGCGTTTCGGCCTTGTACTGCCACTTCTCTCTCTTAATCGATAAAATGGCAAATCTTTGAAGGAGTTTCAGAAGAAAAAAAGGGTATGGGCCAATGGTTTCTTACAAAGCTTTGTCTGGCCAGTTGATGGGAAACAAGGTAATCAAACCCTATTGGGCTTTCGAAATTAGTTGTGCCAGTGCATGTATAGTTTTGTGCCTGGGTCTGTGGATTTGGGCTTGTTTATGTGCTAAGATGCATCACTGTTCCGCATAACATACCTTCAGTATTGATTTACATTATTAATGATGATACTAAGGATATTCTAGATAATTGAATAATATATGATATATCATTGTAAGTCCATGTTGCATGGTATTGGTATACTACAAGAGGACAGAAAATGATGAATTAGCTTGCCAATCAGTACAATTAATCCACCACACATCTAAGATTCTAAGCTCCCTAGAAATAGAGCCCCCTGGTTGCTCCATGTGGCAAACTCCTATTGGTTCCCGCTTGTTTATGTTTACCTTTTTTGTGAAAAAGGCCTCGAATCTATTAGCATAAAACGGTTTGATTTCGGCAGTTCCACCAACTCTGACCGATTTGACCATAAATGTGTTCGAGGGCACCATGGATCGGGAGGGATTCGGCCTCGAGGGATGCGATCACTCTCCTCCGGCGGGCCTTCCGTCTGTAGCTCTGGTCGGTGAGCCACTGAGCAGCCCTCCTCTCCTCCCCTTCCTCACCGTGCCTCCTCCTTCACTTCAAGCACGTACACGAAAGACACATGCGCCTCCGGCCACACCTCAACCAGCCCCGCCTCACACGTAACTGTCGGGCTCGCCTTGTTTAGAGATTAAAAATCCACAATTGTTACTTTTTGATTGTACGGTTTATACTGCGGTGCTAGACCAATACGTATAATATTTGTTTGAGAACCCTACGGATTTGTACCCGACCTTGCATGATCCACTAATTTTTAGTCAAACCAGCATGTCATATATTAATCACCGTAATAATACCCTCGTGCGCAGCAAAGCACGCCAACCGCTTCTAGTTGTGTATATATAGCTAGCCTTCCATGGATTTTCCTTGATTTGGTCACAAGTCCAAGTTAACCATGCATGCATACATGCTGCTGACCGTAATCATCTGCAGTACTATAGTTTGTCGAAATGCTGCTCATCGTGCTTGGCCTTCTGTTCCATCTCCGACGACATGTTCATGGCCGCCGATGGTGATAATTTCGTGGAGGATCTTTGGTCAAGCCATGCGATGATATCTGTGTTGTTGTGATCCTGTACACGAGCTTCCTATCAAAAAAAAAAGATGATATCTTTGAATACGGTTTGGATGTTTTCCGGGGTCTCGCCGGAGGTGAGGGCGTGCCACATGCCGGGGTAGAGGTTGAGCTTCTTGTCTTGGCTCGCCGCCGACCGGTAGAGGAGGTCGCTCACCGCTGGGTCCGTCACCTTGTCGTCCCCACCGTGCACAATCAGGAACGGCAACGAAACCTGCATGCATATGCGCGCTCAGCATCACTACTGTTGCTTACACAGCCAATCAACTAGGGATAAAACCAGGAACCGTGTTTTTCTTTAATTTGGGCAAAATAGAGAATAATAATCAAGAGACAGAGACAACAAAATCGCTAGAGAGGCATCAGCTGCGAATTAAAATTAAACTGAGAGCCCAAGAACGAATATATATATCACGCGCGAGAAAAGTACCTTTGATTCAATCAATTAGTCAAGGAGCCAACTAACTGAAATAAGACGTTACGCGAGCTAGCAAATCAACACTTCACTTTAATTGCAGAAAGGGAGGTTGATCGAGATGTATATACACATCGATAAGGCACGGCTAAGAAATACTGTGCGCCAATTTATTTAATGTATCACTCTCGGCAAGTGTTAAAATCATGTGGCCACCACAATATCTCGGTTAGAAAACCACTCACCAAACAAACCAAAGCACGGACACAACAACAATCCTTAATTGAGGTCAAGCAAAATCCATGCCACCCTCTTCATTGTAGAGAGCCTTTCGCAGTTGTCTCGCCACTCCTTTCACTAGTGTGACGCCCAAATGTCATATCACATCGCCACCGACTACCTAAAATATAAGTAGGTGCACAAGAACCCAAACACTTGATCATTTTTGGTCAAGGAAGCCGTGGATACGTGCAACTCCCCATGCATGACAATCTAAATTGGTTAAACATGGTTGCCACGTGGATACTATACACCTCACTGAATACATGTTCAATTTGAAACTAGCTTATGGGGTTATACGTGTAAACATACTAAGGTCTGAAAGAAAAAGGATTTTTTGTTTGTCTTTCTAGAAAGTAGTAAGAGAAAAGGGAGGCGGTATAATACCTTTGGGAGTACGTTGTTCTCGAGGTTGAGGCTGACCCTGAGGAGCTCGTAGGCGGTCTTGAGGCGCGGCTTGCCCTTGTAGCAGTAGGGGTTGTTCCTGATCTCGTCACGCTTCTCCTGCATCTTGTAGGCGGCGTCGATGACATCGGCCGTCGGCACGATCTTCCACGTGGGGATGATGGTCGTCATCATCTTGAGGACGCTCACCACCACCGGATGCGGCCTCATCTCCTCAGCGATCTACACACAATCAATACGTGGAGATTGATTATTTCCCGTCCTTATTTTCTTACTTTGAATTGGTCCAAATTCTATCGGTGGTTTAATTATTCGAGATAGATTTGAATATGTCGTTATCGATGAGTGCCTGAATGCCCTGGCCGGCCGGGTCAACAGCTCTAGAATGGATGAAACAAGTGCGAAATCCATAACGGCTCAGCACGCCGGGCGGCATCCCGATCCGGTCAAAAGTCAGATGATGACGGCAACTAGCCAGCAAGTGGTACTCCACAGATCGTGCATACGTGCATCTCGCTCCGTCTCGATCGTCGTACGCGTAATCCTGGTCTAAAGCCGCCGTAGGAAACGATTCTGGAAGAGCCGGCCGGAGACCGGAGTTGGAGTAGGTAAGCGCATGCACGTACCTTGCACATGGGGGCGACCAAGACGGCGCCGGTCCAGTACGAGGGCCTCGTCCGGTGGAGGAGCAGCGCGACGGCGCCGCCCATGGACTCGCCGAGCAGGAAGCGGGGGAGGTCCGTGTTGGCGGTGGACGCGACGACGGCGGCGAAGAAGGCGTCGCAGTCGGCGACGAGGACGTCGAAGGAGGGGACGTACCCCTGGAGCCCCTCCGACCTGCCGTGGCCCTCGTAGTCCACCCCGTACACCGCGTACCCGGCCTGCGCCAGCCGCGTCCCCGTCCCCCGCATCGTCACGCTACACTCCACCGCGTACCCTGTTGTTCCGCCGCGCATGCATCCATCCATGCACGCGTGTTAGTTGAATCGACCATTCTCCGGCGAGCCATTAGAGCGGCGAAGAAGAAGAAGGAATGGTGAGCTATAGGGATGTGTTACCGTGGCAGAGGAAGACTTGGCCCTTCACTGTCTGGCCCTTGGCGGGGAGCCATCGGCAGGTGAAGAGCTTCATCCCGCGGGCGTTGTTCACGAACTCCTCCTCGTACTCGTAGCTGCCATCCTCCGCCACGCCGCTGCCGGACTTGCTCGCCATGCCACCGCAAGCACTACTCGATCGCACAGGGAAGAAAGGGCCGGAAGCGCAGAAGAGAGGAGAGCAGGGAGAAGAGAGTTTAACTTCTTGTGCGGGTCAGGCTTGGGGCCTTTGGGTGCGGCGAGGATCAGGGGATGACAGCTATATATGTGGACGCCGTTGTGAACAAAACGAATAATGGCGTCCTTATTGTATTCTTTATTTATCATCACTTGATAAAAAAAAAAGCATTTCTTACATGTAGGTAATGGTTTCTTAATCAAATCAATCAATCAGTCACTGCCTTAGATTAGGAGATTAATTAGTGCTTGCGTGAAACGTATGGACCAAGCGTTCCAGTTAACATCCATTCATCTGTACGTCAAGGGGAATGTTAAACGGCAATAAATTATTTCACAACTGTCCTTTTTTTTTTTGCTAATCATTTCACAACTGTCCTTGACAGTTACATGTCACGTTAACTGCTTCTCACATATGTCACCGTGTAACTCATCTATATACCAAGTCACCTCCTCAACTAAATCTGACGTAACACCCCAACTATCCACAAACTAACTACAAATTCACCGTCCCGCGCAAGACTACAAATTAAATCACACCACTTCACAGATTTTTTTTGATAAAGGGCTAAATCACACCACTTCACAGATTTTTTTTTTGATAAAGGGCTTTATTACTTAAAAGATAGAAGCGAACCTTGTATTTTTTGCCAAATCTGGCCTCTTTCGCGAACTAATGACGAATCTGGCCGCTCACGGAAACTAATTCCAAATCTGGCCCCTGAGGTCGGCGCCAACGCAAATGGACCCGAACTTGTGCAGTTCGGCGCCAACCAAAATTTGCAAATCTGGCCCCTGAGGTCGGCGCCAAAGCAAATGGAGCCGAACTTGTGCAGTTTGGCGAAATGGTGCGTCGCCGAACTGCACAAGGTCGGCTCCATTTGCGTTGACGCCGACCTCAGGGGGCCAGATTTGGAATTAGTTTCCGGGAGCGGCCAGATTCGTCATTAGTTCGTGAAAGAGGCCAGATTTGGCAAAAAATACGCGAACCTTGGACGTGTTCCCCTGCTACAGTGTACGCAGGCGATTTTTGAGTTCGCCCAAGCCAATCCACAAAACTCGCCGGCGAATCGACGGATTCCTCATCCTCCGGCGGTCGCTTCGGCGACGGGAGGGTGGGGGATCCTCGATTCCCGGCCTGTACATAGTAGGGTTTGTTAGGGCTCCGGTGGTCGGCGTCTGGGAGGTGGCGGCGCTGCTGTCGGTGTGGTGTGTGTGGTCGGCGTGCTTCTCCTCTGGCGGCGGTGTTCCTCGGAACCTCGGTGTCGCGCGTCTGGCCTCTGGGTGCTCGGGGCCCCTCGAGCTTTTGCTAGATGCTCCGGATCCGTCGGTGATCTGGAGGTTGAAGACGGTGGATCGAAGCTTCGCGACGGAGCTGATGGACCACGGCGTTACCCCTTCGGGGGCGGTGAATGGTGACTTCCTGGCTGCACAGGGGCTGGTTTCGTCAAAGATTGTCGATGAGCAGCGGCAGCGGCGCGCCACCTTCTCGTCTTGGTCGCCGGCGAGGTCGGGGCCTGGAAGGACTGCTTTGTAATTTTCTTTGGTTTCTGGGCCTATCTGTAAGATCGGAGTTGTAATATGTCCACCCTCTTCCCGCTAAAAAATATTACTTAAAATGATAAGCATTACACCCGGTCTCTGCATAAGAATGCACACCGCCACAATCCAACAATATGAAAAGAAATAAAATGTAACACCAGACAAAATACAATCATGTAAGTAAAACATCAATGCCTATGGATGTCCAATCCGTTGATCAAGCGACCATCCATGTTGGATAAAAATATCCCTCGCCACCTCTTTCAGTCGTGCACATGCCTCTATAAAGAGGCCTCGATGTCCCGCCCGCTGTAATGTGTACCACGAATGGAGAATGCTTGTGCACCGGTAGAGTACAAGCAAACGAGAAGAATCTTTATCATCGAAAACCTTGTCATTTTTACACAGCCAAAGCGACCATATAACGGCTATCGCTTCCACCATAATAATTGTTCTTAATTTCTTATCTATCCCATGTAACCAATTGCCAAATACATTTGTAACGGATTTGGGTGGATATAAGTTAGAAGCTATCTAGATATCTTACCAAATAGAACGCGCAAAGATACACTCGAAAAATAAGTGTTTTATTGTCTCCTGTTGTGGACAAAACATACACTTTGTAATTCCATGTCAGTTTCGCTTAACAAGGTTATCCATTGTTAAAATGACACTCATACGAAGATACCAAGTAAACACTTTCAGTTTAAGCGGAATCTTCATTTGCCATATTTTTTATTATTATCAATTGGGACATTGGAATGGACTAACACCCTATACATGGAATCTACCGATAATTTTTCATTCCCACATAGATTCCAACGAAACTCAATGGGACCTTGTGTAAGTTGAAGCGAAGTCAACCGTGCCAGCAAAGCATTCCAAGACGTGAGTCTCGGCCCAATTAAATCTCGCCTAAACGTTACATTGGGTGGTGAAGACTATATAATCGTGGCTATGGTGTCCCCTTTGTGACGAACAATATTGTATAGGGTCGGGTACTGATCCCGGAGGGTGGTATTACCTAACCATTTGTCCTCCCAGAATCTTATCTCCGATCCATCCTTAATTTTAAATACTCCAAAGCGGAAGAAATGTTTCTTTGCCGTCATCAGGCCAGTCCAGAAGTGACAATCAACAGGTTTTCAATATACATGTGATAACGCTTTCGAGCCTATGTATTTTCGTTTAAGTAGCGTTTTCCAAACCCCATCTTCAGTAAGTAGCTTAAAAAGCCACTTACCGAGGAGAGCTGAATTCTTAACCTAGAGGTCATGAATACGCAGTCCTCCCTGGTCTTTTGGTCAGAAAACGACATTCCATTTAGCCAGTCGATATTTCTTTTTCTCCCCATCTCCTTGCCAAAAGAATCTTGATCAGGAATAATCTAATCTATGTAAGACCCCTTTGGGTAGCTGTTACCGAATTAATGAGAACCAACCTCCCGCCAAGAGATAGCAATTTTCCTTTCTAACTAGACATCCGCGCTTGAAGACGTTCCTCAACATGTTTCCATTCCGCATTAGTCAGTTTCCAATAATGTATTGGTATGCCCAAATCCATAATGGGAAACTCACAACAACAAAATTCGGTATATTGAGCAGCTGCGTCCTCGGCATCGCCGAAACAAAACAAATCGCTCTTGCGGAAATTAATCTGCAAGCCCGATAATTGCTCGAATGCTGAAAATATTAGTTTTAGATTCACTGCTTTATCTAGGTCATGTTCTATAAAGAGAATTGTATCGTCCGCATACTGAAGAATGGATAATGCCCCATCGACAAGATGTGGTACTACCCCTTCAATTTGGCCATCTTCCTTTGCACGTTCAATCATGATCGCCAACATATCAGCCACTATATTAAATAGTATAGGCGACAGGACATCACCTTGCCTTAGTCCCTTTTTTGTTTGGAAGTACCGGCCAACGTCATCATTGACTTTGACAGCCACACTACCCCCGAAACAAAATTATGGATTAGAGCACACCACTCATCCGAGAAATCTTTCATTCTCAGAGTCTGTTGGATGAACATCCACATAACCTTATCATAGGATTTTTCAAAGTCTATTTTGAATATTACCCCATTAACCCCGTCAAGTATGTTCCTACCTTGCATAAATGTCGTTTGGGTAGGCTTAACAACATGATCAGACACAGAATTTAACCTAATGGTTGCCACTTTCGTAAAGATTTTGAAACTAACATTCAGGAGACATATATGCCGGTACTGTTGTATCCTCTCGGCCTCCTGAATTTTAGGTAACAAAAAGATTTGCCCAAAGTTAAGACAGAATAACTCCAGTTGTACAACATGTAAGCATCTGAATAACTCAAGGAGATCAGACTTGATGGTTTCCCAGAAATGCACTAGTCTCCCTGATACGTCTCAAACGTATCTATAATTTTTGTATGTTACATGCATAATATATATCATTGCCACATGCTTTTATAATGTTTTTATATCATTTTGGCACATTTTATGGAACTAACCAATTAACAAGATGCCCAGTGGCAGTTCCTGTTTTTGCTGTCTTTTTGTTTCAGAAAAGCTAGTCGGGGAATTTTCTCGGAATAAGCTGCCAATTTACATGATTTATTTTCACGAAGAAACAAAGACTGCGCCAGAAGGAGACCTGCAGGGGGCCCCACAGGGGCCAGACAACCCCCAGGCACAGTCAACCCTGGACTGCGCCTGGGCCCCACCTAGGCGACTCCGAGACCCCCTTGAGTTGCCCTTTCGCCAATAAAATACCTTCGTCCCGGATACCCGATCATATTTTCTAGAAAAGTTCCGAGGCCGCCGCCATCGCCAACCCTAGATCAGGAGGGTTCTGAAGCTCTTCCCGGCACCCTGTCGGAGGGGGAGATCGTCACCAGAGGCTTCTACACCACCATGCCTGACTGCGGAGTGATGCGTGAGTAATCCACCACGGGACTATGGGTCCATGGCAGTAGCTAGATGGTTGTCTCTCTTCCTTGTGCTCCATTGTTTAGATCTTATGAGCTGCTCACATGATTAAGATCATCTTTATGTAATGCTATGTGTTGTGTTTGCGGGGATCCGATAAATTATGGAGTCATGACATTATTGTTCAGATTATCTATGATATGTTTTATTTATGATCTTGCATGCTCTCTGATGCTTGTGTATGCTTTGGCCGAAGTAATTACTTGTGTTAGTAGAGAGAGTATTTATGCTAGATAGTGGGTTCATGCCTCTCTTGTCTGAGCTTGATCGACAGAAACGTTTAAGACTTGAGATGTGCTGTTGCTACTAGGGATAAACCAGCGGTGTTTATTGCTTTATGTTGTACTCATTGCTTACATTACGCACCATGCTTATTGCAATTATCTGTTGCTTGCAACTTAATACTTTCGGGAGACTTGCTGGATAGCGATCCCGGGGTAGATTATTAGTCATAGATGCAGTTGGATAACGGTCCATATATTTTGACGTAATGCCCATATTAAATGAAACGGTGATTTTGTGTCATGATTGTATTGTGCTGCGCCCATGTTTGTCAATTGCCCCGCTGTAATTTGTTCACCCAACACGTTTATGTAAGATGGAATATCATCACTATATCAATCAAAAGGTACATATGTATTCATGTCGTTATGGGCTTATAAATTGAAATATTGCTATTGCTATTATGCTAGTGTTGTTTTATCCATATATTGCTAGTGTTGTGTTGTTTGGGTCATATAGTACATTTAGAGCAAAAAAAAATTGGGAGGAATACCCAGTGTTCATTTCCTGGCGCCGCCACTGACTGGCTTGTGGGCTGCCATTATTATTTATTAGGAACAATATAGGTGAGGCCGTTCTACCTGCCTGGGGTTCTTACACTCTTGTCCAAGTGCAAAAATTAGGTGGAGCGACTGCAAAATTGAAGGGATTGAAGCTGGCATTGTCCTTCTCTGAAACCAGCTAATCGTTGAATCTCCTTTGCAGCTCATTCGGTAGAACAGATCGGTGTTTCCCTGTTGCTTGATCTGTTCAGCTCATTTTCCTTCAAAATTATTGTGTTCTGTATCGAAATAATTCATTGCTATATATGATTTTTTTTCAAATTATTCTGTTCGAGCACACTAATCTAACTAAGCAACCAGTGCCATCTTGCACATCTAGATACAGCCAAATAAAATGAAGCAAATCAGATCGAAAGCAAATCGCATGCCGCGGAGGCGCAGGGGATCCGATGCAGAGGCATGCGTTGCCGGCGTGGGAGCTGGAGAGGCGCGCCTCGGTCGAGGCAGCGAAGCAGCCTTCGTGCGGGGGACCGGGCGTTGCGGGAGATACGGAAGGTGAGGCCGGCGGCCTTTGGTGTGGCGCTAGCCGCTAGGAGATCTGGAAGCCGCTGGGGCCGAGGTGCGCCAAGGTAGGTGTCGAGGAGGTATTGGATGCACCGAGGGACGGGCGGTGCTGGAGTCGGTGGCCATCCGGCGAGCGCGGTGGCGGCGTCGCATGCGTTGACTTGTTCGTCTACTGGATAGGGTTCACCGGTTCAGGGGGGTACAACGTAAAAGTGCCGACCTGTTTGGACTGCGGGTTGATTTTGAAATTTCTGAGGGACCAAACGCAAAAGTGGGCGATCCCGTTGCAACTGCGGGTTGATTTTGAAATTTCTGAGGGACCAAAATGCAAAAGTGGGTGACGTACCACCACGGTCGCTTACCTATATTATATAGTAGAGATTTCTCACCCTGAAATCCCACACATTTGACATAAACCCCCTTGAACAATAAATTGGTCTACTTGCAACTTTCAAATCCACAATACTGTCTAAATCACCCCTGACACTGGTTTTGGAAGAATTTAAGTAGTTTTGGTGTTAATTTGGGCTGTTTTGCATGTTTCAACTGGTGATGTGGCGGTGACGTGGCCGGCCGTTAACGCCATTACTGAGTAGTGGGCCCCACCAGCATTAGACGTCATGAAGGCCGTCCCCGCCAGATGCCGCAACTGCTGACTCGTTCTACCTATTCGCATCGCCGGCCTCCGTCCTTTGGCACGCCGCCGATGTGGTGCTCCCTCAGGCCTTCGACCTCCTTGACAGCGGCCTTGGCGAGCTCAGTGAGCTTCACTAGTAGGAAAATGCCTACCACTGGCGGACGGAAATGGCCTACCGCTGACGGGCGCCCGCCAGCGATCATTACGCCAGTGGTAATAATTACCGCTGGCGGGCGGGCGTCCGCCAGCGGTATCAAACTTACAACTGGCGTGCATTCAAACATGGCCGCCAGCGGTATCGAACTTACCGCTGGCGTGCTGCCAACATGCCCGCCACTAGTGTGAGATGGTAGACACACCTTTCCTTTGTGTCAATACATTGGGAAACCCTGCTTTTTAATTGTTTGTTGTGGTATTATATCAGTTATCATGATCTTATGTGCTGTTTTTGTGGAATGTGCTTGCTGCTGCTGCACTCAATACACATGCTCACATCATCGTCCGTTTGCTTGCAGCTCCTTTTTCCCAAGCCTTTATATATATCTAATGGCCGTGCTCTTTTTGTGTGCAGCAAGTCCCCAAGCATGCCCATGATGGCCATGCATTAATCCGAGGTGGCCTCATCTGACTATTTCGTCAATGGGTAAGCCCTGCTGTCAATCTTTCCAATAGTAGTAGTACCATGTTGCTATCACCTCCGTGTGCATATAAACATGCCACTGATGGCGTAGTAGGAACTACCTACTCTTGCTCAACTGACTAGCTAGGAGGATGCCAGGCACTTGTTGCCGTAGAGTAAAAAAAATACCATCTTGCCACTGTTGACAAGCTATACTCTTTTCACTATTAGTTCTACTCATCACAACGAGTAGCTGCTAGCTAGGTCTGCACTTCTTATTACCAACAACTGAAGAATTATTACAAGAAAGCTCGCTATCAAGTGCAAGTAGCTATGCAACGAGCTTTTATACTGCATCTTTGCTTTACTGTCTGGCCATTTGCTGAAATTATTAGCTTTAAATGGAAACCTATCGAGATGAGCTTGATATGAAATCCTTTAAATAGTTTATCCGTAATGGTTGCATGTGTACCTTGCTTTTGCATAATAATGGGTGAATTGCTGTGTAAATTGTGTTAGAATGGAATTATGTAATAATCAATTCGTGCTGTGTAAATTGTGTTAGAATGGAAATTGTGTTAGAATGGAAAGCCTAATCAATTCGTGCAGAGCAACCATTACACAGCAATTCGTGCTGTGTAAATTGTGTTAGAATGGAAAGCCTAAATAATTTCATGCACACTGCTGAAATCTCCTATACATGTATATATGGCAAATACGTTGCCAAACTGAACCAATCAATTTCATGCACACTGCTGAAATTTGTTAACCATGTAGCTGAGCATCTGGTATCCATACGTGCACATTGCTGAAATCTGCTTATTGCTTGCTTCTTCCTGGTCATATACATGACCAGATAATGTAGGTCTATTAAAATTGTGTGTTTGAGTGAGTTAATAGATGTGTTTTGCATATTTTTTACCAAGTTACAAACAGAGGCAACAACCATCACTTGACAAAACAGCAATATTAGGTACATGCACCTAAATGTTTTCATCAGCTGAGATGATGCAAAATAATTTTGGACCTTATGTATGTTTGTCTCATGTACTATACTCTGTCTGATTTATTTTGCAACAGTGAGATGTACATCTAGCTACTTTTTTATCACTGCTGAGGATGCAGTTTTGATCTGGCTTATTTGTTTCTTGATGTAGTTCTTCTAATCTGACAGAGCTATTTATACTCAGTGCATACACAGTTTTATGTGTTGCAAAAAATCTCTCTTGTGCATACACAGTGGGTGTAAATAAAAATGGAACTGCTTGATTTTCTTGTTGTTGCTTATGAAATATATTTGTCGGATTTTCAGGTTCGAAGCATATTGGTGGAGGATGGTCTCAACGGTGCGAAGCGGCGACGGTAACCAGGAGGACATGAACGTCATCGGCGACATTGACATGATGCTGCGGCAGCGACGACATCGACACGGATCGGTGGCTGCGAGGTTCGGTGGCCGAGAGGACGATCAGATTTGTATGTTTTTCCATGATGAACACTGACAATCGAGACATTTGTATGTTTTCCATGTAATTTTGTGAATCGAGACATATTATTTGGTGAAGATAAGTATACTGTGCTACTGGGAGTTTCATTTTTGTATTCGTGTATCTGTGCAAAACTAGATGTATTAATAATTTGTTTTTTTAATTCCTAATTATGTACTACTGGCGGACATATAAACTGTTCGCCAGCGATAGGAGACACCACTAGTGAACTGTGGACCCCGGTCCTATTTTCCTACATTGCTTACAACTGTTTTAATAGCTTTTCCTAGTCATTTGCTCGCTGGTCATTTTTGCTTTCATAATATTTTACACACATACATTTAATCCTTTGTGTTCGGCAAGCCGGAGAGATTGACAGCCTCTCTGTTTCGTTGGGGAAAAGTAGTTTGTTAGTGTGTGCGCATGTCCGCGTCAGTAATCGTTAACAGCGCCGCTGTCACCTTTCCGAAGCCTTCTCCAAATCCTACTGGTTCGATAAACCTTGGTTTTGTAATCAAGGGAAAACTTGCTGCTACATTACATCATTCCTTACACTTGGGGTCTCCCAGCGAACGTGTCATTCCACGTCATCAAGCAAGTTTTCTGGCGCCGTTGCCGGGGATTTGGAAGCTTCAGCGAGGGGAGTTTCGCACATCCTTACAATCTATTTTGTTATTGTCTTGCTTAGTATATTTTTTGTTAGTCTTGTTTTGCTTTTCGTTTGCTTTAAAAATTAAAAACACAAAAAAATTAAAAATTCCAGCACCTAGTTTATTTCGGTTTTGCTTAGTTATTATGTCTAGTTCTTTACTTGCTATCAATGGTTACTTTCTTTGAGACTAGTTCTTATTGGCAAGGTGGGTTCACAGATGAACAACAAAAATATTATAAGGAATACCGCTTGTCTCAAAAGGGGGTACATTTATGGGAACAAATAAATACATTGAAAGGTTTGGCTCAAAACTTTTGCTCTACATATGATGAATCCTAGTGCTTTAATGAATCTTTTTGTTGTAGAAGGCATAAACACCTCCCTTTCCAATGTGATTATAATGATAATAAAATATTGGCTTCTTATGCTAAAGGAAACTATGACTTTGATAATCTTGAACAAATTGAAGAATTTGTTGTTTTATGGGTGCCTATGAAATTACTTCTTTGCTTAAGATTATTGATGATGCTTCTTACAAATCTGAAAATTTTGTTACACTTGGATATTGCCTTGAATATTACAATGATAATCCTTATATTACTGAATTTCTTGAGAGAACTTATCCTTGAAAAGAAGAAACTGTTGCCTTGCAGGAACCTGTGGAATAAGAAATTGTTGAAACTAAAAACTCATTGGATGAAAAAGAGGAAGAGAGGGACGAACAAAAGGAGGAAGAATTGAGTAGCTACCCATGCCTACCTTCTAATGGAAGTAACTCTTTATCTCTTATACTATTTAATTGCCCTCCAAGCTTACCAAAGGAGGATTAATGCTATGTTCCTATGGATTCTCTTGAAAAATCCCTTTTTGAAGAAACCGATGCTTGCTATGCTTATGGCCATGATGCCCCTATGAATGAAACTTGTGAAAATGATTATGCTACTGTTATTTATGATAATCCATGCTATTTTGATAAATCTTATTATAATCCTCTATTTGTGCCTATTATTGAAATGCATGGTAATAAGGAGTCTTGCTTAGAATTTTTTTATGACAAAGCTCTAGATGATGGTCCTATGTTGCTTCATGATATTAATTATGCTACTATTGAAAATGTGATTGAAGAGGTCTTGACTTTAGCTAGATGGAATCCCATACCTTTTGAGAGTGATCAATCATCTTGTTATAATATTGTAAAAAGTGGGATTGGAGAGGTCTTAATTACTTTTGATCCCACTATTTTGGAGCTTGATAAAAATTATGTGTTTGTAGATCATGAAAAGCATGTTTTTTGTGATAGTTATGTCGTTGAGTTTGGTCATGATGCTACTGAAAATTATTATGAGAAAGGGAAATATAGTTGTAGAAATTTTCATGTTACTAAAACACCTCTCTTTATGACAAAGTTTTGAAGTTACTTTTGTTTTATCTTCCTATACTTGTCACTATGTTCTTCTTGGATTTATTTATTTACAAGATCCCTATGCATAGGAAGTGGGTTAGGCTTAAATGTGTTTCATATTTGCTTCTTGGTGCTCTCTTATATGTTCAATTCTTATCTTTGTGTGAGTATCATTAAAATCACCGTGCCTAGCTAAAAGGCGTTAAAGAAAAACGCTTATGGGAGGCAACCCATTGGTTTTACTTTCAGTTTGTTTTATTTTTCTTTTAGTCAAGGTTGCTGTTACTTTGGTAACACTTCCTTTGTATCCTTTTATTTTCGTTTTTGTGTGCCAAGATAGCCTCTAATGAGAGGAAAGTAAAATTTTAAATTTGCTGTCCAGAAACAGATTTCTGTTCGTCACCGTACGAAAATCCAAACAATCACAGAACATGATCTGGGGCTGTAAATTTTTGACAGCAAGCATCTGGGTTTTGTCTACCTTTAGTTAGTTTTGAGTTTTTTGATTCGAGGTGTCCTAGTAGCTCGAAAAAAATCATCTTTGCGTTCTGTTCTGTTTTTGACAGATTCTGTCTAAGTTTTTGCATTGCACCTTTTACGGGCAAAGTGGAGTTCTTCTATCCACGGAACATCACTTAGATCTTTGTGACAGTAGCTAAATGTTTAGAAACAAGTTCATGCAATTTGTCAAGTGAGACTAAAGGTGGATTATTTTGTTTGAGTACTAACCCCTCTAATAAGTTTGTGATAAGTTTTGTGTGAAGTAAGTTTTCAAGTGTTAAGAGAATGAGGTGATGAAAGAAGATCAAGAAGGGATAAAAACTCAAGCTTAGGGAGGCTCCCCTGGACCTCCACCAACTATTCGAGAAGTCTCAAGCGTCTAAGCTTGGGGATGCCCAAGGCACCTGTCGGAGAATGACTCCCACGAAACAGGGGCAGTCACACTCGCGAAGAGAGTTCGTGTAAGGGGCTGAACACGACGTCAATCAACCCTCATCCGGCGCGGCGACGCTGCTCGTCGTTCCAGAGGAGGGACATCACGGCAGAGAGAGACACGGCGTGTACCCAGGTTCACGGCCCTCTTGTGGAGGTAAAACCGCTACGTCCTGCCTGTCTGTATTGCTGCTTGTAGAGGTTACAGTACAGCGTGCTTGCCGAGGGCACAGTTGTGGCAATGGCGCGTACAAGGGGAGGGAAACTACTGTCTTCTTCTCCCTTGCGCGCAAGTAGCTAGACTAGGAGTAAAATGTGTTCCATCTCTGTTAGGGTGGTGCACCAGCTCCTTTTATAGGCGCCCCGGGCCTCCTCCCTGTCCTTGTGCAGCAGAGGGGCTACCACATGGCGACAACGGTCGGGAGCTCGGTGTACCGCTGCTTGGGCGTCCATGAGCGCGGTCCATGGGCACAAAAGCTGAGGCCGCAGCAGAGAGGCCGCCGTCCATCCACGGTGACGTCGCGTTCGGCGCGTAGCGCCGGCCTGCTCCCTTATCACCAAAGAGGAAAGCTTGGTGGTCTGCGCCGTTGCCCCTGCTTTGTTGACTCCTTTATCACCAAAGTGGGACTGTAGCTCCGTCGTCACTCTGCGCAGAGGCGCGGTCACTCTGCGGCCACTGCGGAAGCCATGTGCGCTCCGCAGAGCTTGCTTTACAGTGAAGGAACCCTCGCGTGGGCGGGAACGCCCTGTGGAGGATTCTGCGTTGACTTCCCTTCAGGGAAAACTTCCTTGGAGAGGAGGCAGCGGAGTAGAGGCTCCCACAGGCCTCCGCGAGGCGATTCTGCCCCGCGGGCTCCCAGGCTTGCAGGCCTGGTCCTTAGCGAGATTCACTCGCCGAGTGTTGAGGGTTATAGAGGCCTGGCCCAGTACACCCTGGTTCTTACTGGGCTGACAGTAGCCCCCGGGCCCATGACGGGCACGACGCGGTCCAGGGGGCGCAGGCGAAGCGTCATGGGCCCAAAGTGTCCGGCCGGCCCGAGACACGTGGCGAGCGGTTGGTGCGTCTCGGCTTCTCCGGAGGAGGTGGGCGTCGTGGTGGGACCCACGACGCCTCGGAAACCGCTCTGAGGTGATATAAAGGCTGCCGCGGCTGTGCCGGCAGCAGTTCCGCCGCATTTACGCCTTTTCCTTCTCGCATACACCTCCGGTGCTCCACTACTCCGGCGATTTCCGTTCTTCTCCGAGCTCTTCCGCCGCCCTTCCTTCGCGAGCCATGGGCCCCAAGAAAGGCAAGGCGGCGATGGTGGAGGCCTCCGCTGAAGCGCAGCGGGAGGAGGAGCTTGCGCCGGCTCTCATCGGCACTCGCGTCTCCACAGCGGAGGCGCTGGATAGGCTGAAGGTCCTCGTCGCCGGGAGGAATAACGAGCATGGCGCCAGCGGCGTCAAGGCGGCGCGCTTCGGCAAGCTGGCGGCGGGGTGGTACCCCATTTTCGTCCACACGCTGTTCGCTGGCTTGGTGCCGCCGTTCTCTCCCTTCCTTGCGGAGGTGCTGGCTTTCTATCAGATCCAGCTCCTGCACCTCCACCCGAACTCCATCCTGATTCTCGCCATCTTCGCCTATCTCTGCGAGGCGTATCTGGGAGTGATGCCCTCCGTGGCCTTCTTCCGGAGCTTCTACGCGCTCCGCAACACGGCGCCCGGCGAGCGGTCTGGGTGCGTGTCTTTCCGCATCGCAGACGGGATGGGCGCCGTCTACATCCCCATGTCGTGGGATGGCGACAAGGCCGTTACGAGGGTGACGAAGAAGGTGGAGGACTTCCGCCAGAAGTGGGTCCTCGTCGACGCCAAGGAGCGGAATGCCTTCTTCGATGAGCCTGAGGCGCCGCCGCTGAAGAACTCAAATTGGTCCAGCGAGAAGCTCCAGCACCAGAAGATTGCCCACTTGGTCTCGCGCATGAAGCTCGTCCGCGAGGCTGGCCTCACGGGGCAGATGGTCGCTGAGGACTTCGTGAGGCGGCGCATCGCTCCCCTCCAGGCGCACACGAAGCCGGTGTGGATGTACTCCGGCCCGGCAGATCCAATGCGCTTGCACCTCAGCGCCCACGCGCCAGACGTCGCCTCCATCTTAGGCACGCTCTTCATCGCCCCGGAGATCCCTGTTCCGGGCACTGAGCACCTGAGGCCCCTCCACCAGCTCACTCCAAAGAAGCGCCTCGCAGTTCTGGAGATGATGCCGACGTTCACGCCAGAGGGCTTGGAGGGAGAAGAGGCGAAGGGGGCTGCGGCGCCTGTGGTGGAGGAAGACTTGTTTGGCGAGTCCTCTGCTGCTTCAGACGCCGAAGCTGACGCCGCCGCCGGAGGAGTCAACCCCTCGTTAGGGGAGGCGAGCTCTTCAAAGCAGGCGGCCCCTGAGGAGGAGATCCTGGAGGTATCGTCCGATGTGGACGAGGATTTTGTGGTGGCCCCGTCACGACGGGCCACAGAAGAAGAAGACGAAGACGGGACGATAGCGGCCCGGAGGCCGCGGCAAAGCGGTGCGAGCCCCGCACCAAGGCCATCCACGACCGGGCCGCCAGAAGCCTGGAGAGCACTCCTCTCAAGAGGAAAGCTGGGCGGCCCCTGAGGAGCCCAGCGCTGGAGCCTCAACAGGCCTGCGGCGCTCCGCCAACAAGGTGTGGGTGGACACCCGCGCCAAGTCATCTGGGTGAGTACTGCTTCTTCTTGACTCGTTCTTGCTTATCGAGAGTTCTTGCCTTTCTCGAGGATCTCACTGTCTTGATTATCAGGGGTCTGGTTCATGCGAAGCGTCGCCGACTCCGCAAGGCTGCGGACGTGCGGCGCGACGCTACGACCGTTGTTGAGGGGCCTACAGCGCCCCTTGGAGAGGAGACTGAGGAGCCCGTGGTGACAGTCACCACGGGCCCGGCTGTTGACGAGGCCATGAGGCCTGTGGGGAGACGCCCCTTGAAGAAGCAACTGCCTCGCCACCTCCTGCCGAGAGTCAGTTTGAGGAGGCGGCGAAGACTCCGTGCCGCCGCGCCCTGATGCTCCACTGGAGCCCCCAGAGACACCCGCCGTGGAACGGCGGGGACCAGCACACAGACGCCGGGAGGCGCGACGTCGAGATGGAGGAGGGAACTCCTCCGCCGCCCCCTCCAAATTCCGAGCCTGAGGGGAGGCCACTTCTTCTGAGGCCGCAGCAGGCGAGGCTGCGGTTGAGCCTCTGGTGGCTAGGCCTCCCTCGCCAGCCCCCGGGCCCACGAGGAGGTCGTCGTGGAGAACAACGACGCACAAGACGGTGGGGGCCCGCTCCTGTGGCCCCGTGCTGACCCTGGTCCAAGCACTGTGCTTTCTGCACCAGAGGCTGGCGCTGGGGCGGAGGACGTTGCGCCACGTGAGGGCTCTTGGGCCTTGGTCTTGAGCGACCGGAGCCGGAGCGGCGCGAGCCGCCAAGCTGCCCTCCGTTTGGTGAGGGGCACCCTAGACGGGCTAGAGACCCAACTTGCCCTTGAGGAGGCGGAGCTTGGCAGGAGGTATGACGCCCTTGCTGCTGACTGGGCCCGCTTCTTCGAAGTCAGGCGGCGGAGTGGCCCTGACGACCAAGCTCTTCAGGCGCAGCGCGACGAGGCGACGCGGCAGGCCCAGGAGATCCGCGAGAACGCGGAGCGCGAGGCGCAAGAGGCCTTGGCGCCGGTCCAGGCGGAGCGCAAGGCGGCTGCAGAGGATCGGGAGGCGGCTGTGGCGGAGCGCCAGGCTGCAGCCTCCGACCGAGCGGCTATCGAGACCTCCCTCGCCGACCAGCGCAAGGAGCTGGCCAGCCGCGAGGAGAAGATAATTTCTGAAGCTGAGGTGGTGAGGAAGTCTCTGGAGCAGCATCGTCTGTCGCTGGAGGCTCGCGAGCAGGCCATGACGACACGCGAAGCTGAGGTGCTCAAGCGTGAGGAGAAACTGGAGCAGGCGGAAACTGACATGAACAGAGAGCGTGAGGCCTTGGAGTCCCGCGAGAGCAGCTTGGCTGAGGCCATGGGCAAGCACGACAAGGAGGTGGAGCGGCACCGGGAGCTTGTGGAGAAAGCCAACCAAAAGCTTGCCGAGAAGAAAAAGGAGGCAGAGGCGGAGGCCCTCACCAAGCAAAAAGAGTACCGCACTGCTGTCACACAGGCCGTCTCCCGGGAGTATGCTGGGAAGTTCAAGAAGCAGGAGGACGGCTTCCAGAAAAAGCGCAGAGAGCTCGGCAAGCGCATTCGCCAGCTGGAGGAGTGGAACGCCAACTTGAAATCCTCGCTGAAGCGCGCCAAGGACGCTAATCTCCGCACGGAGCAGGCCCTCGAGCGCTCGGAGCAGGACCTCACAGCCCTGATGGCAGACATGCAGGAGCTGAATGCGCAGGTGGCCCCTGTTGTGGAGAGGGTCGAGGAGGCTGAGCAGAGCGCGGTGGCGGCACGGGTCTTGACGCAGCAGCGGGAGCGTATGTTCCGATCTTTGGTGACGCGCGGGAACGCTCTTGCTGCGAAGCTGGGGGTGGATGCTCCTGCCGTCCCCGTCCACGGGAACGCCGACGTTGCCACGTATCTGACCTACTTCGACCAGCTCTTCTCCGTCCTTGAGGGCCCTGTGGCGGAACTCGACGATGTTGTCGACGAGGAGTGCCGCAAGCTCCTGCTGGTGGCGGTCGAGCGCGTCTTCGTCAACCTCAAGCGCCTATATCCATGCTTCGACTTCGAGTCCGTGACCGAGCCCATGGGGATGCTCAGACCGAGACGCGCCTCTTCAACTCGCTGCGGGAGGAGATCAACGACTATGTCAACCGCTTCAAGAGGGTCGCTGAAGAGCCGGCCTCTGGCGAGGAGGAAGACGCGAGGAGGAAGGCGCGGGGGAGATGACGCTGAGGAGGATGAGGCCGCCAAGACTTCTGCTTAAGCTGCTCCTGCCACAAGTCGCGCCTGAGGCGCAAGTTATCTTTGTTTAAAGACTTTGTTTCATTTGTGATGGTCTGTAAAACACTTTATTGTGCTGCAATGTGCGTGTGCCCCTCGACGGGCATTTTATCCCTATTCCATGCCTTTTTCGCTTTACGTCGTCAGGACCCGTCTCTTAGCGCTATGACTCCGCCACTACGGTATGCCAGAGCAATGACTCAGCAAGGCCGGGGGGTGTTTAAGGCTTAGAGAGGTAAGAGCTCTCGAGTCGCGATGCTCGAGGGCTCCCCTTTGACGCTCAAGCAGTCCATGAAATGCGAGGAGAAAATACCCGCCCGAGGGACGGAAGTTGCTCGTGAGAGGAAAAACACAACGCCTGAGGTGTAAGCGCAGGACTTAGCTTAGCGAGGTTCTGCCCTCGTGGAGGGCGTTGATTTCCCTGAAGATGTGCTTCCCTCTTTGGGTCTGGAGCGTGACTCCACGAGCCTTGGGGGGACTCTTGTTCCCTGTGTAGGTTAGAGGTGGAACCAAAGCAAACATGGTAGAGAAACTCATGCGCGCTTATAGGTTTCCTCATGGGTGCCTCGCGAGGAGAGTAAGTACCAAAGGTCCTTAGGTGAGGTGGCAGGTTTGGGAGCAAGCCCCTGGGCCAGAGCTCTTTGGTGAGGTAACAGGCGTGAGAGCGTGCTCACGTGTTAGAGCTCGGATCCTTTTGGGTTTTGCGGTGCTGCTGGGATGCTCCCGAGGCACAGTCACCGTACTCAGCCCCCGCTCGCGAGGTGCGCAAGGGGAAAGATATGAGCGCGAATGAAAACACAGAGTAACGAGAACTAAAACTCACCCCCAAAATATTACATAGCGGCGCCGCAGCGCAATGTTTCACTAGGAAACGAATTGGTTCGTTACACTTGGGCTTGCCAAGATAAAGTTTCCATGTCGAGGCATGGGGACCACATTCAGTGGCTGAGACTCTTCACGGCCTGCGGCGGCACGTTACAGGAAGAGCTCAGAGGGACTGGCCCTCAGAGAGAGAAGCTTTTGTGAAGCTTGGAGGTGAAGCTGTGCGCTTTCCTCTAGAGACAAAAAATGCCTGGTGTGATAGAGATCACGGGTAGAACTTGCGTAGATGCGCGATGTTCCAAGGGTTCTTGACCGGGATGCCGTCCTCCGTCTCGAGGCGCACCGCACCAGGTCTGGCGACATGCGCGACCCTGTAGGGGCCTTCCCACATGGGCGAGAGCTTGTGGAGACCTTCCCTGGAGAGGATCCTCCTGAGGACAAGGTCGCCTGTCTCGAGAGTGCGCGGACGTATGTGGCGGCTGTGGTAGCGTCGCAGGCTTGCTTCTCAGGGGCTTGTTTCCGTGCCTTCTGCTTGACGGGGCGTGCGTTTGGACACACAGCTAAGTGGTGCTCGATCACCTCCCTTGGTACGCCGGACATTTCTGACGGAGTCCATGCGAACATGTCAGAATTTGCCCGAAGGAAGGCGATGAGCGCGCTTTCCTATTTGGGAGGTAAGCCAGCGCCTATGGTGACGCTAGCCCCCGAGCCCTCAGCCCCCGAATCGCTGGTGCTCAGCGACACCTTCTTTGTAGCAGCCTGCTCCTGAGAGAACATCTGCTTCTTCTTCTTGGGCCTCGCGAGGGGCTCCAGGTCTTCGTCAGCAGGGAACGCCATGGCAGCAGCTTTGTAGGCGAGCTCGACAGCGCGTGTAGCGTCCTGTACGTGACCATGGATGGTGATGGTGCCGCCGCTGCCAGGGATCTTGACCATGTTGTAGGCGTGATGCGTGACGGCCATGAACTTCGCGAGGGCAGGGTAGCCGAGGATGGCGTTGTAGGGCAGGCCAATGTGCGCAACGTCGAAGTCGATGAGCTCGGTGCGATAGTTTTGCTGCGTGCCAAAGGTGACTGCAAGCCTCACTTGCCCCAGAGGCGAGATTGAGCCGCTGGTGACCCCTGTGAAGGGCCTGGAGGGCATAAGCCACTCGTAGGCACTTGAAGCGTCTCAAAGGTCTCGACAGAGATGACGTTCAGGCCTGCACCCCCATCAATGAGCGTTTTGCCGACGGCGATATTGTTGATGGTGGGGGTGCACACCAGCGGGAGGGTGCCTACAGTCTTGGTGGACTTGGGTGGTCCTTGGCGTCGAAAGCGATGGTGTACTGAGACCACTTGAGGGGACGCGATGTCTCCACCCCGGGCAGCGCTGCGTTGAGCTCGCGGGCGAACTGCTTGAACTGATTGTTGGACTTGGGCGCCTGAGCCCCGCCGAGGATGCACGCCATGGCGCCTCTAGGGGCCTGGTAGCCCCAGGCTCCTCGTCAGGGAGATTGTTGTTCTTCTCAGCGGCGTTGGCCTGAGTCCCTTGAGGCTTCTGGTAGCCACCTTTGCGTCCGCCCTTGCGGTAGTTACGGCCTCTGCCGCGACCACCGCTGCCTTCTTCCTGCTCGCGCTTCTTGCTCAGTTGCTTGAGGTCGTAACAGTTCTCCGTCGCGTGGCCGCGCCTGTTGTGGTAGATGCAGAAGGACGGTTGTCGACCTTCTTCTCGCCATCCTCTGCAGAGTCCTCCCGAGCGTGCTTAGCGCCGGGCTCAGCAGCCAGCACAGCAGTAGGCTTGCGCTTGGTCTCGTCACGCTTCTTGTGGGCCTTGGATCCCTCTGGGGGGTCATCTGCAGAGGCCACCTTGGTGAAGAGGAGACCCTCTTCAGCCTTGGCACACTTGTCTGCGATGTCGAAGAGCTTCACGACAGAGGAGAGGGTATCATGAATGCCGAGCTTCTCAAGCATCCTGCGGTTGGTGACGCCCTCTCTGAAGGCAGCAATGACGTGCGAGTCAGGGATGTTGGGGATTTTGTTGCGGACTTGGCTGAAGCGCTGGATGTACTTGCGGAGAGTCTCGCCAGACTTCTGGCGTACGGCGCGCAGGTCGTTGTAGGTGAGGGCGCGCTCGTACGTGCCCTTGAAGTTCGCAACGAACTGCTTGCAGAGGTCCTCCCAGGAGTCGATGGAGTCCTCAGGGAGGTTCAGGAGCCACGACAGGGCAGAGTCCCTGAGGGCGTGCGAGAACCAGTTCGCTATGACCTTATCGTCTCCTCCCGCAGCCTGGATGGAGGTGGTGTAGAGCTGCAGGAACTCGATGGGGTTGTTCGTGCCATCGTAGCCCTTGGGGAGGTCTGGCCTGAACTTCTGCGGCCAAACGACGCGGCGCAGGTTGCGGGTGAAGGCCGTGCAGCCAGTGGCGTACGTGGCCACACGGCCCTGGAGAGCTCTGCGGTTTTGGCGCCCGGCCTGGCCAATTTCCTCGACGATGCGCTTCTGGAGGTCCCGCTGGCGCTCCATCTCCACCCGCGTCCGGCGGCATCCGCTGCACGATTTGACAATCATGCGGCGAGGACGCGTGAGAGGCAGATTTGTTTGCCGCAGCCGGAGGTGGTCCTGGCGGAGGCGGAGGCGGAGGCGCTCCATGCGCGGCGGTGCCTGCGCGCCCGGAGTTGTGGTGCACCAGGGAGCGCGAAGGTGCTGGAACCGCGTGCGGCGCAGCCGCGATGTCGACGAGGTGCTGGAGACGGCCAAGCCAGTTGTCGTGCGCCTCGGCGTGGGGCGGTAGCGGAAGAGCTCTGCTGCCATGAGCAGCGCAGTGTTTGGGCTGGGCGCCGGGCGTCCAAGCGTGGACGCGCTTTGGCGCCGAGACGGATGCGAGGACTCAGCGTCCTCGCTGTGCTCGTGGTCGACGTCTTCGTCGTAGCGGTCGTCCTCATCCTCGGGGTGCTCCACGTGTGGCTCCGCAGTAGTGCGCCCCGAAGCGCGGTTGGTGCGCGGACGGCCGCGTGGCCTGGCGGCGTGGACGACGGGCTCGGTCTCAGCTCGGCCTGACGCGCGTCGGTTGGCGCGAGCAGCGCGAGTGTCCGCCATGGCGTTGAGGTCGATGGAGGTTGAATGCGCGCCTCAGCCCCCTACCTGGCGCGCCAATTGTCGGAGAATGACTCCCACGAAACAGGGGCAGTCACACTCGCGAAGAGAGTTCGTGTAAGGGGCTGAACACGACGTCAATCAACCCTCATCCGGCGCGGCGACGCTGCTCGTCGTTCCAGAGGAGGGACATCACGGCAGAGAGAGACACGGCGTGTACCCAGGTTCACGGCCCTCTTGTGGAGGTAAAACCGCTAGGTCCTGCCTGTCTGTATTGCTGCTTGTAGAGGTTACAGTACAGCGTGCTTGCCGAGGGCACAGTTGTGGCAATGGCGCGTACAAGGGAGGGAAACTACTGTCTTCTTCTCCCTTGCGCGCAAGTAGCTAGACTAGGAGTAAAATGTGTTCCATCTCTGTTAGGGTGGTGCACCAGCTCCTTTTATAGGCGCCCGGGCCTCCTCCCTGTCCTTGTGCAGCAGAGGGGCTACCACATGGCGACAACGGTCGGGAGCTCGGTGTACCGCTGCTTGGGCGTCCATGAGCGCGGTCCATGGGCACAAAAGCTGAGGCCGCAGCAGAGAGGCCGCCGTCCATCCACGTGACGTCGCGTTCGGCGCGTAGCGCCGGCCTGCTCCCTTATCACCAAAGAGGAAAGCTTGGTGGTCTGCGCCGTTGCCCCTGCTTTGTTGACTCCTTTATCACCAAAGTGGGACTGCAGCTCCGTCGTCACTCTGCGCAGAGGCGCGGTCACTCTGCGGCCACTGCGGAAGCCATGTGCGCTCCGCAGAGCTTGCTTTACAGTGAAGGAACCCTCGCGTGGGCGGGAACGCCCTGTGGAGGATTCTGCGTTGACTTCCCTTCAGGGAAAACTTCCTTGGAGAGGAGGCAGCGGAGTAGAGGCTCCACAGGCCTTAGCTGCCTCCTCAGGCCTCCGCGAGGCGATTCTGCCCCGCGGGCATCCCAGGCTTGCAGGCTGGTCCTTAGCGAGATTCACTCGCCGAGTGTTGAGGGTTATAGAGGCCTGGCCCAGTACACCCTGGTTCTTACTGGGCTGACAGCACCCCGTTCTTCATCGACAATTAATTAGGTCGATCCCATGAAACTATATTTTTATTCCTTTACATAATATGTGATGTTCTTGGAGTGTCATTTATGTTTTGCTTTCAGTTTTGTTTTGTTATGTTTACTGTTACTTTTCAATAAATGGATCGTTGCATTCTTGTGTGGGAGAGAGACACGCTCAGGTTTTTCATAACATACTCTTGTTATTCACTTATATGTGTAGAGTGTTTAGCTTTTTGTTATCTTAGCATCTAGCTCTCGTTTTTCATGTATCTCTTGTTCAGAGCTATTAGTTACTTGTGGTTAGATTGTACTCTCTTGTGTTACATGCATATTTGCTTAGAGAGTTGTTTCAAATAAATTGATTAGTGTTTGCTTGAAAGGGAACTATCATGTAGGAAATGGTAAAAAGAAATTCAAATAGCATTGTCTTGAGTAACTTGATGCTTGTCAATTGTTTTGAGATATAAACTAGATGAATGCTTAAACTTGTGGATCATTTGCTTAAGAATGGATTAGTGGAGAAATACCGTAAAGCTTAAAATTATTAATACTTGTTCTGATTGTTATTTCTCAAAGTCTAGATATTCTTTTTGCAAAGTATGTTTGGTTGACAAGGGAGACAGTGTGGAGTCTAATGGTTATGCCTAATGATATCTTGGGGTCATTCATGTATTCGGTTGTCAATATGTGTTTGCTTGACACCTTGCTAAGCCTAAAAACTCAGTACTAAGAGGAAATGTTTCTCGTGCATCCAAAACCTTGAACCAAATATCCATGCCATTCGTGTCCGCCATACCTACCTACATGTGGTATTTCCAAGCCACTCCAAGTAAATTTTTCGTGTGCTACCTTTTGATATTCAAAATGTTATCACTCATTTTTGTGCCACTACTACTAAGCTCACGAGGAAGTAGTGGGTAGTCTTTATTGCATTTGTTGGACAGACTTTTTTCAGGACTTGTATGCTTCAACTAGTTGTCCATTAATTTTGCAAAAAGAGCTGGCAACGGGGTGCCCAGCCCCATAAAAGATAAATTACAACTTTTACCAAAAACTCTCCACACATTTTGTTCATGTGAATTCAGTCAAACATCTGCATGTGTAAACAAAGGAGATAAAGAGGAATGATCTGCTTACTGCAGAAATAACGTTCCTCATGGGAGCCGCTTTTATAAGTCTGTCTAGCAAATGTAGTAATGTATTGCTCACTATCATTCGTTGACCATAGCATGCACCTCTAGAAAATATAGTTTTATATCTCTATATGCTTTCACAAACTAAAAAGCTCTAGCACACGATTAATCTCTGCTTCCCTCTGGGAAGGGCCTTTCTTTTACTTTTATGTTGAGTTAGTTTTCCTTTCCAATCTTTATCTCTCAAGCAAACACATAGTATCAATTGAGGTACAAGTCTACTACATGCTATCTTTACGTTTAACTGTGAAAACTTTATATTGACATTATCTTAAGACAAATAATTTGCAAGTTGAAGCTCTTGCTGAAAACTTAAATCTTCCTTTGTGTTGGTTGAATACCTTTGGCGGAAGTTTATTGCTTTGTGAACTATCAAGCATGAGGAGTCTTGTAATTTTCATGTCTCCAAAGTACTATCCATGAAAAATTCTTGCTTAGATGTTACACATGGTTAATCATTATTTGCCTTATATCAACTATAGGCCATTGGCTTGGATCACTTCATTCAGTTCATATGATTTACATTATTTGATCATAATCGTGTTGGTAGCATGTCACTACCAAAAATTATTTTGTTATCATTTACCTACTCGAGGACAAGCAGGAATTAAGCTTGGGGATGCTGATACGTCTCAAACGTATTTATAATTTTTGTATGTTCCATGCATAATATATATCATTGCCACATGCTTTTATAATCTTTTTGTATCATTTTGGCACATTTTATGGAACTAACCTATTAACAAGATGCCCAGTGCCAGTCCCTGTTTTTGCTGCCTTTTTGTTTCAGAAAAACTAGTCGGGGAATTTTCTCGGAATAAGCTGCCAATTTACATGATTTATTTTCACAAAGAAACAAAGACTGCGCCAGAAGGAGACCTGCAGGGGGCCCCACAGGGCCAGACGACCCCTAGGCGCGTCAACCCTAGACCGCGCCTGGGCTCCACCTGGGCGACTCCGAGACCCCCTCGAGTTGCCCTTCCACATTTAAATTGGCTTCGTCCCGAAAACCCTCGATACCCTATCATATTTTCCAGAAAAGTTCCGAGGCCGCCGCTGTCGCCAACTCTAGATCGGGAGGGTTCTGAAGCTCTTCCCGACACCCTGCCTGAGGGAGAGATCGTCACCGGAGGCATCTACACCACCATGCCTGCCCACGGAGTAATGCGTGAGTAGTCCACCACGGTACTACGGTCTATGGCAGTAGCTAGATGGTTGTCTCTCTTCCTTGTGCTCCATTGTTTAGATCTTATGAGCTGCTTACATGATTAAGATCATCTTTATGTAATGCTATGTGTTGTGTTTGCGGGATCCGATGAATTATGGAGTCATGACATTATTGTTCAGATTATCTATGATATGTTTTATTTATGATCTTGCATGCTCTCCGATGCTTGTGTATGCTTTGGCCGAAGTAATTACTTGTGTTAGTAGAGACAGTATTTATGCTAGATAGTGGGTTCATGCCTCTCTTGTCTAAGCTCGATCGACAGAAACGTTTAAGACTTGAGATGTGCTGTTGCTACAAGGGATAAACCAGCGGTGTTTATTGCTTTATGTTGTACTCATTGCTTACATTACGCACCATGCTTATTGCAATTATCTGTTACTTGCAACTTAATACTTTCAGGAGACTTGTTGGATAGCGATCCCGGGGTGGATTGATACGTCTCAAACGTATCTATAATTTCTGATGTTCCATGTTGATATTATACCATTTGTTACATGTTTATATACACTTCATAGCATTTTTATGCATTTTCTGCGACTAACCTATTAGCAAGATGCCACAGTGCCAGTTCCTGTTTTCTGCTGTTTTTGTATTCTAGAAAAACTAGTCTGGAAATATTCTCGGAATTGGACGAAACTTGGACAGAACCTCCTATTTCTCCAACACGTACACGGAGTCCAAAGGAGAGATGGAGGGGAGCCACGAGCCTGCCACACCATGGGTCGGCGCGGGACCCCCTCTGCCGCGCCGTGGTGGTGTGGGCCCCACGGGCATCTCCAGCCGCCGCCCTTTCGCCTATATAATCTTCCCGACGCGAAAACACTAAATACCCGAGCCATTATCCACGAAAAGTTCCAGAGACGCCGCCGCCGTCAACCCTAGCTCGGGAGGGTTCAGAAGCTCTTCCTGGCACCCTGCCGGAGAGGGGAATCATCACCGGAGGGCTCTACATCACTATGCCTGCCTCCGGAGTGATGCGTGAGTAGTTCATCCTTGGACTACGGGTCCATAGCAGTAGCTAGATGTTTGTCTCTCCACTTTATGCTATTATGTTTAGATCTTGTGAGCTGCCTATCATGATCAAGATCATCTTATTGTAATGCTACATGTTGTGTTTGCTGGGATCCGATGAATATTAAATACTATGTCAAGTTGATTATCAATCTATCTTATATGTTATTTATGATCTTGCATTCTTTCCGTTACTAGTAGATGATTTGACCAAGTAGATGCTTGTAACTCCAAGAGTGAGTATTTATGCTAGATAGTGGGGTCATGCCTCTGGTAATCTGGGAGAGTGACAACAACTTCTAAGATTGTGGATGTGCTGTTGCCACTAGGGATAAAATAACCGATGCTTAGCTTAAGGGTGCGCCGTTAGGTCTAATGCATTTGTTTACATTATGCATATTATTTAATGCGATTATCCGTTGCTTGCAACTTAATACCAACGGGGAACTTGGTATGACAACCTGGAGGTGGATTATTAGTCATAGACGCTGTTGGATAACGGTCTATGTATTTTGTCATAATGCCCACATGAATATCATAGTAACCATCATGTCATATATATGCATTGTCATGCGCTCAATATTTTGTCAATTGCCCAACTGTAATTTGTTTACCCAGCATGTTAGTTATCTTTTATGGAGAGACACCACTAGTGAACTGTGGACCCCGGTCCATTCTTTTACACTGATAATACAACCAACTGCAAACATTGTTCCTTTTCATTCTCTGCAATTTACTACTGTTTTCCACACCATACGTTTAATCCTTTGTTTTCAGCAAGCCGTGAGATTGACAACCTCACTGTTTCGTTGGGGCAAAGTATTTTGATTGTGTTGTGTGCAGGTTCCACGTCAGCTCGCCACTGACAACCTTCAGAAGTGATTTCTTGCTCCTACTGGTTCGATTAAACATTGGTTTCATACTGAGGGAAACTGCTGCTACACTGCTTCATACCTTCCTCTTGGGGTCTCCCAACGAACGTGTGATCCACGTCATCAAGCACTTTTCGGGCGCCGTTGCCGGGGAGTGGAAGCAGTTCGGTTTAGAAATCTCCTTACTTCCCCTTCCACACGCCAGCACTTTTCTGACGCTGTTGCCGGGGAGCAAGAGGATTTCTGCAAGGGAAGTTTCACGCTTCCAATATCTTTACTTTGTTATTGTCTTGCTTAGTTTATTTTTATCTAGTCTTGTTTGCTTTATTTATCAATAACACCCAAAAATTAGTTACTTTTATTTTCGAGTTGTTATCTTTCTGTTTTGTTTTAATTTTGCTAAAATGAGTACCCCTGAGAACACTAAGTTGTGTGATTTCACTAGCACGAACAACAATGATTTCATTAGTACACCTATTGCTCCACCTGCTTCTAACGCAGAATTTTATGAAATTAAACCTGCACTTTTAAATCTTGTTATGAAAAAGCAATTCTCTGGTGTTAGTACTGATGATGCTGCTGCTCAACTTAATAATTTTGTTGAACTTTGTGAGATGCAAAAGTATAAGGAAGTAGATGGTGATATTATTAAACTGAAACTTTTTCCTTTCTCTTTGAGAGGACGTGCTAAAGAATGGTTGCTATCTTTAACTAGAAATAGTATTGATTCATGGACTAAATGCAAAGATGCTTTCATAGGAAAATATTATCCTCCTGCTAAGATCATATCTTTGCGAAGTGGCATTATGAATTTCAAACAATGTGATAATGAGCATGTTGCTCAAGCTTGGAGAGAATGAAATCATTGGTAAATAATTGTCCTACCCATGGACTTACTGTTTGGATGATCATCCAAACCTTTTATGCATGACTAAATTTTTCTTCAAGAAACCTATTGGATTTGGCCTCTGGAGGTACCTTTATGTCCATCACTTTGGGTGCTGCAACAAAGCTTCTTGATGATATGATGATAAATTATTCTGAATGGCACACCGAAAGAGCTCCACAAGGTAAGAAGGTAAATTCTGTTGAAGAAATCTCTTCCTTGAGTGATAAGATTGATACTATTATGTCTATGCTTACAAATGGAAAAATGCATGTTGATCCGAATAATGTTCCTTTAGCTTCTTTGGTTGCTTAAGAAGAGCATGTTGATGTGAACTTCATTAAAAATAATAACTTCAACAACAATGCTTATAGGAATAATTTTGGTAATAGCAATTATAAGCCCTATCCTTTTAATAGTGGCAATGGTTATGTTAATTCTTATGATAATTCCTACAACAATAATAAGAGTGTACCCTCTAATCTTGAAGTCATGCTTAAGGATTTTATTAGTACACAAACTGCTTTCAATAAATTTGTTGAGGAAAAGTTTTGGAAAATTGATGTTCTTGCCTCTAAAGTTGATAGTCTTGCTCTTGATGTTGATTTGTTAAAAATTAAAACTATGCCTCATGATGTTAGAGAGAGCAAAACTCTCAATGCTATACAAGTTAAAATTGATAATAATGTGAGGATGTTAGCTGATTCACATGCTAGGTGGGCAAGAGAGGATGAAATTGCTAAAAAGAATAGTATTGCTAGAGTTTATACTATTACTACTACTGAAAATGCTATAAACTCAAGTGTTAACAAACCTCCTACTATCAATGGTAAAGTAATTGGTGTTGGCAATGTCTCTACTTCTGTTGCAAAACGTTTAAAATTGCCTGAAAACACTGAAACTGTTCCTGATAAAAGTACTGAAATTTTTCAAAACATGGGAGACAATGGTCCCATTACCTTTGATAATAATGATTTTGATGGTTGCAATATTTCTGAAGTAATTAAGTTCTTGCAAAAGCTAGCTAGATATCATAATGCTAGTGCTATAAACATGGCTTTTACTAAACATATTACTAATGCTCTCATGCAAGTTAGGGAAGAGAAATTAAAACATGAAGCTTCTATCCCTAGGAAGTTAGAAGATGGTTGGGAGCCCATCATTAAGATGAAGGTGAATGATTTTGATTGCAATGCTTTATGTGATCTTGGTGCTAGTATTTCTGTTATGCCTAAGAAATTTTATGATATGCTTGATTTAGCACCTTTGGAACACTGTTATTTGGATGTTCACCTTGCTGATGATACAATAAAGAAACCTTTGGGGAGAGTGTGGGGACCCCGGACTAGCTGTCCGAAATACCCTTGTGCCTACAACATCAGCGATCCCATGATCAGTCTGTCGCTGAGCACAATCAAACTGGTATCAAAAGAACATCCATAAATACCGAATGAATTTACTTACTTGATTGAAGCCATAAACTTCCACAGGTACTTGCAGCGGAAATCATCAAACAACGTGGGGCCCAAGTCATTTGCCATAACCCTACAGGCAGCTGACTGGGAAGCGCCCTAGTTCGCATCGACGCCATTGAAAACTTCTCCTTCGAACTGCTTCTCTTCAAAATCTGGCTAAGACAATAGCCAGGGACGAAACCAATATGAGTACATTTGATTGTACTCGCAAGCTACCCCCGAAATGAGCATGCACTACTCTTTTTATTGTTTAGATAAAACTTTGTTTGCTTTGAAAACTATATAACCTTATTGAACAAGAGAAGGATAGACTTTTGTTTAATAAAACTTTGTTTGAAACCTCCATAAAGAAGAATTTTATAACTTTTCACAAGCCTTGTATTTTTAGAAAAACATCTCTATACCTTTGTTGAAAAAGGAAAGAAGGCTTTTAGAACTTTTTCCCATAAATCTGTCTTTGTAGGAAGTCACCTTTAAAACTTTTTCCCGAAAATATGTCTTTGTTGAAAAAGGTAAGAATTCTCTTTTAAAACATTTTCCCCAGAATACATCTTTGTTGAAAAAGGTAGGATTCTCTTTAAAACTTTTTCCCGAAAATCATCACCAGGTTTATTTCCCCGAAACCCCTCCTTTTCCGACCATAGCCCTTCGTGGTCAAATCATTTTCCAACAACCTTATACCAGCCCTTTGGTATAGTTGCATAAAACATTTTCCACTTTTAAAACACAAAACTCTGCCTTCTCGACCATAGCCCTTCATGGTCTTCCTCTTTTTTAGCAACCTCATGCCGACCCTTTGGCATAGTTGCATATATAAAACATCTCCATTTTCTTTTCAAATCTCAAAACTTTTCCAAAACTTGCACATGGTCAGAGTAGGGCCTCCCAACTGTCCATATCCGAGGACTCGGCTATTCGAATAGTTTTACACTCTCCAGAGGTAGCACGCTTTTCCCACATCCATCCGGTAACTCATCGTGTCAGCCACGTCCCACCATACAAGGTGTATGCGAAGTTGAGTCACCGACCATAGCCTGTCCTTTGCTCATGCTAGTATAGGACCCTGCCGCTATGACACTTTCCATCAACACTTAACCCAGCCCGTCGGAAGCTAAGTGTGAGGACTCGTAGTTCTGCCCGGCGACCCAAAGGTGGCGTCTTCAATCCTCTTCCTCCCTTCAAACTCATACCAGTCCTTCGGTATTCTCCTTTTTGAGGACCCAGGTCAGGGGTAGGTCACCGAACCATCCCCTCATGGAACGGAGTCATCTCCGTTGTTGAGGCATATATGAGCAAATTCTATGACTACGTCCTTTCCCATATGTGGGTAAATGTGGTCACATAGGGTATCGGCTAGTCGACGTAAGTACAAAGACACAATGTGCATTTTTCATAAACACCACCATTCTCCATTTCTCCACTTCAACACCGACATCTCGGCATTCCATATCCATACAAGTATTTTCAAAGGAGTTTTGAGTAAACAATATTTTTCCCATCCTATAGTTTGAAAAAGAATTTCCATCTAATATCTCCATATAGGGTGTCAAAATAATATACTTGTATTTTGGAAAAAGGGTTTTCAAAATCATAGCTTTAGTGGCAAACACCACATAAATTACTTATGCTCTTTATAAGTTAAAGATGTGAACCAAAATAGATGTATATAGATGCAAGCTCAGAGAAGTAGCTTGCCTGATTTCAGCATAATGTCCCTGGACTTTTCTTCACGGATCAGAGAAATAAACTCCGATTCTCCTTCAATACATCCTCTCCAAAGACCACTCCGGCAGCGTTTATATCTAGCGTCGCAAAATGAGAAGAAAACAACACTCAATAAGCAAACCAAACCACAAGTGGTATACAAACAAGTAACAAACCACAAGCATCAAACTAATCATTAAAGCAACATACTAGGATCTACACTTACAAGGGCATTATACTAATCAGTAGTCTAACACTTATACACAAGCTAGGACCATCGATCACAAACTATCTTAGGCAAAGATTAACAACAAGCACCTTCCTTTAAACAGGAAATACTTCAGACAAAAGTTAGGCCACCAATTATTCTCTGTAATTCAAAATATTTTACCAAGTTAAGGTAGAGACATTAACCAGATACCCATGATAGTTCTCAACTTAAGGACAACCCAGTTTAACAAGCAAGGCAAACATATTAATCACACGACATAATCTAACATCAAAATAAACAAGCATAGTAATTCCTAATTACTAGGAGAAAAACTATATAGGGAATAAAACCCTAACCAATACATGACTCAAAACAAATCCTCCTAACCTTCTAGTAAAATAAGGAAGGACATCACAACAGTGGATTACCACCCTACACATGCCAGGAAACACATTCATAACAATAAATTCATAACACAACAATCAATAATAGCATAACAAAAATAGGCAGAAAAGGCCTAAATCTAGCAATCATCACCACAGTCAATCAGTGACTCCTAAATTCATACCGAGCTAGGAATATGTAATTCTACACATATAGAAGACAAGCCAATTGGATTTGCTCCAAAATTCATTTCGCGAAAATCTACAAAAATCACCAAGATGCTCTCTGGTGGTTTTAGTAAAAAGAATAGAACTTTTGTTTTAGACTTCATTTGTATACAAGACCAACACATCAAGGAAGGTATTACTTCAGGCTACCCACAGCACTTTAGTTTGTAATTTTTAGAGTTATAAAACTCTAACTATTAATTAATTAATGACAAAGATAATTTTCACAAGATTTAATCTAGACCTCAGTTGAAAATATATTTTTGCAAGAAACAAATTTTGGATGTTATAAGAAAACACATAGGAACACTAAAAAATTTGAATCACTCAATTTGCAAGCACATGGATTAAATGGTGATTTAAAACCTAGAGCAGATCTAATAGGTTTTTATGAAACAAAAAAGAATTAAAAGGAAAAAAGTTAAATGGGCCAGATCTGGCTCAGTCACAGCCGCGACGAACCGGGCCGGCCCATCTGCTTGCGCTGTGCGCGCGCGAGGTGAAACGGTAAGTCACCGTCGAGCCAGAGATCAACGGCCATGATTAGATTTGGCAGGGTTCAAACTGGACCATCGATTCAGAGATCGACGACTCGCCGTCGTCGTCTTCCCTGCGACGTGCACGGGCGCAAGACGCGGCCATGGAGCCTTTGGCGAGGATGGCGTGCTCACCTACGTGCATGCATGAGGTCTCTGTGGGTCGGAGGGGGATGAGGAGGTCCAAGGGAGGTCGGTTGCGGCAGAAGATCCTGTCGACGAGTCTAGGTTCAGCGGCGAGGACGAACTCGGCTTCCACGGGTCGGTGACGGCATCGGCGTGGCAAGGACCCTAGGTAGAAAAGGGAGGGTGGAGGAGTTAGATACGGACACGGCGAGCACGGCGAGTCGAAAATGGCGAAGAATGGAGGTCAGAGGCGACGGCATCCTTCTCTGCAAGCTCATAGAACCGAGATGAAAATCTCATGTTCCTCGCTGGCAGAGGACGAGTTAGCTCTCTCTTTCTCTCAAGGTGAAAGAGGGGCGGCGAGGAAGTGTACTGGACAGGGAATGGGAACGGGGGAGGGCCTGTGGCCTTATGTCCGAGAGGGAGTGGTGCACGGTGGACGTCGCGCACGGGTGGAGGTGGAGAGAGCGCGGGCCGACGATTGGCTGTGCTAGGCTGTGTCGTGGGGTCATCGAGGGACAGGGCGTGCACTAGGGCGAGGAGAGGGAGCGAGGTGTGGGCGAGAAGTCTCACTGCCGTGCGGTGACCTCGGTGTCCCGTAGGTGTTCGATGGCGACTGACGGCAGTGTGGGGCAGGGGCGATGACAAGAGCATGTCTGCGGGGTCACGGGGAGGCTGGGGAGTGGCCAGGGCGAGGCGTGCGTGATGGAGCGCTGAGGTGGCGAAGAACGCCTTCGGCGTCTAGCCATGGCGTTCTGTCACCGGATAAGCTCGGTTTGGAGCAGAGGAGGTGCATTACCGCGCGTGGCCTATTTCCTTCGGCAGAGGAGAGGGGTGACAGCACGGTGGCGCGCACGCGGGCGTCTGCACGGCCTCCTTCTTCCTCGCTCACAAGAAGTACGGGAACTAGAGGGGAGAGAAGAGAGAGAGAGGGAGGTGGAGACAACAGGAAGCATCCAAAACGCTGGGACTCGAGTGCTTCCTCTTTGCAGGAGTGAGAGAGAGAGAGAAGAGGGCCCCGAAATTAGGAGAAATTTGATTGAAATCGAGATGGATTTGAAAAGCTAGGGTTCATGCACACAAGGTGCTCGACAGAATGTTTGAACCAATTTTATTTGTGAATTTCAGTGATTTGAATATGAGGTTGTCTTAAGCAAAGTGGTAGAAGGCTCCTGAAATTTTACTAGATTTTTGGAGTGTTTAGAAATAGGGTTTTTAATAGACCTTAGGATTTAAGGAGAAGAAAATAGAATTTCACATTTGAATTATTTTTAATTGGTATTTATATTTCTTTGAGGAGAAAGTGGTATGGAAGTGAGATGATTATTATTTCATCTTGTTTCTGGAATTTTTATAAAGAATATATAACTGTTTTCATAAAATCGAGAAATAGTCAGAGAGGGAATTTTAATAAGTCCACCTCCCTTAATTTAGGATTTTTTAACTTATGTGGCGTCCCGACTCGACTGCTATATAGTGATGCTGCGTGTCACCGGTTAAGCGATACAACTGGAGGTTACGGGTTTACCAATCCCCGGCCAAAACCTTTGGCAGGCGTTGCTCGGAATGGATCATCGGCAACGCAGCACCCCGATTGATGCCTTAACACAGGCACAACCCTCAATGTATAATAGAGAGATCAAGACTTGTGGAACAACTGGCACATCACAGACTCTACGACTCAAATCATTATAGTTCATCTCTTATAATAGGGAAAGATAGCAAATTACAACCAGAGGTCACAGACCCAACATTACAACATGCGGAAGCGAATTAGGTTGTTCTAAACAACAAGAACCAAATTATGGCCTAAGAGGCCTACAAATAAACATCCAGCGCCAGCTGTTCCGGGATGTCCCAAGCTGCCACCTGGGAACCCCAGACTACTCGTCGACGTCCACAAAGAACCCACCTTCGAAGTCGGTGAAGCTCTCCTCTGAAACAAAACAAATGATGTTGAGTTCGACGAACTCGCAAGATTAAATATAGAGCTTTAGCTCGATGAGGCTTACAAAGTTTTATGGCTGTTTTGCATAAAGCTGATTTTATTTATGAAAACATAACTCCATGGCATCGACTAATCAGAATATTTTTCAAAAGGGGTAAGAAGTAACTCTTTTCTCTTGATCACCTTTCTCATTATCAACCACTGTACCTGTTCTACAAAAGCACCTCCCCGAATCACCCTCGAGGAAGCTAACCTTGCATTCTTGAGTAGTACCTTTAGTACTCAGTTTTTAATCATTCCGTTCAAGTTATTCTATGGTCTTATCGTCCTTTCCCAAGTTATCCGTAACCGTGGACACGACTTTTCGAAAAGATTTAACCCTGCAGGGGTGCACTGTGTTTACCTTCGGTACCGCCCGGCTCATTGCCTACGTTTAGCTCTCTTCCGGGGAAAGCCGGCTGAGTGGGAACGGTTACAACCTTTACCTTGTTAAAGACTAACCCAGGATCATCAGTGAGGACGGGACAGGTTCAGTGCCTCCAACACCCTGCCCCGTGGCCACTCATTTTCCTAAACACCACTATCCTCATCTCAGTCTTGGCCACCATCCCAACGCACGCGCAAATGGAAGCTCAAACTAGAGGACCCTGGCTAGCCCCGCTCAAGTTAGTCGGTCGACGAGGGCTCCATATACCCCACCGAATGGAAGCACGCTCAATCTTGGTTCAAGAGGTAAAGAACTCGCACCTAGGCGGCGAGAGTGAGACAAATCACCACCATACCAAAGTGGCCTCTCATCCCCACCTTTAAGCATTTTATTACCTGTCACCACAATTTCTCCACCATCATCCGATCATTTCAACATCTGTTTCCAACATGAAATATCCATCAGACGACTAAACATTTAACTAAGCATGGCTAAGCATCCACATTACATAGTTAAGTATCTCATGCCAACAATACAATCCTATGGATAATAGGAGGGGAAACAGGTAATGGCATCGTAAACTTAATGCAACTATATGATACTCTAATCCAATAAAATTGACATTTGGAACCGCATGCAATATTATAGTGGAGAAAATATTTGCGGAAAATAGGATAAGACATGCTCAGAGGGGGGATTACGCTTGCCTTGCTCAACGTGCTGGTAGTACGGATCGTCGGGGTATTGCGGTGTAACCCCAACTGCTTGATCTATCGTAGCATAAAACACGGGAAGAAACAATCAATCACCACACATGCTTCACAAATGCAATGCGCAAGCACATGATGACATGACAATTTAAATCCCCAAGAGGAGGATGATTCAACTATTCAAATTAAACGGAGTTCGGATGCTTAGAGGGGCGCATCTCGAATATACCGTGGAGTTAAGTAAGGAATCATCTTGTTGATTAAGATATATGAAACCCTGTGGTTAACTTGCATATGAAATGTCATGAGCATGTGAGAGATGCGGGGTTTTGGTGATTAAACATCCTTGCAACAAGTACCGAGAGTGAGCCGAAGATTGATTTGCATTACAATTGAAACAAGTTAAAAATTGGAGTATCCGGATTAAAGTCCGGAAATTTCCGGGTCTGGTACCGGGAGCAATCCGGTTTCAGGTCCGGATAATTCCGGGTTTGACACCGGAGAAATAAAATCCGGAATTATTTTTGGGCAGATTCCGGGTGTATACCGGGTGAAAACGGGTGAGTCAGTAGCCATTTCCTTAATCCGGAATAAAATCCGGAAAATTCTGGGATTGGCACCGGATTTTCCAACTCGACGGAGAGGTTCTACGAACTTGAGCTACGGACTACAATCGAACGAAAGGAGGGCATGGGGATGTTCGCCAGCTCACCCTGAGCGAGTAGGAGGAGACGGCGAGGTCGGAGGTGGCTCGACGGCGACAAAATCGCCCGCGGCGTGCTCGGACGTCAACGGCGGAGTAGCGGACGGAGAGCTCGATTCCCAGCGACCCAGCTTGATTCCTCCGGCGAGGACGGAGAGGATGACATGGCGGACCTTCCTGTGGTCTTCGTTTTGCTCGGGGCGCTCTCAGTCGCCGACGACGAGCTCGGCCATGGTGGCTCGGTGGTGAGCTCGTGGGGAGAGGAAAACGGAGAGGAGGGAGCATGTGAGCAAGTGCGGGGTGGGGGAGCAGGTGGGGCTCGGTGGCTTGCTCTCCTCGCAGAGGAAGGGCAGAGCAGGGGGGCCCGGCGATGGCGCGTCGTGCGGCATGGCCACGGCGGCATGGCGCCAGTGGAGGAGAGAGACGACGACATTTTGGAAATAACCCCTGTCCCTTTTCTTCCATCACGGACAGGTCCTTTCCAGCTTTGAGTTTTAAAACCTTTTAAAACCAGCAGCACTTTGGAGATTTAATTGAGGCACTTATACATTTTAGAAAAATATGACAAAATTTGGGAGGCTCCCCTTAGCCTGTAGAAGCTCCACAAATTTTGGTGTCTCAAAATAAAATGTTTTGTACCACTTTTGTTGATAGGGTTCAATTAAGGCATTTTGCTAACTTCAACATGTTGCTCCTTTAGTAATTTTTAGAGGAAGTACAAAGTAATATTTTTGAACTCTTGGAACTTTCTTGACAAATATAAGATGTCAAAGTACTTTTGTTTTGCAAGTTTGAGTGCCTTCATTGTTTTGAGATTTGTTGGAGCAAGTTTGGCATTTTGTTTTCGAATAATGCCAAACCAATTTAGGGTGTTGTTTAGCAACTTGAAAATGGATGCCATGATGCAATGAAACACAAAGCGAAAATTTTACTCGGGTTTTTATGTTCTCAAACTTTGGGCTGTTACAATTCTACCCCCCTTACAGGAATCTCGTCCCGAGATTCTAAGGTTGCGGAAAGAAGTTGGGATACTCCTCACGAAGACTAGACTCTCTTTCCCAAGTAGCTTCTTCCTCGGAATGGTGAGACCACTTAATTTTGAGGAACTTGGTAGTCTTGTTACGGGTCTTTCTTTCGGCTTCATCCAGGACACGAATAGGATGCTCGCGATAAGTGAGATCTTCCTGGAGATCCAGCTCCTCATGGTTGACCCCATGGATAGGATCCTTAAAACACCGGCGAAGTTGGGAGACATGAAACACATCATGTACATTTGGGAAGATAACCGGTAACTCCAATTTATAAGAAAGATCTCCTCGCTTGGCCAGAACGGTGAAAGGGCCAACGTAGAGAGGGGCCAATTTCCCTTTGATACCGAAGCGATGAACGCCACGAATTGGAGAGATGCGGAGATAAGCTTTATCACCGATTTCATAGTGAATTTCCTGATGGTGCTTATCATAGTAGCTCTTCTGCCTAGACTGAGCAATCTTCAGATTCTCTCTTATGATTCTAACCTTCTCCTCAGCTTCATTGATCACATCCGAACCAAAGAGTGCTCTCTCTCCGGTCTCGGACCAATTTAGCAGAGTGCGGCATTTTCTTCCATAGAGAACCTCGAATGGAGCCATGCCCAGACTAGCTTGATAGCTATTGTTGTAGGAGAACTCCGCGAAAGGGAGATACTTTTCCCAACCCTTGCCAAACGAGATTACACATGCCCAAAGCATGTCTTCCAGAACTTGGTTCACTCTTTCAGTCTGACCATCAGTTTGAGGATGGTAGGCGGTGCTGAAGTTGAGACGGGACCCCATAGCAGTTTGGAAACTCTGCCAAAACTTGGATACAAAGATACTTCCACGGTCCGATATGATCCTCAGAGGGACCCCATGCAATGGAACAATACGAGCCATATACAAGTCAGCAAGTTGACTTGCCCGTATATCATTACGGACTGGTAGGAAGTGAGCAACCTTGGAAAGACGATCAATGATTACCCAGATTGCAGTGTTGCCCTTTTGAGATCTGGGAAACCCGGTGATGAAGTCCATCCCAATTTCATCCCATTTCCACTCGAGGACGGCAATAGGGTAGAGAGTGCCGGCAGGCCTTCGATGTTCAGCCTTTACCCGTCGACAGGTGTCGCATTCAGCAACATACTTGGCGATTTCTCATTTCATTCGAGTCCACCAGAATTGTGGTCGAAGGTTTTGGTACATTTTGGTACTACCAGGATGAATAGAGAGAGGGGATTCATGAGCTTCTTGTAGGATCAGCTCCCTCAAATTCCGGTTCTTTGGCACTACCAAACGGTCACCAAAATAAACAACTCCGGATTCATCTTCCGAGAAACATTTGGCCTTTCCGCTAGCAATGTTCTTCTTGATATTCAGGATACCCTCATCTAGCTTCTGAGCATCCTTAATCTGGTCTACGAGAGTAGCTTTGATTTCCAGATTTACAAGGTAGCCAGAGGGAACAATTTCCAGGTTCAAGCGGGCGAACTCTTCATGAAGTCCAGGTTGGGCCTTTTCAACCATCAGGTTGTTGCAATAAGACTTTCGACTTAGCGCGTTAGCCATGACATTTGCTTTGCCGGGTTGATAGTTCAGAATCACATCATAGTCCTTGATTAACTCCAACCAACGCCTTTTCCTGAGATTTAAATCCGGCTGGGTGAAGAGGTACTTCAGACTCTTGTGGTCCGAGAAGATCTCGCAACGGTTACCAAACAGGTATGGTCTCCATTGCTTCAAAGCATAAACCACCGCGGCAAGTTCTAGATCATGAGTTGGGTAGTTGTGCTCGTGCGGCTTCAATTGGCGAGAAGCATATGCCACCACATGGCCATCTTGCATTAGTACACAACCCAAGCCTTGTAGAGAGGCATCACAGAAGACGACAAAATCCTTGCTTGTGTCCGGCAGGACAAGCACAGGAGCGGACGTGAGTTTGTCTTTCAGTGTTTTGAAGCTCTCTTCAGCTTCGGCCGTCCATGTGAACTTTCTATCCTTCTTGAGAAGGTCGGTCAGAGCCTTGGCTATCTTGGAGAAACCTTCGATGAATCGGCGGTAGTAACCCGCCAATCCGAGAAAGCTACGAATGTCCTTGACTGACATTGGAGTTTTCCAATCCAAAATGGACTGAATCTTGTTGGGAATGACAACCACATGATGGCGTGAATCACACGCTCGTTGGGAGACCCCAAGAGGAAGGTATGATGCAGTTCAGCAGCAAGTTTTCCCTCAGAAAGAAACCAAGGTTATCGAACCAGTAGGAGCAGCAACTCTTCAGAAGGTTGTTGGTGGCCGCACGGCGCAATACGATCACCAACGTGGAATCTGCACACAACACAATCAAACTACTTTGCCCCAACGAAACAGTGAGGTTGTCAATCTCACCGCTTGCTGAAAACAAAGGATTAAACGTATGGTGTGGAAAATGAGTATTAAATTGCAGAGAATGAAAAAGGAACAGTTTGCAGTTTGTGGTTGTTTAATCAGTGTAAAAGAATGGACCGGGGTCCACAGTTCACTAGTGGTGTCTCTCCATAAAAGATAACTAACATGTTGGGTGAACAAATTACAGCTGGGCAATTGACAAATAGTGAGCGCATGACAATGCATATACATGACATGTTGACTACTATGATATTTAATTGGGCATTACGACATAATACATAGACCGTTATCCAACAGCATCTATGACTAATAATCCACCGCCGGGTTGTCATCCGAGTCCCCGTTGGTATTAAGTTGCAAGCAACGGATAATTGCATTAAGTAAAGTGCGTAATGTAAACAAACACATATGCCCGTGGACATAGCATCGTTAGGTTATCCCTAGTGGCAACAGCACATCCACAACCTTAGAACTTTCTGTCACTGTCCCAGGTTAAACGGAGGCATGAACCCACTATCTAGCATAAATACTCTCTCTTGGAGTTACAAGCATCTACTTGGCCAAAGCATCTACGAGTAACGGAAAGCATGCAAGATCTTAAATAACATATAAGATAGATTGATAATCAACTTGACATAATATTCAATATTCATCGGATCCCAGCAAACACAACATGTAGCATTACAATAATATGATCTTGATCATGTAGGGCAGCTCACAAGATCTAAACATGATGGCACAAAGTGGAGAGACAACCATCTAGCTACTGCTATGGACCCGTAGTCCAAGGATGAACTACTCACGCATCACTCCGGAGGCAGGCATGGCGATGTAGAAGCCTCCGGTGACGATTCCCCTCTCCGGCAGGGTGCCGGGAAGAGGTTCTGAACCCTCCCGAGCTAGGGTTGACGGCGGCGGCGTCTCTGGAACTTTTCGTGGATATTTGCTCAGGTACTTAGGGTTTTCGCGTCGGGGGAATAAGTAGGCGAAAGGGCGGCGGCTGAGGACCCCCGGGGCCCACACCACCCTAGGGCGCGGCAGGGGGGCCCGCGCCCTAGCGTGTGGGGCCCCGTGGCCCTCCTCTGCTGCTCTTTCCGTCAGTTCTGGAAAAATAGGGACCCCGTGTAGTTTCGTCCAATTCCGAGAATATTTCCAGACTAGCTTTTCTGGAATACAAAAACAGCAGAAAACAGGAACTGGCACTTCGGCATCTTGTTAATAGGTTAGTCCCAAAAAATGTATAAAAGTGATATAAAGTAGATGCAAAACATGTAGCAATTGGTATAAAACAAGCATGGAACATCAAAAATTATAGATACGTTTGAGACGTATCAGCATCCCCAAGCTTAGTTCCTACTCGTCCTCGAGTAGGTAAACGATAAAACAAAATAATTTTTGAGGTGACATGCTACATCATAATCTTGATCATATAATATTGCAAGGCACATGTAAATGAATGAAGTGATCCAAGTCAATGGTCTATAATTTGCTACCAAATAGATAATGAGTAAACAATGAATCACACAAGCTAAACGTTTTCATGAATAGTACTTTCGAGACAAGCATCAAACAGTTTTGCATAAGTGTTAACTCATAAAGCAATAGTTTCTAATAAAAGGTATTTAATCAACACAAAGGAAGAATTAGTTTCAGCATTTGCTTCAACTTTCAACATATTTATCTCATGGATATTGTCAACACAAAGTAGTATAACAAGTCCAATACATTGCATATAACGCATGTTGTAACAAAGTTGACACTAGTGTTTGCTTGTGGAAGACAGAAAGAATAGGAAAACTGACTCAACATAAAAGTAAAAGAAAGGCCCTTCGCAGAGGGAAGCAGGGATTAAATCATGTGCTAGAGCTTTTAGGTTTTTGAAAGCATATAGAGATTGCATAAAATATTTGATACTCCTCCCAACCTTGCTAACACAAGCCATGGCTAACCGAATCCTCGGGTGCCTTCCATCAATCACATACCATGGAGGAGTATCTATTTTTGAGAGGTGTTTGTTAATTGTCAACGAATGGTAGCGGGTGAGAACAGTATTCTACCTGTAACGGACTTTTAAGAGCGGCTCCCATGAAGGACGTTATTTCTACCAGCAAGGCAGATCATCCCTCTTTCTCTTTGGTTTACACACATTCAGGTATTTCACTGTTTGTCATTGCTTACTGATGAATCAGGGCAAAAGTGTGAAGAGAATTAATTGGTTAAAGTTGTAATTAATTGGGACTGGGCACCCCGTTGCCAGCTCTTTTTGCAAGTTATTGGATAAGCGGATGTATATGCCACTAGTCCAGGTGTAAAAGTCCACTCGACAAATAGAATAAAGAATAACCACACTAATTCCTCATGAGCTAGTAAACATTGACACAAAAAGGGAATAATAACATTTTGAATAATTTAAAGGTAGCACATGAAAAATTTACTTGGAGTGGCAAGGAAATACCACATATAGGTAGTTATGGTGGACACAAATGGCATGGATTTTGGCTCAAGGATTTGGATGCACGAGAAGCATTCCCTCTCAGTACAGAGTTTAGGCTAGCAAGGTTATGTAAGCAAACAAGAATATCAACCCGTACACCAAGTTTTATATGACAAACATATTGCAAACGTTATAAGACTTCATACCGTCTTCCTTGTTAACCAAACCCTGTTATTAGAAAATATCTAGACCTTAGAGATACCACCGATGCAAACCAAATTTTCAACAAGCTTTACGGTAGTTCTTCACTAATAGGCTTAACTCATGTGATGCACAATTTAATCATGATCTACTTGTTAACTCAAAACAATTGACAAGCATCAAGTTATCCATTTTAGTGATCTACAAGATTAAGCAAGTTTTTCCTTATACCAATTACCACATGCAACATTTTCTGAACCAACCAAACACCAATCAATTTATTTCATCAACTCTCCAAACAAATATAAGTGAAGCAAGAGAGTACTTTCTACAAAAGAAAGCTAATAGCTCTGACAAGAGATACATGAAAACAAGAGCTAAAAGCTGAACAGCGCTAGATATGAATACTCAACAAATATAAGTGAAGAATAGGAGTATTCTCATGAAAAAGCGGAGCGTGTCTCTCTCCCAATCAAGAATGCTAGGGTCCAGTCAAGCTTTATTGAAAATAAAAGTGCAATACTGAAAATAAAAAGCACACAGACGCTCCAAGAAAAGCACATATGATGTGAAAGAATTAAAATATAGTTTCACTAGAGATGACCTGATAATTTTGACGATGAAGAAGGGGATGCCTTGGGCATCCCCAAGCTTAGACGCTTGAGTCTTCTTGAAATATGCTGGGGAGATCCATGGGAGCCTCCCCAAGCTTAAGCTCTTCACTCTTCTTGATCCTATTATATCATCCTTCTCTCTTGACCCTTGAAAACTTCCGTCACACCAAACTCAAAGTAGATCTCATTAGAGGGTTAGTGCATAATCAAAAATTCACATGTTCTATAAGACGCAATATGATTTGTTACTTTAAACATTAGCTACAGCCACTGATGTTATGTGAAGCTCTTCCACCCAAAAAAGAATTTCACTCAACACTAGTAAAAGAGAGAATGCAAAATAAAAAGGCATAATCTGTCTAAAACAGAACAGTCCGCAAAGACGAATTTTTTCGAGGCACTTACGACGCTCAGATCGAAAACTCTGAACTAATGAAAGTTTCAGACATTCATAAAGATTACGCAAAAAATTTCAGATTTTTAACAATCTGGTGATTTTAGGAATTTCGTACAGTGAACAGCAAAAATCTGTTTCTGCGCAGCAATCAAAATTAAGCATCATCTTACATTAGAGGCTACTCTTGGCACAACAATGCGAGAAAATAAAGATACAAAGGAGTTGCTACAGAAGTAAACACTCCTTGACTCAATAAAAGAAAAATTGCAGAAAAATAATGGGTTGCCTCCCATAAGCGCTTTTCTTTAACGCCTTTTAGCTAGGCACAAAGCATGCATCAAGTATTACCAAGTGAAGAAGCATCAACATTGTAATTTGTTCGAACAATAGAATCATAAGGTGGCTTAATCTTCTTCCTAGGAAAGTGTTCCATACCTTTCTTGAGAGGAAATTGATATTTTATATTCCCTTCTTTCATATCAATAATAGCACCTACAGTCTAAGAAAAGGTCTTCCCAGCACAATAGGGCATGATGGATTGCACTCAATATCCAAGACAATAAAATCAACGGGGACATAATTGTTGTTAACCATGATAAGAACATCATCAATTCTTCCCAAAGGTTTTTTAATAGTAGAATCAACAAGGTGAACATCCAAGTAACAATTTTCCAAAGGTGCTAAATCAAGCATATCATATAATCTTTTAGGCATAACAGAAATACTAGCACCAAGGTCACACAAAGCATTGCAATCAAAGTCATTCAATTTCAATTTAATGATGGGCTCCCAACCATCTTCTAACTTCCTAGGGATAGAAGCTTCATGTTTTAATTTTCTTCCCTAACTTGTATGAGAGCATTAGTAATATGTTTAGTAAAAGCCATGTTTATAGCACTAGCATTAGGACTTCTAGCTAGCTTTTGCAAGAACTTAATTACTTCAGAAATATTGCAACCATCAAAATCAAAGTCATTATATCAAAAGTAATGGGTTATTATCTTCCTTATTGCTAGAAATTTCAGCATCTTTATCAAGGACAGTTTCAGAGTTATCAGGCAATTTAGGACATTTTGCAATAGAAGTGGAAACATTACCAACACCAACTATCTTGCCATTAATGGTAGGAGGTTTGTTAACACTTGAGTTTGAAGCATTTTCAGAAGTAGTAATAGTATAAACTCTAGCAATATTATTCTTTCTAGCAATTTCATCCTCTCTTTCCCATCTAGCATGCAATTCAGCTAACATCCTCACATTGTTATCAATTTTAACTTGTATAGCATTGAGAGTTTTGCTCTCTTTAACATCATGAGGCATGTTCTTTAGTTTCAACAAGTCAACATCAAGAGCAAGACTATCAACTTTAGAGGAAAGCACATCAATTTTCCCAAATTTCTCCTCAACAGTTTTATTGAAAGCAGTTTGTGTACTAATAAAATCCTTAAGCATAACTTCAAGATCAGAGGGTACACTCTTATTATTGTTGTAGGAGTTACTATAGGAATTTCCATAACCATTGCCACTATTAGAAGGATAGGGCCTATAATTGCTATTACCAAAATTATTCCTATAAGCATTGTTGTTGAAATTATTATTTTTAATGAAGTTCACATCAACATGCTCTTCTTGAGCAACCAAAGAAGCTAAAGGAACATTATTTGGATCAACATGTGTTTGACCATTTGCAAGCATAGACATAATAGTATCAATTTTGGCACTCAAGGAGGAGGTTTCCTCAACAGAATTTACCTTCTTACCTGTTGGAGCTCTCTCGGTGTGCCACTCAGAATAATTAATCATCATATCATCAAGAAGCTTTGTTGCAGCACCCAAAGTGATGGACATAAAGGTACCTCCAGCGGCCGAATCCAATAAATTCCTGAAGAAAAATTTAATCCTGCATAGAAGGTTTGGATGATCATCCAAGTAGTCAGTCCATGAGTGGGACAATTTTTAACCAATGATTTCATTCTCTCCCATGCTTGAGCAACATGTTCATTATCAAATTGCTTAAAATTCATTATGCTACTTCTCAAAGAAATAATCTTAGCAGGAGGATAATATTTTCCAATAAAAGCATCTTTGCATTTAGTCCATGAATCAATACTATTTCTAGGCAAAGATAGCAACCATTCTTTAGCACGTCCTCTCAAGGAGAAAGGAAAAAGTTTCAGTTTAATAATATCACCATCTACTTCCTTGAGCTTTTGCATTTCACAAAGTTCAACAAAGTTATTAAGGTGAACAGCAGCATCATCAGTACTAACACCAGAAAATTGCTCTTTCATAACAAGATTTAAAAGTGCAGGTTTAATTTCATAAAATTCTGCTGAAGCAGCAGGTGGAGCAATAGGTGTGCATATGAAATCATTGTTGTTCGTGCTAGTGAAATCACACAACTTAGTGTTCTCAGGAGTACTCATTTTAGCAGAATAAAAACAGACAGAAAATAACTTGAAAGTAAACTAGATGCAAGTAACTAATTTTTTTGTGTTTTTGATAATTGAAAGCAAACAAGATAAAATAAAATAAACTAAGCAAGACAAAAACAAAGTAAAGAGATTGGAAGCGTGAAACTCCCCTTGCAGAAGACTGCTGTCTCCCCGGCAACGGCGCCAGAAAAATAGTGCTGTTGACGGGAGACAGAGAGCTTCTGAAGAACTTCTACTCCCCGGCAACGGCGCCAGAAAAATAGCTTGATGACGTGAAACACACGTTCGTTGGGAGACCCCAAGAGGAAGGTATGATGTAGTCAGCAGCAAGTTTTCCCTCAGAAAGAAACCAAGGTTATCGAACCAGTAGGAGCAGCAACTCTTCAGAAGGTTGTGTCACGGCGCATACGATCACAACGTGGAATCTGCACACAACACAATCAAACTACTTTGCCCCAACGAAACAGTGAGGTTGTCAATCTCACTGGCTTGCTGAAAACAAAGGATTAAACGTATGGTGTGGAAAATGAGTATTAAATTGCAGAGAATGAAAAAGGAACAGTTTGCAGTTTGTGGTTGTTTAATCAGTGTAAAAGAATGGACCGGGGTCCACAGTTCACTAGTGGTGTCTCTCCATAAAAGATAACTAACATGTTGGGTGAACAAATTACAGCTGGGCAATTGACGAATAGTGAGCGCATGACAATGCATATACATGACATGTTGACTACTATGATATTTAATTGGGCATTACGACATAATACATAGATCGTTATCCAACAGCATCTATGACTAATAATCCACCGCCGGGTTGTCATCCGAGTCCCCCGTTGGTATTAAGTTGCAAGCAACGGATAATTGCATTAAGTAAAGTGCGTAATGTAAACAAACACATATGCCGTGGACATAGCATCGTTAGGTTATCCCTAGTGGCAACAGCACATCCACAACCTTAGAACTTTCTGTCACTGTCCCAGGTTAAACGGAGACATGAACCCACTATCTAGCATAAATACTCTCTCTTGGAGTTACAAGCATCTACTTGGCCAAAGCATCTACGAGTAACGGAAAGCATGCAAGATCTTAAATAACATATAAGATAGATTGATAATCAACTTGACATAATATTCAATATTCATCGGATCCCAGCAAACACAACATGTAGCATTACAATAATATGATCTTGATCATGTAGGGCAGCTCACAAGATCTAAACATGATGGCACAAAGTGGAGAGACAACCATCTAGCTACTGCTATGGACCCGTAGTCCAAGGATGAACTACTCACGCATCACTCCGGAGGCAGGCATGGCGATGTAGAAGCCTCCGGTGACGATTCCCCTCTCCGGCAGGGTGCCGGGAAGAGGTTCTGAACCCTCCCGAGCTAGGGTTGACGACGGCGGCGTCTCTGGAACTTTTCGTGGATATTTGCTCAGGTACTTAGGGTTTTCGCGTCGGGGGGAATAAGTAGGCGAAAGGGCGGCGGCTGAGGCCCCGAGGGGCCCACACCACCCAGGGCGCGGCAAGGGGGGCCCGGCCCTGGGCGTGTGGCCCCGTGGCCCTCCTCTGCTGCTCCTTCGCTCCGTCAGGTGGTTCTGGAAAAATAGGGACCCCGTGTAGTTTCGTCCAATTCCGAGAATATTTCCAGACTAGCTTTTCTGGAATACAAAAACAGCAGAAAACAGGAACTGGCACTTCGGCATCTTGTTAATAGGTTAGTCCCAAAAAATGTATAAAAGTGATATAAAGTAGATGCAAAACATGTAGCAATTGGTATAAAACAAGCATGGAACATCAAAAATTATAGATACGTTTGAGACGTATCACCACACCATTAGCGGATATCACATGACCAAGGAAGAAGTTTGTCCAAACCAGTAACTCAACACTTGGAGAGAACTTGGCATAGAGGCGGGGTTCTCGAAGTCGTGTTAGAACCAACCGAAGATGTTCCTCATGCTCTGGTTTTGGAATAAATGAGGATTGTCATCGATGTAAATGACGACAAACTTGTCAAGATAATCCATGAAGATGGAGTTCATGAGCCTCATGAAACTAGCTGGAGCATTGGTGAGACCA